>OX438769.1:8511637-9232836 GCA_949316455.1 Acleris holmiana
TTAGATCGAGGTCAAATGCTTGCCTGTCAGACATAAAAAAAATATCTATGCACTTTAAAAAAAAACATAATACTAACTTTATACATCTTGACTATGCACTCTGATCCCTGGTTAGCGATTTAGAAAAATGGACTCTGACGAAGGCTGATGACAGCTTGACCGTTTAATTTCGAGTCGATAGCAAACAGAATCGTTAGTAGCGTTTGCAAGACGCCCTCAGTGATCCACCCTATTGGCGGTTTTTTCATTACCATTAGCTTCGATCTTATTTATAAAGCATAATAATAATTTATTTTTACTAACACAAGTCAAAAGCTCTATGTCTAACCTCACTGAATAGTTTAGTAACTTAAAACGATGAATTCTAGGGTGTTGTCATATTCAGTGCTTTTAAACACCAAAACGTTTACAACACTATAGCGATATCGTTAAAGATGAAGTTGAAAGGCCTTGAAAAAATGCGGAATATAGATCAAGTTTCAAATATAAGAATAAATAATAAGAATAAGAATAAATTTAAAAAAATAAAATAAACAGTTTAATCGTACACATAAGGTACAATATCTTGTGAACTGTGTCTCCACTAGTGTGACTCCACACTAGTGGAGACACACTTGTGACGCAGTCACACAAGGCTCAGGCTAGTGGCTGAGCCTGTGTATCGGGACCCTGTGAGTCGGTTTACATTTTACAGAGGAACCATTTTAAATAAAGAAATCAAAATATAATACAAATTTAATAACAATGTTAAACTAAACTATAGTTTACAAACTAATACTTAATATTTTTTTTTTATTATTTATTACATTATAAAAACAATCAATGTATGGAGTATAGATTTATGTAATAATATAGAACGTACCTATGTTAATATGTAAGAGCCGAAAACAACCATCAAGTTTATTCTACTTTGTTTGCACACCTATAGTTATAGTATTGTCAACGTTACCGTTTATTAACACTTATCCATATAATTTGGTTGGAAATACTGCCGAATGGATTCAATTCCACAATTTACGCTAGTAATTACAATTTAGAGTGAAATATTTGTCTAAAAAAGTTCCTGCATGAATGCCATGAATGGAACTCTGCGTTGATGTAGTGTGCGTGCAAGGAAAATGATTATACTGGGAGTTGTAATCTTCTAAGTTAGGGGTTGATTCTAGAGTGGCTATGACGTTACATTCAAAATCAATAATACATACACGGACTCTATTATCAGTAGTATAAAGACGTATCTAGATATTTTCGACGTGTTGGGAACGTATAAATAATTCTATGAGTTTGTTTGTACTTAGTGATGGTAAAGAAAATATTGTGTATCGTGTTTTTTTACACATTCTTCATAATGTTAACGTTCGGAAAATTCATCTTGCTTAGGGCACTGACTCGTCTATTTAGACTAAGTACAAGACATAACATCATATTTACAAGTTTCCTTGTTAGTCTCCTCTATCATAAAATAAAGTATTTTGACACAAAATGCAATTACTTATACGATACGTGGTTTCAAATTCAAATCAATACATTTTTTTTTTATATTCTTAATTTGTTTCTATGGAATCTAACAGTTACACTTACAACATTATGACATGAATATGGAACAGAAAATCAATTAAAAGATTTCACATAAATGTATTATCACGCAACTTTTCGTTTTCGTTTATAACTTGAATATAAACGTAAGCTTTCAACTGCTTGTGCATTACGAGTACAAATTAAAGAAATAAAAAACAAATAAAGCGCTTAAACAATGTTTTCTGGAACAAGCATAATGGACGTTCTTACTTTTCAGTATTTGATTTTCTGGAATATGTATGTGTTTTGTTCTTAATTTCCTGTTACGTCCTCCTTACATATTTTCTGAACATTACCATTAGTATCGGCAACTAGTCGTTTTGCGTCGTCATGCGAGCGTAAAGTGGCGCATCGCGAGAATAACAGTTTTGAAGCGCAGCCTACCGGAACCGGATGGGGACGTGACGTGTGCCCGACCAGACAGCGGCCATTGAAACTACTCACAATGGAATTTATATACAGAGGTAAATCATGCGATTTTTTCATCGCATCAGTGAGGTATTGAGGTACGTGACTGGAATTAGAACCTGTAATCGTTTTAGCAATCTTCCACTAAAATCTCTGGCGTAAAAATACTTTAAAAAAAATAAAATGTTTAACAATGCCATTCAAAAGATTGTGATAATTGCCTACAGAAAATTAAGTCAGGGAGGGGAGAATCTCATACAAATTTAATTTATCTATATCTTTTCTTCATACTTGTACTTTGCTGACTAGACTACGATGTAAAAACGTTATACAATAATAATATCAAAAATATAAAAATAAATATACTTTACGAATTATTCTTAAATTTCCTTCGATCCTTAAATAACATTAAAGTTTATTCAATAACATTTAATATTAATAAATATAACTTACTTACTGTTGATATTTGATTACAGAAATAATAAAAACTTTCTATACTTCCATAAAATGGCAATGATTCTGCAGCGGGGTTATTTCCACCGTATATCAATTAAAATTCAAATGGGATTTTTCATTGCCTCGTATCTTATCTGGCCATCAATATTTATGTACCAAAATGGCCGATGTCTGTTAGTTTACATTCGCATGTGGTTAAGCGAACTGTATAGTTTTTGTGTCATTTTTCTTATTCTGGCGGATGGTGGGGGTGGTAGGACATCTAGAAGAGCCTGTCTTGGTCTCTACTACCGCTAGCGTTAATGAGTAAGATGCTAAGGTTACTTGCTAAAACGGTTGATAAAACTTTTAAGTTTTACGACTTAAATTGGGAAATTTGCTTTAATGGCCCCCAATAAACCTTGTATCAACATTAATATAGTACTTTTTTGTTTTAATTTGACTCTTTTATTTAAAATACGGTTAAAACTCTGACAGTTATGTGGCTTTTATGCGTCAGCTGTTTTTTATTGTTACCTGTTGCAAAAATCTCCTATAGTTAATATAATCAAAGAAAACCTAAGAATCCAAAAACCTTTGCGATTTGTTGCATTCCAAATAAGTAATAGCATCCGTTGAATGTTTTACGTACATAATTTCAAAGTTCAAAGTTCCAGTTATTTTTCATCGACGGTTACATGGAGGAAATTGAGAATACAGATAAGCCAAACCCTCTTCTTCTTTTTATTTATACCGGTTCCGTAACGATTTTGCCAGTGCCAAGTGAGTGAGTGTGTAATCAGTAAAAGTAAAATAAATCAAAAGTAAAAGCCGAACATTTGTTAAACGGCCTTCTTTCCTCCCTGGCGGTTTCCAAATCCAGACGAACCCTCTGTTGCTATAATACTATAATACAGTGGTTTTAAGTCAAATTTAAAATGTTTCCCGTTAATATCCGTTTAGATTTAGATGACGCAAAGGTTCTTGAACGAGTAATAAGTAACAACACAGCAGGCACCAACTTATCCCATAAATCATGAATCTGAGGCAATTCTGCACGGAACAAAACAACGCTAAATCATGGAACTCGTTGTATTAATAACTACAATTAGGAACTCTGTTACGGATAGATTAGCCTGGAAGTTAGTGCCTAGGGAAAATACTTTTATTTCAAAATCAATCAATCTCCATGTCCAAAAGTCTGTTTTTATTACGACGCAATGTTCTGCCAAAATTGAGTTGTGTTGTCATGTTATTGGATAACAACTGGGCTTACGAGAATATTTCAGATAGTTTCTTACGTCGTTATGTTTTGTCTTATTCTTGTTTTGCTAAGAAAGAAAAGAAGAATAAAACAAAATATAAGGAATACTACAACGATGCGAAACAAGATACCTTCTTGGAGTTACGTTCGCCATTTAGTTTGTTCTGATCAATGTTTTGGGAAGGCCATCCGGCATCTTTTGACTGATATGATGATTGTGATAAGTTTAATTATTGTCACAGCTTTTGATGTAGAAACGTCATCGTGTTGCTGTTAGCTTGGCCACACCAACAAGAAGAGTTTTTCTTTTATATCACTTATCTGTTTTTTAGCTCCCAGCACATAGTACGAGGGGCAAACCGAAATGATCGGGAATTTAAAAAACTATGTACACTGTATATATAAATTATGTTTTATTGTTTTTCGAAGTATTCTCCGTTGCAATTGATGCACTTTTGCATTCTTTTAAACCAGTCATTGAAACAGTTATTCCAGTTTGAACTAGACATTGCCAGAATGGCCGAATTATAGGCTTCTACGGCGGCTTCTGGGTTTTCAAACCGCTGACCACGCAATAAATCTTTAATTCTAGGGAACGTAAAAAAATCATTTGGACTTAGGTCAGGGCTGTATGGAGGATGAGACATCAACTCAACGTTTTCCTCGTTCAAAAACTGTTTAGTTGTATGGGCGGTGTGGGAGCTCGCATTATCGTGGTGTAAGATGACGCGGCGTGTCGGGTTCCCGGGTTCGGCGAAGATCGGCCAGCATCTGTGGCAAACAAACTGTGATATACTAATCAGCGGTAACCGTTCTTTGTTCTTGTAAAGGGATTGTGGCAATATGTCCTTTTTTTGAGACGAACGAAGCAACCATCTTCTTTGACACGCTGCGGGAACGCACAACTTTCGTTGGTTTGACCTCGCCATCGAAGACCCAAACTGCCGACTGGTGCTTTCTTTCAGGCTCATAGGAATAAATCCAGGTTTCGTCACCTGAGACAATATTATAAACAGCTTTTGACTTTCCTCCATTGTAGCGTTTCAGAGTAGATCGGCACCAATCAACACGAACCGCCTTTTGCTCTTCTGACAAGTTATGGGGTACCCATCGGGAAAACAATTTTCTGACACCCAACTCACTATGTAAAATAGTATGGATTGCAGTCATTCCAATGCTTATGGTTGCCCGAATCTGCTCGTATGTCACATGTCTGTCTTCTTTGAGTATTTTTTCCACAGCCGCGATGTTTTCAGGCGACACCGCTGTTTTCGGCCGACCTGTTGAAGGTACGGTGCTGAGAGAGGCACGACCCCGCCGAAACTCTGCATACCAACGATATATTGTCGTTTGACTAGGTGCTTCAATTTTATATATAGAAACAAGCTCATTGAGACACTCATCTGGAGATAAGCCTCGACGAAAGTTGTGATAAATAATTGCACGAAAATTTCACGCGTGAGCTCCATTTTGTTCACCGACTTGCCAATTTGAAAGTGGAATAAAAAAAATATTACGTTATTTTTTTAAATTGTTAAAACGGCATCGTGATTGTCAGTGGCCAGTACGCATATGATAAAAAAGGTTTTAATGTAACTTAGTTTAAAGTACTCTATTCCCGATCATTTCGGTGTGCCCCTTATACTCAAAGGACCGTGAAGAACACGCACTGTAGATGTTGGTTAGGTTCAGATTTTATGTGCTGACGTTTTAAGAGATAAAAAACTGCGCGTTGGCGTTGGTTGGGGTCCACATCACATGAAGAAGAGAAGGGGCGATACAGATAATAAAAACTTAGCAGAAACATTTTTGTTGGTAGGTATTGCCAAGCCAACAAAAATGTTTCTCTCGTGGGTAATATGTATTAAATATACTGGCATATGTATATATAATATATTTTTTACGTTGTATAATATTTTAATTATTTTATGACCTACCTAAATCTTTGTCAATTATTATCAGGGAACTTACTTTTCAGAGCCTAATAAATAACCTATTTTTATAAAAGGAAGAATGTCACTTGCTAGCATCACATATTTTAGTATTTGTAGATATTATCCGAAGCGCTAAAAGAATAAATCAAAATGTGGTCTATATTTTAGTTTTAATTTACACGAGTTCTTTACACGAAAATTTACATTTAGGCATACTTATGCGTTATACCACATTTGGCTACCCCAGTTTTAACAAATGTTATGAATGTGGAAATCGTCTTGATGTTATGGATTTATCCCTTAAATCTGGAAAAACACTGGCTGATACGATGATCATGACGACGATGATAATTAATCTCGAAATATACGAATACCAAGCTAATTTAAACAGTCGCGAAAACACCCACATTTAATATTCGAAGAAAATGTTTAGAGTCAAAATGACTTTGGCCATTACTTTATCAATTATCAAATACAAAACGTGTGCCCACTATCTTGCTCTTGTGAACGTTGCATGTTCATCGCACGGTCACGCCACTACGTTGGATTCGTAATCGATATTCCCCTTTCATTTCCGCGTGTCCGACACATGGAAATTGCGAGTCCATCCGCCAAAACGTTGCTTTTTGCATTTCGGTGCCTTTGGGACGGTGATTGACGAACTAATAGGTAAGTCCATGCTCGCTGCCCATTTATGATACGAGGCCCTTACTTTGGTGCTGCCCATTTTCCTTTTACGGCCGAATCCTATATTCAAACCGCAGACAGATAGCCTTACTTTGGATTAAAATTTGACACAATTTGTATGGGCAAATGTCAAATTTAAACCCGAGCCCTAGCCCGTGCCCTAGGCTTGGGCCCTAGCCAAGATGCGTTATGCTCCTAACGTTTTTCTTTTCTATCGCTCAAAATGTATGGGATGACATTCTCGTGCGTTTCGAGAAACCACGTGGTCGACTGTCATCCCATAAATTTTGAGCGATAGAAAAGAAAAACGTTAGGAGCGTTTGCATCTTGGCTAGGGCCCCTTATCTATCCTCGGTTGGAATATAGGGTTCGGCCGTTAAAGAGTACCTACTTAATTCAATTTTAATCAACTTTTTGACAGTTCTTACTGTCAAGTGAATAGGAGCTGTCATAATATCATAATGATATCGAAGCAAGATTGGCTAAACTGAATAAGAATAAAGCCCCTAAGCAATATTAATAATGGCCTCTTTCTAAATTACCTACTTCGTTTTTGGAAAATGCAAAGCAATAATTAATGAAATTTGTTTAGAGTAACCAATGGATTCTAATATCATTTTGACCAATCCAGTAGCTTCTACGTCAACTTGTGAACATACATTCGCTAACCAATAAATAGCTTTGAAAAATTGCGGGCGCTATTTAGAAATTGGTAGGTAACGTGATCCTCTGCAAAACCAAAAACTGCTGCTAATATGGCAGTTGTCACTAGGATGATATCGAGTTCCACCCTCTTTTTTGCCCTGGGGGGTTATCATGAGCTAGCTTTGCAGTTCATTTTACGGTCAGCGTAAAGGACAGAGCTATGGCGGTTATATAGCTCTGTCCTTTTCTCTGAGCGTAAACAGAACTGCAAGGTAGCTCATGATAAGCCCCCTGATTTATTTATTACGTATTGAATTGATGTTACTCGTAAATAGCATTATCATCAATATATTATTCGTCACATCAAAGTTTTTGACTTCAAGATTTTTTTTAAGTCTTCTATCAAAAATATAAGGATTAGGGATAAGTTCGCCTTTGTACATTTTTATTCTGTGAATATTGCATTTGAATAAAATTGTTGTGTCTTATACAATCAAGTGTTTACATACTTACATAGGTAAATTATTTTTATTTAAATTAAATAATAAAATGTTTTCTAACTGTGTTTTTAAAATAATTAACATGATTTTAATTAAATATTAAGGCTTAATATGGACAATTAATTTACCTTCGTCGTTCCTTACACAATATATTTGAGTTTTTAAGAATTACGTTAAGTCCTTTAATAATTTAAATAATAAGGTAAAAAATAACTTCCTCCATAACTTATACAGACAAAAACATGCTCTCGCAAAGGCTACATTGTTTGCTATGAGAAAATACGAAAAAACCGGTAGTCTATATGTTTGAGCCAAAGATAAAACCATCCGATATTATTGATGAGACCACTGCCATCTAGCGGTGAAATGGTGAATCTACGCACCCGCGCACCCATTGTTACCCAAGCAAAGTTCAGTGTTTTTTAAAGACTCCTACGAGAAGCGTCTAATTTTGAATCGTGCATCGTAGAACCGCCTAACTATTTTTAAGTATATTGTGTATTTCCATTCCTTTGGGACTGTTATAAATTGTGTGTGCGATAGTGAAGACGAATTACGCCAGGCCTGTGCTGTTTTCGAACTTAAACACCGATCTTCAAACAAGGCGTCGCCGTCGGCATTAGAGAACTCCTTCGAGATTCAAAAATAGAAGACCTAGAAGACCACCACCACGTAAGTCCCTAGTTTGGTATGTCTCGTCTATCGGGTTTTGGAAATACACACCCCCGCCTTGAATTTCATTGTGAATTTTGGGAGAATAGGTATTAACCTCATCTCATTTATTGAGACCAAGATTGGCAGTATTTTTACGCGCCAGTGGCTCATTCATTAATGGTCCTTCAGAACCTGGATCCTGTCCAGTATCTTATCAATAGTTAATTCATAACAATCATAACGGTATCACATACCAACTTATATTAACTTCAGTATAACCTAATTTTTATTTTTAACTTTGTTTCGACACGACTAAAACTACATCGTAAATACACTCTTTGTTCTTTTAAGTGTCGTAAAATATAATAATATATGACAATGTATTCGTGAATGCGTATTCCCAAAGTATAATAAGGTGTGGGCCATATCTACCTACCTACCATTACTCTAGAAACATCGATCGTTCTCAAATAAGTTAATCGATTTGCTTCATACCTACAAGCCATATGAATTTACGCCTTTTCTAAACAAAATGCCAAGTTTATAACAAACAATAATTAACTACAAATTTTGAAACGAATAGATTGGGCATTTGTTTTAAGTGCCTAGGTAGGTATCTACGAGTACCGTCGTACGTAAACATCGCCGCCGCATCGCTGCGCGTCCCGTCCCGGCTGTATTCATTTTGCTTACTCCTTAGTTTTAGGTAAAATTATAATAGGTATCGGTTTATTTCGTTTAATAGCATCTGGGTACGAATTACATATAGGTATATAATACAGATTGTAGTAAGTAGGTAGTGTTCTCGCCTCTCGGTATCATTGTTTTTATATATAAGTAGGTAAAATAGGAAGCCACGATTGGCTTACATATTACATTTTGTGTGTGTACATTCTTTTTTCATTTTCTTTTTATTATTTGTGGCTTACAATGTCGCAAGATAAAAAGGGCAAACGAAACGACGACATTGGGCCTAATATTAAATTGTTAGAAGCGCAAATTCAAGCCTATTTCGCTAGAATACAAGTTGTTTACGATGTGTCTAAAGGTGTAGATTCGGTTGAAAAGCGACAGAACTTCATGTCGCGAGCTGCATGCATAGATACTCAACGTTTAGAGTTTAATGACTTAGTGAAGCAACTTCACATGGCACGCATTGAAGCAGACTCAGAGTACGTTCCCTCGTTTCAGGTTTGCGATTCATTTGAAATGATGCATTCGCATATAAAGCACGTTTTAAACGAAGTGACTGGTAATAAGACTGAGGGCGTCTCGCCTCAGTCTGAGCCTCTGAAGCGGAACCTAAAATTGCCGCCTATAGTTTTGCCAAACTTCGACGGCGATCAAAGGAAGTTTGCCTCCTTTATTGATTGTTTTAATAGCACCGTACACAAGAATGAGTCGCTGTCAAATTCGGAAAAGGTGTTTTATTTATGCGGACAACTTTCTGGAAAGGCTTTAGGTTCGATTGCCGGTATAATTCCAAGTGGAGAAAATTACCAACTGATTTATTCAACCCTGTTAGATAAGTATGAAGACGTTCGGTTGTTGGGCTCGACATATTTAAACGAGGTATTTACCTACAAGGAACTGAGTGCGCCCACGGCGGCGGGGTTAAATGACTTTATTGATAACTTTGTAAATTCCGTCGCAGCTTTTGACAAATTGAACATAGATGACAAAAAAGAGTTTATATTTTTGCATCTAGGTCTTAAGAAAATCGATCCAGAGACTGCACGAATGTTTGAGAATTCTGTGCGCTCGGTAAAGCTACCTACGTATAAAAGCTTTGTTACTTTCATTAAAGAACAGGCAAAAATACTAGAACGTAGAGGAGATCCTAGCGCTTCGAGTCCGTGTTCATCGACGGTTCGCTCTCAGAAAGCGTCTTACACAAAACCCGGACCTGCAAAGCGCACTCAAGCGTTAGTCGCTTCCAACGACGTCTTACCTCCTTGTAGTTTGTGTACTTCAGGACATGAGCATTATTATCAGTGTGCAGAGTTTAAAAAACTAAGCCCGCGGGAGCGCTTTGACTTAATTAAAAGGAATAGAACTTGTGTAAAGTGCCTTAGTCGTAGGCATAAAACATTTACCTGTCGTTCTAGTCAGGTGTGTGAAAGTTGTAAGTCGAGCACACATCATTCATTGTTGCATTTTATAGATAATACGTCGATGGCAATGGCCACGACTTTACCGCAGGGTTCTGCCCTGTGTGTGTTCGAGGAAGAAGCCGAGGTTCGCCCAGACTCCTGTTACTGCGGCGCCGACGACGGCGGCTCGCGCATACCGCCGCGCTCGCTCTCGCCGCGGCCGTCCGCTCCCGCCGCTGAGACGTCTGCGCTCGCGACGGATATTGCGCAAGTGACGCATAATTATTTACAGGCTAACATTATATCGCCTGAGCCCACCACCGTGTTACTTGCTACGGCCCGTGTGGTAGTTGTAGACATTCACGGAAAATCACATATCCTGCGTTGTTTGGTTGACATGGGGGCTCAAAATCATTTTATAACGGTTGATTGTTGTAAGCGGCTTTCATTGAACTATTGCTATGACTCAGAAGAAACGCCGATAGTGGTTAATGGTTTCGGTGGTGCTGCTAACCAAACTAAAGGTAAGGCGCATTTGAAAATTTGTTCCCGTTTTGACAACAATATTGCTTACGACATTCAGCCGCTAGTTGTCGATCACGTGACAGCTTGTTTACCTACTGCGCCGATTGACGTGTCGAAGCTAAAATTCCTATCCGACGTTCCGCTGGCGGACGACAGTTACTACATTCCGGGAGAAATCGACTTACTTTTAGGAGCAGATTTATTTGGAGCTTTGCTGTTGTCCGGCCGCGTCCATGGCCCTGCGGGGACACCCGACGCTGTGCAAACGACGCTAGGGTATTTGCTTTTGGGTACCGCGCCTTTAGATGTTCAGCATTCTGTAGGAAATACCGTTGCGCTCTGCGCATACACGGGTGCTCCGCTAAATAAATTGGTTGAAAGATTTTTCGAGCTAGAAGAAGTACCTTCTAGTACCTCTTCCTTCCTCAGCATAGAGGAGCAGGAGTGTGAAGACAATTACAATAAAACCACGACTCGTGATTCGACAGGCCGCTACTCTGTAGCCCTACCGTTTAAGATTAGTCCTACTGAGTTAGGCAAATCCCTGTTTAACGCACAGAAGCGTTTCTGGTCCTTGGAAAGGAAATTTAATTCGTCACCGGAATTCCACTCTGCTTACAATGATGTTGTGTATGACTACATTCAGAAAGGGTATTTAATTCCGGTGCCTGGTCAATTAAAGGACGAAGGTTACGTAATCCCTCACCACGGCGTCGTGCGGAACGACAAGGTCTCTACGCGTTTACGCTTGGTACTAGACGCTAGCGCTGCGGCGGATAATAACGTCTCACTTAACTCTATTCTGAACCCTGGGCCAAATTTACAGTCAGAGTTGTTTCTTGTATTGCTAAATTTTAGGCTCTTTCCGGTGGCTTTTTGCAGTGATGTAAAGCAAATGTATCTTCAGATACGGGTTCACCCAGAGTTTAGAAAATATCAGCGGATGTTATACCGGTTCAATGCAGGTGATTCGCTGCAAATGTTTGAGTTTGAACGAGTGTGTTTCGGCTTATCTGTGAGTCCTTATTTAGCCTTACGTACTGTACAGCAGCTAGCGACCGACGAACGCTCTAATTATCCAAGTGCTGCTGACGTAATTCAAAGAGGGGATTATTATATGGACGATATTGCCTCAAGCTCCTCTTCTATGTCGAAAGCAGTTGAGACCGTAAGTGAGTTGGTAGCAATGTTCAAGGCTGGTGGTTTTGAATTGTTAAAGTGGTCTAGTAACTCTCCGGACCTGCTGAAGGTTTTGCCCGAAGGACACTTGCAGCCCAGTGGCGTCAACTTCGATGACGGGTCTTATCAGAAGGTTCTGGGGGTTAAATGGGATCCCGGTTCGGATATCTTTTCGTTCGAAGTAAACTCAAGTCCGGAGCGTTGTACTAAGCGAAACATATTGTCAGTGGTGGCCCGTTTGTGGGACGTATTAGGATTTGCAGCTCCAGTGATCCTGTACGCTAAGCTTTTAATCAAAAGGCTATGGCTCGAAAAGGTCAATTGGGACGAAGATCCCCCTCAAGTCGTTGTAAGCGCGTGGGCTGCGTTTCTACAGGAACTACCGTTGCTTAATCAAATGCAGATTCCTCGCCATGTCGGTGTGGTAGAATCTTGCACAGTCTCTTTATTAGGGTTTGCCGATGCGAGTGAGAAGGCATATGGTGCGGTGATTTACTTTCACGTTACAACAGATAAAAATGTGACGCTACGTCTCCTATGCGCAAAATCAAAGGTTGCCCCAGTAAAATCTATATCATTAGCTCGTTTAGAGCTTTGCGCCGCTCATTTAATGTCGAAATTAGTACGAGTCATTATGGATCATTATGTAACTCGTGTCAAGATTGGTCGAGTGTATGCTTTTTCAGACTCTACTGTCACTCTCCATTGGATTCATTCTAGTCCCCATAAGTGGAAGATTTTTGTGGCAAACCGCGTTGCGAAAATTCAACAAAATTTGGCGCCGGAACATTTTTACCACATTGCTGGAAAAGAAAACCCGAGCGATTGTTTATCAAGGGGACTTACCCCTTCCCAGTTGTTGACTCATCCCTTATGGCTACAGGGTCCTTCATGGGCTAGGCTTCCATACATGAAATGGCCTATTAAGCCTTTTGTATCAAGTGTGGATTCCGAATGGCCGGAAACTAAAACGGTTGCCCTACCTGCCGTTTGCACGGCCAAGCCGTTATTTTACGGCCTAACTCAGAGGTTTTCGTCTTGGACTAGACTATTGCGGGTAACTGTTTACGTTCTTCGTTTTATAAGACGTTTGGCAACGAAGGGCCCAATTACAATTAAAGACTTGGATCGAGCGGAGCTGACAGTGGTGAGAGATACACAACGCGTCCATTTTCCTGATATCATTGAGGCATGTCAAGCAGGAGGGGCTTGCTCATCAAAGGCAATCAAACATCTTAGGCCTTTTTTAGTGGATGGAGCGTTACGTGTTGGAGGTAGACTGGAAAATAGTGAGCTTACGTTTGATCACAAGCACCCATTCCTGCTTCCCCGTAAAGACCAGATCGTGAATCTCATTGTGGACTTTGTCCATCGCAAGAATTGTCATGCCGGTCCAAATCATTTACTGTCTCTCCTAAGACAACGCTATTGGATACTATCTGCTAGGGGATTAGTGCGCTCGCGCGTTCATAGTTGCATGTTCTGTTTTAGGGTTCGGCCTAGAGTTGTTGCTCCGCCCGTAATGGCTAACCTACCAGAGTGCAGGTTGCAAGTATCTAAACCCTTTGCGCACACAGGCGTTGACTATTGTGGCCCGCTTAACGTAACCATGGTTCGAAAGCGTGGTGCAAAGGCCCAAAAGATGTATATTTGCGTTTTCATCTGTTTAAGTACCCGGGGTACCCATGTAGAAATCTGCACGGATTTGAGTACGGACACCTTTCTGAACGCCCTCAAACGGTTTATCTCCCGCCGAGGTCCAGTAGACACCTTGTATTCCGACAACGGAACTAATTTCGTAGGAGCACATTCTCATTTGCGAAGTCTTATAAAAAGTAATGAATTTTCTGAAGTCTGCAAAAACGAGTTAGTAAATAATAGGATAAATTGGAAGTTTATACCACCAAATGCACCTCACTGGGGAGGTAGCTGGGAAGCGGCAGTCAAATCCTTTAAAACTCACCTATTGCGCGTGATTGGTGCCCAGGTGTTATCATACGAAGAGCTTAATACTTTGTTATGTCAGATCGAATCAGTTTTAAATTCGCGACCATTAGGGTTGCTGAGTTCTGATCCATCCGAGCCGATGCCGCTTACACCGGCTCATTTTTTAAATACGGTACCTTTGCGGTCGTTACCTGCTGCTGAAATTAGAGAAGAGCGTATTCATAGGCTCTCGCGTTATCAATTTTTAGATAAACTCGTCCAATCTTATTGGCGACGATGGTCAATGGAATACCTACACACCCTTCAGGAGCGCGAAAAGTGGAATACGGATTCACGACCGGTATCAGTTGGTACTGTAGTTTTAGTTATGAATGACAATTCTCCTCCCCTGTATTGGCCACTAGGAATCATTCTTGAAACATATCCAGGACAGGATGGCATTGTACGCGTAGCCCTAATTAAAACAAAAAATGGCACGTACAAGCGACCAGTGGTACGTTTGTGCCCACTTCCTATCAGTAATTGATTAGTAGTTTAGGAATTCGTATTGTTAAGCATATAGGTAGTAAGTTGTAATTTAAACTTCTTAATAGTTAGGTACTTGTAACCCTTTAATTAAAAGGCGAAATTTAATATTTTCTTTTTTTTTGTTTTTTGTCATTTTGAAAGGGAACCTTTCAAGGCTGGGGGCTATGTTTGAGCCAAAGATAAAACCATCCGATATTATTGATGAGACCACTGCCATCTAGCGGTGAAATGGTGAATCTACGCACCCGCGCACCCATTGTTACCCAAGCAAAGTTCAGTGTTTTTTAAAGACTCCTACGAGAAGCGTCTAATTTTGAATCGTGCATCGTAGAACCGCCTAACTATTTTTAAGTATATTGTGTATTTCCATTCCTTTGGGACTGTTATAAATTGTGTGTGCGATAGTGAAGACGAATTACGCCAGGCCTGTGCTGTTTTCGAACTTAAACACCGATCTTCAAACAAGGCGTCGCCGTCGGCATTAGAGAACTCCTTCGAGATTCAAAAATAGAAGACCTAGAAGACCACCACCACGTAAGTCCCTAGTTTGGTATGTCTCGTCTATCGGGTTTTGGAAATACACACCCCCGCCTTGAATTTCATTGTGAATTTTGGGAGAATAGGTATTAACCTCATCTCATTTATTGAGACCAAGATTGGCAGTATTTTTACGCGCCAGTGGCTCATTCACTATAGATATTATCAGCTTAATTGGTCCAGGTAGTTTACAAAAATAACTTACAACTAGATGTCTAGCATCCATACATACACATATTTGACGTTAAAATAATTGTATCCACTATAATATTTCAATAATTGTAATTGAGCATATGATTGATATTTTTTCACAGTTGTCAAGATAAAAAAACAATACCTACCTCAATGACTTATTAAAAACAAAATTTATAAAACATAACATATTCGTTTAATCTTACACACAGACACACGTGAACAAATATAAAGTTGAAGCGAGTCAAGCCAGACGAGTTTGACGTTCGAACACTGCTGGGGCCCTAGCTAAAACGCTCGTAATGTTTTTTAGGGTTCCGTAGTCAAACTAGGAACCCTTATAGTTTCGCCATGACCGTCCGTCCATCCGCAGCCTAGCGTAGAGACTCTTGGAACTAGAAAGCTGTAATTTGGCAAGAATAGATAGTTAAGTTATATGCGCTTTCATTTCAGATATTTTCCAGATTTTTAGTATTTGTAGTTTTGACTGTAAAGCTTAATATTTCATAAACGGATCCCTTGATCAAAATATTGTTTTCACAAACCTACAATATTTATGAAAGACATATCCAACGGAACCCCACACGGTGGGGTAGACGACAAAAAAAATACATCCCCATGTTAAGTGTTTTTTTTTTGTACCGCTTTGTAGGCGTAACTACATATTAGTTACGCCAACAAAGTGGTAAGTGGTAATTAATGAAAGCGCATAATATTACGCATTTAAAAGAAAAACTATCACGACTATGTATTCATCATCGCTTCTTGAGATACAGGAGATTAAAGTGTTTATACCTACTAAACTCATCTAAGACGGCACAAAATGACTCATTTAAAAATTAAATAGTAAATTAGTTATTACTTGTTGATTGTTATGTTTGTAGTACTTAACGGCTTCGGAACCCTACACTGAGCATGGTCCGACATGCTCTTGTCCGGTTTTCTTTTCTATCGTAACGCACGAGAATGTCATCCCATAAATTTTAAGGATACAAACGAGCTTGCATCTTGACTAGGGCTCTAGCATGCTTGTGAAGGAGACAACTATAGATCCCTGGCTTTTTGTTTTTGTTAGTTAACGCTGATTTGTCGTTAACTGAATAGACAAGTCGTCATCACATTAACTCCACGAGATTAACATTCTGTTACTGATACACCATTTCAAATTGTACATTTACGTTTGAATACGAAGAATTACAAGTACTGGCAGTATTAGGTTTCCAATTGTCCTTTTTAGACAAAGGCGCGGCGGCACCAATATTAATGAATATTACAACAATACTCTGTGATTGACAACAATGTAACCTTAGTTAAATTACTGGTTGATGAAACTTAACAATAGGGAACGTGCATGAAAATCAGAATTGTGTTTCATTGATATGATTTAGGAGAAAATGGAAAAAAACGTACTTATAAAACTCAATACACTAAATTTTGACCCGTTTATTTAGATTTTATATAGAATCAAAACTTGTTAAAATTTTAAAACTTTTTTTAATGTATATTTTTTTTTTCGGCATCCTCTTTTTATTAAATTCAAAGACATTGGCTTAAACATATTAATTTAATATGTTTAATATTTTAAACATGGAACAACAGCTGTGACGTCATTCCTGTCGTCGATTTTGTAAAGTGTTTTTGCAGGGGGTCTGAATTATGACTTTTTAAATCTTATGAAAAGATACACGACAATTATATTGCGTATACAGTTATTCCTCTCTTTCATAGTACTTTTCAGAGAGCGAAAGAAAATAATGTAATAATGTTAATGTTCCCTATTTGGTGTAGTGCTGTGCTGACTGATGATTTATTAAATTGGAATCCATGTCTTGGAGAACTCATAGGTACCACTTATAATTCAATTTTTGATTGTGTCAGTTATTGATTGAGGTGTGTAAAAATTAAGTCTCAAGAATATTACCAATAATGCACCAGTTTATCCCCTAGGAAACCTTAGCTTCAGGTGCCTAAGATTAGTACTTTGTCAAACAATTGCATCGATTCACCACACTCCTTAAAGCCCTAGTCAAGAAGCATAATGCTAAGTTAGCGATTTTTGAAAATTGACAAAATATTATAGGATTGACGTTAGCTGATGACAGGGGCCCTAGCCAAGATGCAAACGCTCGTAACGTTTTTCTTTTCTATCGCTCAAAATGTATGCGATGGCAGTCGACCACGTGGTTTATCGAAACGCACAAGAATGTCATCCCATACATTTTGAGCGATAGAAAAGAAAAACGTTAGGAACGTTTGCATCTTGGCTAGGGCCCCTGATGACGTCAACCGCTTATACATTTCAAGTCAATAGAAAACAGAAACGTTAGCACAGTTTCCATCTTGACTATAGCTACAGTACATAACATAGTCGTAGCGGTAACGTGTATACACTTATCGAAAAACGGAATTGTTTGATTGAGTTTGCCCTTATTATCTATTCACATGTAAAAATAGAGAGGCATAAAAATGTAGCGAATTATGCACTAGCTCAGAACTCGGAGTCCTTCATGTTCCCAACGTATCTCGGCTTTGAGGTTATGAATAATATTCATACTTAACTATTCTTTTCTCTCGGAATCCCTAACGAAACCCCTTTTGTTTGAAATGGGAAAGTAGATTGAATTCTGTTTGCGTCAATTCGCAAATCTTATTTTATCTCAGTAAGACCATATTGTGGTGATGGAATATTTTTTCCCGCTATCCAAACTTAGATAAACCCTTTCGATGTTTATAAATTATAAAACTAGTCTAATATATCTCTAGTAATTTATGAAGAAGGTTCGGTTAGTACTCTGACTGTATTTACTAATATCAGCAAACAAGGACTTTATCAAGAAATTATCATATTTTCTATTTACATGATTAAGGTACACAATCAAATAAACGTGGTACGAAACTAAATTTGGTAACCTGTCATCTAAACATTGAACATAGAATTTTCAGATGAACAAGTATAATTTTGCCGGTAAATATTAATTCTTTACTCAAGCTCGCGACGTATGGTAAATAAACGAACCCGAGCTTTCACCTAGCTCTTGATGTAAATTAGAAATTTTAATAAAGAAGGATGCCTTTCGGAGTGAAAGCGCGAATGGTAGCCATGATGTCCCTAATGGCGCCTAATGTGTCAGAGCTCTCACGCCGAATTCACGCTTCAAATTAAGGACATTACCACGCGCTTGTGTGTGAAAACGAATACTGTGTGTTCATTTGTGGTTGGGTTACGGGTGAAGTTTACGCGCGCCACGTAGGCTCTCCGCTCGTGGGAATTCGGCAATGTGCTTGCATTTGGAAATCGTTGCAAAACACCTCAGTGTTTTTCACATGGTTTATTGGGAGAGCGTGAATGATACTTTCTGGGTTTAAATGACAATTGTACATACATACATACATAACATCACGCCTTCATTCCCAGAGTGGGGTAGGCAGAGCTACAGAAATACCAACAACTCTAAAAAGACTTGTTTATAATTCTGTAACCACGTTTTGCACGATCAAGCCAAGAAGTTTACTAGTGTATTAGTGACAGGTTGCAAGCCCATCGCCTAACAGTACTACAAGCCCTTAATCCCTTAGTCGCCTCTCACGACATCCACGGGAAGACATGGAGTGGCACTATTCTAACCCGGCAACCACACGGGACTAAATGACAATTGTAAACATATTTTAATCTTCTTATTTCCCTTTTTAACCACCCACTGCTGAATGAAGCTCTATTCTGCTGTCTTGAGCCCTGTCATCCCCAACCCTGCAGTTTTGGTGATATAAATATTATCCGCCCATCGAGCCCTTTTTACCCAACTGCGGCGAAGCTCAAAAGGGTTATTGGCTAACGTTTCTGCGTTCAGTTTGAAGACATAACTCCCTTTTTAGGGTTCCGTAGTCAAACTAGGAACCCTTATAGTTCCGTCCGCAGCCTAGCGCAGAGACTCTTAGTAGGTACTAGAAAGCTGTAATTTGGCATGAATATGCATATCAGTCACGCCAACAAAGTGGTACAATAAAATGTAAAAAAATACGGTACGTCCCCTACGCGTAACGTGGGGATGTATTTTTTTTTCTCGTCTACCCTTTAGTGTGGGGTGTTGTTGGATGGGTCTTTCAAAAATATTACGGGTTTGCGAAAATACTTAAAATCTGAATCTTAACTGAAAGAACATATAACGAATTTTAAAGAAAAACTATCACAACTAAGTAGACATCATTGGTTCTTGAGATACAGGCGATTAGAGTGTTTATACCTACTAAAATCATCCGAGTAGGCACCAATTGACTTTTAATAGAAAAATAGTTATAACTTGTTGATTTTTATGTTTGTAGTACTTAACGGCTTCGGAACCCTACACTGAGCATGGTACGACGTGCTCTTGCCCGGTTTTTGCTATTAATTGATTTCTAATATTGCTTGTTTTTCTTATTAATTACTTGCTGCGACTCCGTCCGCGAAAAACTCGTTTATAAGCGATAAACGAGTTTTTCGCTTCCCTCAGGACAATTACAATTATCCGGGATAAAAAGTACCCTTTGTCCTTCTTCGGGACTCAAACTATCTTCATGCCAAATTAATTTAATCTAAAGCAATTCAGCGCCTTAACCATGAAAGCGTAACAAACAGACAGACAGAGTTACTTTCACATTTATAATATTAGTATGGATTATAGAAATTTATTCGTGTAAAGCATAAGCAAAATATTGTCCGTGGATAGGTACTTCCTAAAGCCTTTAAGTCTGCTACGTAATAGAGGTATTAAAAATCAGGTCCTTCTATACATTTTGCTCAGTTTTATGTACATGTACATTTTACATTTGTATTTATAAAATATAAAAAGTTTCTTTATATCTATGATCATAAACATTTTCATAAACATTGGGACATGTGCGACGTGTGTGTTAATGTGTCAGTGCAGTACATGTGCAGCATGACCTCTACTGATCTATTTAAGGTTCCTGGATATATATTTTTAAACAAAAGTTAACAGAGATAAAACATAGTAATTCAGTGTTTATTTAGCGAAATATACAGCATCACCTAAAAAAAAGAAGAAGTTTTTTAAACCATTTTTATGCATTAATAAAGTCATTAATATTATACCCCTTTTCACTTCACACGCCTCTTTTCATAATACTTCCTCAAGTCTTACGATGCGTTTGCACCGACGCCGACGGTTCCTTAGATCCATCTTATTTGAATATGGATTTCGAATCATATTAATGACAAAATGCAAGTGAAGCGTAGGATTTCCATTTCTCGATCGGAGTGAATTTTCACATTGTCTGCACTCTGGCTGATATTCGCCGTTTAATATTCATGTCTAGCACCACGGCAGATTTGCTTCCTTAGCCAGAAATTAGATATTCGTTCCTCAGCAGGAACTCCGACATTAGCCTCTGAATACTCAAGCTTGCCCTTGCTGAATTGGTACAAGATTTTATTACCTATAATAATTCTTCCTTTTGCCCATTGATTTCGGCAATTCCGATCAAGTACAGATTCGTAATGAATAAGTCCATTTGGATCTAGTTCAATTTAGAACGCGATAACGAAAGGTCTTCGTTATTGCTGCGTATTTTTTGACTATTTAAGGTTAAATAGATAAGAAAAAACAACCATGTTTATCACGGTTATAGTTTGAAAAGGTTATAGCACAAATAAATAAATATCGGGGGATAATCTCACACACCTAGTCCCAAACTAATCTCTAGATTCTTATTCTTATTCAGACAAAGTTATTTTCGATTTTTTACTAAAAAAAAATCTAGAAATATCTTATCACAGAAACCTTTTTTTTTCATAAATTATTTTTGTGAATCAACACGTGGTTCAAATCAATTAAATTTGATCGTTGAGTAAGATTGATCACCAAACCGATAGGTACCTAACTAATATCGGCGAATATTCGAATAATTCCCGCTATGTCATCATCTGATCATCAATAAATATGCATTCGCTACTATTTTCGATCATAGCATGAACAAAGACGGATTGCATGTAGATTTATCTAAGTTTTGATTTATTGTAAGTAGTTTACTTTAGAAGACGAAGAGAAAATCCTTTATCAATAATCGTGTGTTAACCGTTCGTCTATACGTTTAAAAACTGAAATTAGATTATTTATAAATGTACCAGTAGTGTAATGTACCTCATGTGAAGGTTAATTTGTTGTTTTAGAATAAAATAAATAAATATTTTTAGACCAACCACAGTTTGCAATAAGTAAAAATAGGTTTTACATGACAACACTTAATTAGTTATACCGGTTTGTATTAGCATTGCTTTATTTTTTTTAATGTAAAGATGCGTATAAATACTAATTTTAAAAATAAAATATAAACTAAAAGATACTTTTAACGTCAATCATTTAATCTATAAATATGAGATAAACTTTTTTAGTGTCTATTTTCGAACCCGTTTATCCTGAGGTTGACATGAAATGACATTTCAGTTTTTATGAATTTCATAACAAGAAAACCTGAAAGGGAGTCAGAGTTCCGTAAATTAAAACTTCGACAATTTAACTTTTCACGCCCCGCGATTACTTTTAAAGTTTAGTTAGGTGGTAACTTTTAAGCTCATGAGAATTGTATTCCCATATTTTTAAAGATTTACCCCATGTTTTTACACTAGTAAATATTCATTATACAAACAAACCATGTCGTTGGAATGTTTTTAAACTTTCTACTCTTTTGTTATTTTCTATATGTGACTTTGCGTCCTGCTTACTTTTGTATCATTAATATAAAAAAAAACCTTTATAAAACACATCTTAACGCGCTTTATTGTTTTTATGGCGTGGATATGCAAAACGACCACACAGGCCACCTAATGGTAAATAGGATTTAAGACAACCTTAAGACTGCAATCCTAAGACCGCAAATGCGCTGCCAACCCTGAGGACTAAGATGAATTACTAGTATAGACTAGTAATTTTACTGGTTGTCTTATCCCGTTACCGGAACACGACAATACGAACACTGCTGCTGGGCGGCAGATTATTAGGATAAATGGTGGTAGTGATCCGGACCAGTCTTACCACCACTAAAAATAATAATGATAATATTAAGGTTGAGCCCTGCCCCGCTGCCGGTGGCACCCGTAGGTTAGGTTTTTTATAGTGTTTATAATATGTTTTGTTTTAGTATTGTTTTTTTTTTTATTTGAATCTTCTTTTTATTCTTAATGTGCCTCTCCGACTAACGAAGGTTGGCAGTCAGTTCCGAAAACTTATCTCTGTCTCTCGCGAGGCGAAACAGCTGATGGTCAGCACTCGTGTCACCAGTCCACTCCCGGAGATTCCTCAGCCATGACTTCTTCCGCCGGCCAACATGTCTTTTGCCAGCGACCTTTCGAATCATTATCAGTTGTACGAGGTTGTATCTGTCATGCCGTAGTACATGGCCAAGATATGCAACCTTTCTTTGGCGGATGTTATCCCAAAGACATCTCTTCTTGTTGATACGTGGCAGCACCTTTTGACTCGCCACCTTCTATGTCCAACTGATGTGTGCATTTGAATATTTATTGGAAAAAACAACAAAAGTTCGCCTTTTGTACATTAAATGAATACTTAAAAAAACTTAATAATAATATCAAAGGACAATCTCACACAAATTGACCTAGTCTCAAACTAAGCTCTAGGCTTGTACTATGGGTACTAGATAACGATAAACATACATATATAGGGAAACAAATACAAAAATACATAGAAAACATCCAAGACTCGGGAAAAAATATTTGCGCTCATCACACAAATATCTGCCTTTACTGAGATTTGAATCTAGGACTCCTAGCTTCGAAGGCAGGGTCACTACCAATGAGGCTAGCGTGTCGTCAAAATCAATAATAAGTAAGCTTACTAATGTAAATTTGAAATGAAACGAAATAACATTCCAGATATTTAAACATGTGGACTTTCCTGACCTCTAACACGCTAAAAGGGCTATCTCAATCGTGGTACTCTCGCCGCATAAAACAACCCAGGCTTCCAAATCCCTATTAGCGATTTGCATACCTCTGATCTCAGACACCGGTGGAAAAGCTAACTGTACTGATACCGGCTGAATATGCACACGGTCTAGTGCACCTCGGAGGCTCATTCCATTATTTAGTAGATACTTACCTCGGCTTGCCTGCGGCTAGGTAAACCGCGAAGTGCAGCATACGCCTGTCCTACTAATGTTTGTCTTTGTTATGTGTTTTTGCATTAAGTGGGTGTCTATTCGACTTGTGTTTAGTTTTGATTTATGACTTAATAAAATATTTATGAGTCATCATGTACATATTATACGTATGTAAACACTTTATTGTACAAAATAAAACAGAAACAATACAGTGAAGAAAAAGAAAAAATATAACAATACAAGAAAAGAGTGTACAAAGGCGAACTTATCCCTTTAAGGGATCTCTTCCAGATAACCATTGAGACATTAAGAAAAGTGAATCATCTTTATATATATATATATATCAGTATCTTTTACAATAACGCTTGTTGATGGATCTGAAAATGAAGTTAAAGATTGTTGGTAACGTGTTTTCGCTAACTTACTTCAAAGTTCCTTACTGTTCCACATACATTAGCGGTAGGACGCTGTGCAGGGTCCGTCCGGATCGCTACCACCATCTTATCCATTAGCCACCCGCCACGCAACAGTGTTCGCATTGTTGTATTATGGTGTGGGGTTAAGACAACCGGTGAAGTTACTAGCATAGAGGCATTCCATCTTAGTCCTTAAGATTATAGTCTTGAGAATTGAAATGTCTATGGGTCTCAGATTCCACTTACCATCAGGTGGCCTGAGTGCTCGTGTGCCTTCTACTTAACATAAAAAATAAACACAACGTTGGCCAAAGGTGTTGTGCACCCATGCCCTTTTCATATATTAAAAGGTGCATTTATATAAAGAAAGTTGTATATCTTTCGGATAAATTAGTCAGATTTATTGACTTTTAACTTGATTCAGATTTAACAAGAAAATAGCTACTTCGAAAGGATATCTACTAATGATTTGCACATGTTCAAATATTTTAAGCCTTTGAGTATTTTTAACATTGAAAAGTTCTTTATTTATAAATTACTTAACGTGGGGTATTCAACATCCTTGGCCAAGGCTGTACGAGAAGGATACCTGTGCAGTAATAGCCAAAAAATCATGATCCCAAAATTTTCACTGTTTCTTTGTTAATTTTCCACAAAGTTTTAACTGCAAATCTTACGTAAATTTCATGGTTATGAACCCTATAATTTTTTTTTCTAATGATTGGTAATATTAATTCCCTTCATAATGACCTAACACAAACCAGTTAAATTCAAGCGACCTTCATAAGCCTCAAATAGAAGTATTTTAACTTAATGTTATTTATCGTTATGAGGCTGACAAATCTGTTTTAAGCCTGTAAATGGGCGAGCGTATTTTCCCGAAGGGTACTGCAGGGCACCGAAATAGCGTTCGCTTAAGTTCACCCTTCTTTGTAGGCACCGGTAAAATGTTGCCTACATTACCGTCGGTCGAACCTCATTTATAAATTGAACTTCCTGACCGACTCGAAAAGGTTTCCATTTATAAAGTTCATTTGTGAATGTTAGAACCAGGAATGTTAATACCTACCTTATTGTAATAGTATGCACCCATTGTGAATATAATATGTTTCCAATCCACGAAGACACATCCCACTTCTTTACAATGTTATGTCGGTATACTATGACATATTATAATACTACAACCTTATACTATTTGAGTTGTAGGACACATTTGAGTAGTTACGAACATTGATGACTCTCTAGTTATAATTATAATACAAATTAAGTCTATGAAAATATTTCTGACTAGTTGTTTCCCGCGACTCCGTCCGCGTAGAAATCCTTTATTTCTATTCCCTCTGGAACCGTCAAATTTTCTAGGAAATTAAGTATCCTATGTCCTTTGAAACTCAAACTATCTCTGTGACGAATTTTATCTAAATCGGAATTGGAGATAGTTTGAGTCCCGGGGAAGGACTTAGGGTACTTTTTATCTAGAAAAATTGGACGAGTTCAGAGGGAAACAGATTTTATTTTTAGCCTGTTATTGTGTCAAGTAATATTACTGTTTCACAAGTTTTTACGTTAATTAGTGTGTATATTAACTGTTGTTAAAATTTATATTCCCGTATAAATTATTACACGCTGCAGCTGTATTGCGCTTAGGAGAACTAGTCATCTGCATAACAAAAATTTTAAAGTAGATGTGTCGTCAATATAACACCTAAGTAACTTATCAAAGGACTTTGAGCAAACTTGTATGAAGCCAGAACTATCTAAGGGGAGTTTATGTCATTAAATAGATCTTTGTATGTTATAATAGTTCGGTTTCGGTTCTGGGTCAATTTCGAAGCATAATCCTTTCCTTCACAATCTATTATAAAATTGGGTTATTATAGTAATAATTTGCGTCGTACAGCTTAAATCCTTTCGTAAAGAGCTACTTTAATGGTACGGTAAAACTTCTCTATTCACCGTTTCAGGTGATAAAATACAGCATAAAATATTTATCAGCCCCGCACAAGATCGGGCGAAACTACAGTGTTAGATATGAGGCTGCGTAGTACGCTGTAACTCTTTACGACGAGCTTAAGATTTAGTATTTCTGGAGTATGAGATTGACACTACAAAGGGTTAATAAGTTTGTCACAAGCTCTCAAAAAATAAGCTAGGAAGTTACTCTTTTGGATGTTGCATTCTTTACATGTATTATAATAATAATAATGTCACAAGACAATGTCACACAAATTGACCTAGTCCCAGACTAAGCTGTAGGCTTGTACTATGGGTTTAGAGAAATATATACTTGAACATCCAAGACTCAGGAACAAATACTCGTGCTCATCACACAAATATCTGCCCTTACCGTGATTTGAACCCAGGACCCCTAGGTTCAAAGGCAGAGTCACTACCAACGAGCTACAAATATTTTAGAAGTAAGTTCCACATTGACGTTCACATTTTTAATATAAAACCCGGGCAAAAGCATGACGAACCATTATCTAGGGTTCCGAAGCCATTATACTAAAAAAACACAAAAACTGAACGTGGAACGAGGAACGAGGGTTCTTTGTTGACTACGGAACCCTAAGAATTCTAACCCCAAAAAGGCACACAAAATTAAATCAATCGATAATACCTCAAGCTTGTAGCGTTAGTTTTGTCCATCTAGATAAATTATAATTATGATAACCAATTCATGTAAATCACTATAATTTACAATATTTAAATATTATCGAGGTCGCTAAAGGGTTATCCTAATAAACACCAATGCTTTTATCGCTGTCTTCTTTGCATTTAATTTCCCCTTAAAATTACAAACCCAAAAAAAATCTTAACAAAGCCCGGACTCCGTCCTTTCACAAACGTAATTCCCAATTTGCTTTTATTCGCCGCCGCCTGTTTTTACAAAATTGAATAATAGTAAATTTCTCAATTTGTACAAAATACTTTCTTGGGAAAGGGTTTTATGAATCTGCGAATAATCCGTAAAAGTAAGTCATAGCAAACAATACTCCGCAAATTTCTTTGGACAAAGTAAATAGGTAGATAGTAGCGATTCAATTTCACGCATCCTTTGAACTAAATAATGATATGTCCAGGGAGTCCCGCGTGTACGAACAACCTGCCATCAGTGTCTGTCGAAAGGTCTTGCTTAAATCGAATTACGATTGATCCTCCGCGGGCCAGTGGACCGCGACATATAGAGATTGTTTCTTGGTAAGGTAACCCTAGATTCTTTTTGATGTAAACAGAGGTACATATTAAGCGGACTACTTGTATAAATTCTTAAATGTATTATAATAATATACATGTAGTAATCATTGTACTTTAATGTCTATATGTTATATCGTGATAAGAATAATGAGGTGAATGTATTTTATGGACATACATACATACATACATACATAAAGTCACGCTTTTATTCCCAGAGCGGGGTAGGTAGAGCTACAGAATTACCAACAACTCTAAAAAAACTTGTTGATAATTCTGTTGATGGACAATAAGGCTATAATTTAAAAACGTACCGAAACTTATTTAATGTGGTTGTTGTGCACTTTCATAGGCAATCATTCTGAGTTTTGACACGTTTTGCTGCTCAACTAAGCATAATATTTTTATTTTACATTTATTTTAACTCTTTCCCAGTAAGATCCGATACTCTCAGAGGTTTAAGAAATAATCACGCCGGAAAACTCAAGACAGTAAACTAGCTAAGTCTACCCACCCACGTAATCGGCCCAAAAATTTACAACGCCTTACCTGACAGCATCAAAAAACTGACAAGCGATATTTTTTAAAACGAATTGGAAAAAAAATACCTATTTATTTATTTATTTATTAAGGAAAGCAAACAGCAATAAGTGGTACAGATACATCTTATGATATGAATATCGATGATTGACATCCACTTACTCCCTCAACAGCTTTCACTGAGATGTATTTAACATTTAAATTCCGTCGTTTAAAACAGAAACAGACTATTATTACAATGAAAAACAAAACAAAGCAAACTAGAAAAAAATAACAATATAAAAAATAAAAAGCTGGTACACAATAAACATGTGACGTGTTAATAACGCATTTAACTAGAATAGAATAGAATAGAAAAAAAAGAAAACTAGTAATATATTATTGTAATCAACTTGTAATATTGTACCGAATAGAAAAATATTTCTTAACTATTAATATTATTGTATTGTTTTTTCGTTGTGACAATTCAGTTCAATGTGATATGTAACATTCTGTAAAATATTATGAATAAATGTCATAACTAAAATTTAGAAAAACTGAGCTACTGTTTCTTGCGGTGGTCTCTTGGGAAGCGCAGGATGATTATTAGCACATTCTCATAGTTTACTGTATAAATATTTCTGCACTTTATTAAAACATTTTTTCATACAATTTAAAGGAAATACCAATTTCAACCTACAAAAACGTTCTGCTGTCAAAAGAGATAACCCAAAACTATCTTGGCTAGGCGTAGATGAGTCAGAGGGCCCGACTTCAAACATCGGAAATAGGGAAGGACAATGACGATTTTTTTAACCAGAATACCTAATAGAGAACATGCATATCATTTTTTCTTTTCCTCTCAGGAAAGTTCTATGAACAAGAGGAATGACTTTATACGCGAAATAATTGTCGTGTAATTCTTTCATAAGATATGAAGCTTTAAGAAGTCATAGGTCAGACCGCCTGCAAAAAACCTCTATAAAAATCAACGTCAGGAATGACGTCACAGCTAGGCTGTTGTTCAAAAAAATTTGCATTTATTTCGTAAATAACTATTTTTAAGCCAATATTGGGGCCAATTCGGATTGTGTTTTCTAATTTTAAACACCAGTAAACCTACATTGTCCATTATAAAGTGATACCCACTAAGAATGCGAATGCATACTTAGTGCGTGTCAGTTTATACCGGACTATTTAAATTTACAGATATTTAAAATTAGAACACACAATTCGAATTGGCCCCATTGTTGCATTAAAATATTACGTAAATAAAATGAGGATGCCGAAATAAACAATCTAAACATTAAAGAGGTTTTAAAATTTTAACAAGTTTTTATTCCAAGTATATAAAATCCTAATAAACGGATCAAAACTTAGTGTATTGCGTTATTTATGCTTTTTTACATTTTCTTCTAAATCGTATCAATAAAACTCAATTCTGATTATCATGCATGTTCTCTATTAGGTTGCATTTTATTTCCGCCACTCTCGCAAACTAATAATGTAAGAGAAGCCCTATAAACGCATTAGATCTCTCGGCGAGTGTCATCTCATTATGTACGGTTGGTTCATCTCAAGTGTATGTTAAAGCTTAATGAAGAAGATTATTTGCAAAATAAGCCTGTTAATTTAGTAGAAGCGTACACGTGGGAGGCATTCCTCCCCACGCCGTAGGACGATTTGATTGCGTCTGCAGTAGATTTATCCCTCTCTTTATTTTTAGAGCGGGTTACTTTTGTAAGACCCACAACGAAAGAAGAATATAAAACGTCAGAGCACTTTAGTTTATTCGCATACATGTAATGATATCTTCAAGATAGATACAGTAAATTGATGGGAGTATCAGTAGATCCCAAATTATTTTCCTTAACAATTATCATCATTAATATTTCACCATCGACAGCAAAAATAATTAAAATACATCATCAACGGAAAAATTAAGTTAGTTTTAGCAATTGGACTATGCACTAATTTATACCACAGTAAACTAAACGATATTATGAACCAAACAAAGTATACCTGAAAGTTATCATAATAGTTAAATTAATATTTTGTTGTCCGAATACAACGGTATAAAAGTTACATAAAAACAGGGCCTCTCTCTATTCAACTCGGAAAAACCATATCGTACCTATTTGACATATTATGGTATTGTTTTTAACTCGGCTGCCAATATTGTCAAGTAAATAAGAGCTATCAAAACGTTGACAAAACGGAAACACGTAAAAAACAATCAGGTTTTACCGTGTTCTCAGCCCAGAGATAAGATTAACCCCATAAAAACCTTATTGCTTTTAACGTGTTCCCGTTAAATATTTCGTTGTTGCATTTGTATTCCGTGTGGTTAGAACAGTGCCACTCCATGACTTCCCGTGGATGTTGTAAGAGGTAACTAAGGGAATAAAGGCTTTTAGTACTATTAGGCGATGGGCTTGCAACCTGACACTAATACACTGGTAAACATCTTAGACTGTTTGTGCAAAATGTGGTAACAGAATTATAAACAAGTTTTTTAGAGTTGTTGGTAAGTCTGTAGCTCTGCCCACCCCACTCTAGGAATGAAGGCGTTATGTTATGCATGTTTGTACGATTGTACCTAAGTGATCTACTAAAATTGTAATTTTACTATTTTTAAGTGATCCCACAGGTAAATGCAAGTGTACAATTGGAGAAATGGTACACTTTAGTATCATTTTTACAGTGCAACTACATTTTATAGCATTCATTTTGTAAAGTACCATAACGAAACCATTACAGACCGGGACAGAAATGTAAAACATAACTATCGTATGTTTTAGAAACTAAAAAGCATTGGACGTTAATACAGTTTCAAGTTAATATTGTATTAATGTCTGTATTGGACTCGTATTCAGAATTTATTAACGCAAATTTTTCCATTAACGTTACATTTATGTTTTTAAACTTCTGTCTGTCGGCAAAGACGTTGGGCTAACTCGTTTTAACACTTTGAATAATGTTTTTAAACAAAGTCTTAATTAAAACAACTAAGTAATTTCCCATTTATAAGCTAGACGTGTGACAGCACTTAAAATCTGCACCGACAGAAGACGCGGTGCCTGCAGTAGGATATTGTCTTCATTTCCCGCATCGCTTGTCGGCCGGCTTGCTTTACGCCAAAAACCCTTTGAAAAACATTTCCTTATGCAACCAACTCAAAGCACTGCACAACAATAAAAGCTTCTCGCACCTCGTTAAGTGTGGAAAACACCTTTAGAATTCTGTCATGAGACATTCTTTACATGGTTACACTAGGCCTTTTTATGGTTTACGTGATATAAATAAAATTTGCAAGGCACTAATAAATTGAAAGCATGTTAAGAGTTCATTCACGACAAATGTAGTATAAAAAGGCGAGGGAATTTTGTAAGCGTCTAAGCTTCGAGCGTTGAGTCTGCACACACATTATTTGAATATGTTGGCTGACAAATAAATATTTGAATGCGCTGTACGGCCGATGTGTTAAGCATTCATCGCGAAGTGTCATTTAAATGTGATTCATGAAAATGTACTCGGTGCTCGAGTACAGAGAGTATGGGAGCTTCCTAACGCCCTCTGCTTTGGTGTACGTTATAACCGGAATAAATTGCTTCACAAGATTAGATGTCAAACGTACTTTGGGTAAACGCCACGGTATTTACTTATTAGAATATCCAATAATGTTGGTCGTTGCGGTGAATTTTTATGTTGTTTTCGCGTTTCTTATTATTTTCTTCGCGGAACAACAGATGCCTACGTGTATGTTTCATGTCACACGCGTCGCATCTCTCTAAAAGCTTTAGTCGTACAGCTGTAAGAGTGATTTTCTTAAAATATCTCTCATTTTCTGAATGCACTACGCCGCTTGTATTTATGCAAAAAGGAAGTGCAACTTAACAATATACAAAATTTATTCAACAACATTTTTGTCAGACAGTGTCTTATTTCAACGCGTTGGGGACATACGAGAAAAGCTAGCCATGTTCATTCTTTAAAATTAATGTATGCTTCAGAAAAAATGTTAAAAATGTTAGAACAATAAACTCCTTTTTAGATATACATTGCGTGATAGAAGTAACTTCCACGCAGCAAAGAGAGGTTGGTACATTTTTCTAAAAATTGTACAAACATGGTTTGGTTAAGTACATGAAATGTAGCGACTCGGTATAACCTTCGGCGAACCTTTTAAGAGAATTCCATTTAAGCGCCAATACGTCGAGCGGAACGTTTGCCTATATTCTCACAAATTGCTCTTGTTCAACATTGAGGAGGGTCTGTGATAAATCAAGGACTTCATATTGAGGTGCAAAGTATTTCGAGGAACGGCGCACCGTTTGATTGAAAATCAATCAATGCGTATTTTATTTTTCACAGATTGAACTGTCAACTGAGTGACTTCAGAATATGAAGCCTTGATGCGTATGAGTAGGATGTTAAAGACTTGTTTAATGGGGTTGGCCTTAATGTTTAGACAAATAGGTAAACGTTACAAAAAAAGTCAATTTTAAAAAAAAAACAGTTTGCTTGTAAAAAAACTGTTTCTTGTGCGACTGTCATTCAATAATTATACCTATAAATAGAAGTAGATTTTTTTTACTTTTTCCTTCTTAGTGCACCGTTACATTGTTAAGGGCAGTTGGTAAATGGTAACCAGAGATCGGACAAATGTGTGTCATTATTTGCAATAATGTGGACATGACTCCAATTTTAATTAAACAAATTAAATTACATTGATTGATTTCTTACCTGAACTTTAATCTTGTTCCTTTGCAGGATATTAATAAACAAATAATACAAAGATGTCCGGAGGGGTATTGATATTATATTAATTTAAGTACATAAGTTTGCTCCATTAACATGCGTGGATTGCGAAACGAGCTTATCACCTCATAAATTTATTTTAGCCGTGAAAAGGAATAAACTAACCACGGGAAAAATATAAAAAATACTGTTTATTTGCTTTAATAAACCTACACAATAAAAAGTCTTTGTATCGTTTGTTTATTAGTTATTACTGCCTTGCAAAGGATCAACATTATTTTTAGGGTAAGTAATCAATTAATGTAATTTAATTTATTTAATTAAAATCTATGGAGCCATGTCCACACTATTGCGAGTAATGACGCCCATTTGTCCGATCTCTGATGGTAACTGAAAAACAGTAAATGTTGCTTTTATATATGTAACTTCTTACTAATAGTTAATGTAAAATACATACATACATACATAATATCACGCCTTCATTCCCAGAGTGGGGTAGGCAGAGCTGCAGAAATACCAACAACTACAACAAGAGTTGTTGGTAATTCTGTAACCACATTTTGCACAAAAAGGCTAATAAAAAAACTCTTTAAAACCTAACGTTCTAGTGTGATTAGATAAGGTCAGTTTTATCTTTGTAATAGTCATATTACATAGTATTTCAGTACTGTACTTTAGTTTTGAGGTGTAACCAAAACTTAAATTGTGTCAGGTATCTTTGTGAAACCAAAGAGTCAACTGAATACCAGTCAGGGGAAAAAAAAAGACAAATTATGAGCCTGCCTCCAGTTAGACAGGCAATGGAAAATACTTATTTTAAAGTAAGTATGTTTATATGTAAATACTATTAAACACAAACATTTTAAAAACAAGTTCCTGGGGTTAAATAAACAAAACTTGTTCTACAAAATTGTAGTATTTTTTACGTAATAAAGTAATTTCTTTTGTATTATAGAACCAAGTTGAATTACATTGCAGAAACAAATTTTAGTTATATTCGAAAATAGAGTTACACCAGGTGATAAGATTTTTTTCGCAGGTGTTATCCCATTCTCCCTAACATTTAAAATATGTTTCTGTGATGACATTCAGCTTGGTGTGCAATTTAGAAAATGAAGTAAGTACCTTATTCCACCGTAGGTTCAAAAGTAGATACATCTCTTTGTAGTAGACTGTATAAAAGACCTACTTAATGACATATCAGTCCGGGTCACTAGTAGAGTGACTAGATCGAAACATTACCACATCGCAAAATGACCACATCGCTTGTAGCCAACATCTCAAAATGACTGAGCCGTAAAATGACCACATCGCTTGTAGCCTACTTCTCAAAACGTCCGAGTCGCAAAATGACCACATCGCTTGTAGCCCACATCTCAAAATGACTGAGCCGCAAAATGACCACTTTGCTTTTTTCATTTTATGCCTGTCTTAGCAAAGTCGACGCAGCCCCGCATGGCGGGGCTGCTATTCTTGGGAAATTTGCCCTTCGGGCATTTGAAGTTACCTAACGAACCTAACCTACCTAGTAACGCAAACGAAGTGGTCATTTTGCGACTCAGACATTTTGAGAAGTAGGCTACAAGCGATGTGGTCATTTTGCGACTCGGACGTTTTGAGAAGTAGGCTACAAGCGATGCGGTCATTTTACGACTCAGACATTTTGAGATGTGGGCTACAAGCGATGGGGTCATTTTGCGAGTCGGTAATTTTGCGACCGAGTCATTCTACTAGTGACCTATCAGTCCTATCACCTAATATTGGTTATTGGTGTTAATAAATAAAAATAAATAAATATCAGGGGACAATCTCACACAAATTGACCTAGTCCCAAACTAAGCTCTAGGCTTGTACTATGGGTACTAGACAACGATAAACATACTTATATAGAGAAATAAATACTTAAATACATAGAAAACATCCAAGACTCAGGAACAAATATTCGCGCTCATCACACAAATATCTGTCCTTACCGGGATTTGAACCCAGGACCGCTGGCTTCGGAGGCAGGGTCACTCCCAACTAGGCCACCGTGTCGTGTTCTTTATATATACAATATTATTTCAATCCAATGTCCACTGATACATCTTTTGTAAAACAAGTTAATATTTTGCTGTTAAAATGTGAAAAGGAAGCCGTGAAAAGTAAGTTTTCAGCTTTTTCCGTGGACAAAAAAGTGTTTCAACACCTATCAAAAGTTTTGCGAAAAAGAAAAAAACTTTTTCGATTAATCAAGTAAAACGATTTATAACTTTTCAACGTGGCCGTAAAAAGCAATTACGAGCTATAGATCTAATTAAGTATTCACAAACGACACTCATTCAGACGTAGCTCGTATAATTGAGACCGTTAATGGAATAGTTAAAGAGAAAATGTTTGACCGTAGTACACACGGTAAAAAATGAATGGATTTTCTGCTGGTGCATACCAAAGAGTGTTCTGATTTTAACTGCGTAATAAAAAACAGGAGCATTTTGATTTGCTTAGTGTACCTATTGATGCGTCTGTTTGCTGACGCCATTTTTAAGACACATGAAGGCGCAGAAAAACGTTAACATTAATAAAATCTACGAAACTATAAAACAAAAAATGGTATTAATGCGGGTAGTTTTCCTTGGGTGCACTAAATAACATACATAACATAACATCATTTGTTTTCTGTAATCGTAAATATTTCAGGATTTTATAAAATCTAACCTTATTCTAAATAATATTTATATAACATTGGTTTGGCCAATGAAACATTTGGGAAATACAATTGACCGAAAATATTTTGGCAAAACGGCAGGCTCCCTGAAAATTCAAACGAAACTACTACTAAAAATAATTATGTAATAGTTAAAATATGCTAGTAACGTTCATGTTCTTAGAACAGTTCTAAATTAAATAATCTTTTTTCTAAAAGTTTCATTTCTAAGACCAAATTTATTGCCGATTGTCTTTTAATCAGTGAGAAGGAGAAGCCCGCACTCGCGCGCTTTGTACGCGTACAATTAATTTCCTTACTCCCCAATTTCTTTCTGTTGAGAGTGGATTTTCTAAAAAGATTATTTAGTAAGGGTTTGTAGTACTGTTAAACGATGAGCTTGTAACCTAACTAATACACCAGTAAACTTCTTGGGCCGATTGTGGTAACAGAATTATCAAGAAGTCTTTTTAGAATTGTTGGTATTTCTGTAGCTCTGCCTGCCACACTCTGGGAATGAAGGCGTGATTGAATGTGTATGTATGTGTGTGTGTGTGTGTGTGTGTGTGTGTGTGTGTGTGTGTGTGTGCGTGTGTGTGTGTGTGTGTGTGTGTAAGTGAATGCTTTATTTTGCATTGTAATACTAAAATCAAACCATTTTACTGCCTACGTAACAAAATTTTCCAGCGGTGTTAGAACCTTGTGGTAGAGTCCATTCGGATCTTTTGGACGTACGAACAAACAAGAATGTTTGCATTGTTGTTCTGGTGTTGGCATAAAACAACCGCAATGAAATGACTACCGTGAAGGCATTCCATCTAAGTCTAAGTTTTAGTCTTCGATTGGAATGATGGATTGTCGTCAGATTACAAATACTTTTAGGCATAGCCTACCTATAAGTTAGCAAATGTGTTTGCTTACCTTTTCCATGCCATAAAAATTACACCATTTATTTGGAAAACATCAACATAACAGCACAGCGAGACTTCTCCCTCTGCCTACCTTATGCGATTTATTATTACATAGCAATTTATTTCGGTATTACCCATCGGTAGGGTGTTAGTGCTCCCTCATTTCGCCAGTGGCAACAATTTTTCGCTTCACCGATCCGCAAACCTGAAACATGGTTAAATAAACTAAGTTTACATTCGGGAATCGATCATAAAGTGATTAGGGAACATACGATGTGAACCTTGCAGGGGTTATTCAGAATTCAGATGCGAATTTTTTTAAATCTCTTTCGTACACAGCAGCTGATTTTTATCTACAGGTGTGAACTTAACTGATTCGTTTCAGTTCATAATGTAAAAAAATATTGTTGTTGTAAAGATAAATGTAAAAATGAGTACTTTAGAAATTAGAAAGCTTCCTGAAATGTGTATGGAACTGGTATTTTCTGCAATCAATCAAGTCTTCAATAAATTATCCAATATTACAGTTATTTGTTACAGAAAACAGTTTATGTAAACCGTAGAATACCTCGCGCGAGATCATCTGAAAACCGCTTTAGAGAGTTTAACGATTTTAAATTGGTCTTTTATTTCGACAAAACTAACTCGACGACGTAAATCAATATGTAATAGTAGAAAGTCATACGAAATCCAAAGCCGTAGGTACTACATGTTATTTGATTATATTACTTGACAATATTATTTGATTATGCTAAAGCATGAGTAAAGCTGCTATTTATGAAAGTATATGTACGGTTTTAATGGAATACAAACGCAATGTGTGACAAAATAGAATTACATTTACCTGTTTAAGCGTTAGCCTCTATGCAATTACATAAATATTTCATGAAACGCTGTCAACTCCGCATTCCACAATTCACATTACATGCATGTGTTTTCCATTTCATTCCATTATTACGTTTAATCTAGAATTACTACCTGAAAATACTTTTTGAACGCTTGTATACGTACTACCGGTATATTTTAAATCTTAAGATATAACTCCCTAAATACTCTCGAAAGACCCAATACCTGGCCTATTTTGGAAAAATTCTAATTGCAACATTGTTGACTAATTGATAGGGTGCCTTTTATATTTGGCATCATGTCCTTAAGCGAGAACCTGGGGCTCGGGCGGTTAAAAGACATGATCTTGTGCGATATTTTGTCCGGGTAGAAGTCGTTTATCGTTGTCCCTTTGAGAACTCACCGTTTTTTTGGGATTTATGAATATTACCTAAATATTATTCCGGGGTTTAACCTAGCTACAAACTATATTTCATTAAAATCGGTTTAGCTGTAAAAGCGTAACATACAAACGTGGTAATTAGTCCATTGGATTGAAAAGCAAGCGATGTTTTACCCTTAAATAGTAGTTAAAAAAATATTTTTCATGTACGGCGCGCTTAGGGCGGCTATCTTTCAAGAATGTTCGAGAAACTAAAGACGGTCATTGTAACTTAGTGAAAGCTATTAAGTCGCAGCTCAGTCATCAGGCAGCTGGGAATGTAATTATCATCAGTGAACCCTGATGCTCTGCGCTCAAATACTCGTTAGTCGAACTTAGTTAAGTTTTTATGTGAATTCCAAATTTACTTTTATGTAACAAGCACCCGCGACTTTGTCAGCGAGATAATTGCGGCTCACTTTGTTGATGCGGTGTTATTTTAAGATGTGAAAACCGTTTTAGATTTAATCTTAATCTTATTTACTGATGAGGCAAGGAGTTAGGAGTCGGGAAAAGAAAACTGTAAAATTTAATTATCAAAGAAGCCACATTATACATTTTCTCGTCCACACATACTATATTTATTATTGTAACTTAAACTCGGACATAAATTGATAATACTAACGAACCTAAAAAAACTACAAGACGAAATGCAAATTTTAAATAAATAATATTCTAAAACATGTTACATTTTATTTCGAAAAATTATTATTATGAAAAACTTTTACTGCAATCGATTCACTTTAAGCTCGATACCGTCACCCGTTTCTAAGATGAAGGGTCGGATCATGATCACGTACAGACGGACGCACGGAATACACTGTGATCCTATATAGATCCATTTTTTTCTTGTGTACGAAACTCTAAACATGACTTTCCTGTGCCAAGAAAAAATATAACAATTTAGTTAGACATGCAACATCGATTGGTTTTAGATAATAAGTGCAAATTAGGTATCAATTTTTACTTCAGACAATTTATAGAAATTACATATATACATAGATATTGTCACGCCTTCATTCCCAGAGTGGGTAGGCAGAGCTGCAGAAATACCAACAAGTACAACAAGAGTTGTTGGCAGTTCTGGGGGGTTATCATGAGCTAGCTTTGCAGTTCATTTTACGGTGAGCGTAAAGGACAGAGCTATGGCGGTTATATAGCTCTGTCCTATTCTCTGAGCGTAAACAGAACTGCAAAGCTAGCTCATGATAACCCCCCTGTAACCACATTTTGCACAAAAAGGCTAAGATGTTTACCAGTGTATTAGTGACAGGTTGCATGCCCAACGCGTAACAGTACTACTAGCCCTTATTCCCTTATAGAAATTAACAAAATAAAGTTATTATTTATTTATTAAGTAACTAGTTTTTTTTTTTTATTTCTTTGGTATTTCTAAAATATTTTGCTAACGCTGACCCTAAGGACCCTAGCCACACCTAGCGTTGTGGCGTGTTGCATCGTAGTTTCGTTTTACATATTTTTTGTATGATTGTCATGCCACATTAAATGCGTTGCGTCGACGTAACGCAATGCACTAATGGGGCCAGACCCAAAATGGATTTAAAATACCAATAATGGCGTAGGTAGGACATGCTATTTGATACTCGGTTGTAAGGTTGATTTGCTTGTGTCGATTTAACCCGTAGCTTAGTGAAAAGGATCCAACCCACAATGCAAATATATTTAAATTTAAATCTTATTGCTGTCAATGTAATGTCCAATTCTACTCGTGTGAAATTGATGGGTTGGATCCTTTTCGCATTTCCTTTTTTTATAATGAAATAATGACAGAGACAATGGATAGCATTTCTCTTTTTTCACAAACGGAAAAAAGTCTAACGAGATTGTCCGATCTATTTAACACCGTCTAGTCAGTAAATGTCAGTGTCTAATAAAATCATAACAAGATCGTGACCAAGGAAATGTATCTTTAAGCGAATTTCAACCTACTTGCATTGAGATGACTTGGCAAAATGAGTTTATTCAGTTGGTTCGATAGTACATTACTACCACCATTATTTCCTTAGGTATAATGGTCATGTTTGTTCTATAGTAAAGCTGCTAAATGAAGTATCTTGCTATGTTTTGTGTACAGTCAAATTCTTAAATATGTATAGACTTTTGCACCTTATTTCAATGGGATACATAAATAAAAATAAATATCAGGGAACAATCTCACACAAATTGAACTAGTCCCAAACTAAGCGCCAGGCTGGTACTGTGGGTACTAGACATCGATAAACATACTACTTAAATACATAGAAAACATCCAAGACTCAGGAACAGGTCCAGAACCCAGAACCGTTCGCTTCGGAGGCAGGGCCACTAGGCTAACTCAGAACACAACTGAACATTGTGAAATTAGCGTGCCTATGAATGAACATGCGTGCCTCTGCAACGGACAGTCAAACCAGTTCAAACCAGTTCAATGGCAACTAATGACAATAGGTATTACTAATGTTAGCCTTTAGGTTGCTTTAAGCCTATTACGATTGAATTGAACATGCATTGTTAACTACAAACGGTTTAATATAATACTGAATATTCTTTAATAGGAGGCATGATTTACAGAATGGGGATCCTATCATTTCATAACCAATGTTTCACAAATTATTCATTTCACAAACATATCATTTGACAACCCGCGATTCTTCCCGAAACTGTCAATAATTCTGGATTTATTACAGGACCATCGTGTAGAACTCTATAGGTTAGGTTAGGTTAGGTTAGGTTAGGTTAGGTTAGGTTAGTAACGTATCCCCCCCCGAATGTGCTGCCACCTTGCCGTGGTGGGGGGGCTTGCGTGTCTCTGTGATCCCCGTGGCTATACCGGACAGGGCTACCCATACCGGAAAGGCTCGGGGTGAGGGGCCAGACTAAGAGCGGCACGTCCCTATCCCATTCCCACCTTCCCGATTTCCCATTCCTTCCCAATTCCCATCCTTTCCCCTTTTCCACCGAATCAGTGGCGGGATATCCACTTTCTAGGGTCAGCGCGGGCCCGGGGAACTAAATACTCCCCAAAAGTGCGCCCCCTGTAAGCGGTAGGTGCGCGGCGCCTGCAGGGAGACTGTGGTAGGAAGACCGCAAACGGCCGTTGTGTGCGGCCTTAAACAGCACAAAAATGCAGGCTTGTGAAAAATTATTACCCCAGGAGGGTACCGGTCTCTCTGAGACCGGAGAATCCCTCCCCGCGTCTTCGGGCGCGGGCTGCCCCTCGTATTCTGGGGGGGGCAACACCTGCACCGTAGGTCGCCAAGCTGGCGACCTCCGTGAACACGACCCACGCAACCGTTTAACGGACACCGACGACACCGCACGATTTGAAGACATGGCACGACTCAAGGAGAGGGAAAATTCCCAGGAAATGATCCTCGATTTGGATTCGGACGCCTCCCTACCGTCAGTGCACCTGACCGGTAGGGAAGCAGAAGGGCTGGACACTGACGCCCGCAAGCGGACTGCTGAGTCTGACTCCAGCTCCGATCCGGAGATCGAAGATCTCCGATGGATCGAAGAGGACGACGCAGTTCCTCAGCCCTCGAAGAGGGCTTTGGAGGAGGAGGAGGAGGAAGGGGAGGCCACTAGGCCTTCCAAGATTAATACGGCCCGTAGGGGAAATCCCAAAGGGACCTATGCGGGATTAGCTGCAGCCAGGGCCAGATCCAAGCTCTACCAAATAGAGCTTGAGGCGGAGGCCGAATCTGACCCTGTGGCCACCTATCGGCGGGATTTCCCCGAACTTAACGCCAAAGGGGGGAAAAAGGGAGGAAAGAAAGGAGGAAGGACGCAAGAGGGAGTAGGACAGCGCTCTACCCCCCGCGCGCGCTCGCGTTCTCCCAACTTGGAGATTTTGGTGTGCAGGCAGGAGGCTGACCCCATAAACGCCACCCGCATGGCGACGAGGGACATCCTTGAGGCGGCCCGGTTATCTGGTAACCTCAAGGGTGATATATGGGGCCGCATGAATAGAGCCTGCCGCACTATTCTCGGGTCAATGGACGAGGTCAAAGCGACAAGATCTGAGAGCGAGGAGATCCGCATCCTGAAGGCGGACAACAAAAGGATGCGGGAGCAACTCGCATTCAACTCGGCGGAACTGAAGGCGCTCCGCACCGCCTTCAGTAATAGGGAGACCCCAGCCGCTCCTTTGCCTCAGCCTCAGTTACAGTTCGGCACCGCTGAGCTGACTGAGGCAATCGGGGAAATGAAGCGCGACCTCTTCCTCAGTCTGGGCAACATGATTAATGCCCGGATTGAGGAAGTTAACAGCAGACTCCCCGCAGTGCCCATACTCCGCCCCCCATTGGCACACGACCAGCGGGCTGGGCCTGCTCCTCCCCAGCCGAAGGTTGCAAGACCTGCCCCGCCACCCCCGGCCCAGGCAAAAGCTTCTGAGCCGGAAGCCAGAGCCAGGCTGGGAGACGGGAGGCCGAAGGCAAAGATGGCCAAGAAGGCGAAGACCCCAGCTCCCGCCCCTGCCCACCAAGCCCCAAAGGCCAAGGCTGCCCCAGCCCTGAGCAGCAGCCAGCAGCATGGGGAAGGACCTGGCCCCTCGGGTCAAGCGCCACCTCCTCCTAGACAGACGTCATGGTCGGAGGTGGTCCGAAGGAAGGGGAAGGGCAAGGCAAAGGCCTCCCCCCCTCCCCCACAAAAAAAGAAGCCCCCAGGAAAAAAGGCACCCAGACCCCGTGCGCTGACTGTCCCCAAGACGGCGGCTGTGGTGATTACCCTAAAGAAGGGCGCCACCACCACCCTGCAGGCAACCATGGCTAAGGCCATCAACGGCCTTAGCCTCAGCGAGGTTGGCTTGCAGCATGTGCGGGTCAGGATCTCGATGACGGGGTCCCGGGTCATCGAGGTCCCCGGGGAGGGTAATGCCAAGGTGGCGGACGACCTAGCAGCAAAGCTGCAGGGTTTGGTTGGGGACGTCGCCGATGTGAGCCGACCCGTCAAAATGGCCGGCGTCCAGATCGCCGGCCTGGACGAGTCGGCCACTAAGGAAACGGTGGCGCAGGCCGTCGCCTCCGCGGGGGGATGCCAGGCGGCACAGGTGAGGGTGGGGGCCATCCGCACCCTATACGATGGCACTGGGTCAGTTTTGATCCAGTGCCCCGTAGAAGCCGCGGTGGCTCTGCGGAAGGTTGGAAGGATCCTGGTGGGCTGGGCCTCCGCCAGGGTCACGACGCTGGAGCCGACACCAATGCGGTGTTTCCGCTGCTTCGGCGTCGGCCACGCGAGGGAGCTGTGCCCCTCCAAAATTGACCGGAGCAATTTCTGCTTTCGGTGTAGCAAGGAGGGGCACAGGATAGAGACTTACTGGGAGAAGGCATGGTGTGCAGTATACCACCATGCAAAGCTCCCGGCGAGCCATATAATGGGGGGGAAGAATTGTTTCCCCCCGGAGACCAAAGGGAGGGACACGAGGCCCCAGCGTCGCCGCCCACCGGCCGCCCCCAGTGAAAATGCCCCCGCCGCGACTACCGCCGACCGGGCCCAGGAGGAGATCTGCATGGAGCTCTAAATGCCAGCACACCATTTGGAGCTCCTGCAGGCTAACATCAACCACTCCGCCAGAGCACAAGACCTGCTCATGCAGACAATGGCGGAGTGGTCGATCGACGTTGCCGTGGTCTCGGAACCCTACTTCGTTCCTCCCCTACCCAACTGGGTAGGGTCGACGGATAGTAGGGTTGCCGTGGCGGTGCCAGCGGTTGGCAACGGCCCTCCCTTGAACAGGACCGAGGATGGTCCGGGGTTCGTGGCGGCCAAGTGGGGGAGTGACACCACACTGATTGGTGTTTACTTCTCCCCCAATAGGCCGCTGGCCGCTTTCGAGGTATTCCTGGGGGTCCTGGGGGGGGTCATCAGCAGGGCGGCCCCGCGGCAAATTATAGTCCTGGGGGACCTCAACGCCAAAAGCGCGGCGTGGGGTTCCCCCATAACGGATGCACGCGGGGCGACGTTAAGGGATTGGGTGGCGGCGACAGGCCTGGTCATGCTAAACCGGGGCAATGCCAATACTTGCGTGCGGCGGCAGGGGGGTTCCGTCGTGGACGTCTCGTTCGCGACCCCTGTCATTGCCGCACGCCTACTGGACTGGCGCGTCCTGGAGGACGTGGAGACCCTCTCTGATCATCTGTACATCAGATTGAGGGTCTCTTCCAGAGGGGACCAGCCACCACCCAACCCAGGGGGAGCGCGTAGGGGGGGGGAAGGGGAGTTCCCCACATGGTCCCTGTCCCAGTTGGACAGGGCCAAGGCGGACGAGGCGGCGATGGTGGAGGCTTGGTGTGCTGCCCCACCCGCCACCCTCGGAGTTGAGGAGAGGGCGCGCCGGTTCCGCTCCACACTGCAGGCGGTGTGTGGAGCGTCCATGCCTCGGACGAGGCGCCTCTTCGCCCGAAGGAGTGTGTACTGGTGGTCCGCAGAAATTTCGGCTCTGCGGACCACCAGTAACTGTGCCCGCCGCGCCTATCAACATTGTAGGCGCAGGCGGCACACAGACGAGGAGGAGGAAAGGCTCCATGGGGCCCTGAAAGAAGCAAAGGGGGCCCTCCAGCTTGCCATCGCCAAGGCCAAGGATGAGGCGCATGCCTCATTCTTGGCCACGCTGGATAAGGATCCGTGGGGGCGGCCATACAGGGTGGTGCGCAACAAAATGCGCACCGCCCCCCCCATGGACTCCTTGGAGCCCCCCCTCTTGAGAAGGGTCATCGAGGGGTTGTTCCCAGCAGCCCCCTTGATAACTCCCCCGGTGATGACCGAGCCACCGGGGGACTTGGAGGACCCAACCGAACTCGTCATCGCGCCGGTAAGCGATGACGAGTTCGAGAGGGCGGTGGACCGGCTCCGGGGCTGCAAGAAAGCCCCGGGGCCCGACGGAGTACCAGGCCGGGTACTCCCCATCGCCCTTAAGCACCTCGGGAGCCGACTCAGGCAGATTATGGACGACTGCCTGAGGGAGGGGCGGTTCCCGAGAGTGTGGAAGGAGGGGAGGTTATGCCTCCTCCGTAAAGAGGGTCGACCCCCGGACAGTCCTTCTGCCTATCGCCCCATAGTGTTGCTGGATGAGGCCGGGAAAATGTTCGAGCGAATCCTGGCCTCCCGGATCCTGCAGCATCTGGAGACCGCCGGCCCGAACGTGTCTGACTGTCAGTTCGGGTTCAGGGAGGGGCGGTCCACGCTCGACGCGTTGAAGTCCCTCAGGGACTTCTGCGAGTTCGCGTCGAGCATAGGGGAGGGAGTCGTGGCGGTGTCTCTGGACATTGCCAACGCCTTTGGCACCCTCCCCTATGGGGTGATTGGGGAGGCACTACAATATCACCAGGTGCCTCCCTACCTGCGGCGGGTCGTAGAGCACTACCTCACCGAGAGGGTAGTGCTCTATGAGCAGAGGGACGGTCGACGGGGGTCGACGGAGATGGCCTGTGGCGTACCCCAAGGTTCCGTGCTCGGTCCACTTTTATGGAACCTGGGGTACGATTGGGCTATCAGGGGGGCGTTCCTTCCACGGACGGCCATCATCTGCTATGCAGATGACACCATGGTGGCCGTGCGTGGGACCAACATGAGGGAGACGCTGTGCCGAGCGGAAGCTGCGGCCGAGCTGGCGATTTACCGGATCGGTCGGCTCGGCCTGAAGGTGGCCCTCCCGAAGACTGAGGCAATAGTCTTCGGGGGGCGGGGGTGGAGGCTGCCGGCGGGCGCGGCGCTCACCCTGAAGAGGGAGTCGGTCCCAATCAAGCCCCACATAAAATATTTGGGACTTGTTCTGGACCGACGCTGGAATTTCGGGGAGCATTTCACACAATTAGCTCCCCGAATTGTGGGCGCCGCGTCGGCGCTGGGACGGCTTCTGCCGAACGTGGGTGGGCCGGGCTCCTTGTGCCGCCGGCTTTACGCTGGTGTCACGAGGAGCATGGCTCTGTACGGGGCCCCCATCTGGGCGGACAAGCTGTCCGCCCGAAACAGGGCCCTGCTACAGAGGCCGCAGCGGGTGGTGGCCCTCCGAATAGTGAGGGCCTACATGACGGTGGCCCACGCCGCGGCCTGCCTCCTCGCCTGCACCCCGCCCTGGGAGTTGGACGCGGAGGTGCAGGCAGAGACCTATAAGGTTAGGTCCTGGGCCCGGGCGAGGGGTGAACGCCCGGACCCTGAGGAGGTGGAGGGGACGCGCCGGAGGACGGAGTGCCGACTGCGGGACAGGTGGAAAGCGTACCTGGAGGACGCTCCCTATGGAACCCGAACTATAGGGGCGATCCTCCCGTCGTTTGACACCTGGTTGGGGAGGGCAGCCGGCGCCTTGTCGTACCGGCTTGTGCAGGTACTGACCGGACATGGGTGCTTCGGTCACTACCTGCACAAAATTGGGAGGGAGCCTGGCCCGCAGTGCCATGAGTGCGGGGACCCAGACGACACAGCCCAGCACACCTTAGAGGTGTGCAGTCGCTGGAGTTCAGAGCGCGGTGCCATGGCACTGGCCATCGGGCGGTCGGACCTCTCCCTGCACAGCATTGTCTCTGCGATGTTGTGCGGCGACAGGTCCTGGAAGGCGGTAGCTTCCTTCTGCGAAAGTGTCATCTCGCAGAAGGAGGCCGCGGAGCGTGAGCGCGAGGAGTCCCCTCTTGCGCATCCGCTCCGGCGTAGACGGCGGGGGTTGAGGCGTAGGCGTTTTGCCGCCAGCCTCAACCCTTAGTGGCTGCGGGCGGGGGATGGGAGTCCCCTTCCCGCCGTAGGTGATAGCCACTTGGCGGTCTGGGAGGGAGGCCACGCGTGCTCGGCCTCCCTCTCCTTTGGCGCGGGTAGCCCCAGTGGTGTTGGCTGGGGCTGCCGGAAGGCGTCGTGGGCAGTGCTTCGGCGGTACCACGGCGCCTTGCCTAACCGGCATGAGGGTACGCCAGGGTGGTTTTTAGTGGGTAGCACTCCTCCCCCCTCTCGCTCTGAGAGGGGGGGCGCATAGGGGTGAGTCCCACATACCCCCCCGCCACTCCCATGGCGGGGGAAATGCGTAACGCATTTTCCACCCTGCAAAACAAAAAAAAAAAAAAAAAAAGGTTAGTAACGTATAGTTTAATAAATCCTGAAATAAAATTTAAAGAAAAAAAGCGGATTGGCAAATGAACAGGTTGCGAAACGATGCATTTGTCAAAGATTGGTCGGCAAAAAGGCAGAGAACCATCAGAGTGATTTTTTGCTGATGTCGTGTTACTAGAATATCCTAAACATTAACTACGTTTATCAAATTCTAATTCTAATTTTTAATTTATGTCTTCACTCCTGTTATGGTGTATTCGCTAATGTCAAGTTATTTATGGATACTCCCATTGACTTATAAGAGAAATAAGTCCATGGATATCATAAACGACTAAACAGAAGCACATGGGGATAGATTCACGCGCTTCTGTCATTTTCAGTAACATTAGGTTAGCTGTTAATCAGTCTGTCCGTCCATCTATCTGTCTCCATCACAACAACACAATGCAATATTTTTTATGCAGTTAACAAAATACTCTTTTAATTAAGTAATGAATTGTCGGATACGTTAACCCTATCTGTGTGGCAAATTGCCATGTGTAATGGTTTGTCCTTGTTTTGACAGGTCATTTACACGTTGTTATGTTTAAGTACATGATAAAAATTGTTTGCAATAATTATTTGTTATCAGCGTTCACTAGCAATTATTTGGAACTACGTTGTGATAATTAATCTGCCTATATTACAAACAACAATGAGATCGTATTCCTTTGGTAAGCAAAACACTTGAGAACGGGTGATTTAGCACACACTTAAAACGTATGCACTTCTTATTTTTAGCTCTCGCTTAGCATTTCTTCGCCGCAGGAGTACCATCACTTTGTTTACTTTATAACTTTCTAGCTACAATATTTCCCGATCTCGTGATCGTCATAAGAGTCCTTCGGGGATCGCGGCGAGAAATATGGCGCCATAAATAACTGTATTATCGGACAGTCGATTCTACTAGCCGACTACTTCATTACGACGCCAAGGCGCTACAATGGACCATGTAATTGGAAATCCGAGTATACATGGTGACAGTTTTATAGGATGGCGGCGAGACTTGGTACATGAAATATCTTGAAGTTTTTTACTACGATGAAAATATTGGGAAAACGCTTTTTAATTAGTGAGTAACAGTAGATTGAAAAAATAAAGGATAATCTCAAGCCAAAGAATGTTTTTAAATATCTACCAGTATTTTTAAAAAAAAAATGTTTTGAAGTATAAAATAAAACATTTTTATTACATGATTACGAATTTCTGGTGCGAATTCTTTATAACGAATACGGCCAAGTTCAAAGTACAAGTCAAATAATTTAACATTAAAAAATATGTATGATCACAATTCGTCTATTATTAATTAACAATTAGACTATGTTCCCTGTTATTACTGAACAGTTCCTGCATGCCGATGATATTATTACGAGGGAGTGAGCATTCTCACTGGTCGACGTTTTACCTACTTGTTGTATTAATGTTCAAACAATAACTTAATGATATCTACCTACTATAACCGACATTATATACATACATAACATCACACCTTTACTCCCAGAATGGGGTAGGCAGAGATAAAGAAATACCAACAACTCTAAAAAGACTTGTTGATAATTCTGTAAGCACAGTTTGAACAAGTATGCTAAGATGTTTGAAACCTGTCATTAATACAATATTAGTGACAGGTTTCAAGCCCATCGCCTAACAGTACAACAAGCCCCTATTCCCTTATAAATCATATTATCAAATCTAAATGCATTTTTGACTCCTTTATTAAGTTCTATATCAAAATAGTTCCACTGCCTACAATTATTCGTTGATATTACAATAACGAACATAGAGCTGACAAAAAGGCGTGCTCCTGATTTATTTTGTTAATTTACGCCTCTTATCCTATTACTATGTTTAAACTAGCTCAAATGCAACTCTTAATTACTATTTTAAATCGTTCTTAAATTCATGACACAAATATTTTTTAATTGAGTTCGGGCGTTTTCAAAAAAAAATACCTATTGTTAAGGACTAAAATTAACAACGGTAACTTTTCCATTACGTTACGAAAATTAACTATTACTGCTTTAAGAGACATAGTGGCTTCCAGACAAAACTGCTGTAGCAAGTTCAGCCATATTACTATAGTAAAGTTTGAATCTGCTATGCTTATTTAAATTGAAATACCGCTTATTGGCTTATGAGGGCAGTATATAAATATATGCCAAATTTTAGTAACAAAATGGAAAAGGTAACATTGTTCATTTTTGTTCTTAACTATAGGTACTTTTTTTTGGAAAACGTCTGGTTGTGGTCGGTTCTGTAATGTTACCAACAAATTTCTGCACTGCTATGATTATTATTTGAAACCAAAACTAAACTATTAATTAGGATATTTAAATATATTTAAATATATTTTTATATATTTAATATATTTATATTAATATTTATATTTATATTTAAACCATTAATTACGTAGGTTTGGTAAGACTTACGACTACCAAAAAAAGCCGGTCAACTGCGAGTCGGCTCCCGCACCGAGGGTTCCGAACAAACTTATAAGAATGTGAAATTTTATTCAGGGACAAACTTGACATTGTCGTAGAAAAACTGTTGTCTCCATACATCGATATAGGTCGCGATTAGTTTACCAACTGCAAACAAGTTTGCAATGGCCATTTTTTAAGATGGATCTACAAATGACCGATTTTCAATTATTTTTCTTTACTAGTCCTGAAATGACTGTAAGACCTTCCTTCTTGCCAAATTTCAGGATTCTAGGTCTATGGGAAGTAACCCTATAAATTTTGATTCTCTTGAAAATGTCGAAATATACATTTTTGCGGTAATTTCTTTTTTACGCGAACTTATAAGTTTGATTTTTTTCACAGCTTCAAGGGATTGTAGACCTGAGTACTTAAATGTTTTAATTTCAACTCAATAACTCCACGCGTTCTCGAGATAAAGGGTTTTGACAGACAGACGGACGGACAACAAAGTGATCCTTAAAGAATTCGGGTTCCGTTTTTTCCTTTTAAAGTACGGAACCCTAAAAACATCATGTTGCCAAGATCTATTACCGAGGGGCCATAGAGTATAGAATGATGCAACTATTACTACATTGCAGTAAGCCGTCTTCTTTATTAGGTACGGCATACGGTATTACGGCAGTTAAATTGACAAAAATGTCATACCACTATAGCAGAGAATATTAGAATTTCTGTGACAATCACATTTGTTATTTCAAACAAATAACCAAGCAACAAACAAATAAACTCGCAAGCAAGGTATATAAAAATAAGTCATGTGAATTATTGAAAATCATCGCAAGGTTTGTATACAGTAGGTACGAAACAAGAACCAAGTTTAATTACCTGTTTATATGAACTATAAAACGGATCATACAATACTAACCCAGTTTTTTTTATAGTACTCAAATTTTGTGACTGATATTTTTATGTTCTTTGTAGCCTAGTTCTAAATATAAAATATATGTATCTACAAGAAAAATAATACATAAACTAACTTCATCAGAATTCTATACTATACAAATACAGTAAAGAATAAACTCATCAGTAGCGAGATAACATTCGACCCTAATAAAATAGATTAACACATCAAGTCACATAAAGACAATACTTTCAGTTCAACGTCGCATTACTGGCTGCCACAACCACTTGCTAGCCTGTGCTAAAAATGTAAGTTTTTACTGAATTTATTTTTTAGTTTTTAAAATATTGCTAGTATGTTGTCTTTAGTTTAGTTTATTTATTCATCAATGTAATATTACAATTTAAAATGCATTGAATGTCAAAAAATACGAAATTACTAACAATCAAAGAATACAAAAATAACATAAAAATAATCAAAACAACAACAATAAAATTAAATATGTACTAAAGTATCTAGTAAATGGTCACTTATTCGATGTCAATCAATAGGTATACATAGATTAATAAATGGCAATACAATAATAATTTTACAATTTGAGTTCCATCAACGGAGTACAATGGATTATCCAATAAAAGGTTTCTCAGCTGATGTTTATGTGCTTCGTCGGGTTGTACATTTTTAAGTTTGGCGGGTAGACGCTCATAGTACGTGGGACCTATGCCACGCGGGTTATTATTATGCTTTCTGGAATTCGAACAGTAACCTGTTCAATTATTTCTTTTATCAGACTTGACAAGACACATATTTTTTTACAAAATAAATTTAAGACGAAAGTTTGTTACTACAAACTTCTTAGCATTATTTTACTTATGGGTGGCAAAACACTGAAAGGTTAAAAAAAGTTTTATTTTATTAATTTACAAAAAAGATTTTAACATAGTTTAGGAATTAAAAATGAGGCCGGATGATCAAAATCTCGAATTTTATGTGGTCGAGGAAACATAATTACCTAAATGTTATACTTACTTACATTTTATTTGTACAACAACTGAATGTTGACGGTTAAACTTCATTCGAAATTTAGTGTAATTCCGAATTGTTTGTTTCTGAATTATTTATAATCCGATCGATAATTTTATTATTAATTATAATATTTGGATTACATCGTGCAATGCTGTCCTACCCTGGTTTGAGTAACCAATTAGGTACGACGACGACCGTAGCGGAGGAGCATTAACTTTAGTTGTAATATCAACAGCCAAAACAAAACTATTCGTGTTCAAATCATATAAATTAATCATTAACTAGGAACCCGATCATTGCAATTTTGTTTTACCGGAATCGTGTGCCAAAATTGTGAAAAAATTGAAAAAGGTAGTTAAAAATACGGAGTACACATTTTAATAGAATAGTAATCTGATAATTCGATATTTTCCAGTTAATACTGTGAAGCTTCGTAAAATTCAAATTAAAATAGCGTTGTTTCAAAGCTTTTAGGATCGTATTTTAAAAATTGCCTTTGTAAAATTAAAAAATCTTTAAAATGTTTTTAAAATAAATGTTTTATTTTTCCAGATGAAGTTCATTGTAAGTTTGGCGTTGCTGGCGCTAAGTCAAGCGCGAATCATAGTACCTGAGTGTGATTTAGTATCAATCCACAATATAAACCATGAAAAAGAAGTCCTTAAAGACAGCTTACACAGCCCATACCAATTGGCAATCGATTATGATACCAATACACTATTCTTTAGTTTTACAAATCCGAACGCAAATTACGGTGAAACATTCCAATTGGCCTATATCAATCTTAATACTAACGAATTTAATATAATTCAAGGTATTTCTGGAGGATTTGCTGCTGCAGTAGATAAAAATAACCATAAGGTTTATTTAGGTGGAATGGATGGAGTCTACGAATTCAACCAAACGACGCATAAAGCAAACAATATTGACATTAATGGACATAATATTTGGCAAATGTTTTTCAAAGACAGACTGTATTATACCTCTTACCCTGAAGAAAAGGCATACTCATTTAAGGACAGCAAATCAACACTGGTGCCTGAGTTAAAGGATACCAAAGTATTGGTAATCGGCGTAGACACCAATGATAATTTATTATTCAGAAACTCATCGGGATTGTATTGTTACAAGAACGCCCAAAATAAAACTATCAGCTTAGGCGATTATAATGTTAATAGTTTAACAGCAGATACGAACAATAATGTTTATTTCTCCACGTCAGACGGTTTTTATAACATTGATAAAGACCTAAACGTAAATGAACTAGCAAAAGTTGACATCGTTTATGGATTAGTTATCGAAGGAAACAATAATTTTATTTATGCTTCAGAAAACAGTATTATTAGGCTGAAACCAACAAATAAAATTTGTTTAGATGCAATTAATCAGTTGGATAATAATGATATTTGAATTTTCGATCTGAAACACAAAATAAGGAAAAATAGATAAAAGATGAACTGTACTTGGAAGTCACATACAATCATTAATAACATTAGTATGATTTGGTCTTGATTTATTAGAATTATTTGTTGTTTCATTGTGTTCTCCACTTTTTGACACTGTTCTTTATTTGGCTTCTATTATTTGATCTGTCATAGTATAAGTTTAAACTAGTTGTTAGGTCAATTGAATATAAACCATTTTTCGAATAAATTTATTTTGAATCATAATGTCAGTTTTTGTCACAAATATTCTATGATTTATAGCTTTAACTAATAGGACACCTATTCTTCTCGTTTTGTTAAAAATTATAATAATGAAACAAAAAAAGTCGTCCATAAAGTAAGAGTATGAACGAGTCCGGTAAATTACTGTTATGTGCTAAAAATATGTGTATAATAAGAAATTTAAAAAAGACATCACAACGTGTAATTCCCCTGACGACATCTTTAAAATAAAAGAAAACCAGTTTTACAGTTTTAACTGCGTTCAGCGATTTTACATTAGTTTTAGCAGAAAACGTTAGAGTGCGATCCTTTTTATATAATAAAATATGTGTTGATATGGCAAATAAGAAGATAGAAAATTAAGCTTGATAGCTTAATTTTTTTATTTTCTTATTTGCCATATCAATCTTCAACCTTGATAGGTTGAAGATTAATACGTAACAATTTATTTAAACTGAAGTATTTCCACAGTCCATTTTTCTACGGAGTCGATGTTTAACCACAGAAATTTATGTAAGACTAGCTGTTTCCCGCGACTCCATCCGCGTAGAGGTCAGAACCGTCAACCTCAGGAACCGTCCAATTTTTCGGGATTAAAAGTACCCTATGTCCTTCCCCGGCACTCAAAATATCTCCATACCAAACTTTATCTTAATCGGTTTAACTGTGAAAGCGTCACAAACAGACAAGAGTTACTTTCATATTGATAAATTGTGCGAATAGGTAGTGCAATTTGTTCGCGTCGTGTGACTTTGATCGCATACTACTTTGGTTTTTACCTTACTCTGTTTAATGCCTACGAGTACGCAAAACCCCTAAAGCTCTTCGGTTTATATTTCGTCGCCGAGCTTATAGACAAGTAGTTTTTAGGGTTACGTAGGCAAAATGGCAAAAACGGAACCCTTATAGTTATGTCATGTCCGTCCGTTCGTCCATCTTGGATTTTTTGATTAAGTGAATATTTTCGGAAATATCTCGGAAAGTTTCCAGCATGTCCAAAAATATGAAAAATATTACAAATGTAATTATAGATATTTTAAACAAAAGTAATTTTCAACATGATCCGATATACCGTTTTTGAGTAATTGCGCATCTAAAGTCTAAAAAGGACAGGTAAGTGTCATAAAGATACCGTAGAACGGGGTGAATAGGAACACAACCTAAAATGAAGCATATGCTACTAATTATAAGACTGAAATAATTTCTAGTAAAAAGAATGTAACGTTATTTTCATTTAATACTTGGTTGTGTCACTATCCACCCCGTTCCCGTCCCTAGCATCCGACATTAGATGAAGTTGGTTAAAAATCACAATTAGTGATATCTTTATGAATAAATTTGACAATAGTATACTGCTTTGATTGTTGCTTCCTGGTGAATCTATAGGTTTATTATCTAAGTACCATAATGTCGCTAGTCGGTTCGAATACTTATTGGTAACGTGTATTACCAATAAGTATTCGAACCAAGGGTAGATTTGGTTAATTTAGGTTTAAATTTGACCCATTAAGTATATCATATAATTATGTATATGTATATTATCTATGTCAATTGGATTTAACACTATTTTATTTTATTTTCTTTTTATTGCGAATGTCCCAAATTTTAAAGAAGGATGGGAATATTAATGATAGGATATATTCATGAAATTATATGGATTGGCCAATACTTTGGTTGAAATAGCAGACGGTGACTCGCCAACTCAATGGAATAGACCTCTTAAAATAGCCTCATATACATAGCAGCAGAAAGGCAACAGTTCCAGAGGGACAAAAAATTAACTATTATTGTAACTTATTATTATTATTATTATAATTGAACGATGAGTAACTTAACGGTAAATTGCAGGCCATCTTTGACCGTTCAGTTGAATACACGATGGGTTATTGAACTTTTTCATGTATACATTGTGTATTAATTTGTACAAAAAAAAATTGATCTCAAGACAATACTTGAGTGTATTACAATACAAAAATACTGCCCTCCTAAGCCAAAATGCAGTATCTCGGATTCAATGGCCAAAGCATATTCAACTAATTCACTAATTATTATTGAAAAGTTAAAGCTTTATTCTGAAGCCGTATGGAACGAGCTTTCTATGTCTTACTATAACGCCAAGTTCTGGGACACCCTGTATATCTATTACCATACGAGTAAAAATAAAGACTATCCAGTTTTAATCATTTGTTTTATTTAAAAATACATTAAAGTAACGAACAGGTAAATTAGATTTAGTAACACTTTCTTAAATATTTTCTATTCTTAACAACTTTTTAAAATATCATCACAAATTGCACTATACTCGTATGTACAAAAATTGTGCATTTTAATTTGTCAAACTAGTTCTCCTAGATAAAATGCACAGGTTAACATAACAGATTTTACAAAAATATTATGAGAGTAAACGATTCATGGAGGCGCATCAACATTGGCTTCTCCTGTTAATTATAAGCAAGAGCGTAATCCTGTTATAATGTGAGTAATAAAAAAACATCAATATTGAAATGAAACTGGAAAATATATTTTATATCTGACTGTTCACATTTTAAAATTTAACTATTTACATCGACGAACTAGTATTTGTTAATAAAGACGTCAATAAAAGTGCTAGCTACAGGCAATACATAAAATGACTATTATGACCGCTATTACATGAATAGTATTTGGCCGTAGGAATAACTTTCCGGTTAACTGTGTTATTTGAGTCATTCCTCGGCGGAACGTGACTTCCCCTAGAAAGAGCCTTTTCAAAGTAACGAATTATTTGCGCCCGATTCAGTAAATAACCGGAAACAGCATGAGAGGGTAACGTTGGAATATGTTTACCCGACTGCGTCAAATGAGCGTAATGTTTTTCAAGTATATGTATATATGTATGTATGTCTATTGCAACCCAAACGGCTTGATGGATTTTAACATATGAGGTGTCGGTAAATTCGACTTGGTTGAGGGAGTGACAGTGACGTATTAATCTAAAAAAATAGAGGGGATTTATCTTTTATACACATATAGTGACAACATCAAAAAATACAGATATAATACAGTTTGATGAAATAGAGTATCAATAATGGCTAACTTTTAAGATGTTTTACTACTAGTAGCTGAAGCTTTCTTTAAGCGCTCACAGTAATCTCTCTACTATCGTTAAACTAACCGGATAATAATTATGGTAGCTAAACTTTTTAGATTTAATATACCTACTTACTTAAATCAAAAATATCGGTGGAGGCGTACTTTTTAAGTATAGCGTTATATGACGACGTTAGTGACGAGATAATGAACACAAGAAGAACGAGAGAGGTTAGAAGCATTGAAATGTGGTTGAAAAAGAATGTAGGAAATTTAACCAAGAAAGCCAATGAAGAAGTAATTAATATTATAAAACAAAAGAGAAGCCTGTTAAAGACGATAGACAACATAGACATAGACGAGAGGGAACGTGATAGGAACTTGAAAGAATTTATAATACAGTTTGAGGTAAAAGAGGCAGAGGGCGACCAAGATGAAGTTACTTTAAGCAAGTAATAAGCCTCAAGATCCTGGCAAACTATACAGACGAATGGTGAGCCCTCCACCGACAACATTCTTTACGGTTAAAACCATATAACCATTGACGTGTGTCCATGTTGTACACGTTTTGATAACGTTTATTTACTGGCCAAGATAAAAACAATACTAAAATACGTCAAACGCAGTATCGTTTTACTCGTATAGATATTCTCAGACACAAATACGCATATTAAACTTATATTAAATCTCACTTTACGCGACGGGAGTAAAAAATAAAATATCTTTTAAAAAAACTCCTGTAGAAATCATAGTACAATGCTTCTATTTTCTTAATGTCTTTCGGCTAGCTGTCGCTGTCTCAGTCGCACTCGCACCTGATAGTATAATTGTCACTCGTGTTTCATAGAAAAAGGAAGCTTGCCGAGATACATTAAGTAAATAGAAGCACTGTACTAGGATGATTTCAAGAGGAGTTTTTTAAAAGATAGTTTATTTTTGAACTCCTGTCGCGGAAAGTGACATTTTATATAAGTTAAACATACCTATATCTCGATCGTAAGTTAGTCGAACAAAAATCGGCTATTAATGCCGACTTCTCCATTAGGTCAAAGTCGCGACAGCTTACAAATATTTCGCAGAATCCATTAATACTTAATATAAGATCCATATAAATAGATGGTAAGGGTTTTTCTCTGTAAAAGCATCCAGTGATGCGCGAAGTGACACTCTCAGACAAATAGTAACTTAATGTCTTCCTATTCATTTGAACTCATTAGTGGGTGTATATTTTAGTACTTTGTCGCAATAACGTATTAAACTGAGAGTTGTTTGAATTTAGTATACCAATAGCTGCGAAACACCTCAACCTACTTGTGCAAAATGTGGTTACAGAATTATTAATATGTCTTTTTAGATTTGTTGGTATTTCTGTAGCTCTGCCTACCTCACTTTGGGAATGAAGGCGTGATGTTATGTATGTATGTATGTAGCTGCGATAAGGTACTAAAATGTGCAGCTATTTATGAGAATGATCGTTCAAAACAATGGAGGAAACGTTTAAAACTCACGATTAAAAGATGGAACGTTTCATTCGATTTTTCTATTATATTTAATCACTTGAGAAAGCCTGCTAGGTACTTTGTATGCGTTAAATTTTCTTTCCATTTGAGAGTAAATTTTATAAAAAAATATGTATTGTGTACCCTAGCGATTTAGCCTATGGGTTGTCCGTCAGTAAGTCATGGAAAAGTTATAAATATATAGATTAGCTTCGCACTCGCAAATTCGTCTGCGGAAAGTCAGAACTTCTGTTAAAAGTACAGATATAGTTTGATCACCTTTAGGCGTATTTTCCTAAAAAGTCCGGTAGATATGTCACTTTTTAAATAAGCAGTCTATATAAACATCTTTCGTATCTTTAAAACAACATCCTTTCACTATTCTCATTTGTTTTAATCTATAAAGAACGTAGGTACTTAGTTATTTATTTATTAATATTTATTATGACATGCAATCAACAAACATCAAAGCTTTTTATTTTCTTTATGAAATAGTAGTACTCTCAATGCCCATTTAGAACAAAGAATACATACAGTCATAATCAAAACCCTTCTTTAGGACCCGGGCGAAGTGAAACTTAAACGCTGTAAAGTATAACGAACTCGGTATTCCACAAATACGCAGCCGCTGCGGTTGCGAGCCATGAGATATTACCTCGTATATTAGCTCTCGTCACATGCACTACATTGCGGGGGTTATATTACAAAATGTCGCTTTTAAAAGACTTCACGCTGTTTCATATGAACGAAAAATTGGTGGTTTTGTCGTTAAGTCTATTAATATATATTTTTGTTGTCTAGTGCCTATAACCTCGTTAGTCTCCGTGTACTTTAAGAAGTACAAATTAATGTTGCTATAGGTGGTAAACAAACAGAACTAATAAAAAAAAAGGAAAACGTTCCGTCTCAGGCTGAAGTAATTTTCTTAGTATGTACTTAATGTAGTTAGGACTACCATTTTTGATAAAATGTGGGATTGGATGACTGCCTGATCACAATTAAAATATGTTTTAAAATAGGTTAGTTTGGGACTAGGTCAAATGGTGTAAGATTATTCCCAGATAGATATTTATTTTATTTACTCAGTATATTTTGCATTCGTTTCCAAATTCAAGTGCACAAATAACTTTATCATGTCATGTTTTAAAAATCAAAACTAAATGTACGGCGGTGAGAAATTTTCTTGTTACGATTTTATAAAGCAGTACATCGAAACTTCTTTATTAGGGTTAAGTGTATAAATAAGCCTGGAGTTAACTTTAAAATAGGTATGATTTATAATTTTTAGTTTTCTTGACATTGTTAGACCTTAGAAACTATGAGAAAAAATACAGTTAAATTCAGTGCAAATGTACTTTTATAATATGTATGTATGTATGTAAACTCTTTATTGCACAAAAATATAAATATTACAATTATAATACTAAATTAATGTACAAAGGCGAACTTATCCCTAATTGGGATCTCTTCCAGCTAACCCTGAAGCAAATGAGTAAGGACAATGCATGGGGTTGGACACATACAAGTTTGCACAAAAAGTAAAAAGAAATGATGATACTTATAAATAAATAAATAAATTTTAAACAAATTAGCAAGTACACAAACTAATATAAACGTACATGTATAATACACACATATATACATTCATACATACATACATATATTACTTGATTCACAAATGTTTCTCGTCATTTTTATGTGAGTAACCATATCTATGGCACCGCAGTTTTTTTTTAATAACAAATCTATTATTCTTACCTAACTACTATATTACCTGCCTATGTAAACTAGCGCCTATGCGGCGATCGCCAGAACAGTTATTTTTGTAAATTAGCGACACAGTATAATAAGCCGATTAAAAAAAAAATCTATCATTAATTACTTACCTACCTACCTACCTACCTACACTACCTACTTGTTAATTATTTGGCCCAATTAGAAAAAAACACCCTGAAGTAAAACGTGCTCGGCAGACACTCAATAAGTAATTTGCCATTTATTGTTTTGGATTTTGTACATAATTGCCAACCGAATAAATTAACTACATACAAATTGGTGAACTGAAGAATGACTAAATACTTTAATGACAATACATGCCTTTGCCTAACATTCGAATTGGGAAAGAAATATTATGGAAAGCGTTGTAGTTGCCAAATAAATATTTTCCGAATTGAATTTTGCTTTCAAATATTAGGAAGTGATAATCGGTGAAAATAAATTCGCCCATGCAATAGTAATACCTATTTTTAAGTAAACGGAGCCAAAAGTGTATCGCAAGGTAGCGTTCTTTACCATTATCAACAAAACCAAAATAACTTTTAAAGTAATAAATATGTTAGAAAGTTTAAACTATGTTGCGGATCGGTATGGAAGGGGCTTTTTTACGCCGTAATATTTACGCCAAGTTCTGGCACACCCTGTAGATATTATTCATATTGACTATGGGTATTCAATTACTCTAGACTAAGCGTTTTAATTTATGTAGACCGCAGCTTAGCTTTGCAGCGTACGAAGGTCAAAAGTTAAAAGTGTCTTTATTTCAATAGTTTCACTTCTGACTAAAGTACCAAATGTAAGCTTACACATGTTTTCAATAAGGAATGAGGTTTTTTACAAAAGCCTCTGCATCGGTTCTCATTGACTTACAAAACAAGTGCTGAGTAGGTGTGATCCGGTTTTCGTGTCACGTACCAAGTTTATTTTTTTCTATCTTCTTTGTCGGATTCGATTACGGTTTAACGTTTGTGTCGAGACAGATGACCAGTTTGGTGCTACGGCTTTACACCAGTAAAATTGAAAAACTCGTAAATTTTATGCTGTTTACACAAAGAAATAAACGAATCTGTACACGATACGACCCATTTTATACATTTTTATTTTTATGTTTTCATATTTTATTTTGTTTAGTATGTAAATCACGGCATCATCTTCGTTGACGGAAAACATTGAGAGGAAACCTACATCTGCAAAATACCTGAGGTCCTATCCATTTGTGTGTATACTTTGTAATGTTAGTTTTAAGTCATGAAGTGCATAGCAACGCCATCTGTTACTTACCTTGCCTTATTATGCCGTAAATAAATCTTTAGAGGGCGCTCGCGGACGAATTCTTCCCAACCATAACCTCAAAAATACTAGTCACGCCAGTTCCATTTTGTTCTATGACACGCGGACGCGAGCGCCTTATAATTCAGTTTAAATCTATGTTGGTGTTTCATTTTCGGCCTCCATACACAATAATAAGCTGGTCTTCGAAACGGATTACTATAATAAGTGACACAATTAATGTTTAAAACGCCTCCGAAGATGGTATTAACTCGGCAACGGTACCGCGAATTAGCTGGCCAAGTAGTTACCAAGTCTGAGTCAGAGCTGACCAACATGAAGCTTGAGGGATCAACGCCAGCTGTCCAACCCTTAAATATTAAGCCGCAAAGTGAGTCTCAGTGTCAAGCATTGCCTCCGCCTTCCTCCGTCGGCACGAATAAATCTAAAAGGTCGACGGCATCCTCGTTGGCAAAGCGTAAACAATTGGAGCTCAAAGCAGCCGAGGCTAAGGCCCGGATAGGCGAGATCGACGAGCTCACAAATGTTAATGAGTGGCGATATGTTCCATCTGCTCTGAACATAGCTGACGTGGCGACGAAAACCGAGTCTCCGCCATTAAAGTACAGCGATACGTGGTTTCAAGGCCCTGCATTTTTGCGACAGCCTGAGGACCGCTGGCGCAAGGACCTGAAGAACTCAAAGGTGATCGATGAGGCAACCTGTGAAGAAAGAAATGTTAATTTAGTTACCACAGAAAATAACTACTTACCTGTGCCTGATGAAGAACGTTTTTCCTCGTGGATCAGACTTCTACGGACCGCTGCAAGAGTTGTTTATTTCATAAAAAAATGTCAAGAACTCCGTAATCAGAGAGTGAATAAATCAGATCCTGAAACAGTTTATTTAGATAAAGAATTAATGACGATTGCTGAAAAACACATTATTAGAAAATGTCAAAATGATACGTTCGCCACGGAAATATCGTGTTTAGCTCACGGAAAACCGTTACCGTCGAACAGTCGTCTTATAAAGCTAACACCGTATCTTGATAGTGACTTAATCCTTCGTGTAGGTGGTCGCGTAGATAAAGTCGTAGGAGTTAACGTGACTGCGACACGACCTGCCATACTAGATGGCAAACATAAAACCACACGCCTATTAGTCGAGCACTACCATAGACGTGCCATGCACGTAGCTAATGAGCATGTTGTTAACGAGTTGAGGCAGCTTTACTGGATTGTCAAACTGCGCCCGACCGTGCGCGGCGTCGCAGCGCGCTGCCTGTTCTGTCACTATCGCCGCGCGGCGCCCCAGCCGCAGCGCATGGGCGATCTTCCTTCGGCACGTTTGCAGCATAATCGACGTCCATTTTCTTGTTGTGGAGTCGACTTCTTTGGCCCAATGGAAACAACAATCGGTCGTGGCAGACAAAAGAGATATGGCATGCTGTTTACGTGTCTTACTGTCCGTGCAATCCATATTGAGTTGACGGAAACACTTAGTACAGATTCAGCAATAATGGCGCTTAGACGCATGTCAGCCCGTCGAGGAACACCTAGTGTCATTTACTCTGATAATGGCACTAACCTACGGGGAGCAGACACTGAACTGAAAAGGAGCTTAGAGGACTTAAATTTAAATAAATTACGTGATGACGGGTCAGTGAGGGGGATTGAGTGGCATTTTATTCCGCCCGGGGCCCCGGAGATGGGAGGCGCTTGGGAAAGGATGATTCGCTCAGTCAAAACAGCTTTAAAAATCGTTTTAAAAGAACGCGCCCCACACCCGGAAACATTATCCACGCTTCTTGCCGAAGTGGAAGCATTAATTAATAGCCGTCCCATAACGCACGTTTCAACGGACCCTAGTTACCCAGAGGCTTTGACTCCAAACCATTTTTTAATTGGTTGTTCGTCGACTGGAGCTTCCTTTGGTAAGTACGCAGACGTCGACCTTTGTCTTAGAAAACGGTGGCGCATAGCCCAGCGGCTTCCTGACATGTTCTGGGTTCGATGGACAAAGGAATATTTGCCGACACTTTTACCTAGGCAAAAATGGACCAAAGAGGCTAGGTCTTTAAAAGTGGGGGACTATGTCGTACTTGTCGATCCCAATTTAAAGCGCGGTTCCTGGCGGCACGGGGTGGTGAGCGCAGCACACACTGGCCGCGACGGCCGCGTGCGAGTCGTAGACGTGCGCACGCGCTTGGGACCGCTGCGTCGGCCTGTCACACGCGTCGCCTTACTGTCCCCTGTTGATAGTTAGTAGTGCTGTCTCAGCACTAGGGGGCGGGATTGTACACGATACGACCCATTTTATACATTTTTATTTTTATGTTTTCATATTTTATTTTGTTTAGTATGTAAATCACGGCATCATCTTCGTTGACGGAAAACATTGAGAGGAAACCTACATCTGCAAAATACCTGAGGTCCTATCCATTTGTGTGTATACTTTGTAATGTTAGTTTTAAGTCATGAAGTGCATAGCAACGCCATCTGTTACTTACCTTGCCTTATTATGCCGTAAATAAATCTTTAGAGGGCGCTCGCGGACGAATTCTTCCCAACCATAACCTCAAAAATACTAGTCACGCCAGTTCCATTTTGTTCTATGACACGCGGACGCGAGCGCCTTATAATTCAGTTTAAATCTATGTTGGTGTTTCATTTTCGGCCTCCATACACAATAGAATCCAAAAATATAAAGCAACCAGTACCGACCTAATAAGTTATCACAAATTGAAAGAAGCTATGATTTTGGTACTCTTTAAAAAGAAAAATATTTTACATTATCACCAACTATTCTCATTATAACCGCGTTTTTGTTCTACTGCCAAGAAAATACTCTCTACACTTTGCTACATACGATATCCACATATCCGCTCCTGATTATTTCATTAACACTACCAAGTTTGAAGTCCTTTTGGCTCCGATGTCATAGTAACTAACTACTTCATAAAACATGTTGCAATTTTAATACAGGCTATGTAAGATCATGTACACTACTTACACTCGTAGAAGCTAAACGATAGGAGCGGCGAGCTTTGCGTACTGACAAATTTAAAAAAATACGAGAAAAAGTGAAACAGGACAATAACGGACATGTAAATACAAAGCAGTGATCTCTGAAAAGTAATCAAAAATAAAACATCGCCCTATAGTAAATCGGAAACATTTTTATGTCAATAGACAAAGGCAATATATGCGTATGAGGTTATTTTGCGTATACTGCCTTTTTTCTTTGGACGGCAATGTAAGTCTTTTGCTCCGAAAAGGTGGAACAACATTTTGAATCAAAAATCATGATAAGCGGCGAGTCGAGGCATCCTCATTCAGAAAAAGGCTAACGAACCGTGAAATGAATTACACGGCAAACGGCGGTGTGCCCTGTAATTTATGCCACGTACAAATGCGCCAGCCTGTTAAAATCACACACGTTCAGATAAATAAAACGTTTTTACAAGTCCGGGGCCGTGATTCTGTGTATTTGCCGAATTAGGCTGTTCGTTTTCAGGTTCCGTGGACAGCACCGGTATAATTTTTAATCTTTGTCACCATCTGCCTATGCATGTGTCATGAATGTTAATGTTCCAATCAACAGACTGTTTCAATTTGATTGATTCTAATACGTTTAAGTTGTAGACTTCTCTTGTGGATTATTTATTTGGCACAAAGATTAAGCATTGCCATTCAACGTGGCAAAGCTGCCAGTGTTTAGGGAACGATGGCCAATGGTAGCGGTTTGTTAGATTAGTGAAGTTTTAGGTAAGTATTGTTTCATTTATAATTACTTGATATATCTATATGCTCCAATAAATATTATTGTAATACTAAAAACATTGTTTCCATTTTATTTTTGACAACCCAAATTACGCTAATGAAGGATAGCAAAATGCCTTTTAGTTTTTTGCGTTGCGTAGAAATATCTTTCGACGACGTAATATTAAAATGCCTGAGTTAGACTGTTGTTACCATTTTCAGCAAAATATCAATAATTGGTCATTATTAGATTGAGAAATGACAGCAAAGATATCCTAAAAGTGTAGTACAGAAACTATAGGACTACGCATTTTATGTACTTGTATTATATTGCGATTGAATAACTACATAATGTCATATATTTTCTTCATGCGTTTTTCAGATATAACAAAGTTTAATCTTACAACAAACGAGCAAAAAATAAACTTAACATTTAAAATATCCTTAATATCCTTTAAACATGGCTTAAAAAGGGTATTAATTGCTTTTAATCAATATATAAGTTGTGCCTCTAACTTTACTAACGTTCTAAGGGTAAAGACGGTGAACACGTTCTACGTGGGGTATCTGCTTTTTTAAAATAAAACAATAATATCGGGGGACAATCTTACATAAACTAACTTCAAGGTTTGTAAATATTTGGGTAATAGGCAACGATAAACATACTTATATACATAAATAAATATTAACGTACAAAGAAAATATCCAAGACTCAGAAACCAATACACCAGTCATCATACCATATTTGCCCTTACCATGAATTTAATCCAGGACCGCTACCATCATAGGCAGGGTCAATGGCCTTCTAGCCTAAATGAGTTGTCAAATGGTGTATGGCCCAAATATTATTAGATCGTGTAGTCGTTTTGTTTTTCTATTTGTTTTTTGCCGCTCCATTATATCGATCATCATTTTAAACCAACGGTTCACCGCCATCATTGTTATGAAGCTGATTTCTACGACATACGTCGTATTGTTCTTCCACACGCTGCACGAAACTTAAGAACTCTTCAATCTATAGGATGATTGTTTCGAATATTTCGATTCGATTGAAATTCAGGGCAGTAATTAACTTGGCAATGGAAAAGTTAATCAGAAACTAACTCGACTGAGCATTGTCGATGTGCACCACCCATAAGCAATTGATAGCTCGATGAACCTACTCGATTCCGCAAGGCAGTTCTGCAAATTGAGGTATCGCAGATTCGCAGTAAATAACCAAGTAGTTTGCAGTATTCCCACCGGCGCCGGATGCTATCCTGCGCCTACTTCACGAAGCTTTATGAATAATTCTTTTATATTTTCGCCTCCTTCACTCTACTTCGTTGAAAATTTCATTCCCACGTATCAGTTTTCCAGCTTCCTATATATGGCTGTAAAATTTCAAACGAGTATTTATGACCTAGGCGTTGTTACGTGAATTTATACGGCAGCGCTTTTGCTCTACATTTGATGTAGGAGACGGCTACTTTTTAACTCAGTCACAAGCCAATTGGGGGGGTGTTATATGTAGTATAGTGTTGGTAAATCGTTTTTCTACTAAGTGAAGTAGTGGCGGGCGTCCTAAATAAGTAAGTATGCGATATTTTAAAATCTAAAATCGGGGTCACGGATTTGCTTGCTTTTTCTTGATTAGTGGAAAACAGTTTCACTAGGTTCTTTAAATCGATTAAATTTAATAATTTTAAGAGCACGGGACATCAAACGACATAAACTGAACATTAGTTGGTACGAACAAAACATTATAGAATAACATTAAATAAAATATGTGTTACAATTTAAACCTAATCTCTTTACATGACTCCGTTGGCTTAACCAGTGTCTAATAAACTTCCCGACTGGAGCACTATAACCTTAACACTCGTACCTGCAGAATTTATAGCCAGGATAATAAATCCATACGTCAAATTTACACATTTAAGCAGAGTTCATATTGCTAACTACGTACTTTATTTCATTTGCTAACGAATGGAGTTTTACGGCACATAAACTCACAGCAATGAAGGCCGTAATATCGTCTAGTGATAACAAGCCTTGTCGTTTTACAGTACAGAAACCAATAAACAGGAACTTCTACCCTCTTTTATCAGTATCAGAACCGGGCGTCACAAGGGTAGCGTGATAAAGTATGGGGGCTCTTTCATCGCTGGTCATGTTACAAAGAACATCGGAACGCTCCATGCAAAAGGATCTTTGTCTTGGAAACTTGAACAGTAGCAAATCTTTTATTTTCTTTTCGGGTTTAATGATGTGTACGACAATCTCTCATTTACTGTTGCTGTAATGAAAAGTGTAATTTGATGTTTGGTTTGGTTATTAAAATGTGATTTTACTTGGTATAAAAAGGGATTTTGGTCAGTCGTGTTTTTAAATAAGGAAAGAGGGGTGGGTATGTCATTTAAACAATGGAAGTCGTTCGTATTCATTATTAGCGCAGGAAACCCGTTGGGTGCACTCCGCCCATGTTTGCGACCGCTGTCGGCCGGGTACACTTGAAGCCACGAATAATTATAAACCAACAACAACATCTTTATCATTCGTTTACTCTCACATCATGGACTTAAATAGATGTTTGAGTATTTTTAACATTGATTTTATTTTATTTTTATCAGGGGACAATCTCACACAAATTGACCTAGTCCCAAACTAAGCTCTAGGCTTGTGCAATGGGTACTAGACAACGATAAACATACTTAAATAGAGAAATACATACTTAAATATATAGAAAACATCCAAGACTCAGGAACAAATATTCGCACTCATCACACAAATATCTACCCTTACCGGGATTTGAACCCAGGACCGCTGGCTTCAGAGGCAGGGTCACTCCCAACTAGGCCAACGTGTCGTCGTCGTGATGTAATTTAATTAGGAAAAAACGTCAAGAAATATAAACATAAAATTGACATGGTAAATTGGTATTGACTGAAGGCGTGCCTTATTAGACACCTCCTATCCTATTGGATACTGTTTATATATTACGCTGAAATATTTTACGGCGTGTGGTAGCGGAGTTTATACAAAAATTGTTTAAATACATACATACAGAGTTGTAAGGTATGAGTATCAATATAAATGCGACTTTTCGATGGTAAATCTGTCCGCAAGTGCACAATGTTGGGCATCCGCACACAATGGGCACATGGTAGCGCACATGTCGCAGTTCCGCCCCACAAAACCTATGCAAAAGGCGAAACCTGCCCGCGATTAGTGTCTTCTACTCGTAAATCTTTTGCACTTAGTCGAAAAACGAAGTGCCTTTGTTAACTATCACATTAGGCGGAAATAGGATTCTCCAATACAAGTTTCAAGAGGTAGAAAGAGAGCAAATAGTTAATTTACCGATGGAAAATGCTAAATATTTTCTTGTTAGTAACGAAACTAAAATGAGATGTATTTTTGAGCTTGAACCTAAAAGCTTTAAGTATGCAAAGCTTTATAGATGCTCTTCTAAGTCGTTGTTGAGTTGTAATAAAAATGAAAAAAACATTTATTTTAGTCATAAGCAGACATTATACATACAGACTTTATAATAAGTACTTAAATCTCCATCACAGATATAAAACAAAACTCTTTTACAAATTAATTTACAGACGACCTGCGCTAGACATAAAATAATATGTAGTTCTATTGTAGTTCAGGTGCCAATAAAGATGGAAGACATAATGGCTAAAAATAATCTGAGGTAACCATTTACCTTGAGTACTCAATCCCTATTCAGGGCAGCGGGTGTAGAAGACGAGATACTATCATGGTTTCCAACCTTCGCATTGAAAAAGGCACTTTAAGAGGAAAAGCATTTAAGATAGGCTTTTAAAGTTAACCTCTGTGAATAAAAAGGATCTTCACCCAAAATACAGCGGAGATCCTGTCGCCGCCTTCCGACCCCATCATCAGATCAGTACTTAGATACCATAATATTGCATTGTCATCGGGTTTGCATACTGGTATGAATTTCAGCTAATTCCATTAACGGGAACTGGTTTAAAATTTACTTGCAAGATTTGAAGCGAACAATTTACATACATGAACGAACAGAGTAAAATGAGACGACCGGTTAATGAATCTTACCAGATCGAAATAATAATACGTCACTACTCGTAGTAAGTGTTCCGACAAACATTTTCTACTCAGTACTTCAAGTGCCGGATGAAAGGCAGGTAAAGCAAATTGCTTTATAAGACAGTGTCGTCGTGCGATCCCGCAAAAGCCTGCAAATCGCATTACGGACAGCTTACTCTGAGACCTAATAGAAATACCCATTTGTTCCGTTGTCCGATCTTAATGAAAAGGATATCGGTCAATTCTATTGAAGTTTAAACCTCCCTTTAAAATCGGATTAAAGTGAAGCAAGGCGCTGTTTGGTTTAGACGTTGGTCCTCGAGAGAGGAAGTCTCCTGTAAAACTATTTGTCTTTTGTGTTAAGTGAAGAAACAATGACATAGGATGCTTTGTACGATGTTGTTGCACTGAGCAGTAGTTTTGACTTTGTAGTAAAGGAAAAGTTAAGACAAAAGACGAGTGTTTGAGTGCAACCCATGGTAAAACTACAGTGACACTAGAGAATTAAGAAAAACAGAACTTAATTCCCAATGGAATCCGCTACGTTCACCTACAATGAAAATATTTTAAATACAGTTCTTTTATTATTAATAGCGTAGTTACACTCGGATGTAGAATGTAAAATAGAGCAAAAATTGTAATAAGCGAGAATATAGGAAGTATTGATTTGTGATCACTATTGAAATTTCATTGGAATCTAAGGTTTTAGGGTTAATTTTCTAACGACACTGTTTTTTCGCATTACATAGTGAAACAAAGTTTTAGCAATTGACTGCAGGTAACGTAATGACTGACGGTGCAATGACCACAAGTTCAAAATGCTATTAAGGATAGGCATCCTTTCCCCACATTCGGTTATCAGATCTTTACCCGATCGCCGAAGGATCCATCCACACACATAGTAAATGAATATTTAATTTTAAATGTGAGAAAAAATTACGAAGTTTAATTTTTTTGGATATTTGTATGTATGTACCTAGTAGAGCCTCGTCCACGATGAAACGGTTTTAAAAACCGGGCAAGAGCATGTCGGACCATGCTCAGTGTAGGGTTCCGAAGCCGTTAAGTACAAACATAAAAATCAACAAGTAATAACTATTTTTCTATTTAAAGTCATTTGGTGCCGTCTTAGATGATTTATTAGGTATAAACACTTTAATCGCCTGTATCCCAAAAACCAATGATATCGTGATAGTTTTCCTTATAAATTCGTTATAATGTGGTTTCATTTATGTTTTTTTTTCAGTTTTTTAGTATTTGTAGTTTTGGCTGTTTGGCACACTTAACTCTAACAAAAATTAGCGCTTTAAAGCTTAATATTTCATAAACGGACCCCTTGATAGAAAACAGTTTTCACAAACCCACAATTTTTTTGAAAGGCTTATTCAACGACACGCCACACTATGAGGTAGGCGAGAGAAAAAACACATCCCCATGTTACGTGTAGGGGAGGTACCGTAATTTTTTTTTTTTTTAATTATTTGTACCACTTTGTTGGTGTGACTAATATGTATATTCATGCCAAATTACAGCTTTCTAGCACTAAGAATTTCTGCGCTAGGCTGCGGACGGACGGACTGACATTGCGAAACTATAAGGGTTCCTAGTTTGACTAAGGAACCCTAAAAACGGGGTGTCATTATATAGGTACGTCTTAGCATCGCGAGTGTCACTAAGTACCTACCTACTTTAAGACGATAAAAAACTATAACATGGGTATTTGATATAAATATGGACGACAATATCTAAACATGCGACATTTTTTTTAATCACACCTAAACAGCAAAACGGATTTACATCGGTCGCAGGCAAAACCTAGTTACACTTGAATAAACAACCTTTTTGTGACAACGAAAAAAGGTCGTTTTGAAACTCATCTTATGATTAAAATAATGCTTCAGTCACGGATATTAAATTTGGCTGAATTACTAGCAGGATTGTTGCTACAACGGGTCATTAAGTTGCTAGATGGTTATTGCATAACAGGCTCTAGGGAGAAAACGCAGCAAGTAATATAAAAGAAAACAATATTTGTTAAATTAGCTGTTCGTACAGTCACCATCAGATAGATCTAACCGGACAGCGAGCCCAAAAAAATGTGTTGCAATGGATTCCCAAAAAAGACTAACACGTGAAACCGTCAGAAAAATGACACGTAACACTACGTTTAAATTATTTACTTGGATAAAAAATCAAGAAGATGTAACTGCATAGTCGACCAAAACGATTTAAATGGACAAAAATTCAGCTGTATCTAAGGTGACAAAAATTCAAAATGATCTTTCAAACTACCTCTTTTTGCTAGAATACTTTATATAGGTTTAAAAAATCAGGACCAAAATGACTAATGTCAAAATTGACAACGTAAACAATAGCAATAACATTCCTCACATATTCTGCGATATAAGAATTGTTTTAAAATATTATGCGTGTGTTTAAAATATTGTGCGAAAACGTTAACAAATTGTTCGCCGCGGCCAAACTGAGTGCATGTAGGCCGCGCGCCAGCGGCTCGGCTCGTGTTGAAGGCGCGTTGCTGAGGTCTCCTGTTGGTTACTCTCTCGCCGTACCGCCCCTCAGCTTGATCACATGAACGGCTTTGAAAAAATCACGATGGTCTCGTGTATGATGCCTGTTCTACAAATACTCTTAAAGCAGTCTCGTCTCGTGCTAAGAATCACAATAACGAGGTAGCTTGAATAAGTTTATTACTGGGTGTGGTGTTGGGTTGTTTCTAATTTATGTGTGTAAATTATATAAATCACAATAAATGAACTATATTACGAATGTATTGTTTGTATAGCTTTTATGCTGCCCTTTATTAAAAGCTTTTATTTAACTTGCAATGTCGATTTTTAAGTTCTGTTTTAAGTTTCTCAAACCATTTTTCTACCACTTGCTGCTATAAAGAAAGTTGAAGCGACCCTGCATATTTACGAAGCTAGCAGTCCCAGGTTCAATTCCCGGTATGGGCAAATATTTGTGTGATGAGATTGAGTATGTTTCCGACTGTGTGTGTAAATGTGCGTGTATTTGACACGGAAATTAATTTCTCTATATAAGTATGTTTATCGTTGTCTAGTACCCATCCATAGTACAAGCCTAGAGCTTAGTTAGGGACTAGGTCAATTAGTGTGCGATTGTCCCCAGATATTAATTTACTTATATCTTAAGGTGCCGATAGACTTGCGCATTTACTCGAGCATTCTAGCGACTATGCTCATCTATCAGCACTAATAAGGATCACAACAGGGCGCACTTTAGTGCCGCGGGGCCTCACAAAAAGCTTAGTAACCTCGGCAAAAAAGAGTTTGCATTGGCGACAGGTGGAATATGAATATTTTAAAATGTCCGCTACAAAAAAATATCAGATGTTAGGTAAACGTGGATCATGCTGCCAATTTCGATTCGAACAGTGCCATAATTTGAATCCAAACTCTTTCTTGTTAACCTAGGCACAATGTAAGACGTATTTATGATACCAATAATTTAATAGCTCCTAACCTAATCTTAGCCGTTCGTCTAAGGTTAGGTTAAATATTTTATTTTAGTCTGGTTTGGATAAAATAAAGTTTTATCCAAACCAGACTAAAATAAAATATTGATATCATGTCGTCTCTCATGCAATTTTTAGCACAAGTTGTATTTTATCGCTTGTCGCTCAGTGCGTCTCTATCGTTACAGACTAGATGGAAAGGAAGATCCGAGCGACAACCAAGTCACGAACCACTTGTGCTAGCCCTCCTGTGACGAAGTATAAAAGCTTTCAAACCTCTTAAAACCTTTTATTTAATAGTAGTACCAACTTCAATACATATAGGTAAAAAAAACACTTAGCAACTTATACATGTCACATAAGCACATAACCCATACAATAAAAATTAAAGGCATAGAAGGAGCCTTAAAAAGAAAGCGTCTTATCTATACCTATATCAAAAATTTGAATATGAATGTCCAATAAGCTAAAAAGGAAAGAGTATAGAGTCCAGCTCTCGCTAAAACTAGTCGTACACGCCAGTGTTGTGAAGTCGTGTATTCAACACCCTGGTCACCTTGATCGTTATAGTGTACGATCATGATGTTTTAGCCCATACTTCGCAGAATATCATATTCGCAAAACATGATATTAGCAAAACATTATATTCGCAAAACATGATATTAGTAAAACATGATATTCGCAAAACATGATATTTGCAAATAGTGGAATTAGGTTATAGAATCGTATGTAGGTTTAGGTTATGTTAGTTTTACAGCAGGCCCGGAGGGCCAAACTACCCAGAAATAGGAGCTCCGCGGCAGCGGAGCTCCGTCGACACTGTCTAATTGCTGTCTTGCTAATAATGATGTTTTGAAAATATCATGTTTTGCGAATATGATGTTTTGCGAAAATCGTGTTTTGCGAATATGATATTGAACATACTCGTACTAATTGGTTTTAGCTTATAGGACCGTCTCTTCCAATAAGACTGCATATTTTATAGCTCCTTCTATGCTTAGTTCTTATTCTATGAAATAACTTCTACACGCCATACACGTTACGGCCACATACGAGTGCATCTACAAGCTTCGGCAAAGAATCGTCTTGGCATCCCTTAAAAATTAAATACAGTGTCCCTGGATAAGACGCACAAATGAATAGGGATGAAACTAGATGCAATTTCACCGACAAAAAAAAACGTAATTTTTTAAATTGTTTAATTTTATATAAAAAAACAATTATTGCTGTCAACCCTATCGGAACAAAGGGAAATATCTCGCCTCATATGAGGTCTATTGAGATGAAATAAACGGTTTTTTATCCTATAGCATTTCCTGTGTCAACCAAATAAAAAAAGTACGAAAAAATACGCTTAACACAAAAAAGACAACACATGCTAAACGACATAATATCTTTGACCATTTATCAAAAATGTCGTGCTTGCTTTAGACACGTAATTCTTTTTTTAATTAAAGATAATGAGTTGTTTAATAATTATAGCTAATAATAATCTTAGCTATAATTATTAAACAACTCATTATCTTTAATTAAAAAAAGAATTACGTGTTATTGCATATTTTAACGTAATTAAAGAATAAATAGGACTTATAAGGAATTTCGAAAAAAAAATTTTTTTTAAGGAAAACGTGTTTTTTTTTTTTACATTCTTTTATTTATTTAATTGGCACAGAAAATGCTCTACGATTAAAAAACCGTTTATTTTATCTCAATAGACCTCATGTGAGGCGATACATTTTACTTTGTTTATCAGAACAAAGTAAAAGGGTTGACAGCAATCAATGTTTTTTTACAAATCTTTAAAAAAAATGGACACAATTTTTTTTTGTCGGTGAAATTGCATCGTATTTCATTCCTATTTGTTTGTGAACCTTATGCAGGGACAGATTGTATAGGATAAAGAAAGAGACTTCAATACGAATATTCCCTTCGGGGTCGTGCTCCTGCTAAATTCTCCTACTGGTAGGAGCACGAAGACATTATAGTACTGATTCTCCCACTGGTAGGAGCACTATAATTTCTGATTTTCCTACTGCAACGAAAAGAAGATATAGGTATTTCAAATTTTATTATTTACTATCGCAAAATATCCCTTCAGACCCACCGTCACCGAAGGTATATTTGTTGAATCCTGTAGATGTCGCAACAGTGTATAAGACAAAACCAACGACACCTTATTTGTCAAAACACGATTTGTTAGATGATTTTAATGATTTTCACAAAGGCATTTTTTCGTAGTAGCGAATTTTCACATCGCGTTCTTTTACAATTGTCAATTTTTTTTATTGTTTTTCTTCATGTAGCGATTTTTATACAGCATTATTGAATATTCGTAATTTTTACTATTCACATTTTATATGTTCCCAATGTTTCCATCGCAAATTTTCCCAATAATTACTTTTGCATCATAATATGCGTATGTAGGTTAGGTTAGCTTCGGTCTCATATTAGGCCCGGAGGGCCAAAACAACCCAAAAATAGAAGCTCCGCTCAGCGGAGCTCCGTCGATTTTGTCAAATTAAAGTTTTTAGAATGGAAAAAATGCTACAAAATTAAATAATCTACTGGTAATTTTAGCGATTAAAATAAACCGCGAACATTTTAACTCTATATCGGTACATATAATACTAAATATAGTAGGTACATATAATCGTTACATGAAGAAAATCGATTAAACAATTATGAAAGAACAAGAAATGTGAAAATTCGCTACTTTGAAAAATGACTTTATGAAAATCATGTAACAAATCAAAACTACCTTCGTAAAACCAAAATATTTTTATAGACTTATTCTATGCAGGTGAGGTGCCAGTGGTAGTTCATTTTAGGTAAAAAAAAACATTTCGTACAAATGGGCCATAATTTTTTGGATATATCAATTTGAATTAGAGCTTGATTAGAAGGTACAAAAGGTGCAGTCTGTCCGTTATGATGCAGGATGCTGCTGTTGCTGGTGCGCCTGCGCCGGAGAGCCGTCGACGCGCATCCGCCAGTAAGCCCGACGCGCTGCATGCTTTATCCCTAAACGTGTTGTTATATTGGTCTCGGAGGGCATTGATATAATAGACCTTTGCGACAAGTAAGCACTCAGGCTGTAGGTATAAAGCAATTGAAAATCTCTAAAACGCGTTACTGCGACTTCCGCTGTACATCGTCGGAACCTGTGGGCTATCATGTTGGCTCTGACCACCAGCGCCATCATCATCCTTTTCGATCACATCACACATCACATTGTACACATCTAGCAATTAAAATAAAAAAAATACATTCAATTTGTTTCACGTAATAGAAAATTAAATTTGTTTTATTGTTACATAGTAGTATTTTCATTAAAACTTTTAATCCAATTTTCATACGATTATTTTGGGATACGAACAGAGACTCTAAGACCTTTGTCGTCAATGCCCCCGAGGAACCTAGAGCTGGTTACTTAGAGCTGGACGGCGAATAAGGGGTAAAACTGCCAACCGATGTCGCCAGGCGCTCCTGCCCCCTATTTCACCTTACTGACAATGACACTTGACAGGTGACATTTTAGTGTACGTGGCGCAGCTTATATGAAACCTAGTGATGTATCAGCGTGTTAACTTTGCAATGTATACAAAATTGTTACCTATCACATGTCATTGTCAAGATGGTGAAATAGGGGGCTGGTAGAGGAAGTACATTTTTTATACTTTTGTATTTGACCTGCCCTAGATGGTCGATAACATACGAGTATATATACGCAATCTTTTCCACAAGTAATAGTGCTACTTTCTAGTTTTAGTTCAAAAACAATAAAGCTACACTGATCAGGATGGTTCTTAGCAAGATTTAATGAAAATTGGTTGAGCCGTTTAAGAGATATCAGCTCTGAAATGAACCTCTAGGGCTTTTAACCCCCTAAAAGCTCCATATCTCAAAAACGACTGAACCACCCCTAGAAAACCTGCTTTCAATCATAAAACCGCATTCAAATCGGCTGATCCATTTAAGAGATACGGTGCCACAGACAGACACACACACACACACACACTTACACATCAAACTTATAACGCCCCTATTTTTGCGTCGGGGGTTAAAAAGCAAGATGGGACGGGTTTAATGTTGGTAGAGCTTTGTGCAGGGTGCGTTCGGATCGCTTAAAAGATAAAACATGAAAATAGCATCCGAGCGATAAGCAACGTATTTGCAGTCTTATGACTGCAGTCTTGAGAATGCAAATGTCGCACAGGATCTCAGATCCCACTCGCTATCAGCCCCCTTTTCCACCGTACTGACGACGATAAGTGACAGGTGACAATTCGGTATACATTGCTAAGTTAAGTAGTATTCACGTCAGTGGGATTTGTATGCAATCTCTTTGTCGCAGAGTTAATTCGTTATTAGTTTATGTTTAGAGCCATGATACAAATATCTTGATTTGAAAAACGTGTATCTCGTACTGATCTGCGTCACTTCAGCATTTCTTCTAATATAATAAAATAAAAGAAGGTCCTACTACACGTAGTGGGCTGGAACAGAAATATTTACATTAAGAAATATAATAACATACGAGGTTATGACTTCCGATGTAATGACGCGATGATACTGGTGTAAAAAATAATTACGGAATGGGATACTAACCCTAAAAAAAGTTTTGATCTTTGTACAAAATGTTAAGCAGTACCTCGGTTCGGACGGACAGGACGGCCAGAACGGACAGACGGACGTTACGGGACGTACAGGACAGACGGACGGGACGGACAGGACGGACAGTTTACGTTAAGAGCTACATATATTACAAACATCTTGATTTAAAAAACGTGTATCTCTTACTGATCTGTGACACTGCGTCACTTCAGAATTTATTTTAATAGAATAAAATGTAAGAAGTACCTAGACATAGTAGGCTGAAACAAAAATATTTATATTAATAAACAAAATAACATGAGGTTATAACTTCTGATGTAATGCCGCTATAATACTGGCTTAAAAAAAATGTTACAGAATGGGATGATAACCCTAAAAATACTAATTCCTTTTACTACATTTTTAGCAGTGTCTAGTGTTCCAAATAAAATAAATGTGAAGTTCATACAGTCAGACAAACAGACGAACACGGACGGACGGGACAGATGGACAGGACGGACGGACAGGACAGACGGACAGGACGGACGGACGGGACGGACGGACAGGACGGACGGAGAGGACGGACGGATAGTTTACGTTTAGAGCTACATTACAAACATCTTGATTTGAAAAACGTGTATCTCTTACTGATCTGTGACACTGCGTCACTTCAGAATTTATTACTATAGAATAAAATGTAAGAAGTACCTAGATGTAGTAGACTGCAACATTACAAAAATATTTATATTAATAAACAAAATAACATGAGATTATAGCTTCTAAAAAAAATGTTACAGAATGGGGTGCTAACCCTAAAAATATTGTTTTCCTTTACAAGATTTTTAGCAGTGTCTAGTGTTCCAAGTAAAATGGATGTGAACTTCATACAGTCAGACAAACAGACGAACACGGACAGGACGGACGGACGGGACAGACGGACAGGACGGACGAACAGGACTGCCGGAAGGGACGGACGGACAGGATGGACGGACAGTTTACGTTTAAAGCTACATTACACACATCTTGATTTGAAAAACGTGTATCTCTTACTGATCTGTGACACTGCGTCACTTCAGAATTTATTTTAATAGAATAAAATGTAAACGTAGTAGACTGCAACAAAAATATTTATATTAATTAACAAAATAACATGAGGTTATAACTTCTGATGTAATGGAGCTTATAATACTGGCGTAAAAAAATGTTACAGAATGGGGTGCTAAGCCTAAAAATATTTTTTTCCATTACTAAAATTTTTAGCAGTGTCTAGTGTTCCAAGTAAAATGGATGTGAACTTCATACAGTCAGACAGGACGGACGGACAGGACGGACGGACAGGACGTACGGGCGGAGAGGACGGACGGACAGGATGGACGGACAGGACGGATGGACAGGACGGACGGACAGGACGGACAGACAGGACAGACGGACAGGACGGACGGACAGGACGGACGGACAGGACGGACGGACAGGACGGACGGACAGGACGGACGGACAGGACGGACGGACAGGACGGACGGACAGGACGGACGGACAGGACGGACGGACAGGACGGACGGACAGGACGGACGGACAGGACGGACGGACAGGACGGACGGACAGGACAGACGGATAGGACGGACGGGACATACGAAAGGTTAATAGTTCAAACTAAGCTAGCCTGTGTTAAGTACACCGGAGATGTGACGACCTTTCAGATCCATCATTAGATCTCGTTTTAGCCAAAAAACATTCGTTTTTAAAATAAATGATTGATGTGATGATTACAATTATCGCAAAATTACGCACGCCAGACTGATTTGTACCGAGTACCGCCGAAAAACCTGGCAGGTGCATGTCGGACCATGCTCAGTGTAGGGTTCCGAAGCTGATACTACACAACAATACCGTCTCAAAAAACAACAAGTATGAACTAATTTTCTATTTAAAGTTATTTGGTGCTGATTTAAATCAATGGTTTTAGTAGGTATAAACACTTTTTTGTATACATTTTTCTGTTTTTATTATTTATAGTTTTGGCTGTAGGGACACTTGACTCTAACAAAAATAGCAATGTAACGCTTAATATTTTACAACCGGATGCCTTTAATCGAAAAAAATATTTGACATTCCCGCAATATTTTTGAAATTACAAAAATCCCACTCCATGGGGTAGACGAGAAAAAAGAACTACCGTCACTTACGTGCAGGGGAGGTCCTATGTATATTCATGCCAAATAACAGCTTTCTAGTACTAAGAGTCTCTAAGCTAAGCTGTGGACGGACGGACGGACGGACGGACGGACGGACGGACGGACGGATGGACGGACGGACGGACAGACGGACAGACGGATGGATGGACAGACGGACAGATGGACAGATGGACAGATGGACGGATGGATAGACGGACGGACGGACAGATGGACGGAGAGATGGACGGACTGGCAGATGGACAGACAGACGGTCGGACAGACGGACGGACAGAAGGACGGACATGGCGGAACTATAAGGGTTCCTAGTACGGAACTCTAACTGCCAATTTATTGTCTTCTTCCGTCAAAACGTTAGGTGATGTTTTAAAGAAAAAGAGTAGAAATGAAATAAATGTTTGAAAAAACTAAAAACCGTCTTCAAAATGCAAGAAATAACTTATTTTAAAATGATAGGTAATAAAAATAAAGGTCAGTCGGACTAAAAACATTTATTTTATTTCATACCTTTTAGTGATCATAATAATACTGTTACGTCGTCCACGTATATTTATTTATTCCTATAATATTTGCGGAGTTCTTTCGGTTTCTCCAAGATCTCATCATCAGATGTTGACGTGCTGGAAATGGGTCCAACTAGAAAGTAGACACAATCGGACAAAAAAAAAATATCGTTCCAGGCGTCTTGGTCCCGATGAATTGAGAAACCTCCTTCTTTTTTTTTAAGTCGGTTAAAAATATTTAACGTCTACAAAAATACAATTAAAACAAAAGACAACTAAAAATAACACAAAATGGCGTTGAAAAGGGCCCCTACTCAGCATAAGAGCCTCAACCAGTGAAGTATAACTTGTTATGTGTATGTGTAGTTTTGTTGTGATTTTGTACTGCGGTGGAGGCGACGGAGGTTTGTTTGTTTACTCAAATGTAGGTAGAAATGGTCGCATAAATTCAAATAGAGTATTTATCTTAGAAATTACCTAAGTTATGAACTGACAAAGGTTTTCTAAGTCATCTTTTATTGGGAAATGTTCTCTTTTAAAAATAACAAAACATGACTGTCATAGGCAAAAATTGAATAAGCTGCTGGTGAATTCTAGGGTTGAACCTATTCTTTGACCTTATATACACTAACACACTTTATTCTAGCAACATTCGAAATGTAACCGGCTCGTTAGATATTAATAATTTAGATGTATTATTAATAGTTGGTAAGTATATCACAAAAATAACACCCAAGTCTGATTTTGATATTTATATTAGGTAGATATGAGCTCTGAAAGCTAATACTTTAAATAAAATATATATTAAACGAGGTATCTAAACAGAAGTTTGAGATTACAAATCAGCATTTTATTGATTTCATACTATCTCTTAAAGTTTCGGGGGTCTTAGTTTGCTGGCCATTTCTGAGTGCGTTTTCTTTTCTTAAAAAAATATAAAAAAGGATGAAAAAAAAACTATTTATTTCGACGTCAACAACAAACAAAATTTAGTTGGTAATAAAAAATGTTACTTTATCAAAAAAATCCTAATGCGTAAGTGCGTTATTCGACTCGCACTTAACTGGACCGGCTTTCCTTACTGGTTTGGGCCACGCTTCACCACAGCTTCAAATAAGTTTGCAATCGCAAAAAACATTTTTCGGATTTTTTCCATAATTTGTGCTGTAGGATCTTCCTTCTTGCCAATTTTCAGGATTCTAGGTCTAATAGGAAGTACCCTATACATTTTGATTCCATTGAGAGTGTCGAAACATACGTTTTTTGCGGCATAAAAGGACAGACAGACGGACATACGGACGGACGGACGGACAACAAAGTGATCCTATAAGGGTTCCGTTTTTTGCTTTTGAGATACGGAACCCGAAAAATGTTATTTCTTAAATCATACCCTAATACGTAGTGCATAGTCCGACTCGCACTTGACTGGAAAGCCGTTTCCTATTGGTTTTTAACAGACTTCAAAAAAGGAGGAGATTGTACGTTCCATGGTATGTATTTTTTTTTATGTATGTTCACCGATTACTTCCTCAATTGTGGACCGATTTTAAAAAATATTTTTTAGTTTGATAGAGTACCTATACTTCCGAGGTGATCCCATTGTCACCAAATCTGAATCTGATGAGGGGATCAGTGAGGAATTGAGGGAATTTCTCAAATATAGCGATTGGCAAACATAGTATAGCGATTTTAGTATTTTTAGTAACAAATCTAGCATTTGCATTCAGAAAGTATAACTTGCTGAAGTGGAACTGATCATGAAGACCACAGATGGCCACCGGAACTCCTCAATGGTACCTATTTCAAGGGTGGCGACAAGATATCTCGATTTAGATAGGTGAGCGACTACAACGAAAAATATTTACTTGTTGAAATATGACTATGACTTTCCCGCGGCGTTGTATGGGGCGCTTGAAATAAATTAAAGTTTCATATCAACTACGAAGTATGTCTACGTAACAGCGTATTGTGATCACTAAAAAGTATAAAATAAAAAAAAGGTTTTAAAATAAAAAAAACCGCTTTCAAAAACGCATCAAATAACATCTTTTAAAATTGTAGGCACCTACCTAATAGGTTAGCCCAACAGAACCGAAGTCGGCGATTATTAGGTAGGTGCCTACAATTTAAAAAAAAGTTATTTTATGCGTTTTTGAAGGGATGGGATGAGTAGTTTCCAAGTTATGAATTTAAAAAAAGTGGAATTTTGTTTTCTGGCTCCCCTGAAAAGTAAGCGTTTGTCCCTTACGACATTTGAAATTTCCACCGTCGAATAATAGTCCTAAAGAATCAAGGCAATAGACTAGTACTTATTCTACACAAAAAGTAATGAAAGGTTGCATTACTAATATTTTTGATATACCTATCCAACGACATCCCACATTATGTGGTAGACGAGAAAAAAAAAACATCCCCACGTTACGTTTAGGGGAGATACACTAAAACATTTTTTTTTCAAAATTTAACTTTACGACTTTGTTGGCGTGACTAATATGTATATTCTCATGCCAAATTACAGCTTTCTAGTATTAAGAGTCTCTGAGCTAGGCTGCGGACGGACGGACGGATTGACATCCTGAAACTATTAGGGTTCCTAGTTTGACTATGGAATCCTAGAAACGTGTAAACTTTTATAGCACAAACTATCTGCGCTCACTACACTAGAATAAAAGCTATGAAATGGTACTAGCACTTACACTTAATGTATTCATATTTTAAAAGAATTCATATTTTGGTATCTATCTACTGGTATTTATTTTTTCCTGGAAAGTTAGCTTTTGGCATACTGCACCTTTATTCGGTGGAACCATCGATATCACCTATTTGTTTTATTATGTAAAGTAACTATAGTAAAGATGACATGAAATTTAATTTCCTATTCATTCGAAGCATTTGCTTGTAATTCATATTTTTCAAAGATGTATTGCAAAAAATCGGACATGAAATTAGTATGGAAATATGAAAATTTCAATAACTCACTAAGTAGTCAAATAAATATCGCTTTGTTTTGCATCTGTGTGGGTCCTGCACCACCTCACAAAGCTACTTGGCATTATTGTAGCAATATTTAAATCCGGTAATCATTAAAATCGAATTATTTTTGCAATTATAAACAACTGTTTGACATTACGTCAAAAAGTCGACTCCACAGAGCAGTATTAGCTGCTCCCCCGTCAGCACTATGTCAGTGGAGCCGATTTTCAGCATCAGTTAGGCTTCCATACTTATTATATTTCCATGTAACCAGTGTTACCACACACTATTTATGCGATCTAATAATTACAAAACAGCCTAATCGTATTTTTATAAAACCTTAAAGCACTAAGAGAGTAATTATAATAAAATGCAAATGGTATACAAAACCGTCCGTCCGTCGGCCCGTATCGTAACCAAATAAATATTTCAACTCTTTTTTTTAATTTTGTCTTTTGCCATTAGTACTTTGTTGAAGGCTGGTATAGAATAGAACGCACAATTTCATATGAACTGATTTGCTGGTACTAGAGATATCAGGGCCTATATTCAGGTGTGTTAAAACGATATCGTGTTTGACTCGATTAAGAATCGTTTATGTCACAGTCGCCATTATTGTAAATGACATAAGAATTATCAAAACGTTGACAATACGGAAACACGTCAAATACGATATCGTTATAACGCAGTTGAATAGAGGCCCGCACCCTCATTCGGATTGTTAGAAGTGCGCAGGCCAAGTTCATTTTTATCGACGGGATATTATTCTACGTATCGTATTTTTATTAATACTTTTATCATTTGTGTTAGTTAACTCTTTCAGGCCCAGCTTAGAATAAAGTCTATCAAGTAACAAAGAATATTCTTGAATTTTCGTAATGAACAGATTATAGGACTCGTAAATAAAAAATCATGAAAGATTTTATACTCTTATATATAATGATAAATAGTTCCAACATGCTCAAAATTTAGCATAATGGTATGTACCTAATGGTATATACCTAATACCTAATAGTACAATAAAATGTACAATAAAATTTTTTTTAGGTTACCTCCCGTGCATGTGACGTGGGGATGTATTTTTTTCTCGTCTACTTTATAGTGTGAGGTGTCGTTGGATAGGTTTTTCAAAAATATTACGGGTTTGTGGAAACAGTATTTCGATAAGGTAATCCGTTTATGAAATATTAATTTAAGCGCTAGCAAAACTATCACGCTAAGTAGACATCATTGGTTCTTGAGATACAGGCAATCAAAGTGTTTATACCTACTAAAATCATCTAAGACGGCACCAAGTGACTTTTAATAAAAAAAATATTATTACTTGTTGATTTTTATGTTTGAAGTACTTAACGGCTTTGGAACCCTACACTAAGCATGGTCCGACATGCTCTTGCCCATTTTTTTTATGACCATATTCCAAAAAATCATTTTGAACTTTATGGCATTAAGTTATAACTTATAACTTATTTAATTCAAGTAAGTGTAGGATTGAGGAAAATAAAGTACTGTTTATAGACTTGTATGTGGTATTCATTTTAGATATTTGAATGGTTATTGTAGGCGAACTTGGCTTACATTTTGAACACTGTTCGTTAGTTTAAAATTGAATTTGTTCACAATATGTCAGCTGTCAAGGAAAGTCCCCGTGACTTCTTGTAGGGGAAGCCGGGCATAATCTTACACTTCAAGCTTTTACCTGTAGCACAGAATGGTAGACGTATAAGTATACCTGTAGCTTTAAAAGTACATAACGTACGTGTTTTATTTTCATATCCATTTAATCAGTGGTTAAAATAAAAAATAAATCAAAGTACATCACCATTATTATAAAAAAGAGGTCTTCTTCAAAAGGGGTTTGTAACACAATAATCGACAATGATATAAAAATCGAATGACTAAAAAATAATAACATTGCATAGTGGTAACTTTAATTTACTTTCAGCCTTACAGACAAGCCAAGTTAAACAATAATCAACGTTAGTATCAAAATATCTTAATTTTTTCTGGTTTTTTTCACACGAATAAAATCTTTTGTCACATTATACGATTACACAGATACCCCTGTTTTGTTAAAACTAGCCCCGTAACCTTACCATGAGTTGCAATTATCGTACTCGCTAGCGAGTAGAATGCTCTGTTCCTCACAATATTATAGTAGAGTGAGAGGGACAGAGCATTAGAATCTCTAGCGAGTATCGTAATTGTAACTCATGGTCAGGGTAGCGGTCACTCAGTCCTGCAACAGTAGAAAAAACATTTAAAATTAAAGCAATTAAATAACATGATAATAACAATTACTATCGTTACTTAATCAAAAAAGCCTTATTCAACACCAAATTGTGATTTCATTGTGGCAACAATTAGTGAGGAAGTCAAAAAATTGCAATCGTAAAAAACTCTATTTATCTGCAAAAAGTCGCCGCGACGCACAACTTTTCCGTTTGGAGTCCTGCTGACAACTGATGGGTCACAACGTATTTGGTATCATATCATAATTCATGGAAGGAATAAAAAAACGAGATTTAGATTATAGTAATTTGGCCGCTATTGACGTGTTAATACTTATCCTCGTTAAAACAAGCCCCGGCCTCCCCTACGCGATATTTGTTACTTACGCCGTGACAGAATTTAGACATCTCTTTTACTCTTACTGTTTTTACTTTTCTTGGTGCAGTATTTTTAACACACTTACGTTAGCGTCACTTGTAACTAACATACTCGTACTTATGCGATTTGGATGAGAATATTTACTTATAATAATAATTAATAATAACGGTCCCATCGAGCTATGCTGATGGAGACAGAAGGCAGCCATAGGAAATCCTCAAGGGCTAAATTGTATATTGACACCTTAAATTATATTTAAAACAGTTATTGCTGAGATAAGTGTCTGCCGAAATTTTGTTTTTGGTACCTACTTACAAGGGTTTGGGTTAAGGTCTATACGTTTTTGTGCACAGTAATCGCTGCTTATACCGAAAAACCCAACGAGCCCAAACACGATGGGGCTATCTTTTTTCGATGCGAAGTTCCTATGACCACTTTATAATAATATTGCATTGTCACCTTACTTACATAAATATGCCGAATTTCAGCGCAATCCGGTAGCAGCAAGTGGTAAAAATATGGTTTGCAAATTGATCTAACTTATCAAAATTGCAAGTTCAATAAAAGCTTACAAAAAGGGGCAGCATAAAAGTTATAAAGGGATACGTTCAAATTAAAGAAAAGTTTATTTTTATTTATACAAATAACACACATAAATAAACACTACACACCTAGCAATAAGCTGATTCAAGCTATCTCGTGTTTGTGATTCGCAGCACGAGACGAAACTGCGTTGAGATTATTTGTTGAACACGCATCATACACGAGACCATCGTGCTGGTTTCAAAGCCATTCATGTGATCACATGAACGGCTGCTGGAAACTGATCAAGTTTAGGGGCGGTACGGCGAGAGTAACCAACAGGAGACCACGGCAACATACCGTCGACACGAGGCGGCAGTTTGGTCACGGTGACAAACTGGTTAACGTTTTCGCATATATTTGAAAAGCACGCATAATATTTTAAAACGACTCTTGTACGCTGAACATGTGAAGAATATTATGGTTATTGTTTACATTGTGAGCTTAATGTCAATATTGGCATTTGTCATTTCTGTCCTGATTTTTTTAAACTTCCCAAAAAGTTTTACCGTAAAGAGGTATTTTGAAAGATCTTTTTGAACTTTTGTCACCTTAGATACACTGAATGTTTGACCAGTTAAATCTTTTCGGTTGACTATGCAGTTATATCTTCTTGATTTTTTATCCAAGCAAATAATTTAAACGAAGTGTTACGTGTCATTTTTCTGACGGTTTCACGTGTTAGTCTTTTTTGGGAATCCATTGCAACACATTTTTTTGGGCTCGCTGTCCGGTTAGATCTATCTGATGGTGACTGTACCCGGCGTCGCCTGGGTGAGGTCTTCTTTCTAATTTACTTCCCCCACTTAAAGCTCATGATTATATTTGTTTCCATAATAGCAATCGCTCTCTTTGTCATTGTGCACCAATTTCTCGTGTTGATTGTGTCACCTATCTCGGGCTTAAAGTTGATAAAAACTTCTCGTGGTCTCACCACGTGGATTTTATTTGTAACAAACTCAGAACATTGCTTGGAAAATTCTACCACCTACTTAAGTTTCAAAGTACCTTTAGGGACGCTAAAATGCCTGTTTAAAACTCTGGTAGAATCAATAATTAGTTATGGTCAAGATGTGTACGGTTTGACTTTTAAAAATAATTTAGATAAGACAGAAGATATACAAATTAGATTTGTAAAACTTCTAGTCAACAAAAGAACACGAGAGAGATGCAGAAAAGATTATTATCAGTTTTTTAATATTTGTATATAATTCTTCCTGTAAAACTTAAGCTTCTGTTACCGGTAGCCAATCATAGCGCTCAAGGCAATCTGTCGCTCTTAGACAACACATTTGGCACTCGATCTGTAGCTGCTGGAAAGTATGTTGTGCCGAGAGTCACGAACTACTATGGTGACAGATGCCTCATGAAACGATTGCCTTACATTCTTAATAGCTTGCCAGCAGATATAAGATCCGAAACCAGCAAAGTTAAATTTAAACGTAAGTTATTTAAATTCCTTTGTCCATAGTTAATACTTAAGTCAGTTAGTTTTAGTTAGTTAGTATTTAAGTCTTTATAGAATGTTACTCTAGCATATTTATAGTTAAGCTGTAGAGACTCAACTTATTGATTCCGCAGTCAAACCGTGCAAGCGGTTTTGCGGGACATTATTTATAAGTTAGGTGCTGTATTTTTGTGATTAATAAATAAATAAAATATATATGTAATATATGTGACCCTTGTCTTGGCAATTTTAAACACAACAGACAAAAGTGGTGCCCAAGTGGTGTTCTCAAGCCATGAACCGATGATATAAAAGCGGCGGCAATGGCAAACTAATATTTTTTATTTATTACGAGTTACAAGATTACATAAGATCTGGGCTGGGATTCTACAAGCTAATAACGATATCGTCTTTGACGTGTTTCCGTAATGTCACCGTTTTGATAACTCTTATGTCATTTACAATAATGGCGACTGTGAAATAAATGATTCTAAACACGTCAAATGCGATATCGTTATAATACAGTAAAATAGAAGCGCAGATAATACAGTTGAGATTTCTTTCTTACAAGGAACTACTTAAAAAAAATAAGGAACTGAGAGTATAATAAAACCAGAAAATAGTAATCGTTGTGACGTTCAGTTGGATTTTATGAAATTAAGAAGCTCCACACCACAGAGGATGGTAACCGAAGTAGACATTGAATTTGACAATTGGGTTGATGACTCATGTTGAACTTTACCGTAATACTTCTGTAGGATTGAAAACTAAACATGATCATAACAAAAAAACAAAATGATTTATATGGACATGATACTTTGAGTTTCCAAAAATTTCAATAAAATCTAAATCGTAGTGCAATTATGTACTTATTTTAAATTATTAATGGCTTTCACTCCTGCCAATGTCGAGTTATTTATAGACATTCCCATGGACTTATTACTAAATAAGTCCTTGGATATGACTCGCGCGGACAATAGTTTGGTAAAAGGGCTTAAGCACATGGGGTTAGATCCACGGCCTTCTGTCAAGACTTACAAATTCTTCTGGTAAATTACTTGTTTTTACTCGTAATACCGACTGGACCTTGTGGCAATGACGTCTTTCAGCTGAAGCGGTGACGAATTATGATATTTAGTACAGTATTTAGCAAGTTGTGACGTCATAGTTTACAATCAACTTTTATGTGGCGTTTTCAATACTTAGCTGTGGAAGCTTAGGTGTCGGACTTAGTCTCATGTATCTGAATCCAGTGATCTAATTGCAGTTAGCCTTATATATTACAAAAAAACCGAAGCGATTGGCTGGATAAAAAAATATCACCTATCGTAATAAACAGCATGACAAAAAACATTATGACCGTATAATAATCACGAATACCTCTAAGGCATAATCTCATCAAATATGTAATTGATACCATCCGTAATTTGATAAATTGATTTATCTTTTCATTTATATTGTTAATCAAACGGCTTAATTATTGCAATATAAAAATGAAAATACGCATAATACGAGCCAAAACAGTTTCCACTAATGAGAAAGAAAACGTTGCTCAGTTGACCTTTTACGTCGTTTAAGCTAGCCATCGAAATCGGTTTAGCATAAACTGCTAAAGCCATGAAAGCGTGACAGACAGAGTTACTTTCGCATTTATAATATTATTGTATGGATGAATGGATGGAATAAGTACCTACCCACTTTCAGACCTGAATATTAAGGTAGACAGATACTTCATCTAAATATCAACACGATGTAGGATGTAATACAATTTATTTTCCGCCTATAAATTTACATAGAAATTTGCAGAAATTGAACCTACTGTACCCTCCCAGTTGTGACTCGTAACAGTGTTGAGAAATCACCGCTTTGGAATGAAATAAGCCGTAGCTCTCGCTAGTTAAATGTCTGAGTGAAATTTTAAGTCCAGCAAGGCTTTAGTGATATTACCTTGATTTAAATATGAAATTGGTTGTTATTCCACCGTCGCAAATTATTAAATCTGTCTGACCGTTTATCTGCTAAATTGCGACTTAGATTTTCAGAGTTTCTGTGATTAGCTTGAAAGTGATGGAAATTTTACTTAGTATATTATGTAGCTGAGCTAATTCCCTGATACTTTTTAACGTTTGGAATCCAAAGAGTGCCAAACAAGCAGGACTGTATTACTACGCCAACACGGTCTGTCCGTCCGTCTGTCCTACAAGCTAAAAAATATTTGAAACTAAGCTTTTTTTTATTTTTTATTTTTTAGTACATAAATTGTATACAAACGCCGAATGTAATGTCTTTAGGCACTATATACCAGTCAACCAATAGGCCAAACAGCATAGTTGAGGTGGGGGCGAACATTTCAGCAAGAGCCTTTAAGCCAGGATTAAACACATTCTCCCTTTAAACCACACAGGGTTTTTGAGCTGCCGTCCTAACTAATCACGTTTCTAGAAATTTATTCTCGAACTTGCTGTTGCTCGCGACACCGTCCGCGTAGAAAAATAAAACATAGCCTATGTTACTCTGTGATAATGTAGCATTCTAATGGTGATAAAAAATTTGACTTTATTCGTTACATACAAAATCTTTCCTTTTTATGATATTATGACATAGCCTTCCTCAATAAATGGGCTACCTAATACTGAAAGAATTTTTCAAATCAGACCTGTAGTTCCTGTGATTAGCGCATTTAAGCAAACAAAGAAACAAACTCTTAAGCTTTGTAATATTAGTATAGATTTAATGACTCTTACTCGCTGCTAAGTTTTCTTAGTAAATTGCTACTATATTAACAAGCATAAGAACTTTTTAATAAAGGGCCTGTTGTATAAGCTCCGAAGCCACCTTTATATAAAATGGCAGGTATGGTTCCTGATTTGCAATGTACTGACAAGAAACTTCTCATATTGTTAAACTTTTGTGTATATATAATACATTCTCGGTAATTTCCGAGAATGTTCTTAATTTTATTATGGTAGTAGGATGTGGAGTATTCTCTATAATTCAAAAGATTCCCAAAGTTTTGGCAATGCTCTGCATTTTGCTTACTGCTTTTCTTAATTGCTACGCCACTTGACACGTCTTGTATCTTTGGTGGCGTGAATGTTCTTTGGCACTGAACTGAATACCCTGGCAACAATAGTGCTGGCTTGTTAGTTCCCAGAACCGATCAGATTTTGGTACTCTAGTAAATGGCTGTGGCTGTGAAACAAAGTGTCGTTGCCTAGTGCGGGACCGCTACGGGTACTACTTTGAATCAGTACCGCGATTCCAAAAGTAATCGTTTTTTAAGCTTCTTGTCGGTTTGTAAGTAAGTACTTTTGGAGCTACTTATTTACTCGGTTTTCCTTGTGATTTAAGTACAAAAAAAGGTTATATAAATACGAGTTTACATTGTAGGTTTGGTATAATTTTGCGTTGGTTTGTTAAATAAATCACATTGCTGAATTTAAATGTAACAATACATATGTATTGTTGTTTCAAGAATTATGTTCTCCAAATCAAACACGTAATAAGATGAAGACACATTTAATACGACTTAAAACACCAAAGTACGTAAGATATTTCTTTTAGACTATTTACCAATCAATTTTTCTGTTTAAAATTATAATTGTCACCAAACATAAAATCTAACAGAAAAATAATAACAGGTGAATAAATTAACCATTGCACTTACATACAAGTTTTGCAACGTTTATTTGGGCATTTCTTAGAAAGTTTGTACCTAGTTAAGGCCTAAATTAAGAAAGGTTAACTTTTCCGCTAAGTTACAAAAATTAGTCGTACACTTATATTCTACTCTCAACGCCAATTAGCAGTATCTTAAATTCTATAAATGAACCAGATTCAACCCTCACTCCTTAGTAATATGCTTGCACTTTCCATAGGTTTTTTTTTTTTATGTTAAGGAGAAGGCACACGAGCACTCAGGCCACCTGATGGTAAGTGAAAACTGAGACCCATAGACATTTGATTTCTCAAGATTATAATCCTAAGACCTCAAATGCGCTGCCAACCCTGAGGACTAAGATGGAATGCCTCTATGCTAGTAATTTCACCGGTTGTCTTATCCCCACGCCGTAACACAACAATGCGAACACTGTTGCTTGGCGGATGGTTAATGGATAAGATGGTGGTAGCGATCCGGACGGACCCTGCACAGGGTCCTACCACCATATTTTGTCCAAGATACCACCATATTTTATCTTATAACAGTATAACTAATTTTTGTAACTCAGCGGAAAAGTTAACGTCCTTAATTTTAGTCCTTAACTAGGTTCAAACTTTCTGAGGAATTCTTATTTCAGGATAGCGATAATCTGCGATCGCGTAGCATTTACGACGAGAAGGAAGTTGCAAGTCGGCATCGGAAAAGATTGTCGGAAATTGTCTCGACTCGCTGTTGCCATTTCCCGTTGAACCGCGGATTCTAAATACACCGGGTTTAATATATCTGTCGTTCTCGTATGCCGGCTTGGGTACCGCTTCGTTGTGGTTGAAACAATGCGCCGGAACTTGTTTTGCTTTCTTGTATGAAATTGGATAGAAAGTTGGTTGCGTTATTGAAATGCCAAAATAATCAAGTTTATTTAATTTTTCATTTCTCTACTGAGCTATGAGAACATTTTTTTTAGTTCGGAGGTTTAGTTATCTATTGCAATATTTATATTGAAAATTAAACAGACAGACAGACACGAAAGCGAGCTAACAAAAATGTGGTAATAAAATTAGATTACTTTTTGCCTGAAAGCATTGTTTAAATTTTAATTGATTTTTTATTACTGAAAAAAAAACAAAGAATAACTTAGTTTCTGAACTTTCTAGACACATCTGTCTGGTAATAGACCGCTGTAAATGTTAAACAAATACACATTGTATGTTGTTTTTGCTAACATAAATACGAATTGTTTTTAGTTTCATGTTGTTTTATATTAATTTACGTGACTGTATACCACTGTGTGTTTACCACTATCGACCTCATTTATCGCTTACATCACATAAGTGTGTTTATAGTTTGTATAATTTGTTTATAGTTATAAGGTTAAGTGTTAAACTCATTAGGAGCTACAGTATTTCTACACTTAATGAATTCGCCCCTTTTCTTTCTTAACCTCGTATCTGATCGAATAGTTTGATATATAAATAGTCTTTATTCTACTTAAACACATGAGTGCTTTTCCTACTAATCAATTAGATAGGATACGAGACTGCGAAAGTAAAAGGACGTAATGACTTTTTATTATTATGGTTTTGTTTACTGAAGGTAATAACGGTACCCTAATGATGATTTTGTAATTTTCGTTGGTTTGTCTGTTTGTCGCAGCTATTTTGTTTGCAGATAAATAAATGACGATGATGTGGCTGAAACTGAGCAGGAAAGAGCATTAGTTGAACCGATCAATATTATGATCGCTTCAGACATTTATCTAAAAGTTCTTTTTTTGTAATACTTTGCAACAAAATACAGAACACAGCCCGTCAGCGAGTTTTTATTCACCAGCGAAACCTTTACAACTGCCTACAAGTCCGAGGGTCTAAAATAGTTTAGGCTTTAAAAATACATAGAGTTTACGTTGAATGTGGCTTGCAACCTAAACTAAAAAACATGTAATGACTGACGCGTCACTGATACTCACTAAAGATCAGTTTAATCATACGGCCTATATGAGTTCATCGTATTAGATCACAGACTATCAGTTTTTGTACGATTTCTTAAAACTGCAAGTTTCGATTTCGGCCGGAGAGTTCAACGGATCATGGCTAAATGTGGTGTGGAGGTGGAACAACATATTAAATTCCTTGTAGCGATCACCGAATTGCATTTCGCCTCGGCTGAACAAATACTTATTAACTTTTTTACTCGTACTTTTAGCAGTGTTTCGTATGGCTGTTCACATTAGTATATTCAAATGGGAAAACATGAGGGTGGGAAATAGGTTCTGAATGGGTTCGTGTAAATTACCCACTGCAGTGTCGTTCGGCTTTTTCTAACAACTTTTCCGGACACACTGCCGTGTCTCTAGATTATGATAATATTTTTCGAGTAGTGTTATACCATAGTCGCATTTCACCTCGATCGCTTTTGGTTTAGAAACTCTATTATATTTGACGCGTTAAGGGTGATTTCCACAAAACGTCTCGCATCGCATCAGATCGGATTTTACAATCTTTAAACAATATTAAGTCATGTACAAAGTATTTAAAGTCTATGTTATCAAGTCGCGCACAGCAGCTTGCCCGCGGGCGTCTTCCGCGACACGCGATCGTAGCCGAAAGTATGCTGCGACGCGCAATCGGACCCGTAATAGAGCGGTTTTCAAAAAAAGTGTAAATCGTTAAGGCCAATAATTAAGAAACTTTAACTTTTCCATTTCGTCATGAAAATTAACGTATCTAAATGTATACTATGACTAATTTTCGTGACGAAATGGAAAAGTTAAAGTTGTTTCATTTTTATCCTTAACGATGTACACTTTTTTTTAAACTTCTCAATAAATAGACAATAATAATTATAATTGACGTTCGTATCCTTTACAATCCGATGCGATGCGAGGCGATACGTGGAAATCATCCTTTAATTGCTTTTCGCAGTAAATCTCGGTAAGATGATTTTTAAAGGCGTGTTGTAGCTATAGTTTTAATTTTTAAGTATTATCACACTCATCTTCACGGGGTACACTTAAATAAATGAGAAATATTAGCGAGGAGACATAACTTTTACTTTGGATAAGATAAAAGACAAAAGTTGTTTTATTCAGTACTAGCGACCCGCCCTCGCCTCGTTCCGGATTAAAGTATTATACATATAAACCTTTCTCTTGAATCACTCTATCTATTAAAAAAACCGCATCAAAATCCGTTGCGTAGTTTTAAAGATTTAAGCATACAAAGGGACATAGGGACAGAGAAAGCGACTTTGTATTATACTATGTAGTGAAGTAGGCCGCACGGGCACTTTTACACGTCAAAATTCTACCAGTGCTTCCCAAGAGGAGACCACTGCTGGGATGAAACGCCGCAAGATATTTAACAGTCAGTCATTTATAAAATTAATATTGCATATGGCATTTATATAACTTAACCTATCATTATAATAAAACGAGGAATTAAAATAAATCAGCGAAACGTGACGAAACTTCTAATAATCACAAGCGCAAATAGATAAAATAATAAAATTTATATCTACCCATGATGGTGCAAGACTATATTAAATAAATTTGTTAAAGTTTCGATACGTTCTCCTACAGAAACCGTGTCCCCTAGACAAGATACAATGTTAACATTATAATTATGACTAAACTATTACGTTAGGTATCTGGTTTAGGCCAAGCATTGTTACATTTATATTAAACGTTACCTTAACTAATTCAAATGAGTATTGCTAATAAATGTATTGGCGAACTATATGACATTAAATGATCGTGACGAAATCCTATTACAAAATATACTGCCATTAAAAATATTTGCTACTAATAACCAAGACCAAGTGACATAATGAAATATGGGATTCAGGTAAAATACCGTTAAAGCTATACGCATAAAATATTGTAAACGAGGTGATATAGGGTAGGCATGGTAAAGTACAAGGAGATATAAATGAAGAGACGAATTGATGGCATAAAATACTCGGGAGTGAAAGATTGACTGATATTGACATAGAAAATAAATAAGAACTGGATTTAGAAATAAAAGAGCAGATACTACACACCTCGGTCAAAGAAACATGCCTGTTTTTTCGATTTCGATTTTTCAAGTAGTGTACACTTCAAAATGAATGAAGAATTATTTCGTTAGAATCATTATTACTGTATATATAAATAATAAGAAAAATATTTTGGAGCATAAAATCCAATTGCCCTACACTATTTTTAAACTACTCGCGAGAATGGTGAGTGCCCGTTATTTGTTAAGGGAACAGAAGAATTTTAATGTGTGGTGTGATTAACAAAACGAGAAAGATTTAATTTAATTTAATTCATAATTATAACATAATATTCCAGGGGTGGTAAAATAAAGAATGACTAATGTTGCAAAAAAAAAACTTCCGAGGGCAATAAATATACAATCTGAGGCTTTCCTGCGGTTACTTATTTGTCTTTGTCATTATCATCTATAAGTTTGAAATCAGTTTTGATTGCGCTCTTGTACTGCCCTATGAGTAGATCCAATTGGTTAGTCAGCCTGAAGTTGGCTCTGAACTTCTTTGCATGTTCAATAAAAGTTGGGAACAAGAACTCAAGATCAGCGTGATCCAATGTTGGGAAGAGATGGTGGAGAGCATGGTTTCCGAAAAACGTCATAACCCAGAAATGGTTGTCATTAATTTCCTTGCGGTCCATGACGGCTTCCAGCTCGTGCATGCCCCAATCAGGTGTTTCAGTTCTATAATAAAAAAACGTTTTGTTAAGTAACTGGAATCAATAAATTTGAATCGACTTGAAAAACTTTTCAAAAAGCTGAATCATTTACAAAAAAATCTCGTTTTTGGTGATATCAACCTTAAACCGGCTTAATTACAGTACAATGTTGAGACTGTTACTAATATAACTAACAAAGTGTAAGCAAAATGAGGTACATATTGAATTTTATTGATTGATTACCTTGCCTGATCACCGTCTTTCCAAATATCTGGGTGATGATGCGCCGCGTTCGAACCAATGGTAAAGAACACAAAGCTTGCCGAACAAACGATCCACGTCCACGTAATAAATGCTTCGTATAATGTGCATCCAGTCACCAACCACATCCATAGAGGTACAAGAAATCCCACCAAATCCGTAAAATGGAAGTATTTAGCGAAATATCCCGGACGGAACAACGCAGACAGGACCCTTAAAAAAAACATGGCAAATTAAAGTCAAAAAACCGGCCAAGTGTGAGTCGGACTCGCGCACGAAGGGTTCCGTACCATTATCTATAAAAACGGCAAAAAAACATGTTTGTTTTGTGGAAGCCCCCCTTAAATATTAATTTAGTTCTGTTTTTCAACATTTTTGTTATAGCGGCAACAGAAATACATCATTTGTGAAAATTTCAATTGCGTAGCTATCGCGGTTCATGAGATACAGCCTGGTGACAGACAGATAGACGGACAGACAGCGAAGTCTTAGTCCCGTTTTTATCTTTTGGGTACGGAATCCTAAAAATGGCATCTGAATTTGGAGACTTTATTACATTAACAACTCACCGATTTAAAAAGTTGACGAAAAACGCAAACGGAAAATACAGACATTGTATCAGCGGCGCAAAGTACATAGATATCGGTTTGTCTTTCCTGGGATTCCAGTAGACTAGTGGTTCAAAGGCACTGACTTCCAGATCCATTAAGGTATTGGGGTATAGGTGATGAGAAAGTGCGTGAGACACTCTGAAGTCCCTGTAAAATTAATTAATAATAATGAGAAACACACAACTTATTTATAATTTTTTATTTATGCAACGATTTTAACTACGCGTATGTACAAACAATCGTTTAAATTTTATGGTCCTAATTGGTCTGAAAAATGGATAGTTGGTGAGCAAGAACAACAAATACCTACACTTAATAATATATTAAATATTGCATTAGGGTAATAATATGAGAATAATTTAAAGTAGAATAAGCCCATCAGCACTAGACAACCATTATTTATAGTCCTCTCCTACTCCAAACATGTAAACAAGATTTTTTTGAAAGCTAATGATATAACGTGGAGTTTTATTACACAGATATTTAAGGATTAAATGAATTTCTACTTTTTGTTGATCAAATATGTGGCGAGGTATGATATCCATAAATCAGTAGAACTGCAATCCTCTTCTGATTATCCAAAAAAAAATAAAAAAAATATTTAGCTAAGCACAGTATACGTACTTCATTAGGAACATTACATACATACATAACATCTCGCCTTCATTCCTGGAGTAGGGTAGGGAGAGCTACAGAAATACCAACAACTCTAAAAAGACTTGTTACAATTCTGTAACCATATTTTGCACAATGACGCCAAGAAGTTTACTAGTGACAGGTATATACCTAACATAAGTATACTTACATCAAGAATGTTACTCGTATGAAATTATACGCTTACCTGTATGACCAAAGCGACAGGCTGAAAAGATGCATCCTCCAATTTGTTTTTCTGTGAATATAGTTGTGAGATGCAGTAACTGTCCAGCCTAGGGTCAGAGACGCAACAATCCAAGACACATTTAAAAGCCAAGGAACTTTTGTGTAACAACATAAAGCAGATGATATCAAATATGTCGCAAACAAACTATCAATTATCCAATCTGACTTCTTATGATAGCCCTTTGGTACTTTCTTTAACTCTTCAGCAACACTTTTTTTCAATGTTCGATAAAATCCATTCTCATCGAATGTGAAAGGGGAATTTCTAGGTGTTTTAGCTTCCCTTACGTAATATTTTGCAAGTATTTTATCGACGGATGGATTTAAGTGGTGGCATTCATATGCTTCCGTTATATCGATTCCCTGTAAACAAACAAAAAAAAATGCTATATTTCATTCATTCATAACATCACGCCTTCATTCCCAGAGTGGGGTAGGCAGAGCTACAGAAATACCAACAACTCTAAAAAGACTTGTTGTTAATTCTGTAACCACATTTTGCTATATTTTTCCGTTAAAAAAGGGAATTACGTTTTGAAAAAGATGGAATTAATAAATTACCTTTGTAAGGTCTAACCACTCAGCTCCTCCAGGATGTTTGTGAATAAATTCAGTCAAATCGTATAATCCATTATGCACTCGCCACAAACCCTCGGCTCCATCATCCAGAGCCTTTCCTTCTAACCATAGCGCTGGGCTCTTTATCCCTTCATCCCTTAACGATGGATACTTCAGTTGAGGAAATGTAACATGAGTCTTCTTTTCTATTGCTCTTTGATGGGCTATTTCCAAATATTCTACCCCTTTTGGTGCCATGGTGACGTCTTCACACCGAATCTTTCGATTCCAGACTAACTGGTTACTTGTGGTGCAATCGTATTTATTACTTCTCACTGTTATGTTTTGTACTTATCATTTTAAATTGACCTTTCATATCTCTACTATCGTAAAATGTAATGTGTGACAGTCTGTAATCGCTTACTAGATTTTTACGGTTTTGTAACGTTTTGTCTCTTTAGCGAGTTAAGTGCATTTCTAATTACAATCTTCAAAAACAGTCACATTGATAAGGCACAGTTAAGAAATAGCTATTCAAGTATATCGTGATAATTGATCAGCAGAACGGTGTAAATTGCTAGACATTCTAACGCGGATGCATAAGAAAATTACTTAAGTAAAGTACAGCTCAGGAGTGCGATAGTGGATTCACCCTTACCCTACGTATCTGCGTCACAAGCCGCTAGGATGATCATTTGTTTACTTCGTTTATCTAATCACGGCTGGCCATTGTGATTATTAGCAAATGTAATTCTTTATAATATTTATTTATTTATTTCTTTATTTATCAAGGTAGTGTTTAAGGTTTTATTTAAGGTAGTATTTACGTTAAGTGTTCGTAAAAAAACATAGTTTAGTCAATATAGATTTGAAAATTTAATGTCTCTCCGAGAACGAGTGTGTTTGTTCCTTTTTATCGCTACTTATGTGACAATGACATTAACGAAGGAAACTTGACAGCTATTTTCGTCCAATGTATATTATATTATAGAATTTGAAAGTGAATAGAATATAATTGAATCATTTATTTCAGGTCATTGCCCATATTATTTGTTAGATAATAGGTAAGTGACACTGTCACTAATACACTGGTCAATATCTTAGCCTGATTGTGCAATATGTGGTTACTGAATAACCATGAAGTCTTTCTTAGACTGGTTTGTATTTTTGTAGCTCTATCTACCCCACTCTGGGAATAAAAAGGCATGATGTTATGTATATAAATAACATATAGCAACACAAAACAAAAACTCAAGATATAGAACACAAGGCACCACAGATATGCCTATGTGTCTTGCCCTGTCCTCAGGAGGTATATCTTGCCAGAACTATTTATTGCATCTGACACCACTAGTGACCTGTGAACCCCAAAAAATAGGATCGGGGCAGTCATATAATGATATCCATTTTGTAAACAATAATTAATATTGGAATAACTTATTATTAGCTCCTAATAATTTATTAGATTCGGCCCTTATCATGGTCACGTTTATCGCGGTGGACAAAGCATCCGTCACTCTCGCACTGTACTTATCAGCAAGTGACAGGTGTTTTATCCACGTTTAGTCATAAACACGGCAATTATAAGCCCCCTGACATAAAAACATTGCTGTGCCGATCGATCGAGTTAATTATTTGCACAAGAAAAGTACTATCAAAAATTATTAATAAAAACTGCAGGCATCCTTGTAAAGATTTAAAAAATATGAACTATGTAATTTTACATTATGCTTTATAATTATTTTTATTTTTTTATGTCTTATTTTACAGCTGAAAAAAAGGAGGTATTTTAAGTAATTTAAACGATATTGTGATACATTTATTTATAAAAAAAAACACGCCAATATGACCAAAGGTTTACAATAATAGGGATGGTAAACATTGTAATACAGAGGTAATCTAAAAATACGATTCAAAAAGAGTGTGTACCTACTAGTAAACTAGGTAATATAGGTAGGCGTGGTAAAGTACCACTGCATAAAAATGAAGTAGTGGAGCAATGGAAAATGTACATAGCAAAGTTACCCAGGGGTGAAAGATTGGCTGATGTCGACATAGAAAAGGAACAAGAACTGGATTTAGGAAACAAACTAGCAGGGTGACTTGTTAACGTACTGTTTTTAACTCAGCTGCCATTACTGTCAAGTAAATAAGAACTATTGTACGTTGACGATACCACGTAGAATATAAGCCTAGAAATACAACACTCCCTTGCAAAACAACAGGCACTTTTATTTTTTTTCCATTAGGTAAACATACTGTAAGGAAATGAGATTGTATGCAACAAAACGAAAAAAAATATATTTATGACAAAAAAATATATTTGTAATATAAAATGTAATTGCTTTACACTATTTTTGAACTACTTGAAATTAACATGAGTGTGTGATTAACAGAACGAGAAAGCTTTCACTTAATTAAGTTAATAATTATACAATACATTCCTATGTCTCATATCGCAAGTATTTTATTTACCGCTTGTGCTGTGTACACAGTTTAAGGACGTCACCTGGCCGTGAAGTACGGTTTTATGCGGTAAATGCTACTTAGGGTCCAGAAAATTTTAAGTAAACTATAATAAAACAAACATTGAGATTAACATCAGTTTTCTCTTAGCTTTTTTTGTTGATTATAACATTCTTATTTCTCTTTCTCTTTCTCATTACCCTCTAAAAGTTTAAAATCAGTTTTAATTGCGCTCTTGAACTGCCCTATGAAAAGATCCAATTGGTTAGTCATCCTGAAGTTGGCTCTGAACTTCTTTGTGTGTTCAATAAAAGTTGGGAACAAGAACTTAAGATCAGCGTGATCCAATTTTGGGAAGAGATGGTGAAGCGCATGGAATCCGAAGAACGTCATAACCCAGAAATGGTTGCTGTTCATTTCCTTGCGGTCCATGAGGGATTCCATCTCGTGCAATCCCCAATCAGGAGTTTCAGTTCTATAACTAAAAGAAACGGTTTTTTATTAAGTCCTGGAATTAATAAGGATGAATAGGATAAGATTAAAAAAGGTCCTACATAATAAATAAAGATAAAATTGACTACCTAAGTAACCTCAGAAACCCCAAAGTTTTCGCTTGAGGACAAAATACCCAACATGAAAGGTATTCTGTAGTTGATTCGACAAGGTTGCATCTACAATGTTACTAAAATAGTTATTGGTCTGACGAGGTTAAGTACAACCTGTATAATCACCAAGATTCGACCGTATTGAGTTATATGTATTAACATTGTTGTATATTTTTTGTATTTCTTGTGGTCATCTGTATTGACTTTATTTATATTGCCTATACATATATACATACGCACATACATACATTACGCTACGCCTTCAGTCCCAGAGTGGGGTAGGCAGAGCTACAGAATACCAACAACTTTAAACATGTTCATAATTCTGTAACCACAATTTGCACGATCAGGCTAAGATGTTTACCTATAGTTAACAATCGCACAATTTAATCGCATCACATGACTTACTTAGTTGCAGTTTTAAGGCTGTTATGAGGTTACCTACTTAAATCCCAAAAACTAATTTTATTCGGTCGAAACGTTTCGATAACATATTGTTTGCTTTTTTTTCATTAGTCCGAAAGATTTTATTTGTTTTTTAACAATTTTGTTTGCCTCTTGTTTATGCTTTTTGCCTATAATTTGGCAGTTTGGCAATTTGCTATTCAGCATTTTAATGGATTATTTTGGATGTAGGACCAAAAAGAGTACAAATACTTTTAGTTGGCCACAGAACCAAAAATAGTATGATTAATAGCTAAGATTCGACTAGCCGTGCAAATTTCGAATATTCATACTCCTCCCTGCCACCCTTACCCTGTTACGAATTTAATAATCTTATTCCACAATTTACAAACTATTTAATTTCATCTTCACTAATTTGCAATTACCTTGGCTGGTCTCCATCTTTCCATACATCGGGGTGATGATGCGCAGCGTTCGAACCAATGTTATAGAACACGAAGCTTCCGGAACAATGGATCCACGACCACGTAATAAATACTTCGTAAATCGTTCTTCCTGTCACCAACCATATCCAAACGGGTACAAGAAATCCTACCAAATCGGTGAAATGGAAGTGTTTAGTGTAATATCCCTTCAGGAACAACGCAGATAGAAACCTTAAAAGTACATGGCAATCGTCAATAAAATAAGGGTGTCTGAATTTCAAAGAAAGAATAGAGGGCCTAGCCAAGATGCAAACGGGTCTAACGTTTTTCTTTTCTATCGCTCAAAATGTATGGGATGACAGTTGACCACGTGGTTTATCGAAACGCACGACAATGTCATTCTATACATTTTGAGTGATGGAAAAGAAAAACGTTTGTAGCGTTGTCATCTTGGCTAGGGCCCCAGAATTGAAAACTCACCGAATTAAAAAGTTAATGAAAAATCCAAATGGAAAATATAGAAATTCTATCAGCGGCGCTAAGTACCTAAGTATAGGTTTGTGTTTCCTGGGATTCCAATTGATTAATGGTTCAAAGGCACTGATTTCAATATCCATTAACGTATTTGTATAAAGATGATGAGAGATAGCGTGAGTCACTCTAAAGTCCCTGTAAAAAACAGTAGATATGGATAAGTCAACACTTATTCATAATAGCAAATTAAATTAATTAATTTAATTAAATAAAGCAGCAATTTTAACTACAACGAACAACTTTATGGTGACAACGTAACAAATTAGGTGTAGGTAGTTTTTTTTTGAGTTTTTTAACAACTTTATAGAGTAGTAATTAGATTCATGTTGTAACTCATTATTTAAAAAAATAAAACACACGTGGGATGAGGTCACTCGACATCCATCTTCAATAGTCCTTTCGTATTACAAACACTAGCAAAAAATACATCATGTTACGTATGTTTGTATGTAGGAGTATGTATGTAAACCCTTTATTGCACATAAAGGTTACAAGACATGGTTACATCAATATAGTTATGTCATGTGGGGTTTAATTTTGCTGGCAAGAACTCTTAAGATAACATCTTAACTTATTCTTAGTTTTATTTCATTAAACATGAAGCGAGGTAAGAGCTGTTTTTTTTTTTGCAATGTTGGAGAAAAGGACTACACAAGCCTTACCCGGGAAGTTGCTGACCTCGTCCCGCAACGTTTTTCTTCCTGCTTATATACATAATACACTATTATCTCGTCTTTTACTTGCTAATATTCTTTTAAATTATTACAAATAAAAAAATAAATAAGAGGCCGTATACGGAATTTTGTCGATTTTGCTTCTTTTCGTCATTTTACAATTAAAGATACCGCATTTCCATAAGTTTTAATGAACAACATAGAATATCATTTCAGTTATGATCTAATAAATGAGTTACGAATGAATGAGGTACTTTTTTATTTTTATTTTTATCAAGTACTTAAATGCGAGATTTAAAACATTATATTTTTCAAATATTTTTTTGAAGAAGTAAAGTATTTCTGCTGTAAATCTCGTCTGTAAAATCACGTAAATTAGCGAAATCGGCAAAATTTCGTATACAGCCTCTTAAAATAGGTTTGATCGCTCAAGAGTTCTACCCGTATGCTACACATTTTTCGCTTACCTGTATGACCAAAGCGACATGCTAAAAAGATGCATCCTCCAATTTGTTTTTCTGTGAATATAGTTGTGGGACGCAACAATCGTCCAGGCTAAGGATAAAGATGCAACAATCCAAGAGGCATTTGAGAGCCATGGATCTTTTGTATAACAACAGAAAGCTGATGATAGCAAATGTGTCACAAACAAACTATCAATTATCCAATCTGACCTCTTATGAGAGCCCTTTGGTACTTTCTTTAACTCTTCAAAAACCCTTTTTTTTAATGTTCGATAAAATCCGTTGTCATCGAATGTGAAAGGGGAATTTCTGGGTGTTTTAGCTTCTCTTACGTAATATTTCGCAAGTATTTTATCGACGGATGGATTTAAATGGTGGCTTTCATACGCTTCAGTTACATCGGTTCCCTGTAAAGAAACAAAAATATGAGTTCGTATTTCACCAATATTAAAAGTAATATGACTATTGAAATAGACGGAATGAATTTCATAAGAAATACCTTTGTAATGTCTAACCATTCAGCTCCTCCAGGATGTTTATGAATAAATTCAGTCAAATCATACAATCCATTATGCACTCGCCATAAACCCTCAGCTCCATCGTCCATAGCCTTTCCTTCCAACCATTGCACTGGGGTCTTTAAACCTTCATCCCTTAACGATGGGTACTTCAGTTGAGGAAATGTAACATGAGTCTTCTTTTCTATTGCTCTTTGATGAGCTATTTCCAAATATTCCACCTCTTTTGGTGCCATGGTGACGTCTTCACACCGAATTTTTCGATTCCAGACTAACTGGTTACTTGTGGTGCAATCGTATTTATTACTTCTCCTTGTTATATTTCTACTTATCATTTTTACTTAACCTTTCATATCTCTACAATCGTAAAAGTTATTGTTTAACCGTCTGTGATCACCTATTAGATAATTATGTTTTTGTATCGTTTTATCTCTTTTGAATGTTAGGTATTGGCATTTAAAATTGTGTATGTTTGCTTAAATTATCATCCAATTTTCAGGATCCTCCACCTACGATCACATTTAAAAGGCACAGTTAAAGATTTGCAATTCAAGGTCATCATAATAATATCAGCCGAACGACGTAAATTGCTTGTCAAAGATCTGCTCCAAGGACTTCCACGGTGGTCGGTTTTCTTGTACTTGCATCCATTGACACTGAACTATGCAAGATCTTAAAACGACGATAGCCAACTGTATTTCATCAATGAAGATTTGCAAAAAATACACTTGGGCAGGGAAAAACGAGTTGATAAATATTTGCTACCACCCTATACAAGGCATCAGATAAAAAAATAAGTTGGGAAATCCCAATTATTACAATTAATCATAATCTATCTAATACAAGAGATCGGCGAAAAATTTAGTCTTGGTATTAGACGACAAAGTAAGGTACTCGTAATTTTTTGTAAGTATGTGAATCAATACATTAAATCAAATTACTTACTCATAAATATTCGGTATTCGGACTTACTTACTACTTACTTACTACTTACTTTGCTGAGAAATTGAGAATTATACTTGACGAATCTTTAGTTTTTCCCTATGTAAATACTGTGACGAATATCTCCGGACCACGAATTTACAAGAAGACACAGGAGGACATACAGAAGGTCAAAACTCAAGATCCTGTTTTGTGATACCCAGACGGTTGGTTACATGTAACAACATCGTACCTCCGCAAAAAGGGAATAGTTAAAAGGTATGCACGGCGAGGTGTGCATCTAGCATGCTTAATCCAATAGGCGATTTTCGGAAATGAACGCTAATACCTCTTGAATAAACTAATATGGGCACATGAGACTGAAGGTAAATAACGATCGAACAGGAATAATACACACACACACATAAAGTCACGCCTTTATTCCCAGAGTGGGGTAGGCAGAGCTACAGAATTACCAACAACTCTAAAAAGCTTGTTGATAATTCTGTAACCACATTTTGCACAATCAGGCCAAGAAGTTTACTAGTGTATTAGTGACAGGTTGCAAGCCCATCGCCTAACAGTACAGGAATAATAATACTCTTATAATATCAAAACATTAATAGGCGGGTTTTAAGCCTTACTGACTGGCTACTTATGGTGTTTTAATATAGGATGCTGTTATGAAAAAAATGTTTATGTAACTGATACATAATGAGGGGTCTTAAAACACGAGTGTGTTTCATAATAGTTTAGTTTATTTAATCATCAATGTAATATTACAATATAAATTGCATTGAATGTCAAAAAATACGAAATTACATTGAGATTGTCGACATAAATACTAATAATTAAAGAATTCAAATAATCAAAACAACAACAATTAAATATCTAGTAAATGGTCACTTATCCGATGTCAATCAATAAAATCACACGAGTGTTTTAAGGCCTAATTTTATACAGTTGCATACTACACACATATTATAAGTACTCTAAGATGGGTTCAGAATCCGAAAGCCAGTGACCTATATTGCTTTGAGCGCTACCTGTAACATTATTTAAGTATACGTGCTTAGCTATGTTTCGTATTGACAAAATTTTAATTTTAATTTTAATCTGAAACTCATAACTTTGTCGTATTTGATATCGTTATTAGAACATTACGATACAGCCACCAGCAGACCCTTTGATTAAAAGTTGTTATGCTAGTCTTAACGGGTTCTGAACGCATTATAGAGGATTTATGATACGAGTGCATGTAAAAGGTATCATCCACAATTATTTTAGCAATTAAAATTCAACCCAAATTGCTTATGTGCAATAAAGAGTTTACAATTACCCTCAATAATCACATCACACTGAGGGTTGACCGTTTATTGCTAAATAGATCTGTATCGACACATTATTGCGTAACAGCATCTTTATCACCCCTGTAACATTGGCCTTATCACTTTAAGTTAACCTTTCATATCTCTTTCAGTTATTGCGTAACAATATATCACAGTTTACTGAATATTATGGTTTTGTACACTTGTATCTATTTACAGGCATATCGATTGTTAGTATTGTTATCTAAGTGTTTGTAAACATGAGCGTTAATGTCCGCGTGTCTTTCAAGTTTATAATATTCCATAAGGTCAAAATCATACGAAAAACAAGTTGAAGCCAGTGTAATCACTACAAAAATGTTCTGAAACGCATGTAAATTCTCGTGTAATCCAAGTTTAGTTATTTTTCAGATTCTCCAACTACCATCCTCCATCAGACCAAGGAAAAAATGAACATAAAATTATTAAAACGTGTCACAGTCAAGTTTATTACGCACAGTTAAAGCTTTTTAGTTTATTTGCGTATTTGTTAAGTTTATTAAACGTTTAAAGTACCGATTTTTTCGATTCCCATTTAATTATCAAGTGCTTGTTTTTAGAGAACTCTTCACTTCAACTATGAGAATTTATATGGAATGCCTCTATGGTAGTCTACTTACTATAGATTATGGTCATATTTGCAAACTAAACAATCATATATACATAATTTTAAGCGTTGTACCGAAACGAACTCATTGTCGATATTAAATCACTTTTAGTGACTTGAGTGTCACGCGTAATACTATTAGGTAACACATTATCTATACACTCATCGATCTCGAAATCAGATTTGTCGAACCAATCTTATACTACAATTCACCAAAGGATAAGCCCCTCCACTCGACAATGGATTCCTTACAGAATTTGCCTTCACCCCCTTCGAATTTCCGCTCAGTTTCACCGAGAGGTGTGTAATAAATATTAATAATATATTCCGGGTGCATCTTTGCTCTATTTTCGCTATTTAATTTTGACTTAAAAAGTTTTGTTGGCCTTCATATTCAATTCATCGATTTGTAAAAAAGGTAACCAGGTAATTAAAACGCTTTAAAAATTCTGATACCTTAAGTTATGATATGAAAGACGTTAAAATATATAAAGAATTAAGGGAAAAGGTAAAGTCATTACTCGGACTTGAGCCCTTTGAACAAAATTAGCAAAAAGAAAGAAATTACATTACGTGTGTCCGTCCTTCTTCAATCTTCGTTTTAATATTACCGTTTCCATAGTGATTTCGCTAATGTCAAGTGAGTGAGAGTATAATCAGTAAATAAAATATACCGAAACTAAAAGTCCTAGTTTCAGACAAAGTAATATTATGCGTATCTTTATAGTTTTGTTATCATAATACATACACACGTAAAGTCACGCCTTTATTCCCAGAGAGAGGTAGGCAGAGCTACAGAATTACCAACAACTCTAAAAAACTTGTTGATAATTCTGTAACCACATTTTGCACAATCAGGCTAAGATGTTTACCAGTGTACTAGTGACAGGTTGCAAGCCCATCGCCTAACAGTACTACAAGCCGTTATTCCCTTAGTCGCCTCTTACGACATCCACGGGAAGACATGGAGTGGCACTATTCTAACCCGGCAACCACACGGAAACATTAATAATTTGTTAAAATTTATGAAAGCATAATAATCATGTACTAACAAACCAAATAGATTTGACTAAATTCTATTAAAAAGGGATTTTGTTTTTATTTTTCAACATGCATAAACAGTGGCACGATGCCATAATATCCCTGCGCTTAGTTGTAAAAGGGGTGAGGATCCACATGTGTTCTGCTCCTGGCCATGGATCAGCAAACACATAACCCTCTCAGGCAAGTTGACTGATGATTGAAGCAAAATTAGAAAATACAAAGCGCATGAGTTCTTTGATCTTTCCACACCAACGCAAGTCAAACGTGTTGGCTGTGTTTCAAAAGATCGTCTACAAATTCCAAATAACAACGCCACGCTTTCTACGCCTCAGTGGACAATACATAAAAGGACTCCCGATTTAATAATAACATGACTTAAAAACAAGTCGCTCGGAAAATGGAAAAGATTTTCTTTGGATCATTTAGCAGAAGTTATTATTATAAATTGCTTACAAGAAAATTTTACGGAGTTGGTAAATCGTTAACAAGTTTCCGCATAAAGACAAGAGCTATTTATTTAAATGTTAGGTTGCGCTGTCGGGTTGAATAATTTAGTGATTCGTTGGCCCATCAATTTTAGGAGCGAGAATCCTGACTGGGGTATACATCAAGTTGAGACGCTTCTGGATCGCAGGGACAAACAGGAACATCTTCGCTGTGTTGACGTTATTTGGGGTCGGCCTTTATTATTTTGTTCCCGACCCTAGATTCACAGTTTTCTTAAGTTAGCAAGCAATATGCGTCCTACACTCCTTAGTAAAGTGGAGATAAGGAGTCCTACCTAGTTATCACACTCATAGGACCAATATGCTAAGGACATTAAATTTGTTTGGACATGTTTTAAATTTTCTATATCATAGATGTTTATGTTTATGTGAAAACTCTTCTGCGAGCCCTATGTCCCTAATGAGGGATAACAGGAACACATCATCATCATCATCATCATCATCATAGATGTTTATCCTATGATATATAAAATTAAAACCAAAGAGGTCTTCTCTAACGAAAAATGATAAAAAGAGTAATTAATATTTTTGTACATGCATCTTTTAAATGCTGTCTGACTCGAATTTCGTGTGATGTAATAAGACGACCATAAATGGTGGGCTACAAATTACTAAAATGATTGCCCTTATTAAACCTTAAATTAATTATGTCAATACGGGTTACATTACACGACGTTTGACAAATGCTTACCAAATAAATAATAATGAGTAAAATGTATGCCAAAAATACAGCTATAGTACATACATACATACATAACGTCACGCCTTCATTCCCAGAGTGGGGTAGACAGAGCTACAGAAATACCAACAACTCTAAACAGACTTGTTGATAATTCTGTAACCACATTTTGCACAATCAGGCCAAGAAGTTTACTAGTGTATTAGTGACAGGTTGCAAGCCCATCGCCTAACAATACTACAAGCCCTTATTCCCTGAGTCGCCTCTTACGACATCCACGGGAAGACATGGAGTGGCACTATTCTAACCCGGCAACCACACTACCTCGTGTGTTCATAAGTTTTGAGACGAAATAAATATTACATAAAAAATTAAAGCATAAAGCTCTATTTATAAAATTTACAGATAATGGTAACTAGACATTAACTAACAACTACAAGCAATTACTATTCAAAATGTCCACCCCTATTTTTAATACAAGCTTTTAGTCGTTCCGGCCAGTCATCGATCGCGGCACGAATCTTCTCCAGTGGGATATCCTTCGCTGCTTTGATGAGGGCTCGCTTTAAAGAATCTAAGTTTGGGTGGGACTTTTGGCAGGCCCTGAGTTCCAATTCAGTCCACAAAGAATAGTCCAGTGGATTGAGATCAGGGCTGGAGGATGGCCATTCTTCCGCCGCGATGAAGCCCGGCAAATTTTCCCTTAACCAAGCTTGAGTCGTTTCAGCCTTATGTGCGGGTGCTGAGTCTTGCTGGAAAATCCATTCTTTGTTGTGAAATAAAGTATTAGATAGGGGTTTCACTACAGTATCTAAAATGTCACTTTGATAATTTTTTGCTTTAACCTTGACACCTTGTTGGCAAAAATGGAGCGGAGTGACACCTTCGTACGAAACCCCCCACCATACCATCACACTCGCCGGATGATGGGCACGCGAGACATTTCGTGCTGTAGCAGGAACATCTTTGCTGCTTTTGGCATAAACTTTATTATTTTGCCGGTTAAACTTTTCTTCGACCGTAAAGATTTTTTCGTCGGTGAAGAGTATCTTTTTCGCATCGTGTCTCTTAAGCAGCATCGGACAACGTTCGCGACGTAATTTACGAAGGCGATCATTTAGAAAATGAACTTTTCTACGGCTGTAAGCCTTTACTTTCAGATCGTATTTCAATATTCTGTTGACTGAAATACGCGAAATTTTAGTCTGCAGAGCGAGTTTTTTCTGGGTGCGACATGGATTTCGGCGAAGTCGCTCTCTGATTATTTTGATGTTAGCAGCCGTCCTTACAGACCGCGGGCGACCACTCCTATGTCGATCTTTCAAAGAATCAGTCTCCTTGTAGCGTTTAATGGTGTAATATACGAAGTTGCGGCTTACCCCAAAACATTTTATGTCACGGAAAATTTCCATTGGTTTTTTCCCCGCCATATGTAGTGAAATGACAGTCGCACGCAATTCTTTCGTTCCCTCCATCACAAGAAAAACAAAAGAAATGAATTTTCAAAACATACAAATAGCACACTAACATTCCAAATTCAAAATTGAAAAGAATATAAAATAGGTGCCAGTATTATTTTCTTTATTTTATAAACTAAAAAGTTTGTCTCAAAACTTATGAACATACGAGGTATAGTACTAATATATATATATAGCTATAGTACTTAATTTTAATTCAAACCGCTGTCGATAGCGTCCCAATTACTGGAGCAATAAATTTGCTCGCGGAAGATAAGCCCCACATGTGCTGGCAGACTAAATCGCCGTTTCATAAATAACGAACAAACATACATAAACACTTGTAACTATACCAACAAACAAGCTTCCTGGGTCTATTTTCTACTCGGTAAAACCATAATTGCTTTTGACACGTTATCGTATTGTCAAGGTTACGATATCATAGGTCTTAGATACTAGATAGAAATGGCGGCCGAGTTAAAAACAATACGACAACATAACAAAATAATAAATAATAATAATAAAAATGCTTTTAGTAACTTAAGCTCCTGAGAAAAAAAAAACAGTGTTACAATAGTGGCAGATGCCTCTTTTTAAGTAAATACAATACTTGTCGTAAGAGAACACCGCTCTTCCAGTTGATGGTGGCTTTTTGTAACACATTAATGAAAGTATTTTAATTTTTCACCTATAAAAATAGTTTTTTTACGTAAATCTGTGACTGTACTTTTATAATTTTGTGTGTGTGTGTGTGTGTGTAATGAGAGACCACGGTTCTTAAAACATTATTCACGAAGTTCATAAGCCTATTTAAGATGCTGATTAAACCTATTTATTTCAATAGAGATTCAGTATCAGCGTAGTTAATGGATTTCAGCCATTTCGTAACTTTATCTTTCGTAATATGTCAATAGCAATATCGTTTCACCCAGTAGAATAAAAGCCCTGAGCTTTAAACTTAAAATTAAGTACTAGTCTATTGGAGAAGGGACAAACTATCAAAATCACAAGTAGTTTATGTACGAGTCTGTATAACTTTATTGGGATTTTGGAATTTCCCAACAAGGCTACTAAAAAAAGAAAACAATATTTTTTGAGCATTTTGTGTAACTTTCATTTTAATACCTACCCATCTTGTATACATATATTTTTATCGTCGTTGATAGCCCTTAAAACACTATTGGTTTTGACCTAAAAATATTTTAAAGTAAAGGTAAACAATGTTTTTATTTAGATATGTACTTACCGTTATATTACAATAAGCCTTGTTTACAGGAAAACAACGCCAAACAAACCATCAACAACGCCTCATTTTCCGAAATAGAGCAATCCGGATATATACGAATGAGAGGCCCTAAGTCGTGAGTAGCACTACCTACTCGTATTTCCGAAATCGAACCTCCTTTATGTCTTCCGGTCAAGAGTGAATGGGCATTTCTTGAATGGGTAAACGTGATCCACTTCCAACTTCCACCCTCGACATCAAGTGCAACTACATTCCAACACAGGGCCATTTGTAAAAAAATACAATGTTTGGGCATCCTGTGCCAGGAAGTTGATTTTTAGGGTTCCGTACCCAAAGGGTAAAAGGGGACCCTATCAATAAGACTGCTGTCCGTCCATCCGTCCGTCTTTCACCAGGCTGTATCTCATGAACCGTGATAGTTAGACTGTTAAAACTTTCACCGATGATGTATTTCTGTTGCTGTTATAACAACAAATACGAAAAAACGGAATAAAATAAATATTAAAGGGGGCTCCCGTACAATCAACGTGATTTTTTGCTTCGTTTTTGCTTGATATTGATAACGGCAACAGGTAGACGCTTGAATTATTCACAGAATTAGTTATATATTCACTTTAAAAATAAATAATTAAATTCAAATAAAATATTAAAGGGGAGCTCCCATGCAACAGAAAATATTTTTTACCGTTTTCATAGATAGTACCGAACCCTTCGTGCGTGAGTCTGACTCGCACTTAGCCGGTTTTTTTAAATCACTGATAATGGATAGTGACAAATAAATCACGCGGTGATCTTGCTTACGAGAGGATAGGTTTAAAAAAGAGTAACTTTTATACATACATAAATCACGCCTGTTTCCCAGACGGGTAGGCAGAGACCCCTGCTTTCTACCTGCTACGATCCTGACAAAGCTCTTTCGCTTCTTCCACGTTCATACATCGAGTCATGCATGCACTTACCACTTTTATAAAGTGGTAAAAATCAGCTATGTCACCGGTTTAGTCACCGAATGAGATTCAAAAATCGAATCTTAGGGCTCGTAATTTTGTTTAAAGTTAAAATGAAACTTACAAAGTTCTTAGCTTTGCAGAGCTGAAGTAAAATATGAAACATCAATCTACGCGTTCCGAGGTTTAGCAAAATCGATCGAGGTCAATACAAGTCATACATCTTAGTCAGCTCGCAGCGCGCTCCCTGCACTAAGCCCGAATGGAAGTTTCAATGTACCGCATTATAAAAATTGGAACGTGAAAATTTCTTGGTAGAAAATTTTCAACAGTAACGTTTTTCATTTTAAATCTCAGTGATTTTGAACTGTATTTCTACATAATCAGAATTAAAAAATCGGGCAAAAGCATCTCGGGCCATGCTCATTGTAGGGTTCCGAAGCTATTAAGTACTTACTAAACACGAAAAAACTATGTCAAAAAAGAACAGAAATTGAACTATAAGTTCGTCTTATGTGCTTTCATTAAAGACATTTTTTCAGATTTTGAATACTTAAAGTTTTGGCTGTTATGGGGGGATTCATTACACTTTCCGGGTTGAGTATTTTCGTTTTTTTCCCTTAATTGGTCATATTCCTAATTCGACACTTTCCTAGCTGGTTATATTCCTAACTCGTCATACCATGTGCACTTATTACCTTTGAATCAATTATGTTACTACTAGAGTAGAATACTTAATAACAATTAAAAAAAGGTTAATATGATTATTAGTTAATAGAAAAATGAGAAGAAATTCGTCGGTAAAAGATTTGGGGGAATCAACACATTGACGATAAATTGTTACGTAGCCGTATTGAAATCGTCACGTCTAAAGCCTACCTATCGATTGTTGGGTTTCATGCTGAGGGGTGGTATCGACACGATAATTTCCCTATGTAACTCCTTAGATATACCTATTTTGGAGTATGCATCGACTGTCTGGGATCCTATATTATGCGGTCTCATTAATTCTATAGACAATGTTCAAATAAAACTGTTACGGCACGTAAAAAAAAAGGACCGTCACAGTTGAACATTTTCGGTTATGACGTGAGGTAATATTATCTTGTATAATAATATCTCACTTCAGAACCGACGAGCAATGAAAGATCAAGGTCTTCATATTAAAATTGTTACGTAGTGACATCGACTTCCCGTATTTATTAAGTCAATGGGTCATACACACTCTTAAAAACAAAAATTGTCTCTCCTGTGGTCAATAGTTAAAAGCTTGTGTGCATATAAGTTATGTTTTTATATGATAGGTCTAAAGCAGTCCTGTGGGGCTAGACGAGTTGCATTCGACAATCGTTAGAGATTATTTTTCTATAGACAGATGTATGGAATTGACGTAAGCCACTGAGATTACCACGTGTTACCATCTCGGTGCCTTACGTCAATTCCATACATTTTTCAATCGAAATATAATCGCTTACTATTGTCGAATGCGACTTGTCTAACCCCACTGCCGGTGTTGTTGCGGGAATGGGCTTAGCCAGAAAATTAGGCCTTAAAAACGTTAACTTTCGGTGTGTCCACAGGAAAGACGGTAACCTTAATCTGTGTATGACCCAAATTTTGTATTAGAGCACCTCGTCTTAGCACGCGGGAAACCAAAATTACCTATTTCACGTCAATCGCAAAACAATTTTGTGTCAAACTCATTTGTAAATAGAGCTGGCAAACGCGTATAAATTATGTGTGTATTGTGTAAAACAAAATTGACTTGAGTAACTCGACGACTCTTAGGTAAAGATTTGTGCTCTTAATAACAATAGAAATGCCTGTTCGAGTACCCAATGACCGGTAATTGTTTACGCAGAACAAAAGATTGCAAACGAGATAGATAACAGACGGGGAAATTATATTTCCTAATCTATACATACATAAGCATTACGCCTTCATTCCCAGAGTGGGGTAGGCAGAGCTACAGAAATACCAACAACTAAAAAAAGCTTGTTTGTGATTCTGTAACCACATTTTGCACAATCAGCCCAAGAAGTTTACTAGTATTAATGTCAGGTTGCAAGCCCATCGCCTATCAGTACTACAAGCCCTAATCTAGGTATACAATGTAAAATATTCCCTAGCTGACGGTACTTATTTTAGCGTTTGTGTCTAAATAAACATTAAAATATCATATACGAGTACATAATGTTTTTTAAGAGCTATCAAATGAGACCTAACTCGATTACATGATGAAAAAACCTTTGCTTTACTTGTATGAGAGTAATAATGTTTTTCAAGATTTTATTTTATAACTTTCTCGGTGTTATTTAAAGGTCTATGCCAAATTGCAGCTCTGTAGTACCATGAGCCTCTCAATTAAACCGCGGACAGACAGACAGAAAGAATGGGATGGCGAAACTATAAGGGTTCCTAGTTTAACTTCAGAACCCTAAAAAGGATAACCATAATTTTCTGAGTATACTAAAAACCTAGTTGTTTGCGCACTTAAATCCATCAGTTATAGGCAACACTGTTGTTTTTCGTTGTTATCGATTAAACAGCTGATGGAAAACTAACATAATTAATTGATGTATTTCGTTTTAAGTTCTTAGAGTTTACCATATTTTTTCTTGAGATTGCAAATATTGATAAGCCCCTAACAACAGCTTAGCAAAGCTCCGTCAAATCAGAATTATCCCTGCGACAGCTTATATACATGTTTTTCAAATAATAAAATAATTTAATCACCTTTATCATAAATTCATTCTGAATACAAACCTACCTGTTTACATTCAGTGATTTAAATCATTTATCTACTCTTTTCTTTGCCTAACTTGAAATATAGAGATGCACTAGTTGTTTCTCGCGACACTGTCCGCGTAAAAGTGGTTTATCACTATTCCCTTAGGACCCGTCCATTTTTTCGGGACAAAAAGTACCCTATATCCGTCCCCGGGACTCAAACTATCTCCATACCAAATTTCATCATAATCGGTTCATCCGTGAAAGCCTAACAAACAGACAGACAGAGTTACTTTTACATTTTTAATACTAGTTATAGATGGTAAAGATTGATCGAATTTAGTCGTTAAATAATTACAAAAAATAATAATTAAGAGGCTTTACAGCTGATCGCGTGTCGGCTAATCAATGTCCTACTCGTAATGGATATGCGGCGAACGCGAGCATCCTGTAACTGAGCTATAACTCAAGCTATAGTGGCTAAGTGAAGAGAATACCAAGGGAACGCATCTACTTACTTTCTTTGAACAGATGCGCCCTTTCCGAAACACTTTGACCGGGATCTTTTTTTCAATTACCCTCAAACACCCAGCGGTTCGAAAGTGCAGGATTCTTTACAATTGCCTTAGAGTCTGTCTTTAGTTGGGGTAAACTTACATAGGTTAAAAAAAAGTACATGGGACTTAGTTATTGAATGTCATTATACATAGTTCCTTTCTAAATCACAAATACTTAGGTGGGTACAAACGGCCACATGGAAGCCTAACCCACCAGAGAACTCAGTCAAAGTGACGTTATACCTAAATCAAATGACAGCTCTATTGTGGGTCAGGATTCTATTTTGATGACTTAATGGGACCTCTAACTGAACTTTAAATACTGTAATATTATCTATTTTTAAAACAAATAGGAGGAGGTGCTCTGATCAGCAGTACGTATTTGTTTTTTTATGCATGTTCACCGAACATTGATCGATCGATTCTAGATCGATTTTGAAAATTCTAGATACTCTGTTCCCATTGTCATCAAGCCAAAATCTAAACAGGTTCAAAAAACTAACTTTACTGTTTAATTTAAATTTTCGAATGTAACTTTCAACCGCTCGATTTTCAAAAGTCCACCTTTTTTGCCTCTACTAACACATCGCATCCAATGCTTGTGTCTTCTATGGTAAGAAAATGATTTATTTTTATGTACTGGAACTGCATACCGCAACAAATAAGAGTTTAATTATGTTATTACACTTATTACTTACTGCGGTAGTCCTTTTACTTTCTACTTTGAACGGTTGCAGACTGAAGTTATCTTCAGATCACGGCAATTCATTCTCCACAAATTGGCCATTCATCCTCACATAAGCGTGAGTTATTGAGGTACTGCGGCTTTCTAGATAAACATCTTAAGCCGTAACGTGGTATTAAACTCATAACAAAAATTTAATTTTCTTCCCCTCAGCCGTTATGTTAATAGTAGCGTTTACATATTAAAATTAACTTTGAGATTTAGGATTGCTTTTTTTAACTAAATCGTTATTTTAGGCCACTTAAGTCAGATTATGTGATTTATATTGATTTGATTTTGTTAATTGAAGGTTTTTGTATCCTATTGTGATTTTATTTTAGAATCCTGTTGGTTTTTCTGGTCAAATACAACCCGATTGAGTTTCAAGACCTTTTTAAAAAAAAAATGTACATAGTTAAGGGCTTAACAAAACTTATTTGATTCCTCTGTGTAACGAGAGTTACCCATATAGTTTGTATGACTAACTTTCGTTACACAAAGGACGCGATCGTTATTTTGGTTTTCATTAAGCCTTCAACTATGTTTTTTTTTTTTAAAACGTCCCTTTTAGTATCTGTTTTAACTACAATTGAGTTGGATGTTTGTAAGAGTTACTTATGAAATATGTTAAATAAGAGATAACAATTTGGATTTGTGTTAAATATAAAGTACCTAGTCGGCGGAATGATAAATAGTTTGAATAGACCTATAAAAGTAAAGAACATTGTAATTAGTTTCTCGGAAAAGGTACCTAATTAAAAACCAGAGAAAAAAAGGAGGACAAATTGCATTTGCAATAACGAAAAAGTACACACTGTAAATTCATCACGACCGTCCGTATGTCACAGCTAATTTATGAGAGAGTATTTACCAGGGTATGTGCTAAAACTTCCTATATCGGTGTATTCGGTGAAACTTTATGAAACAGAAGCATGAAATTCGGATTTTTAAAAACAGCAAGCGTTTCTTTTAATTTTATTTTAATACATACACTACTAAAAATAAATGAATACTGAAATAAAACGAATTCTATGCGGATAGGTCGCGTTTAACAAGTTTTTACATTTTAAAATATGTTTAATGCTGGAGTTTTCAAAAAAACCAGCGGGTTTCCAGATAATAATTGATCAATATGTCCTCTAGGCCCTCTAGCCCAAAATAGATGACCCGCAATGAATAGACGGGAATCTCAGATAGATTTGAGCTTAGAAAGGAGTAGGTAAGCTTGTTTCTTTATGTTGCCTATTCCCTAAGTTGTAGCAGTGTGTCAAAGTATACATAAATCTAAATATCCCCTTAAAAATTTCACTTTGCAATATCATTGCATATTGATCTCGCTGCTCTACGTAAGCGTTTTTCCCCTGCGAACGGTTTGACGTCAATAGCGCATTGTATTGCCGACAATAAACCCCTGCGAGCCTTTGTTCAGTTTCACTTGCACTCATTGTTTTTTATTCTATGAATAGCCTAGGACATACATAGTGCATTATGGGATAGGTATTGCTAAGGTTATCTTCCTTCATGGGAGGGATTCTCCGAGCTAGTTGAGCTTATCGTTAATACATCCAAAAACTTTCATTGTTGAGCCACTGTAGAATCCTGTCGCATAGAGAAAATGTTTAATTTTGACATAGAATCGCAAGTGTCACTCTTGATAAAACTGATTTCCCGAAGACAACTTGACATATCGACTTCTGGACCCGAAAAACCCCTTTAGATATTTTCGTCTAAAGCGTTAGAACCGTATCCGGGAAAACAATCTTTTAGCAACCATACTTGACCCATTTTAGAACGAGTTGAATAAAATCAACTCGTTCGATTTTTTTTTATTAAACATCGTTACGAGTATATTTACTTTGTAAGTTATATCTATTATAGTAGGTACTTTAGCTGTTGGTAAACCTATAATAATGAAACGTAAGTATGAAAATCTTCACTAAATAACGACTTAATCGTCATAAGATGACTTTGAAGTAGTAATTTTTTAGCTCCAAGGACGAGGTCCTAAGATAACTTTGCATCATCAATAGAACTATTCTTCGAGTAAAAAATAGAAACTCTTTTATCAATGTCACTTGGACGGATTTATCTGCTTGAAAATAAATCTTCTAGGCAAAATTAAATGTTATGCTCTGCGAAACGAAATATATAATTAACGTCTATCTTCTCATATTTCTGATTTATTCTTAACACAATAAAGTGAAAACCTTTAACTATGGGTTCAGAATAAAAGCCTAATTGACACCCTCCTATGATTTATCTTCGTTTTATATCAGTGTGCTTTTTGCAACCCCTGACCTTAAAATGTGGGGAAAAACGTTTGATACCTTTGAACGGGTTCTTCGCCTTTTCGCTGACAAATCTTTGACTATCTTATGAAATGATAGGATCTCTTTTGAACGTCTATATCTTGGTCTGTCTGTCAACGCCCACGGCATGACAAAATCTTAAATATATCTCTTTCGTTTAAGCTGATTGAATAAAGTCAAGTATCCGCGGTCAAATTAGATAGATTAGTTACCTAAATATAATTTTAATAGAAATCGATTATGGGCTTAATTAACGATCATATAGACAAACGACACATTAGGCCAAAATAATAAACCTGTTTCTGTATAAATAGTTCAACATTCAAAAGAGTACACTTCGGTAAATGGAGTGGATCTACTAGCGCTTCGGACAAAACCAGCGACGTGCTCCCAAACCTTTACAAGTCTTCTAGATATGTTTTGACGTGAATGTGTCTTTAAAATTTGCTTCCATAGCAGGAAGCAATTTATAAAAATAATGGTAACAAAATTGGGGGATACAGATTGGCGTTGCAGGCGTTGCAGCTACATTATCTATCCTGATACCCATAAAATAACATATGACAGAGTCAAGCGGTGCCGGGAACCTAAACAGTTATTTGTGCAAAAATAGAGCAAAGTTGGTTTACGCTGCGAGTGTTGAGTGCAGAGCGGGATTCAAAGACACGAGACGCAAAAAAACTTTAGTCTCGTGTAGCACATAAAACATTTCACCTCAGCAGCGAGAACACATAACCTTAAGCTAAAAAAGACAACATACTAATAATTAAACGACATGTATATCGGTCCCCCAGCTGCCCCGCGTGGTGCCACCCCACGACTACCTTTTTATTATGAAAAATAAAGTGTCTTTGTCTCACGCTCGCTGCAAAATCTAATTTTGCTCACTGTTGAACAGCCAAACCAGCCTTTTGGAGGTGCTGAGGTGAAAAGACTTAAGGTGAACTTAATGCCGTAACGCATGCTCTACCAGTTGACCTTTGGGCATAGCAGAGATTGATTGAGATTTATTTCTTTATAATTCTACGTAGTCATCTTAGGCTCAATATATATTTTGGCATTTAATTGTAAAGTTTCCCATTCTGAAAACCCTTTTCGCATGCAGAGCTGTTTTGAGAGGCCCTGAGAATTTTTATTTCTTTGTGAAAATAAAAAGGTCTGAGTGGAATTGAACGAAACATCGGCGCCAGTACATCTATTACTATCATTAATAAAGTTACAACACAGTAATTATTTGATTACTTGATTTCTTTTCTGATTCAGACGTAAGGAAAATTTTGCCATCACGAATAAAACAAGGAAATCCGAAGGACTTTTTAGAGTTCAAAAGCGATTTTAACATACATATACCTAACGATCAAAGAAAATATTACCTGTTATGGACACCTATTCTTGTAAAACCCACGGTTATGTCCACAAAACAGCCACAGTCCGATTTTTCTACGGAAAATCGTGCAAAATGTATTAAATTGTAAACATGTAAAGTTCAGTGATATAGGGGCAGGGGTTATCGTATCTGCGGAGTTATCGTAACTTCAAGTGTGTGAAAGATACACAAATCTCACAATCTATGGTGGAAAGTTACCGTCTTCTTAAACTGACAGCAAATGGCATCACTGTTACTTAAACTAGCGCGGTTAGGGCATTCTCATGAACCAACTGACTCTTGAACACGGCGAACTTATATTAACCGGCGAGATGAAGTTGTCCCAGAGTAAAAGCCACGTTTAATAGCGTGCATTTTCAGTTTACGCGCTATACCCGTTGAATGAGCCTGCTTGTATAACTTCGCTCAGTAATGATATTAAGTAATACAGTGCTTAAATGATAAATTAAATGACTTATTTATCTGTTACTTTATGAGTTTATTATTATTTTATACAAACATTTTTGTCGAAACAAGTATGTGGCGATCATAAGAAAATGTCGAAGGAGGCCTAGCCAAGATGCAAACGCCGTTGACGTTTCTATTTTCTATCGACTTGAAATGTATGGAGTTGACATAAGCGGTTGACGCAATCTGTCATATAAGCTTACGTCAATCCTATGCATTTTGTCGACTTTCGAAAACCGCTAAATTATGACGAAAAACTAATCCATCAATCGATAGAACGTTTTACAGAGCCTTTTTAAACGAATACCCACCTCTGAAGATAATTAACCCGGGTCATCTTACATATACATACAGCTGGGCATTAACTCGTTCATCCGTTAATCGTTAATTAAGGAAGTTAAGATTTTGAGTTACCGATTAACTTTTAAATTAACTTTAAAAATGTTAACAGACTCGGTAACTTCCGTTAATTTTCCCGAAGTCCGTTAATCGCTAATCCAGTACCTACTATTTACCAAAAAGGTACCGCGCGCACCGCACCGCGCCGTGAAATACACGTTCTGCCTTGCTTTCAGACGAGAACTTCAACATATTAATGTTCATGTAGGGGAATATCCACATTATGCCAGATGACTAAATTACACACTCGAATTCTATACATCTTTTTTGTTCCTAACCTGTTAACTTTCAGAACCCAAACAAAAAGTTTTTATTATTCGGTCACTAACTCAACGACATCACGTATTCACGGATTAACGATTAACGTTAACTTGCGTTAATTGTTCCAAAATGTAACGCTTTCACGTTTAACGAAGTTTACTTTTTTAGTAACGGATTAGCGATTAACGAAGTTGACTATTTGAATGACGGTGCCCAGCTATGCTTATATCCGATAGACAGTGTTATAGAAGACAGGTACTCGCGTTATGTTAAGTGCTTGGCATCCGACCGATAGCAATTGATCTTCGACTAATGCTTGTTTGAGCTAGATAACTCATACAAAGCGACGAGAGCTCTCAACAGCAGTGACAGCTTTGTGTTATCCGTTAGAGTATCAATTCACCCAAAACATTGGCATTTGGGCTCAATTTGGCATGAACTTAATGATACTGACAATAGACGCTACCTCTCAGTGCCTCTGTACACAGTGCATCACAATCATTTAATAATGTATGTATGTAAACACTTTATTGTACAAAAGAAAAGCCAAAACAATACAATGAATAATAATAAAAAGTTGGACAAAGGCGAACTTATCCTTTTAAGGGATCTCTTCCAGCTAACCCTTGAGAGATTGATAAAAGTGAAAGTGTGTGCATCGAGTAAGCAGGTGTACAAATTTATTTAAAGAGCCAAGAAAACAAAAAGTAATAAAAATATCAATAAAAAACAAAAATAAAAACTAATACATTCAAATCTTCTTCTGAGTCGTTCACTCTTGACAGAGTGGTCGTGGTCATGAGGGGTCGCTCCCCATTGCGGTTGCCGCCTTCGCGATCCTTCTCCACCGGTCTCTGTTGGCTGCCTGGCGAGCGCACTCTGCCACAGGGGTCTTGGTAACAGATTTGATGGTATCTGTCCACCGGGTTGGTGATCGACCACGTGGTCTCTTGCCCTCAACTCTGCCCTGAATCACCAGTCGCTCCATTGCGTTATTTTTGCGGCTAACGTGCCCAAAGAACCTGAGAATTCGTAATTGCACAAGCGACGACAGTCTTTGTTTAATGTTTAGTTCCTTAAGTATGGACACGTTAGTCCGATGGGCAGTCCAGCTTATTTTGAGCATGCGTCTCCAGCACCACATTTCCAGAGCATCGATCTTTCTTCGGTCTTGCATCCTTAATGTCCAGGTTTCCGCTCCATAAAGAAAGATCGGGAAAACCAGGCTGTTCATAAGGCGTATTTTGGTGTGTTTAGTTATCCGGCGGTCTTTCCAGATCTTATCCAGTCTTTGTGCCGCCGATCGAGTCATTGCGCAGCGTCGCCTGATTTCGGGATCACAGCTTCCGCAACTAGTAATGGTGGAGCCCAGATAGATGTAGCTGGTGACGACTTCACAGTTGGAAATCGGAGTATTATCCGGGTTGCTTTCGTTTGCTCTATCAACCACCATCATCTTTGTTTTGTCGCGTTCATACATTCTGATATGTTATCTTTGATTTGAGTAGGTGGTTATTAAAATATTGTAGAATGATGAATGAATGGCGTTATTCGTGGACGGAGTACCGCAACTCCGTCCACGAATAACGCCATTCATGTACCCTTTCGCCTTTTCTGGGGCTTAAGCTATCTGCAGAACTTAATACAAAACATCATTAAAATTGGATCAGTTGTTAAGCTGTGAAAACGTAAAAAACCAACATGTGAGTATGGCTTAACCTTTTTACTGCCTTTGTCTGAAATATGACATTAAATATCGAGCTCATTTCGTCGTGTGCTTGCTAATGATATAATACTCATTTTAGTTTAACAAGGCAAGGACTAGGTACAAGGGTTTATGTAATTTTGTATAGATGGCAACACGGGTACGTGTGTAGATGGCAACACGGGTACGTCAAATAAAAAAAAGAGGGTTAAATGGTTAAAGAGCCAAGACACTACACTGCACTGACAATGTGGCCAATTCAGCTTGTGTTTTCTAATGTTAAATATCTGTAAACGGTAATTTATAAACTTCGAACTCGATTCTTCTTAACCTAGAATAGAGTTTGACGTTTATAAATTACACTTTTTCGTGCTCACATACGCAGGATATTTTTATTTCATAATTATTGTTTTATACAGTGTCTCCTTGGATAAGGTGCACAACCGAAAATAGGGATCAAACTAGACGCAATACCACAGTCAAAAAAAAATTAGTATAATTATTTTAAATAAAAAAGTCGTTAATTGCTGTCAACCCTATCGAAATAAAGTGAAATATCTCGCCTCATTGAGCTCTATTGAGAAGAAATATCCGGTTTTTAGGGTTCCGTAGTCAAACTAGGAACCCTTATAGTTTCGACATGTCCATCCGTCCGTCCGTTCGTTCCTCCGCAGCCTAGCGCAGAGACTATTAGTACTAGAAAGCTGTAATTTGGCATGAATATGCATATTATTCACGCCAACAAAGTGGTATAATAAAACGTAAAAAAAATCGTTTTACAGCCAAACCTACAAGTACTAAAAATCTGAAAAAAAACTTAAATGAAAAAGCATATAACGAATTTAAAGGAAAACTATCACGACTAAGTAGACATAATTGGTTCTTGAGATACAGGTGTTTATACCTACTAAATCATCTAAGACGGCACCAATTAACTTTAAATAGAAAATTAGTTATTACTTGTTGATTTTTATGTTTATAGTACTTAATGGCTTCGGCACCCTACACTGATCATGGTCCAACATGCTCTTGCCCGGTTTTTTAATCCTAAAGCATTTCCTGTGTTGATCAAATAAAAAAATAATTGAAAAAATATTCTAAACACAAAAAAACACATTGAATTAGACACGGTTTAAAAAAAAAACAAAATTATTATGATAAATAATTATAGCTAATAATAATATAAGATAATGGTCATAGTTTTAAGTAATTTTAGGAATTATCACGAATTTCCATTATAAACAGTGTTAAGCGTATTTTTTGTTTGTTTATGTTTAATTCAATAAACCTCATATGAGGCGAGATATTTCACTTTGTTCCGATAGGGTTGACAGCAAACAATGTTATTTTTTGTCGGTGAAATTGCATCTATTTTCATCCCTATTCGTTTATGCACCTTATAATGCCAGGTTAAGTATTTTCATTGCCATCAGTAATATTTATACTAATACATTCAAATAAGTACATTTAAATAAATAGATTCAAAGATATATAATTATATCAATATATATATACTTAAACTTACCTAAACGGCATATATATATATATATACATAAACATTTGTGTATTTTTTGATTGCCTAATGTCGGTTGGTAGAAGATTCCACAACCTGACAGAGTGCACCGAAAAGGATTTGGAATAGGATTTAGATTTGTGAGACGGGAAAGCGAGGGTGATATTGGCCTTAATAATTCATGCCAGTTTGGTCATATATTGATTTATCCGCGTGCAATTTACTCACTTTGCATCTTTATATTGTACCTATGTTTTAACGTTTTCACGGAATATCCAACCCGCAAAATATCCACATGACAAGAAAATCCACATGGCTATTACCCGTTTCTGTTTCCATCACTCTATGTATCAGGCATGATTGGCCTTGAAACCCTGACTCAAAAGCACTCGATTGCACATTACTGCTGCTCTTTATTGCAAAATTGAGTAAATTAACCCCCCCCCCTACCACTCTAAAAAGACTTGATGATAATTCCGTAACCAAATTTTTGGTTGAAAAAGGTTGCAAGCCCATCGCCTAACAGTACTCTTACGACATCCACGGGAAGACATGGAGTGGCACTATTCTAACCCGGCAACTACACAGGGTTATTTTTATTTTATCTTGTATAATTATCGAATTAGGCGCTTTGGTTTAAAACTGTAAACCTACCTCTGTTATTTTAAATATATAAATAAAAAATGCCCTTAGATAAATGGCCTGAATAGATGAATAGATGTTATCTGATTTACACCTTACCCTTACCTTACCTTAGCATACACACATGTTCAGGAGCAAGCCAAACTTTAAATTTACTAACAAATTGTATGAGTATGGGTCTGCCCAAAAGTTAAAGTAACTTGCCACTATTCATCGAATAAAAGTTTTCTTGTAACCACAAAACAGTTTCGATTACAAGATACATTTCAAAGTTTTAATCTCCACCCATGTCGTCCAAGCGTGGCTTGTTATTATCCAGGGGCTTATTAAATGGCCGTGTTTATCGCGTGAGTAAATGTGGATAAAACATTCGTCACTTTCTGACAAGTACAGTGCAAGAGTGACGGATGCTTTATCCACCGCTATTAATACAACCTTAATACCGGCCCAGTAGTTGGTTTGGGGTTAGCCTAATAAAGTCCACCTTTTTGTGTAAAAAAGTTAGCATCGCTGGCGGGTCCTGACAGACCGTTTCATGAGATGTTAAAGCTGTCAAGCTCCATTCAGTGAAAATAATAGAGCAACAGTTTTCACTGCCTGAAACATGTTAGGTTTATAAATGGATTATACGGTTTCAGAGGTCTAGTAAACAAAATATTATTAATTTATTGGTTAACTTAATACTTCATGAAAAAACAAAATCATTTTCTAATAATATAGTCATCAATATTCACTTCATTCGTACAGCACCGGATGTTGACTGTAATTAGTTGTGTCGTTATATCTAACTACTCCTGTGTAGTAAAGAGGATATCCTGCGGAAATATGTATAATTAGGTACTATTCCATTTATTTAAAATAAACAAACAGAACCAAACTTTTACTGAAGAACTCATTAAACTGAATACAAATACTAATTAAGCAACGCTCTCATGAGTGGGAAGCTTTTACGTAATGTAAAATGAGAGCCATAATAATCACTACATAGTATAAAACAAAGTCTCTTTTTCTGTCCCTATATCCCTTGTATGCTTAAATTTTTAAAACTACGCAACAGATTTTGATGCGGTTTTTTTTAATAGATAGTGATTGAAGAGGAAGGTTTATATGTATAATATTTGCATGCATTGTCCTTACTCATTTGCTTCAGGGTTAGCTGGAAGAGATCCCATTTAGGGATAAGTTCGCCTTTGTACATTAATTTAGTATTATAATTGTAATATTTATATTTTTGTGCAATAAAGAGTTTACATACATACATATACATACATACTTTAATCCGGAGCGAAGCGAGGGCGGGTCGCTAGTTTAACATTAATATTCGTACCATTATTCAGTCGAAGTAAGTACCAACAAATCAGTTCCAACGAGTTAGCGTCTTTGAGACCACGTATACCGTGCGGTACCAAAGGTTGCTTGTACGTTCGGGATACTATAATTAAAGTTAAACGGGTCTTGACACAATCAGCCCCCTATTTTACCATCCTGACAATGATAGGTATCAGGTGACATTTAAATGTACATGGCACAGTTTACATGAAACCCAGTGATGTATCAGCGTGTTAACTTTGCAATGTATATCAAATTATCTCCTCTCACGTGTCATTATAACGATTGGAACTACCACAATTGGTCCGCAAGTTGTTTGTCACTCGGATCTCACTTTCTAACTAGTTTGTAACGATAAAGACGCACTTTGCAACAAGCGAGAAAATCAACTTGTGTGTTGTTGTGTGTGTGTGTTGGTTTATCGAAACGCACGAGAATGTCATCCCATACATTTTGAGCGATAGAAAAGAAAAACGTTAGGAGCGTTTGCATCTTGGCTAGGGCCTCTGGCTTACAAAAAGGTAATATTTACCTCTTATGTTATTTAAATCCGACGTCCCAGCCGAGTTGCATCGGTCGTGGTTAGACATCGACCCGTTTAATTTAAACATGAGTGAAAAGCATGAAAAAATCTGATGTTTTTTTCAGAAAGATAGTCCGTGAGACCTTTATACATAAACATGTACCAGCACTTCACAAAAAGAGACCACTGCTTACAAGAAGCAGTTTTTCTTTCTGTAATTTTATGTAGTGATTATAGTTATTGTATTGTATTGTACCAAGAAATATGTTTAACTGTACTCTGTCAAGAACATCGACTCTTCTATCGATAGACTTATAAATTTTTGGTATAAGTATTTCTATGTCAAAGGGCTTGCTTCTCGTATCTTGCGTACCTACTTGAAAGACAAAGGCCTCTAACAATACCCCGCATCGGGTAGAAGACAACAAGTGTCTACACTATCAACAAGCACTACAATGGCCCACGTTCTATCGAAGCTTCTAGGGTAAGTCCATTAATGAATATCGAACATAAAAGTATTCATAAACACAAAGTGTGCTTACAATATGCTTTGCCCTTTTCCTTCATAGTGAAATTTCAATTTGGCAGAACAAGAAAATAAAACTTAAACATAAATAGGATTACATATTACTAAAAAGTTGTCCGTGTAAGCGCACCTTAATGGTGCTGATTTAAAGAATAAAAGGCTTGACCAAAAAGTTAATAGTTAGCTACTAAAAAAAAACACAATTTACACATAAACTTAGAATAAACAGGGTCTTTCTTCTACTGCGTTATAACGATATCGATACGTGTTTTAGAATCGTTTATGACTCGGTCGATTATTGTAAATGACATAAGAGTTATCAAAACGTTGACAATTTATAATTTACCATTTATAATCCCGGCCCAGTTTAAGTACATACTTACTATCAAATAATACTACCTACTGTTAACCTGCCACTAAGCATCAGTGTTTGCATTGTTTTCTTCCAGTGTGAGTAAAGAATTTTAGAAAAGAAAACAATAACCCTAATTCTTATTGTTATTAATGACCACATTAATTTGGATTATAAATGTATAATTATTAACATGTCTTTAAAGTTGTTGGTATTTCTGTAGCTCTGCCTACCCTACTCTGGGAATGATGGAGTGATGTTATGTATGTATGTATATATAAAATAAAAATAAAGTTTCACTCGACCAATAAACGGTTTTCATTTGACCTAATCCAAAAGAAACTACTACAATTACTTCAAGTTGATAAAGTCTCTCGTAGCAATAAGCCATAAAAAAAAAAACAAAATGCAAAATGCCTTGATTATACATAAACACGCACATTTCACCCAGCAACTAGCATGCAAAACATATAACGGGAAATTACTTCAAGCATGAAAACAATTATCAAACTAAGGTATCTTTTTTTTAAGAATTTGTAATTCAGTATAACCACAGTATTAAACGTGCAGTCTATTACTTTTACACTTAATTCTATTTTTTTATTAATGAAAAGCTTCACTCCTGTAAAGATGTATTTCGTCAATGTCAAGTTATTTATGGACACTTCCATGGACTTATTAGAGAAATAAGCCCATGGATATCACACGCGAGGTCAATTTATTGTTTGGTAATAGAGTATTCTCTCTTGTGGACTAAACCGAAGCACATGGGGTTAGCTCCAAGCGCTTCTGTCAAGTCCGCTTTCACACTTTTTCTGGCATAGCAAATACACTGACTGCCAGAGAGAGAGTGTGATAGCTATAGACAGCTGAATATCTATTAATAATATGGTTTTACTGTAATTTTGTATATTCAACCCTGGCCCTGTGTGGTTGCCGGTGCCACTCCATGTCTTCCCGTGGATGTCGTATAGGCGACTAAGGGAATAAGGGCTTGTAGTACTGTTAGGCGATGGGCTTGCAACCTGTCACTAATACACTGGTAAACATCTTAGCCTATTTGTGCAAAATGTGATTACACATTGTCATTATCAACAAGTATTTTTAGAGTTCTTGGTATTTCTGTAGCTCTGCCTACCCCGCTCTGGGAATGAAGGCGTGATGTTATGTATGTTATGTATTGTATTTTCTATGCGAATTTGAAGACAGAACGATTTTCTAACCAATTCCAAAAAAGGGAGAAGTTCTCATTCGTCGGAATCTTATAAAGTTAAGTATAATGCAAAAATATGTCTAACCCCAATTCTATGCGTAAGCAGAATCTGGTGGTTAATAAAGGGATTCGTGGTCTAATTTTTGTCACCAACGCGGTCGTTAATGCCGATAAGGGATTAGGGACACAATAACGCGTTACGTACTTCGAGCATCGTTTCCGCTTATTAACCTTTACCCAGCTGTTGTCATTCAAGTGTCCCCGGCGTCCCTTATGTACCTAAGGGCGTCTAAAGAGTCTGGTCACGTTACAGATTTCCTTCATAACTATTAATTGAATTCTCGGAAATTCAGTCGAGTGAGACTTTATTGTATACAATGAATTCACAACGCTTTTTTATGTTATGGAGAAGGAACACGATCACTCAGGCCACCTGATGTTACGTAGAATCTGAGAGCCATAAACATTTGAATTCTCAAGACTATAATCCTAAGACCTCAAATGCGTTTCCAACCCTGAGGACTACGATGGAATGCCTCTATGCTAGTATTTTCACGCTTCTAGTTTTAGGGCAATATATAATTATTACCTTGAAACTTCATTCTCACAAAGGCAAATTAAAACCTTACCTACTCATAATTTTAGTAAACTGGAATATCGCGTAACTAACATATTCAATAAGTTGCAAAACGTGTCTTACTGACTTACTTGTTAAGGAGTCTTTTTTTTCAACTTATTCAATTTGATAGTTACGCAACTATTTGCGAATCATTTTTAAAAATATGTTAAATTATCACTTGCTTAAATATCACGAAATTTTAATAAGCACACTCTTATTCCTTCATACGAAACAATAAACATCCATTTTAGGAAAACTAGAACACAATGTGATTTTCTTTAGAGGTAAAACAAATTACGAGGGTAGGGTCCTAACTTGGACATAATTTTCGTTTTGTTTGTACACATTTTTTCCGGGTCACATGACAAACAATTTCGTTGTAAAATAATCAAAATGTCACGAGTTAAATGTTGACTTTTACGATGAAATAATAAGGTTTCAAGTTGGTATGATTCAAGATTTAAGCTATTATTTAGTTTGAGGACCTAATTCTGATTACATTTACGAGAGGTTTTAAAAGTTTTTACCAACGATTTAGTCTGTTCCTTATCCACTCTATTATTCTACGCCGCAAAGTTACAAAGACATCCAATTAGAAAAGGTAAAATACTGACTTACACGTCACACCTACAACGGTACGCCCGGTTCTTAATATTCCAGTAGCACTAAGCTTCCAGCGATCCAAACCAGCGCTTGACTGGAATGGCGATTGTCTGCAGTATTCCAGTGATTAAGAAGCCATTGAAGTATAAACACTACAGTGACAATAATATACAGGTGTTATATTAACCGCGATTACCTTTCGATTCAAAGTTGAACTCCCGAGATTTATTCAACGCGGTTTCATGCGTCATCATTACAGCTATACAGAGGAAGTTGCGAGTGGGTGGAAAGTGTGGGCAGTGCTCTGTCTACCCACATTTTTGCGTGTCGACTAGTTTATTTATTAGTTATTTAACAACAATTACTTGTAATCTTACACCTTGTAGCCAAGGTGCTTATAAGTTTAGCAAATAATGGTACTCAAAACTATCACAACTTACTATACAAGGTAACTAAATTCAGCCACCTTTAAAAATAATCCAAATTAGGACAAATAGAAATAAAAAAAATTTTTTTTTTTTACAAACAAAGCTAAACTATCAGAGAAAAGATCATCGTCATGGCTCACACAAGACAGGTCCGGCAAATAGAGGGCGGCGCCGCCACGTCACTTGCGCACCGCCGATCTTAGGCCCTAACCAAAATGCGTTCGCTAACTACTCGTAGCGTTTCTATTCGTTTTGTTTTTAAACCAATCGCGTTACTGGTAGATCGCGTCATACGTGTCACGTGATCTACCAACAACGCGATTGGTTTAAAAACAACGAATAGAAACGTTAGTTAGCGAACGCTTCTTGGCTAGGGCCTCTGGCTTGGTAGCGGCACAACTTAGTAGATCCATGCGCGCGAGCACAGACGGGTTGTCCACTTTATTGCGTAGGACATGGTTTATACGCAACTGTTTTCGTCTCAGTTGTAAGGTGTTTTGCACTTGTTTTTTTTTAAATTTCCCGTCTTTGTATTTGTTTTCCTTTGTACATTACAATATAAAATAAAAATAAAATATCAGGGACAATTTCACACAAATTGAAAAAAAGAGTTGGTACTAGACAACAATATACATACTTACATAGAGAAATACATACTTAAATTATAGAAAACATCCAATATTCAGGCACAAATATGTCACTAATACACTGGTCTAATCTTAGCCTGACTGCAAAATGTGGTTACAGAATTATCCACAAGTTTAGAGTTGTTGGTATTCTGTTGCTCTCCTACCCCACTCTGGGAATGAAGGCGTGACGTTATGTATGTATGTATGTAAATCTCTTATGATTATTTTTCTACTTATTCTGATTAAACAAGTCTCATCCTTGAAAAGGAAAAAGCAACAATACTCTTCTATTACCTATTCTAAAAGGCTATTATTGCAGACAACCTATGTGTCTTCTAAGTCCTAAACCTACCTTTGACTTACATTACATATTTCCTAACTCTCCAAAACCTTAAGTCAGTACAGCATCAAAAACCAGTAGCGAAAATACTGTATACACGAAAATGGTTCCCAACAACATAGGGTTCATTTAATTAAATTTAATGAGGTTTCACAGATGAAAGGAACGGGCCTGAGAGCAAATATTTAGCATTGAATACCTAGTTACAAGTCTTGAAAACTCAAAAGCTTGAAAGGGCTTTTATCCATTATGTTTCATCCAAATTAAACACGCATTAAGAATAAACTACTAAAACTATAGTCAAGCATTAAATAACCGGTTTAGATACTAATCAAACCAATTTACCTAATGGTATTTTAAAATAATATATCTTTAGTACATATAGTACATTCTTGCCGAGGGTAAAAAATACGCGATTTACAGAAGGGTCATAAATAGCACTTTATATCGAGGCTGAAATAGTGCTTTTCTAAATTTCAGTTGAAAGCGAATATTATTTTGGGTTATAAATCCTAGCGCCGCCCTACTACGTAACGTAACTGTTACCGCAAAGTGAGCCTGTACTTCAACGATGACTAACAGCAGTATTGGCTCTTAGTTAGTATATACTATGACGTAGCTACTCGTACCTACTATAATGAGTTCAGGCCCCCTCACGACCCCTCCCCACTACTTTATTTTTATACATTGACGCAGCCATGCAACGTTAATTAGACCAGGGGGGTTATCATGACATAACAATGCAGTTCTGTTTACGCTCAGAGAAAAGGACAGAGCTATATAACTGTTATAACTCTGTCCTTTTCTCTGAGCGTAAACAGAACTGCATAGTTAGGTCTTGATAACCCCCCAGTTGGGCGTACCATCGTCGATTGAAAATCCTATATATTCTTTAGATAGCTCTACAAATCATATTAATAAGGATTGTTGTGTTCCGGTGTGGGGATAAGACAACCGGTGAAATTACTAGCATAGAGGCATTCCATCTTAGTCCTCAGGGTTGGCAACGCATTCGAGGTCTTAGGATTGCAGTCTTAAGATTATAGTCTTGAGAATTCAAATGTCTATGGGTCTCAGATTCCACTTCCCATCAGGTGGCCTGAGTGCTCGTGTGCCTTCTCCTTATCATAAAAAGAAAAAAAAAAAAAAAAAAAAAAAAAATCATTAAAATTCAAATTATTGAGCAGCATTCATTTTAAATCATTGCGCAACGGCTAGATATTTTGTTTCACGTCGACAATTTTAGAATTAATTTTGCGAAAGCATGCACTAGAATAGGACTAATTACCAGTAAAATATTAGTCGTAAACATAAAATTAAAACCCTTTTAGTTCATGTTGTTATAATAAAACTTTACTTACAACTTTAATACCGTAGTAATATGTACGAGTAGGTACTATTTCACTGAAAACGTTAAAGTTCTCGCCCAATAAGCGATACTCTGCTCTATGCGGGACACACGAAAACGTTAATTTATCGCATGCTTATCATTGCATGCAATAATCCTCGGAGCATAAATTATTTGCGAATGGCAACACATGTGTCGTCCGCAATGGCTCGGTGTTGCTACATGTGAAATGCCACGTACTAGCGTTATTTCCAGACGAAAATGTGGAAGTTTTTAGGAATAACTTTGAAATCGATGTTAAATATGTGGTGACGCAATTATCCTTGTTGGTAAGTACCTTGCTTACGAGCTAGTTTTCTCTGGTTTACATAAAGAAATATCAGGGGACAATCTCACAAAAAATAATCCAGTTCCAAACTAAGCTCTAGGCTTGTACTATGGGTACTAGACAACGATAAACATACTTTTATAGAAAAAAACATTCTTAAATAGATAGAAAACATCCAAGACTCGGTAACAAATATTCGCGCTCATCACACAAATATCTACCCGTACCGGGATTTGAACCCAGGTCTGCAAGCTTTGAAGGCAAGGCCATTCCCAACTAAGCTAAAGTATCGTCAGATAGATTCCCGTTCAGGACAAATAATTGCGATGAGCGCTATTGTTTGGTTTTCTACGTATACAAGTAGGTATTTATATTTCTAAATAACTATAAGTATAGAGCTTACTTTAGGAATAGGTCAATGTGTGAGATATCCTCAGATATTTATTTATTTATTATTTGTCTTCTTAAAAACCGTTTTACTCCTATCTTCTTCAGTTATTAAATACTTGTTCTACAAAATAACTATAAGTGAAAATTACTGTTGAAATAATTGGCTAAGTCACGGACGTTTGACCCGCCCATCTTGAATATTACGAAAAATTTAACAGGCGACGAATAAAATTTTGTTTTGAGGAATCCTGTTTTACCTTCGCTAAACTTCTTACTTTTATCAAATAGTAATCCAACTCAACACAGAGGTTAGGAGGATTATCCGCTTCTGAACCAGCCATCGACCATCTACCGACTTTAACTTTATTAATTATTTAACGGATCTACGTCACAAACACTCCCTGACCTGTTCTCGAATATTGTTCCAAACTCAAAAAGTGTAAATAACACCGACGATTCTAACGGCGGACGACGCGGCCCGAATATTTATTCTGTGGAGGCATAATTAGGAGGTTATCTGCGTAAAGTACCCCTGAATTTTCATCGTTTTCCACAGAAACTTCGGGCGTTATAATTCTAAACAATTTGCCTTCGCACGAGGTTCGGAATTGCTTTCATTCAGAGTAAGTGGCCGCCTCGACTTATCTCGGCATCACAGCGATTTACCCTCTCACCCAAATTGACTATTTTCATTCACATAAGGTGGAAGTTGCTTGATAATACCAAAGGTAAAATGGGCTTAAATTTTGGCTCATTTCTATAAAATATTGTTGCTAAAAACTAGGTAAGTATATAAAGATTCAAGCAATATAAGGTAACGACACCAGTACTCGAGTTAGGACCAATTTTCTACACTGACTCTTATGCAAAGAAGATAAGAGTTATACATTTGTTTTGCAACAATCAGTTCGTAGCCCTATGATCTTTGAATTAAAAGCTTCTGTCGATTACTGTTGCATGTCAGCTAAAAGTGTCGAACATTAGTGCTTTTACCTTAGTAGCATGCAAATGGTTCTGCATCATTCAAACCCTATGAGTTCTGCAAAATTGAGTCTGAAATGACTTTGAGGGCAAAAACCGTTGATACTTTGCAATGTGATGATAAAAATGCAGACAATTTCACTTGCATCTAGCCATTGCATTTCTTACGAGAAATATTCACACTTGAAAGAGGTTTCTACAGTCTGAGCATTGCAAATGCATCTGCAAGTCTTACACTCACACTCGACTCGATACAAGGGTCATTGAACACATTCAATTCTGTAAGTGTATTCGCTATCTATAGAATATAATATAACCAATACGTTATCTTGCACCACATACCAGATAGAGGACTCCTAGAGGTTTCCTACTTCTCCTCCTATTTTTTCCCGTTGGGAGTCGGTTTTGGTTTTTTTTAAGAGTACCTACTTTAGAGTACCTTCGTTGGATTTTCGTGCCGGGGACTGAGTGCTCAGTACTCTCCATACATTTTCTATCGGCGCGGTTGCGGCATATGACGTCGTCGGCGTCTGGGGTACGTAAAGTTGCAGCCGACCGCCATTCAAAAGGATAAGTTACATTTCCTTCACATTTTCGCGTAGGTAGGTTCAGGGGCATATGTTTTTATGTGCGTCGTCTGACGGTCAGTCACATGGAAGAGTTTTGTTTAAATATGTACTAAACAATGATTTGTATGTAATTTATGTTATTTATACATATAATAGTTTGTAAATTTCACATAGGTACTTCGCAATCGTTCATTGCTCTGAGAAATAATAAATTACTTGCATAACAAAAAAAAAACTAGTTAATTGTTGAGAATTTACATCATCTCGATTTTACGATTGCGTTATATGTATTGTTTTGTTCTTATCTTCATATTATAATGTCAATAGACAAAAAAAGCGTTAGAGTGCATGGTCAGCTATTTTCCATCACCCTGAAGCGTACAGATTTGACGGTGCCTAAACTATATTATAAAAAACTTGTTCTGTACGTTTTCCTTTCCAAGAAAATATATACATACAAATGTAAGTAAACGAACGGAAATGTTCAAAACTCCAACATAAAAAAATCGTATTTGATTTATGGTTATGGTTATGTTTAACCTCGTGAGACCTGGTGTGCTACTGGAGGTACATAATCAAGACAATTAATTTTAAACCTTATAGTAGTAAACATTAAGTTCATTTTTAATTGTTGCACAGTTGAAAATGGCATTTAACAGCAAAGGTAATTGAACTTTATTTCGTTGCTATTAGATTCAAATTCCAACTTACAAAAATATCCCTGTTTGTAGTAAAGTGGGCATCACGAGGTTAAAGAAACTTGAAACGTCACCTTTCATTATCAACTTTACTATGGCTCTTATTTATCTGACAGTAATGGCGGCCGAGTTAAAAACATTACGATAACATGTCAAAGGCAATTATGGCTTTACCCAGTAGAATAAAGGCCCTCGGGGGTTATTGTGTGCTAGCTTTGCAGTTCATTTTACGGCGAGCGTAAAGAACAGAGCTATGGCAGTTATATAGCTCTGTCCTTTTCTCTGAACGTAAACAGAACCGTGGTGCTAGACAAGTTGCTTTCAACAATCGTTAGCGATTATGTTTCGATTTGACGTAAGCCACCGAGATAGTAACGTGACACTTACGTCAATTCCATATATTTTTCAATCGAAACATAATCGCTAACGATTGTCGAATGCAACTTGTCTAGCACCACTGCATAGTTATGTCATAATAACCCCCCTGATCACATGATCTATGTCGTTATTTAACGTGACTTTGTGAACCTTTGACGTTTCTGAAACTGAAGATAGTAAACATGTTTTCACACATTATGCTTATCGGAATAGTTTACATAAACACCACCGATGTAGCCTTGAGATATTTCCAAGGCACTCCTTTATTGGCGCGAGAACTGATAACGAGGATAACAAAGAGCCAATCAGCTGACGGTATTACTTCTAAATGATATTTTTCTAAAACTAAAACAGCCCTTCGTTGTGTGGAAGAAATCTGTTTACCCGTGTAGCGATATAGAGACGCCACAACAACTACCTAGTTTGAAACATATTTTACAATAATATTGTAAAATATACTTTTTACCAGCGCCAATTCTGCGGCTATTTTAGAACCAAATGGTCTCATGCGCGACGATGGTAAAAGACCCGATGGGATGACTCTGGTTCCGTAGAAGTTGGGCTGGGCGTTGGTTTGGGAAGCCACTAGCGTGGACACCCTTGCGCCGTCACACCTTCCCGGAACAAGTATTAGAGCTGGTTTCGCGGCGGAGTCAGCGGAGACCCTCAAAAGGCGCAAATACAGTCAACTTGATCGAAGTTAGGTATTTAAGCCTTTTGGGGACGATGGCTTAGTACCGTGAGGGCGAGGAGCACACCGTATTTTTAAAGACCTTCTAAGCGCCTGGTCGACGCAACTCGTGACCGAAATGCCTTTACTTGGCACGAACATTAAGCATTGCAATTTAACGTGGCAATTAACATTAATCTACAAAAGATATACACAGGCGAACTTATCCCTTTTTTTAAATACTTACTGGTAGCTGGATCAAATTTTACTAGCCGTGTTTGAAATGAACAAACTTTACTTATTAATTAATTCATTTAGGCCTATTGCCATGTATTAATTTACTTTTAAACGCAGGTTTTCAATTAAGATAAGTAATCAAATACTCAATTAGAGCTCTATCCGATTTTTGTAGGGAAGTTTTATCGTTAAATAAGAGTAGTTTTATAATAGTTTGTAGAAAAACAAAAGTGAACTTTTAACTAAGGGTCACGAAAGGTGGAGCTTAAGTTGGAGGTACGAAGATTTCTTTTTTCTAGCGACTGTGGTGTTAATTTTGGTAGTTGTTCAAATTTAACAAATACTTATATAACTTTTGAACAGTAGAAAATCACTGAACATGCATGGGGGTGAAAATAGTTCTTGGTGTTCTTTATCGACCAGTTTTGTTTGATCCTCGACTTAAGTTATACCCTGTATAACATCAATAAGAGAAACTAAATCAAATTGTTTGAAACTACGCAACGTTTCTCCGTGCCTATGTACCAATTTAATTTCAAATTCAAGACTCGCGTTACCCGGCACCCTGGTTAGAATTGTGCAGTTTGCAGTGTAACTCCGCACAGGCAGCGTCAACGTCCAGCGACTAATCCACTTAGTCCACCCAGTTTGCCCAATGACAGCCCAAATTTGCCCACCAACAGTTGACACTGCCCATAAATTTTAACCACGTACAACGGAAACTTTGGCAAAATAATTGCTTGTTGAATAACTAAACGCAACAGAGTTTTGAAAGCATGACATAGTTGTAAGTTACAAGAATGGCGGCCCTTGCTACTCGTAACACAAGAGTTGAGAACATAGTGCTCCTAGGTAAACTTAGACCATTTTAAAAGCAACTTACTTTATTTCATGAGCTCTTCTTTGAACTATTATTTACTTTATTAATTTTAACGTAAGCACAACAATAACGACATGCAGGGCCATGTATTAAAGTAATATATGTATTATCTTTGTCTATAGCCCAATGTATACGCTGTTTTTAAGATTGAAATTACTATTTTGTCATTGAAATAAACACTCCCAAGACCCGGAACAATAGCTTTATCAGTCACTTAACAGTCTACAAACAGACAATCCAACTTTGCCAATTTATTAATTTCGCCGTCTTACTTACTCAAAGTCGTACCTGCATATATTTTTGCCGTTGGTAAACTTGTTGCCCCTAAGTATTACTGAATGAAAATGAAATTACCAACAGCAAAAAAATATGCAGATACGAGTTTGAGTAAGTGAGACGACCATATGCTTCGTAGTGTCGCAGCTCATATACTAACCTGTACCTACGTTATAAGTTATAACAAAGTATGTATTGAAATGTATGGTTGATGAATGTAAAGGAAGCAAAAGTTGTCTGTTTATGCGGAGGCACCTAAAGTTTCATACTCTGCCTACCCCATTGAGAGACAGGCGTAAAGGTAGGTATGTATGTTAAATGCATGGTTATTGAAAATCCCTTCAGCTTATTTCTTACTGAGTACCTACTTATAATATGCCTTTGTGGACCAAGTTTGAGGTCTTTGTCTTAAACATCTTTTACTTTTATCTTATATTTTATTAGTATAAAAACAATGAAAGACAGTAATGCTTTTTGGCCTTATGCAGGATTTTTCCGGATTGCCACCATCAATTTAACTGCTAAATTAAGCAACATTGCAAGCATCTCGGTTTCAGTGCGTTGAAGACAAGAGGTATAATTAATCACATAGAGGCATTCCATCTTAGGGTCGTCAACCCTTTTGAAATTTACAGATTGCATTATATTCATGAGCCTCAGAACTCACTGTACTATTTGCCTGTAAAATTGCTAGCTTTTGTCATGCCAAAGGAAACCTACTAGATATTAAAACGATTTACTGAAATTTTAAATAAATTAAGTTAGTTATTTGTCCTTTAAACAAGGGTTAATACTTTATTGTTTTAGAAAATAAAAACTAAGTACATTCACAATCAATTACAAATTATCCAACACTAGCTTTCTGCCAACGACTTCGTCCACGTCCATTCGTAGTTATTTTGCAATTCAAGGATGAGGGATCGTTATCGTTATTCCCTCGGGAACATTAAAATTTCCTGGGTATACCAATGTGTTAGTCCAGGATATAAGCTGTCTCCATTCCAAATTTCATGCAATGCTGTTCAGCTTTTCGAGCGTGAAAGAGTTTCAAACTAACACACACACATTTATAATATTAGTGAGATTCGGTTTAAAAATATCTGACACGACTAGCTGTTACCAGAGGCACGAGAGCGTGAGATATTTTTGAGCACAATACCCTTAATGGACAATACATTTTTACTGACGACTGCACTCACAAAATAATGTCATGAAACTACAAACATGTCAAAGAAACACCACAGAGCATTTTTCCAATGCCTTTATCACAAAGCATAGATGCCGGCGTCGATCAAGACAGCAATTTATCAGCGCTGTGATGCCAAAACACTTTTATCATCAGCCTCACACTCTTGCCAATTATGATGTCACGCGTAAAACATGGCAGCATGAACCCTTAGGGGCTTAGGGGATGTTTGGTTGATCGTAAAAATGTGTCATATTATTTTAAAGGTGAGGTTCAATTTATGTCTCTCTGCGTCGGAATTGAGTACTACGGATTTTGTTGTACTGTTTTATAAATTTGTATCGTTATCAAACGGTCATGAGTCCGTATGAAGTAAAAACCGGACTAATCCCATTCACTGAAAGGGATAGAACTATAAGAGTCATATATTATACTATGAAAATCACCTTGGAAAACAGTCGAAGACACGTTACTAATGCACAATGTCATCAACACATATGCGTTATTATATTAAGTATTTTAATAAGTCAACTTGGATGTTTATTGCAATATATGAATGTGAGCCTGTCAACAAGGTAGATCTGTGTAGCGTTTAAAACCTTTCATTTGGCTCACTCTAACTCTTTTCAGCTTCTAGTAAATTGTTTTTTCTATTTTCCACTACACGATTCGAGAGCTACTTGTAGCTTCACTGGTTGATTTATTGTCATGCACCTTAAACCCACACAAGATCGTGCTTAAATGAAAACAATTCCGTGCCATGATGAACAGTATGAACACCGACGGTTAGCATCTTTAGCGTGCTTAACATAAATTGCACAGAACTTATAGCGGCACTTCACTTGGCGTTGCGTGTTTGTGTACGGGTACCTTTTATTTTATCGAAACACCTTTTAACAAACGTATAATTACGCAGAAGTTTAATTTCATAGAAAGGCATTTCGCAAATCATTTTTACAATTCCGTACCTCAAAAGGAAAAAACAGAGCCCTAATAGGATCACTTTGTTTTCCGTCCATCCGACCGTCCGTCCGTCTGTCTATCAAGACCCTTTAGCTCCGGGACGCGTAGATGTATCGATTTGAAATTAAAACCGTAATTATACTAAAATCTACAGTCCCTTGAAGCTGTAAAAAAATAAACTTCATTAACGTAAAACAAGATACGGTAAAATGTATATTTTGGCACTATCAAGGGAATCAAAAGTTATAGGACACCATAGACCTAGAATCCTGAAATTTGTCAAGAAGGAAGTTCGTATAGGACAAGTAAAGCAAAAATTTATAAAAAAAGTAATTTGTTGCTCGATCGCCAAAAAAATATTTTTTTGCTAATGCATACTTATTTGCCGTTGGTAAACTTATTGCGACCTATGTCTATGTATGGAGACAACATTTTTTCAACGGCAAAGTCAAGTTTGACCCTCAATATTATTTTTATTCTTATAAGTTTGTACGGAACGCTCGGTGCACGAGTCCGACTCGTACTTGACCGGGTGTTTTGGTAATCTTAAGTCTAACCTAACCTAACCGTAATTACTCTTTAAAATATCCTGAAAACACCAAGGTTTGTATAGCGTTCGATAAAATTCAATTCAAGTTGGATAAAATAAGTTTGACATTTTGAAGACGGCTTTACTGCAAATTTGCATATTTGGCTAACGCGTATTAATTACTATTAGCTTTATTTATCAAATTGATAATGAATAAGTAAATTTTATTACTATCATAATGCATAAATATCCAAGTGTCTTATTCTAAAATTCCCTAAATTTCATAATGACTAATCCAGAATGTCTGAATGCTGACACGACTGAGTCTTACAATTACTTAAATCTAAAACACCTAAAAGGCAAAATGACAAATAAATAATGAGAGGATAGTAAACCAATGATAGAAGGTTAATCAATGATGGCCTCTATTCAACACCATAAAACCATAATTGCATTTGACGAGTTACGGTATTGTTTTTGACCCGGCCGCCATTACTGTCAAGTGAATCAGAGCTGTACACATCAAAGCAATACCTATGGTTTTTACCCAGATGAATAGAGGCCCTATTTAAACTTCGAGCGTTAGGTTAGGTGGTTTTAGATTTGAGGAGTTTTAGGAGAAAGATGTTACGAACTTAATCTTAATTAGAAATCCGGTATTTTGAGCAAAAATAAACAAGTTTTTCGACATGGGGCATAATATTATGATTAAACGTCGTTTTCACATCTAGACGTATTGGAAACCGGGTATTTTGAAACCAAGTCATAATTAAACCTACTCAAAATAATGCCAATCTTTTGACAACTAAAGACTGTACACTATAATGGGCATGCATGCTCTAGTGTATCTTTGCAATGAATGCATATTTTCAAGCACTTTTTTTTTTAATAACTTGTTTAACTATAAAAATACATAATAAAATAAAATCGTGTCATACATAATGTATGGGTTTGTGTGAGTTTTCGCCAAATACATTCTACCATACCATTCATCTCCTGTCCAGCGTTTTTTCTCAATCTTCACTCGCTTTCTGCTACAATTTCACAGCTGTATTTATATTTTTACAAGCCTTTTTTATGCTCATTAAAATGTCGCCATACAAAAAAAAACTTTTTAAAACTCATTTCTATTTGTAGTAGTCAGGGAGACTTTTTACTCCAAGCACTGAAATTTGTTTAGGAGGCAACTATTTGTCAAAAAGTCAAATTTGCCGAAGTTAAAAAACCTCCGAACTATCTCAATTTAAGTAAATACAATACGATTTTTGTAACTATTGTGAAAAGATAATGTAATGAGGTAAAATTTGGCTTGTATAAAAAATAATAAAATGTTTTAACAGGAGAATTTGGTAGAGACTGTCAGAAGACGTTGTACAAATAAATATTACACACATACATACATAACATCACGCCTTTATTCCCAGAGTGGGGTAGGCAGAGCTACAGAAATACCAACAACTCTAAAAAGACTTGTTGATAATTCTGTAACCACATTTTGCACAATCAGGCCAAGATGTTTACTAGAGTATAAGTGACAGGTTGCAAGCCCATCGCCTAACAATACTACAAGCCCTTATTCCCTGAGTCGCCTCTTACGACATCCACGGGAAGACATGGAGTGGCACTATTCTAACCCGGCAACCACACGGGCTATAAATATTAGTATTATGGATTATTATTATTATTTATTTATTAAAAAGTTGAAATTACAACATATATAGGAACATAATGGTGAACATATATAATGGTCTAAGTCACAGACGCTCCAACATTTTATTATTATTGTATTTTTATAATGTAGTTTCGTAACCACTGACTATTACAAAAAAGTGCTGCTATATCCTCTTGAGACCCACCATACTACAATCCGGTAGATTTTTGATAGTAGGAATTTGTATCTACAAGCAAGGAAATGAAGTTCAATTACCTTTGCACTTAAATGACATTTTCAATTTTGAAACAAATAAAAATGAACTTTACACACCTTGAAATAAGGTTTAAATTGAATTGCCTGGATTATGTACTTTCTATAGTACACCGGGTCTTACGAGGTTAAAATTATCATTCATTAAAAAATACGCCAGATCATGCATGGTCCGATTTTATTGTGTACAGTCTTTATATGGCGTCTACACATCGCGATTACGAGTCAAATATTAAAATACACGTTCCAAACGGAAAGTTTTAATAGAGAAAATTAACTTCATTCCAAAGTTTCTTGGCTGTATGCGTGTCTTTCAGATTAGTTTTGAGTTTTGCGAATAATTTACAAAATCACAGGGGATAGTCTGAGTCGAATGAGTTAAAAGCACGTATTTCTTCATCTCTATCTAGATTTATTGTTTTATGTGATAATTTCATTGTCGAATGTCTGACTGCCTATTTATTTATTTATTTATTTAATCTTTATTGCACAAAAGAATACACTTAGTATACAAAATGCGAACTTAATGCCGTAAGGCCTATCACCAGACTGTATCTCATGAATCGTGATAGCTACAAGTAGACAGTTGAAATTTTTATAGATTATGTTGCTCGATATTACCTATAACAATTAATAATGGAAACAGGTAGAAGCTTGAAATATTCACAGGTGACTATGTTGTAAAAATAACTTAAAAAAAAAAAAATGTGTACCTAAGAGTTGCTCGTTTTTACTGCGGTTACAGACGGACACCGGGACAGCTAAAAGTAAAATAATGTTGTATAGATAATGAGAACAATTCGTGCGCTAGTCTGACTAGTAATTGGCCCATTTTGTCTATTTAGGTGCATGTGTTAATAATTAACACATGCGTAGTTAACTTACGAGTATGTATCGTTGTACATAGTAGTTTATTATATTAAAACTAGCGACCCGCCAGCGGTTTCGCCCGCTGCAATATTTTTTTTTGCTTTTAAGGGTATGAAAAATAGATGTTGACCGATTCTCAGACCTACCCGATATACACACAAAATTTAATTAAAATCGGTCCAGCTGTTTCAGAGGAGTTCAATAACGTACACGGTGACACGAGAATTTTATATATTAGATTATTTGTCTCTTCAACTGATAACTTATCAGGCAAATTGTTTTTTTTTATGATATGTAATGAGAAGGCACACGAGTACATAGGCCACCTAATAGTAAGTAGAATCTGAGACCCAAAGACATTTGAATTCTGAAGACAATATCTAAGGGGGCTCCCATACAACAATCTTGATTTTAAGCCCTTTTTTTCTCGTTAATAATAACGGAACAGGGAGACTAATATAAACGTTTTTCTATTCTATTCTATTCTATTCTAATATAACGTTTTACGAACGAATTGCTGAGAGTGCTCTCCCTTAAATGCTCTATTCAAATCTGCTCTGTTAGGACACCTGGTTATAGCATAGAGGCATTTCATCTTGGTCCTCAGGGTTGGCCACGCATTTGAGCTCGTAGCATTGCAGTCTTGAGAATTCAAACACAAGTTTACTACATAAGAACCATGCCGATTACGACTTTTTAAACCGCGTCGAATAGGTTCATTCGTTTGACACACACATTAAGAAAGAAAGAAATGGTTCATTCGTGAAATACGTAAATTTAACATGGAAAGGAATTTCCAACATAATTTGTCACGAAATGGTCACAACTTAGCGTGTTGCTGGCAGAGCCAGTGCTGTTCTTCCGTTGTGACCATATTTGATGAAGACACGGCGCAATGACGCCATGATCGCACATGCGTTAATGAAAAAAGTTTACATAACACTTATAAAATAAAATAATAATTAATAATTAACAAAGAAAAAGAGCAGATAAAACATTACACAGACACACATACACACCTTTATAGATAACAACCATATTTTTGTAGAGAGTTAATAATTATATTAACTTAATTTTGTACCTACTGTAATTAGAAGTCTAGCTCTGAATGCGTTAAACACTTAACACTGCACTTAATTAAACTCACATCAGAAATAAAGCTTTGCACTATAATCTGATTTCTCTTGAAGCGCCTTTTAGTGCTGTTTATTTATAGTAGCTGTATGAGAGTGGTTAGTAAGCCAGACTATTGCCTCGTTACAGCTAGTCTTTATTAGATCCCCTATTCACAGTAAATTAGAATTGCGATTGGCTTGCCTGTGGCGCTTGATAGCTATGCTCTTAATATTATATTACTTACCAAGAGTGCAGTGTACAAACATGTATAGTTTTTTATTACTCTTTCTTATCCACTTTTCCTATGGGCGTGCTGTTTATGCCTATTTTTTTAAATCTACCAATAGCTCTTACAGAATACGCTTATTATAGTACCTATTAACATCAACTTTTACTTTATGTGGGACTCGATCGGATACTACTAAAAACCTTAGACTAAAGCAAAAAGGGGAGACATGTTGTCGCCGTACAAAACACTAAAAACGTGACGCGACACCTACATTCGCAAACACACAGCTATGGGTAAATTAATGGCATATACATGCACTAAGGAGCAATAGAGTTATATTGATAGCTAACATCGTTGCGTAAGTGAGATGCCAATATATCTCGCAATAACGACGCGAAAGATGACTCGCGTAAACTTTATATTTTACTCAGTCTCGCTTAAACACGTGTTGACTGATCGCTGGCGGCCGAACAACTGACTCAGATTAGGCGCTCAGCGCCTATATTGAGGTGCTCAAGCCGACGCGCCTGGTCACATATCTTCCTCTTTTTGATTTCATCAATGCTAGAAACCCAGCTATTCTCCCTCCATGCCGTTGTTGGCGATGGGCGCAGGTTCTGTTTGCGCATGCGCCCTCTCAACGCGGGTTCTGACATTGCAAGAGCGTTACAGGGCGCTTACAGTCCAGTAGACCTAAAAGAAGGCGACAGACCACCGCCCGTAGGTCCACATGTTTCGAGCGCAGATGATGGGGATGAGGCACTCGTCTTGCTCTGCCCCACCACGCCATTTACAACGTTGCGGCCCCGCCAGATTACGGAGGGTAGGGAGAGTGGCTGATCTCAATATCGGCACCGGCACGCCTCTACCCCGTAAGCCCGGCTACAGAGGATAGGGACCGTAATACCGGCAATCCTGTTCCCCTGCGGCCCCGCCCCAACTAAGAGAAGAGGTTTCCTTCATCCGTAGTCCACCCATCACGTCATAAACAGGCTTAAAAGAGCCCACTTGGAGTTACCTCGACAGGCCAGTCGACACCCTACTCACGCCGGCTCCAGCCGCACCGGCACCTCTTAACATCCACCACCATCCACGTCCCGTTAGAGTTCCCGGTTACTAGGCCCCACCACCCTGACAAAGCAAGGGGACAAACTAAATACTAACCTAACCTAACCTACAGAACCTGTTAGGTTAGGTTTGATTTATAACAAAGTAGGAAATCTAATGTTTTTTTTTCAAATAATTTAGATTGATACTTAATTTAAAGCATTAAGGATCAAAACCTACGTTAAGATGAACTTACATCAGTCTAAATACCTATCAAGTATCAAGTAATACTGATTAACAGTTCAACATGAGTAATTAAGCTTTACGAATTGTTGTCTCAATTATAATTACCAGCAATATATTTATCGAACCACATTCGACTCAGTGTCCCGAGAGCCTGTACTCTCGCTCTATACACAACTGTCTTGACACAACAGAGTAGAGCTTACAACAATGTGCTCTCAAGCAAGTCGGTCCTAAGGTTATCGACCGCTGCACGCTGCCAATCATGCGGCGGGGCCCTCTCACGAGATTAGTTTCCAATTAGTGTTGAGGCAATAACCCTCATATATGTTAAAATCTAAACAATAACAGCTGAATTATATATAAAACAAAACATCACCTCAACGCGTTACTTAGCCGTTAAATCACATTCTACGTCGTAAAGTATTCACTCTCAAATGAAATGAAACCAGAGTGAATATTTTGCTAAAATTAATCGATATATTAAATATTACTCGTAATGATACCAAAGGATATTTTTTATGGCGGTTTTAGCCTAGTTGATAGTGACCCCGCCTACGAAGGTAGCAGTCCCAGGTTCGATTTCCCTTTGTGTAATGAGGGCGAGTATTTCTAATGGTTGGATTTTTTCTATGCATTTAAGTAAGACTTTCTCCATATGTTACAAGCCTAGAGCTTAGTTTTGGACTAGGTCAATTTGTGCGAGATTGTCCCATGATGTTTTTATTTATAATCGTAAAATTCGTTTCTTTTAAGTGAAAGAATTCTTAACTTAAAGAACCATAACAAATTCAGTGTTCATATTTCTTCAAAAACTACGCAATATTTTCAACTTTCCTAACAAGATTTTTATAGAACCAGTGTTAACGAGACCGAGATGAGGATCGTGAAAAAACTACCAGCTAACGAGTTCTCTCCAGGTATTTCGCCGGTACACATCGCAGGCAGCTTTATCAACCCTCCACAAAGGGCGTGTAAACGAGAATATGCAGCACAATTTCTTGGCTTTATGCCACGGTACAGGATATTTATATATAATAGCTCCTCAGTTTTCCTAGAAAAGTAGCATTACAAGGACTTTCCTAAACTTTCTTGCTTACTAGTTTTTGCATCCGTCCGAAGTTGTCGCGAAAAACGTGAAAGTTGAAAAGTTTGTCTTAAAAATCTTAATTTAAAGTCAGAAATGCAGTTTTTCTTCTCCTTCCCTGTAAATTGGTGTGAATAAATCTTTACCTGCGCTAGTTGGTGACCATTAAATGCTAATAGAAAAACCTTTAAAATTTGAACCTTACGTCGTTAAATCACGAATCGTCAACTCCGATATCACAGGAAGTCTGCTAAACATCACAGGATCCCAATGACTACATACAGTAGCATCAGATCTTGCAATCCATAATAAGGTGCTTCAAGTAGCAAGTATTTTTCCCATATTCATATCAATTTCCATGAGTCCATTCATGGTCGGATTGTGAGTTTCTTTGAGCTGCTGTCCGCCTCCAGAAACTTTCATTACATCAGCTTGTTGGTAAAATAATTTTCTCTTCAACTAACTTTGTACCATACTTAGTCAATCGTATCTGACTGACTGCACCCACCTTTTTGCACTACTTTCAGTGGTGGTAACTGTATAAATACCACCCGAACCAATAGGGAACGTGCATGAAAAACAGAATTGAGTTTCATTGACACGATTTATAGATGAGGCTTACTTCGGGTTGAAATTTGACATTTGCCCATACAAAATGTGTCAAAATCAATCCGTAGTAAGGCTATCTGCCCGCGGTTAGAATATATGGTTCGGCCGTAAGTCTTGACCAATTTGTTAAGATTTTATATAAAGTCAAAACTTGTTGAAATTTTAAAAACTTGATTTTTTAAAATAATAACATTGTCACACATGTTTATCATAACATAATACGGCAATATATTTAATGTTCTAGGACAAAGCGAGCATGGTTCGCTAGGAAAGAAGTATTTTATTTTAGTCTCGAGGGTCCTAAATCTCATCTAGCTGCTGACCGCAGCTTTATTTACTACACGTCTTCGGCACCATGTCAATAACGTTCCATTTCTTGTGCCGTTAAAGTTCAATTAACGCGCCTTATAGAGCGTGGAATGAAATATAATAAAAATGGAGCCATCGGTGGTGGCCGTAAAATCTACGACAATAAGTATTTTACGAGTCAACGTCCATACACGGCTTATGAGGTGCTAACAAATATTAATCTCATTCAAGTTTAATGCGAATATAAAGGACGCCGGGAAAGTGGTTGTTATTTACTGATTTAAAAATTACTATATACATTTGATGTGAAATTTTGTTCAGAAAAATGAAAAGATGACATTGCCGTAAGGACATTCAACTGACATTATCATTTTAAAGTACCTAATACTAATGAATCAGTACTCGCTTGAGAAGTAGGCATCACTTTCCTATTATAATTTAAGTGCATGATAAAATGATAAAGAGATACCTACGTAATTAGTAGGTACCTGGTTGTATGCAACAAATCGAGTTTCTGTCCAATCAAGTTTCGGCCGTATCCTGAATCTGCCGAAAGACGCGTAAATGATTTTGTCTACAAGCAGAACTTAGACGTATTATTCTAAATATCCACAACAACTCGGTCAAAAAATCGACAGGGAACCAAATAACCAAAAGATTGCGACTTTGTATACAACAGAATGGGACTCATTTTGAACATTTGATAAATTAAATTGATAATTTTCGAATTAAAAATGTTAAAGTTCATCTTCCTTTTATTACTGTTATTACTGTTACTGTTATTTTTTTTTACTGTTGTTTAGCAAAAAATAATCCTTATGATAAAGCCTTTCGATCAGTACGATAAAGCTACAGGGTAATGTATCTCGTGAAGCGGGTTCAATTCGCGGTTCAACCAAATAATTATTAAAAAATCTATCAGTGCAGTTAAAATTGTTTTTTTTTTTATTAATATAATGTCTTCTTTCAGTAAAATGGAATATCTATAATATGCAAGGTACTTTCCCTCCAAGTGGCATAGACACGCTAACCAACCTAAACATAATTTTCAACTCAACCACCATTAACTTCATTTAAATAAGAGTTATCATAACGGTAACGATACGATAACATGTCAAAACAATATTCTTTTACCGCGTAGTTTCAAAAAATCCAAGTCGTTCGCGTTGATTGGTATCATCGCTCTGTATATTTCAATTCATGTGTTGCGGTCGCCAACATCGGAATTATTTTATGCCTCGAGTCGCTGATAGACTTGGGTATTTACTGGAGCATTCTAGCGAATGTGCTGAAGTCTGTCCCTTCAGACTCGTGTCTCCCCTGGTCTATTTTAATAATCCAGGTCCCTTAGCCTGATCCTCCAGGGGATCCTGGTGAAATCGGGAGTTCATCAGAATCTCTTTATGGTATATAAACGGTAGGTATTAGGTTTGAGTTATGTTAGTTTCGCAGCAGGCTCGGAGGGCTAAAGCACCGAGAAATAGGAGCTCCGCGGAAGCGGAGCTCCGTCAACATTTATTGATTTTAAATCAGACAGAAACCGTAATTAAATGAATTTTTTGGATTCCAAATACCCAAAAAAATAATTAAGTACCTTACAACCAATTCATAACTTAGAAATTAGTAAAGCTACGTGGTTATTTGCTTCATATATAACTACGCGAGGCCACCCCGTGTGTATTATCAGCTGTACTTAGTATCTTTATGCCTTTAGTGACTTCTTACACTAAGGACGGTATATTAAAGTCATGATTCTTACGCAGGGCTTACACATTACTATTATATCCTGTACTATTAAATGTAGTCACGTTCTCGAGAACGGCTCTAACAAAATAGGGGTTTTTCGGGTCATAAAATGGATCTGTCAAATCGTCATCGTCGGAAAAAATTGTGTTTCGCCGAAAAATCGGGTTCCGAGGTATTTGACATGTATGAACGACGGGTGTCTATAATTTCATCGAATTTCATTTCATCGAAAGCTATTTTCTGCTGAAACCATAATGTTTTCAGGGTATCTTAAACATCTAACCTAACCTTACCTACATAATTAATGTTTAAGATACCCTGAAAACATTATGGTTTTAGCAGAAAATAGAGTTCGATGAAATTACACATTCGATGGAGTGAAATTCGATAAAGTGATGAGTTACCATGAACGACACTATCAAATTGTGATTTAACAGTGTCGTCTGCACACACCCGAGTAGAGCTCGGTCGACAGTTACTTTTGTATAATCGGCAAAATGGAAAGCTACTTTTGACGACACGCTGGCCTAGTTGGTAGTGACCCTGCCTTCGAAGTTAGGGGTCCTGGGTTCAAATCCCGGTAAGGGCAGATATTTACGTGATGAGCACGAGTATTTGTTCCTGGGTCTTGGATGTTTTCTATGTACTCGTATTTAAGTATTTATTTTGCTTTACTAAATTCAAACCAGTTTCAGTTTAATACATTAATAGAGTTTGGCAGTGCCTATGCTCAAAGAGATCTTGTGTTGTTTTAACTTCGTTAAGACGCAACACCGACGCCATCTCTTCTCCAAATTTCAAATTGGAGTTGAGTTGACATGGTATGAGATAAGCCGATAACCTTAATGGTAGAGGCCGAGCCACACCGGATGCGTGGAGACGTTCACGGGCGCTTGCGCGTTCCCTTGCGTTGTATAGTATTAATCCTCATACAATATGTCACACCGCGTTACGCGCACGTGCACGCATATGTAACGCAAGCGGTGTGACATATTATATAAGGATTAATAGACGACACAGTATTTTTAGTCAAACGAGCTTAACACTATCACATTCCAAAGCGCCTTTGTTTATATTTTGAGCAAAATTTTTAATAGAATTGGATTTAGTTTTATTTCATACTTCCTTAATCCAAAACCTTGCAAACGTCGTTCAATGGATTCACTATAAAGATACTAACCACGTGACTCTTCAGTGCATGCTGCAACGATGTTTTTATAAGGTAATGTAAACATGCCTATTCGTTTGCAGGTAAATTGCAGTGTCCAACGATGTTCAGTTGATAACTTTAAGGTGACCTAACCACATTTATGTAATACTTACATATGTAGCTGTGTAGTCTAGACTTCTAGAGGTTGCTGCGTAGGTTAATCAAACAAATACCTACTTGTAAAACTGGAAATAATCGTAAATTAAAGCACTTAACGGATTTAGATAGGAAAACTATCACTAAGAATTTATTGATTCTTGAACTACAGGCGACTAAAGTGTTTATACCTATGAAAATTCATCTAAGACAGCATTAAGTAACTTTAATTAGAGAATTAGTTGAAATAGTTGAAAGTTAGGAACCATTTAATTAGTAGGTAATTTTCGTAAAGAGGTTTTTTAAAACTTATATAAGACAGCACCAAATAACTTTAATTAGAAAATTAGTTCACACTTGTTATGCGAAATAGATTTTTACAGAAGGTAGGTAAATTTACTTTGTGTTTTGCCAAAGGAAACTGTCAATATTTGATAAAACGTCACCCTGCCAATATTATAAATGTAAAAAAACCGCATTCAAATCGGTTCATCCATTTAAGAGCTACGGTGCCACACACACACGCGCGCACACACACACACACACACACACACACACACACACACACGCACGCACGCACGCACGCACGCACGCACACACCAGCAACAGTAGTTTACCATACTTTAAGTAAGGAGCCATGAAAGTGAGGGCGAAACGAGGTTGCTAAAAGCTACAGCTCAGTACCTACAGATGTAGTACATCATTATTGTTTTCCATCGTATTTTCTCGAAAACGATCGTATTTGTCATGTTACTTCAGTCAACCTCAGTACTTTTTGTACTGTGACCGACTGAAATAGCAAGACACGTAACTTTGTTTGCGCGTACGAGAAGGTACATGTGTACCTACATGGAAAATACCTACGTATCTAGTCACCTGTAACTTTTTGAGGCATCGCGATTTGAAAATTAGTTAACCGTGTAATTTCGTACGTAATTTTTGTGCTAAAAGAGAGGTTTTGATTTTGATTAAAATCTCTTTTTTATTACAAGCTTTATGTTAATTTCACTAGTAGGTACCTACCTAACCAACTAACAATGTAATCAAATCTTGGAACTCTTAACTTACACCAATCGGATTGATATGAAATTTGGCAAACTACATACAATAATATGGCACCATCGAGCTGGTAAAAAGGTTACTAGATAAGTTTTGCAAAACACTTACCCTTTACAATCGCTCATAGCAATTTCTGTCACAGTTACACTTAGTCTTTAAAACCAATCATCAAAAATGTCCAATGTATTCTGGAAGTGCAGCACGCTCAAGCTCTTAAAAGTTCTGCATCACTGGTACATTTCCGTCCTTTTAGCTTGTCTTTGATAATAAATAAAGCAAAGTCGCAGGGAGCTTAATTGGGGCTGTATGGCGGGTGCTTAATTCAGTGATCGGGGAAAACAGTGCAAAACTTTAACAAAACTTGTAAAGCTGACATAAAGGAGAACTTACAATCACCAAAGATAATAATATTATTGGGAAATAACAATATTATTGGCAGATTAGTGTTAAATTTAACTCTATATCGGAGTATCGGATTTGGTATAAGGATATTGATATTTTTATGGCTGTAATGTAAGTTTTGTTAAAGTTTTGCACCGTTTTCCCCGATCACTGTTAATCATTTTTATCCCAGCAGTTTAAAAATAATCACTGTTAGAGTCGCTCGATATGCCGGTGCGTTATCATGGTGAAAATGCCAAGTTCCGAGTCTTGAGTTGGGACGGATTTCCATTAATGTACCAGTTTGCTGTTACAATATGCTGATTGTCCAGAACAACTCGACCTTTTATACCACGTTTTGTAAAAATACAGCTATCATCTTTTTTTACAGACTTTGATTACGGGGTTGTGTTGGCGTACGAGTAGTTTCAGTTTCAAAGAGCCAAATTATGTTTCTACTTTAAGATGGCACTCATAATAATATAGCCATGTTTCATCCCCAGTGACGATGCTGTTAAAATAAGCACTTGACCCGTTTTTAGGGTTCCGTAGTCAAACTAGGTACCCTTATACATAGTTTCACCACGTCCATCCGACTGCAGCCTAGCTCCGAAACTCTTTATACTAGAAAACTGTAATTTGGCATGAAGATACATCACAACAACAAAGTGGTAAAATACGAACTTGAAATTATTATTTTTTACTTTACCTCCCCTACACGGAACGTGGGGATGTATTTTATTTTCTCGTTTACGTCTACACTATGGGGCTAGTGTGGGGTGTCGTTAAATAGGTCTTTCAAAAATACTACGGGCTTGTGAAAATATTTTTTCAATTTCGATTAAGTGATCCATTTATGAAATATTAAGCTTTATAGCGCTAATTTTTGTTAGAGCCAAAACTACAAATACTAAAAATCAGAAAAAATCTTAAATGAAAGAGCAAATCACGAATTTTAAAGGAAACCTATCACGACTAAGTAGACATCATTGGTTCTTGAGATACAGGCGATTATAGTGTTTTTATACCTACTAAGATCATCTAAGACGGCACCTTACTTGCTGATTTTTATGTTTGTAGTACTTAACGGGTTTGGGACCCTACACTGAGCATGGTACAACATGCTATTACCCGGAATTTACTCCATTGTTCTCAACAATCCCTTTGCTCCGCAATTAGATCATGGGGTACCCATAGAGTGTAAACTTCTCATGCACCCAAATTTTCTTGCAAAATTTTGTGGACGCTTGGTGCACTGATGCCCAGGGCTTCTTCTATTTGCCTATAGGTCATTCGACGGCTAACTCTTAGCATGTCTTCTACGTTGACTAACTTATCCGGAGTACACTCGTCATTGGACCTTCCTGATCTTGGAGCATCAGGAACTTCGTAATTTCCAGGGTTAAATTCACAAAACCAACAACAAACAGTCGTACGATGAGGGCAGTTTTGTTTGAATTCAGATTGCATTTCCTTGAGACAGTCATCTAACGACAAAAAACTTTTTTTTAATATACTTATTAAAAAATAGATTTTAAGTAATAAGATGTCAACGTGGTCTAAAAATTCGTTAGTTGTTTTTAGACCACGGTTTTTTTTTCTCTGCCAAACGTTGTCCCTATGGAATTATAGTTTTAAAAAGTGTACGAGATATGCCTCCTCTTTGTTTCGTATTTGTGTATTGCAAAACTTATTTAGTAACCTAGGTATGATGATGGAGACGGAAGGTGGCCACAAGAACTCGTCGAGTTTAGACTCATTTGACTCGTGTTTGTTTTGAAAAGCGAGTTTATCGAGTGTTACAAGTACACTCGGCAATAAGGTGTCATTAAATTGTTTTTTTTTTAAGCTTGAGTGTATGATTTTACTTCATACTATGGTTATAAGTGGTGTGTTTGCGATACGCAGCTGTTATCACTGTTATCAAACGCCGCAACTTTACAGTGGTTAATAAATGCCTGCGACAAGACTAGCGACATCAGTAAGCGTCCGGCTACGATTCTGGTGAGTCACATCAGTATTCTTAGATCTATAGCCATTTATCTTCGTGTGGGTATTATCTTTTCTAAATAATAAACAAAGTCGCTATATAGGTACCTAAGTTAGTTATGGTAGGTAGGTATGTTTTTGCGCTTAGTTATTTTCAGAGTAATTGAATTTAATCTAAATTGAATGCGGTTACCATCATTTAAAGAATTTCTTCAGAAATGTTTAACTTGTTTAATAATAGGTACCTACTTGTAAGATCCGAACCGAAGCCGGGCTGGATGCTAGGATAGGTACTCATGACAAAATTCATGTTGAGATATTGGAGTTTTGTAGGCACTTGTTCAACGATGTTGCTAAGTTAACAACACGACAATGACAATCTCTCTTTATTGTTCTTAAGATAATGATTATTTATATTGTTCAACACACCCACAGTTGGTGACTTATTATCAGTAGCTAATTATAATTATAATGCAAAAGTAACTCTGACCGTTACGCTTTCACGCCTGAACAACTGAAACGATTTCGGTTATTTTGGAGATATTTTAAACCCCGAGCTAAGTTCTTACTTTGCTACATAGGGTTCTTGCATAGGTACCTACTTTTTACTCGCGATAATCAACTTTTACGCGGACGAAGTAGCGGGAATAAATAAAAACTTATAAAGAACTGCTATTTATGAAACGCTGCAACTTAAAAACAAAACACTTTTATATCAGTTTCTTCGATAAAGTAAACAAATTTTATTGTTTCTAAAACATATTTGTTTTCGTTTAAAACAGGCAAATTTCCTACCAAATTACCTTCAGACAATTTTCTATACAACCTACCAACCCAGTCATAATTTATTATTACATATTTTTGTATTAAAAAACAGTTATATAATTTTTATATATTAATTAAAACACGTACTATACATTTTTTATTGTAAAATATAACACATGTTCTTTTTTCCGGTTTACTAATGTTTGGTCAAAGAACGTTTCCCAAACTGAGGGGTGATTCTCTCAACACAGCGCTGCGTCGATCTAGAAGGTGAAGTTTTATCCGGCAAGTTTAAGAAGTCCCGTCGGAGCGTACAAAACACATTTTAGCGCGTATCTTCTCAATTAGGCAGCAGGCAGGTGAGTCGAGTTCAGTTTCGTATAAAGCTGCTTAATTGAGAAGGCGCGCGCTAAAATGTGTTTTGTACGCTCCAACGGGACTTCTTAAACTTGCCGGATAAAAGTTTACCTTTTAGATCGACGCAGCACTCTGTTGAGAGAATTACCCCCCTGAGTTATTTCCCAAACATATCATTTGGGCAAATGGTTACTTTTCCAAAACTGTAAACGTTACAGTTTTTTTATAAAACTAACCTAACGTAACCTTTAGAGTTCTACACGATGGTCCTGAAATGAATCCTGAAATATTTACAGTTTCGGAAAAAATAGCGTTTGCCAAAATAATGTTTTTGGGAAATGAATCAGTTTGGGAAACATTTGTGTGCGAAACGTCAGTGCACCTTTTTTCCATACTTTTCGTGCGGTGTCCTTTGCTTCGTCATAGTCGCTTTACTGTCTTAATCGAAATATTTTATCCCTTGAAACAGGGCTCGCCATTATTGAGATGTTTCAGTGGCCATCTGTGGTCTTCATCATCAGTTCCACTTCACCAAATGATACTTTCTGAATGCAAATGCTGGACTTGTTACTGGGAATACCGAAATCGCTATGTGTATGCTTGTAAATTTTGAGGAGCTCACTCAATTCCTCACGGATCCCCTGATCAGATTCTGACTTAGTGACAATGTGACCACCTCTTTTGAATCGATTCATAATTGACGGAGAAATCAGTAGGAATGTACATAAAAAAAATATAGGCTAGTCGAACCTAGTACCTACTTCCTCCTTTTTTGAAGTCGGTTAATAAAGCAAAATCGCACCCGTAAACATGATAAAAGCAACAGTAGCTATTATCTAAAACAATACTACCTATTTATTATTAAGTTTTTAACAACATAATTAAGTTCTTACATCTTCTATAGGTGTGTCATTTTGGCGAATTGCAACAGCATGTCACAAATTATTGTATCGCAAATATACCTTTACATATTTTTAAATCCAAGATAAATCAAACTGTAATCCTAGTAGGTAGTGATGAATCAAACAACTGTGAGGTACAGACGGACGATCAGAAAGACAGACAGAGCTTTGAAACAGACATGGTAAAACTATAAGTAGGTAGCCTTTTTTATTTGACTACGGATTCTTAATAAACATTATTACATAAATACACCAATGACGTTTAATGCATTAAAGTTATTAAAGGTGATAAAAATATTAGTGTTATCGCCCCTGGCTGGCTCATAAAATAATTCGGGATGTTATCGGCGCTTTCATTTGTTTACCTACTCTTCTAAGGTAAAAAGATTTTGGTTTAATAATTCATACATACCTACTCGTACAGTAGTTTCATCTCACGAAAGCGGGGGGACATACTTCTAGTTCTAATTGTTTTCGGATATTCGCAATCCGCATATGCTAACTTTCAGGTCGTTGAGCACTGCTTTAGCCTTGACATAAAGAACTGAAACTTTACATAGATTATTTTTAGACGTAAACAACCAAATAAACGGGTGCCCTGACTTTGTTTCCGATACAAACGTGAACCCTACTGTTGATGAGGCAAATACGTTCCCAACCATGAGGACTAATGGTGGCGCTTCACTTGGTTCTTATTTGTCAAACATTTCTGTTGCATCTCTTTCATTCAGTATGTCAAATGTTAACAGATGTAAGATCAAATAGATCTTACATCTCTTGACGATTGACATATTATTAACCTATAATATTAAAGACCTGTTTCACAATAGGTAAATTAATCGAATTGTACATTTAATGTCTTTGATACATGGTAAACATGGCTAAGGAAGTGCTACGATTAGATGGAATAATTTGCGGTGTGTTAGTCATTTCATCAAGAGCTCTTTGAGGTGAGACGTACTAGGCAAAATGAACACTGAGTCTTCCAAGTACGCGTCCACAAAAATACTAGAGCCAAAGACTAGCGCCACGAGTACTTACGAGTACGCGATTCAGTGAGTAAAACGGGCCATTTTAGTATGCGCCTGTCTTGGTGCCGGTCGCTAAGTTGATGCGAAGTGACCCGAGCCCTTCCGAAATAATCCGAACGCGACAACGGAGTACGTGGGTCACTAAATAAGTTTTGAGATAAGAAAAAACTATCCAACATATAACCACAATTTATTTTTAATGTTTTCGAAGTACACTCCACGATGCTCTATACAAACTTCCATTCGTCTAAACCAACTCTGGAAACACTTTTGCCTGTCTTGATCTGAGAGGTCAGAAATGGCTACTTCGTAGGCAGCGATGGCTTCTTCGGCATTCGAAAAAAACTTTCCATTATTTTTTTCTTTGACAGTTGGGAACAAAAAGAAATCACAAGGAGCTAAGTCAGGGCTGTAGGGTGGGTGAGCTAGGGTTTCAATACCAGATTCCTCAAGAAGCGCCTTCGTTCTGAGGGACGTATGTGAAGAAGCGTTATCGTGATGCAGCATGATTCCTCAAAGCCCGGCCGTTGGTCTACGCTCTCGCACAGCTTGGATAACTTTCGGCAATGCTACTATTGTGTACCATTCCGAGTTAACTGACCTACAATTTTACAGCATGGATGTCGATAAGTGTCCACTCCGACCAAAAAAACTAGCCACCATTTTTTTACCAACATTACGTGGTCTTTACAATTTTGTCGGTAACTCTCCATCTGAGTAGACCCATACCAAAGATTGCTTCTTACTTTTCGGGTCATACTGATAGATCCATGTTTCGTCACCAGTAATGATTTCCGAAATACGTCTCGACGCCCCGTTTTCAAAACGTTGACGCATTTCACGGCACCAATCCACACGAACCTGTTTTTCAGTTTCGGAGAGCAATCGCGGAATCCAACGATGACAAAGCTTCCTGACTCCGAGATGTTGGTGTAGGATGGTGTTCACACTCCCCAAAGTAACGCTCAGGATCTTCTCGATGTCCTTGTATGTAATTCGTGGGTCTTCCCGTACCAGCATTTCAGTAGTCCACACATTTTCTGCAGTTACTGCTGTTTGCGGGCGTCCGCTTCTTTGATCGTCATCGAGGTTAGTTTTGCCCCATTTAAATTCACTAAACCTCCTAAAAATTGTTGCCCTTGAAGGAGCAGACTCTCCCAATGCCGACTGTAGTCATTGCAAACTTAACTGTTCGGTTAAACCAAATTTAAAATCGTAATAGATCATAGCACGCAAATTTTCGCGGTTAGGCTCCATCGTTTTAGCCAAAAAACATCGTATTTTTTTTTTAAATTGAAAAAATTGGTTATGGCATTATATTTTAAAATAATTTTGCTTCTTAAGAAGATACAATACCCATGCGCTCCATTTTTAAATTTCGAGCATCTTAAAACTTATTGAGTGACCTACGTATACGGACGGACTCGGCGGTCGCGGTCGGCGCGGCCTAAAGCGAGTTGCGCGCCCGATATTGGACGTTGAAAATTGCCGTACTCCTAAATACTCGTACGCTAAAATGCGGCCGCGTGGGAACGGTTACGTGCGAGTACATGATAAGATCTGTTCCAAAAAACCTATTACAGTAAATACGTCTCACCCCTAAGAGCTCCATTCTCCTCGGTAACGTTATGATAGTTGTTATTTAATTGACCTTGACAAAGTTAAAAACAATACGATTACATGTCAAAAGCAATTAGGTTTTACCAGCTAGAAACCCAGAATGTGTTCGCTGGCATGATGATGGCTATCTATTACAGTCTAGTGATCAAGTATTTTATTGTCCATCATACATGATTTCAGGGCTGGAATTCTACAAGGTAATAACGATATCGTTTTTGACCTGTTTCCGAATTGTCAACGTTTTGATAACTCTTATGTCATTTACAATAATGGCGACTGTGACATAAACGATTCTAAAACACGTCAAACGCGATATTGTTACAAGGCAGTAGAATAGAGGCCCAGTTGTGTTAGATGGTACAATCTTAACTCTCGAGTCTCAATTGAACAGTATAGTAACGGATCACTGTATGTAAAAAAATACATACAAATTGACCCGTTTATTCTGCTCTTAAGTGAAAGAGATAAATGGCCGTATTAATAAACTCGTCTCAATTTAAATGCCCGTCTCAAAATACGTCAAAGTAAACGTCAAGCCACAGAAAACTGTAATTTTTGACGTATCTTGAGACGGGCATTTAAACCGAGATCAGTTTATTAATTCGGGCCAAAGTGTTGTAGTAAGAATTCTCGCTAAGTATTGTGTAATTTGATTACTGACAATTACTGATAAGTCTAGGGAGTTTCTGTTTACACTTGAGTCTTAAAATTATACACTTACTTACTAGGTAATCAGGTATCAAGTAATCAGCAGTTGCGCTTTTTATTGCGATTTTAGGTATTGTCAATATAATAATCCATTTGTATTGTCTGTTGTAAGTTTATATACTTTGTGTCTGACTTTGGACTTCAACTTTTTTTAAACCTACTTTTACATCCATAGGTACATCCACTTAAGACGCTGTTACCCAATAAACAACCAACCCACCATCATTTTATAATAAAATATCAACTTTGTATTTAGAATGACATTTTATTTAATGACTATGGGTTGGTTCCTTATTGCGTAACAGCGTTCTTTCTTCTTCTTGCTGTCTCCAAGAAGCATCCACGGTACCTACTCGTTAACAACCTCTTTTATGGGCATTTTTTTCATTATTTTGCATACATACTTAGTAACTGTTTCAATTACAGAATTCACAATGGTGCGACTGGTTGAAGATGCGCTACAGCAGTACAAAGGTGGTACCGTGCGTCAGTTCACTTGGCATAGTGATGGTGGTGTGTCCGTTACAGTTATATCGTATGGTGCGATCATACAAGCCGTCAAGGTAAGACTAATACTGTTACATGTATATGTACATAAAAGTGCCTGTACCCGTGCTTTGCTTAAAAGAACAGGGGGGTTATTATGACATGACTATGCAGTTTGTTTTACGGCGAGCATAAAGGACGGAGCTATAGCGATTATATAGCTCCGTCCTTTTCACTTAACGTAAACTGAACTGCACCCAACTGCTGCGTGTGCCCAGCCCAGCCCAATCATCACCCAGAGGTGGTGATCTCCACTAAACTTACCGTAGACCCAATCGAGTTTGGACTTATTAGGTTGGTTTTGATGAGCAGAAAATGACTTTGCAAAAAAAAGTAGTCTGCAACAAAAGATTGTCTCAAAAATTAAATGTTCAATTAAAAAAGCTGTAATTGCCACAATTACTTCGAATGGCGGTGAATATTTGGCCATTTTATTGTTTTAAGGGGTAGAGTCATGAAGACCGCTTACATAGAAAATCATGTTGTAGACTTTTTTGTAAAAATATACATTTTTAAGGTGATGTAAACTATATCTGTAGTTTTAACGAAAGTTCTGACTCTCCACAAGCGAAATCGCGGATGGAAAATAAAGATGATTCTATTCTCCATGTGTATTTTTCCAGGTCCCTGATAGGACTGGCGTAGTAGCTGACGTGGCCCTCGGTTTCGACGGGTTAGACGACTACGTTAAACGGAACATTCCCTACTTAGGGGCTCCTCTTGGACGCAATGCTAACCGGATAAGAGGCGCTACCTTCGAAATAGACGGAGTCACGTATCAGCTCGCGAAGAACGAAGGGAACAATCATCTGCATGGAGGAATCGTTGCGTTTGATAAGGTTGGTTCAAAGTAAGATACAGAGAAGATTCCTGATTTAAGGATCCGATCAGTAGGGCTGGACTAACCGCTTTTGACTCGGCGTCGAGGGATCCTATCATTTTATAACCAACGTTTCACAATTGATTCATTTCACAAAACATACTATTTGACAACCTGCGTTTTTTTCCGAAACTGTAAATAATTTTGGATTCACTTTAGGACCATCGTGTAGAACCCTATAGGTTAGGTTAGATTAGTATTTTTAAAATTCTGAAATATTTCTAGCTATAGAAAAAACCGGGCAAGAGCATGTCGGACCACGCTCAGTGTAGGGTTACGAAGCCGTTAAGTACTACAAACATAAAAATCAACAATTAATAACTAATTTTGTATTTAAAGTAAATTGGTGCCGTCTTAGATGATTTTATTAGGTATAAACACTTTAATCGCCTGTATCTCAAGAACAAACGACGTCTACTTAGTCGTGATAGTTTTCCTTTAAAATTCGTGCTTTCATTCAGGTTTTTTTTCAGATTTTTTCCTATTTATAGTTTTAGCTGTAACAAAAATTAGCGCTTTAAAGCTTAATATGTCATAAACGGTATTACTTCATCGAGAAACTGTTGTCACAAACCCATAATATTTTTAAAAGACCTATCCAACAACACCCCACACTATAGGGTAGGCGAGAAAAAAAAATATATAACCACGTTACGTGTAGGGCAAGTTCACTAAAAAAATATTTTTTTACATTTTATTGTAGCACTTTGTTGGCGTGACTGATATGCATATTCATGCCAAATTACAGCTTTCTAGCACTAAGAGTCTCTGTTCTAGGCTGCAGACGGACGGACTGACGGACATGGCGAAACTATAAGGGTTCCTAGTTTGACTACGTAACCCTAAAAAAGCGGGTTGGCAAATGAATAGGTTGCGAGACGATGCATTTGTCAAACATTTGTCGGCGAACAGGCAGAGAATGTGAAGTTGTATTTTTATTTCTATTTTCAACCACGCAGTCGAAAGTAGCTTGATTGTCCCTACAGAATTAACTTCAAGATTCTTAGTGAAAAAATCAAAATACGTGTATCCCCTCAAATTTGTAAAATGCAAAAGCTAAAATGGTTATAGATGGGTACCATTGACTACTGTAGTAACCTATCTCCGTATATTACAATCCTTATTTTTATGTTAGGTTAATTGGAACACCACGGTAATTGGCAACAAGGTGGTCTGCAGCTATCTCTCAAAGGATGGTGAGGAGGGCTACCCAGGCGACCTACTAACCAACATAACATATGAGCTGACGGACGACGGTCAGTTCCACGTAGAGATCGTGGCTACCACAACCAAGAAGACTCTCGTGAACCTGACCAACCATTCCTACTTCAATCTGGCCGGCCATGACGCAGGGCCTGAGGAGTTGTACAATCATGTGGCAACTGTTTCTGCTGATAAGTAAGTAGGCACCAATAAAATTGGCACTGTGACTTTTGTAATTGAGTGACCTACTGGCAATGTTGTAATTGGCATTAGCAAACTCAAGACTAAAAACCCTGAGGGACTGAGATGGAATGCCTCTATGCCAGTCATCTCACCGGTTCGTCCAGTCTCCGACTCTAAAACGATTACTTTATACCTCTATAACAAACCGGGCAAGATAATTTCGGACCATGGTCGTTGTTGGGTTCCGAAACTATTACTACAAACACAAGAAAGAGCATTTCTTCATGGCATTTACGTCCTTTTGTTGAGTTTTTGGCAATGTTGAAAATAATTTTGTTGCCCACACCCAGAAATATTTATTTTGTTATGTAACTACCAAACTAAGTAGCAGCTTAGCTTTTATACAAGACACCTATACTCCAAAGGTCCCCGCAGCAAATATATAAAAAAAATGGATTTCAGTCAAATTTCCTGAAATCCTGGTATAATGTAGGTTTTGACTTCCTTATGAAAATTGTATATGGGCGTAAACTAGTTTCTAAGAAAAAATTAAAATTATTATTATGTTCTACGCACAGTTTCTATGTATAACTTTGCACGCTAACGTCTTACGTCAACAAGATTGACATTAGTTCAAGTGCAAGCAAATAGGTCATGTTGAAAAGATCACACTACTGATTATTTTACGATTACTTCACAGTTCATATTAATTATCATTATTAAATCAAATAATGCAGAAAGTAGTCATTTGTAGTGCTGACGCCAATTATACAATTTTAATAAGGAAGTCAAAACCTACATTATATCAGGATTTCAGTAAATTTGACTGAAAACCATTTTTTGATACATTGGCTGGGCGACCTTTCATCAATATACATTTTGTAGTTTTTTAGTAAAATGCCTGTGACATACGAATAAATGGACGGACTTGACAGAACTATAAGGGTTCCGTTTTCGCCCTTTTGGTTACGCAACAATAGAAAGAATCCCCATTTTTTCTGAAAATTAGCTTGAAGTGCTCTTTAACACATCGGATTATACGACGTAATTTTACCAGCGCTTTATGCAATGTTTTTTTATCAATAAACAAGAGAAACACTTACTTACACACATACAATTTTAAAGCTGATTATTTATATCTTTTTAAATATTCCTCAGGATCACAGAAACCGATGCCGAATCTATCCCTACTGGACGTTTTACCCCCGTGGGAGGCACCCTCTTTGACCTCCGAGTCCCAAAGCGGCTTGGGGATATCATATCTAAAAACCAAAAGCTGTTTGACAATAACTTCTGCGTCACTACTTATGGAAAGCAGGTAAATTTAAAAATGAAAATTTAGCTAGGTAGGTAGGTAGGTATCCACTTTGCTAGAGGCAGTCATACCTTCCGTAAAGTCGAACAACACACCATCAAAAACCGAACAAAAAAGCTTTATTTTTCAACCAATTTGCTAAAGGTTTCGAAGGTAGACTATACCTTCTTAATTTCTACAGGGTCTATAATGCACCATTGAATACTTACCTACCTATTTACCATTTAAAGCGTATTCAATTTAGTCTAAGCCATATTGTAACTTGTAACTACACTCAGTTATCAAGCGGGCAGTTTGGTGGCTCCTACCATTAGTGATGTGCAATGTAACTTTTTTATCTAGTTTTCAGATATGTATTTTTTTATGAATATGTACCTCTATGTCCTAAAAAGCAATTAGGGGCCTGCGAAGATAAAGTTATCTAATTTATTAAGCACGCTCATTCTCCGTGCTAATCTTATCAGTATCAGGAAAAGATGCAAAGAGTGGAATTCACAAATGAGCAATCAAAAGGTGAGACAGTTAGGTCTCTTCGATAAAAGAACTAGAAGACCGAAAATTAAGCTTAAATAAATCATTATCTATAATATTTAACCTAAGAAAACAATTTTCGTTACTTCGTCTCCATACAAAAGGAAAACATGTGCATGCTAAATAGAACTTTGTATTAAAAAATAATCCCGGATTTACAACAATAACTGAAATTGATAAGTTTATAAATGGAAAAGAATGCATCATAGACGGAGAAATAAATAAACGATATTTCCATTACTTTCGAATCATCAAGTTTTTGCCAGTTACATCGGTAGAAGTAGAGTAGTCATTTTCATACTTAAAATGGATTTTTTCAAGTAGAAGACGAAGTCTTACACCTAGAAGTCTTGAACATACTTTGTGTATAATCACGCGAGTCATTTGAGTTATTATTGATGTTGAGTTTATCTGAAATATATGTATATCTGAAAATTTAATAAAAGTTTTAATTGACATTGCACATCACCAGCCACCAAACTGCCTGCTTGATAATGTACTCTACTTGCAACCGTTCGTTACAATGGCACTACGTTCTTGTTTCCAGGACGTACACTTCGTGTCTCGCGTGGTCCACCCGTCATCAGGCCGCTATCTCGAAGTGTATAGCGACCAGCCTGGAGTGCAGCTGTACACCAGCTATAACCTCCCTGCCCCAAGCGAACCACCCCTAAAGGGCAAAGGGGGGGCCAGCTACCGACGCTACGGAGCCTTCTGTCTTGAGACCCAAAACTTCCCCGACGCAGTGCATCATAAGAATTTTCCAAACCCGATCCTTAACCCTGGAGATATCTACCGCCATAAGGTCGTTTATGCCTTTGGTGCGGATTGTTCTAAAAAGCCTACGGTAGTAGCTTCTTAGTTCAGGAATAATTGTGAACCACATTGTGATAAGAGTTTAAGAAGTATATTTTTACAGTCATGTATTATAAAATGATTTTTTTTCAACTACTTTTTCAGTAAATTTTTAACCCTATTTGACTACAAGCGATTTAAGGATAAAAAATATTCGTAGGTTGAGTTTAGACGCCAGCAATATAGGGTTGCCCTATAGTGTTGCCCGCGACAGTTTTGCAGTGTTGTGGCGCACCCCACCACACTAATTTTGTCCATGGACGGTTGCGTTAATGTAGGTAAACCTGAGTAGTGTGGCGCATGGACATGGATTAAAAACGGGATCCTATCATTTCATAACTAATATCTCACAAATGATTCGTTTAACAAACATATCATTTGAAACAGTAAATAATTCTGGATTTATTTCAGGACTATCGTGTAGAACCCTATAGGTTAGGTTAGGTTAGGTTAGTTGTATAAAAATCCTGAAATATTTGCAGTTACAGAAAAAAAGCGGGTTGGCAAATGAATAGGTTGCGAAACGATGCATTCGTCAAAGATTTGTCGGCGTAAAGGCAGAGAACCATTAAAAACACTATATTACCTTATCTAACATTGGGTTTAAAATATACGTTCCAGATACATATATAAGAGGCCAATCTTGGATTAGATTATTATTTATTGCTGGTGAGTTGGTCACTTTCGTTGAGTTAGGAATGTATATAAATAACTACACTTAAATAAATTTGGTAATGGAGTTTAAGCAACATGATCCAGATGTGAACAGGGACAGTCGCCGATTGTTGTCCCATCACTTTACTAAATTAATATAGCCTCTGCGTGTTGGCTTTGGCTCTGTGTACGTCTTCCAAAGGTCCGGGACTCCCATAATCCTGTGATTGAATTTGGACATTACAAGGCTGAACTAGAAAGGAAAAATGTGCCGAATACTCCACAGACGCCAACTGTTCGTGTTCAAGGCATCTTGATTTTTTGGTGTTCCGAACTGGCCGATAAATGGAAAGCATTGAAAGCTCGACTACCTGCTGCAATCAATTAAAACTATATTCATGGTACGACAGCCTATCACACATGCTCTCTCTGTGCAAAAAAACACCTCACAAGCTTGAAAAGCCTTTATTCTCGCAAAAAAACCGCGTGTGAAACCGCCGCTAGCACGGTAGTGTTTGAGGAATGGTCATGTATTAAGAACACCCATAATAAAACATTTAAAACTAACATTTTACCTATAGTTTTTGCTTAGTCTTACATTAATGTTTTTTTAGAATACTCACATACTTTATTGATATTTTAACTAGTGTGTAGTCGTCTTAATCCTAAGACCTCAAATGCGTTGCCTACTTACGTTGTAGTGTCGAGATTATTGGCTTGAGAATTCAAATGGCAATAGGTTTCAGATTTCGGTTACCACCAGGTGGCCTAAATGCTCGTGTGCCTTCTCCTTGCCATAAGAAAAATACTTCTCGATTACATAACGAAAGTCAACGCCAATGACAACGTGCTACGAAGATTTGGTACTAAATGCGCACAAGGCGCTGATTCTAATCGCCATACAATTTTCTCGATGCGTTACTTAGGGCCGGTACAGACGGACAGCATTTGAACTGCAAAATGGCAGTTATAGTGCAGTTCTGATGCAGTTGACGTTACTTTTACCCAGTAACTTTACTTCAACTGCATCAGAACTGCACTATAACTGCCATTTTGCAGTTCAAAAGCTGTCCGTCTGTACCGGCCCTTAGGTACTTGATAGGAGCTAAACAAGTTCAAGCTAGAGCCGCCGTGGTAAAAAACGGTACGGACATGGCAAATAATGTATTTAATTGTGACAAATATTTGCAAATTTATAACATAGACTGTAAATAGGTAGAGAAACCCGAAAGTAATAATGCAAATGTGCCAACAATGTTCCAAGGAAAAGTTTCCCTTAAATTTGAATTGCAGATGATTACAAATAAGTTTACGAAACGAAGTAGCCACCTTAACGAATTCATGTTTAATGGACTCCAAATAATAAAGTTAATTTTTAATTATGTTTTTTGAACAAAAAATCTTGTTTTTGTCGTAAATGTGGCGTGTGCCAAAAACTCCCCGCATATATTTAAGATTAGAAAAAGATTCGTGTTTTTTTTAAACTGTATAACCGGAAATACGATTGCGACGACCGAGGCTCGCAAATATTCCAATAAACATCCAAGTTGACTTATTAACATGCTTAATTTAAATCACGCATGTGTTGTTGACCTTGTGCAGTTCGTGTCTTTGGCGGATTCCCAAGATGATTTTCATGGTAAAAGTTTGAACAATTATGCAATCCAATAGGTGCCCTTGTATGTGTGATAATCACAAACAGATCTACTAGCCTATCAAAGATTTCAAATTAATAGCTTATCGCATTTAACGACTAAGACAATAAGGACTTGTAGGCGATGGACTAGCAACCTGTCAGTGGATATTTCAGGCGTTTACTTGTTGCCGTTATTAATATCGAGCAAAAACCCCACTTCAATATTTTATTCTGTTTTACTACCTATTTGTTGTTATAGCGGCAACAAAAAAAAATCACTTATGAAATTTTTAACTGTCTATAACGGTTCATGAGATACAGCCTGGTAACAGACAGTGGTCTTAGTAATATGGTCCCGTTTTTAGGGTTCCGTAGTCAAACTAGGAATCCTTATAGTTTCGCCATGTCCGTCCGACCGTCCGTCCCCGTCCGTCCGCAGCCTAGTGCAAAGACTATTACTACTAGAAGGCTGGAATTTGGCATGAATGTGCATATTTGTCACGCCAACAAAGTGGTACAATAAAACTTTTTTTTTGGGTACCTCCCCTACATGTAACGTTGGGATATAATTTTTTTTCTCGTCTACACTATAGTGTGGGGTCTCGTTGGATAGGTCTTTCAAAAATATTATGGGTTTGTACAAACAGTTTTTTTGGTTTAATAATCCGTTTATGTAATATTAAGCTTTAAAGCGCTAATTTTTGTTAGACTCAAGTGTCAAAAATCTTAAATGAAAGAGCATATAACGAATTTAAAAGGAAAACTATCACGACTAAGTAGACATCATTGTTTCTTGAGATACAGGCGATTCAAGTGTTTATATCTACTAAAATCATCTAAGACGGCACCAATTGACTTTAAATAGAAAATTAGTGGAAGCAAAGACGTTAGTCAAATTCTTGATTCGTCATATTCTTGTTTCGTCATTATCTTGTTTCATCATATTCTTGTTTCGTCATATGCTTGTTTTGTCAAATTATTGTTTCGTCATATTCTTGTTTCGTCATATTATTGTTTTGTCATATTCTTGTTACGTCAAATTCTTGTTTCGTCATTATCTTGTTTCGTCATATTCTTGTTTCGTCATATGCTTGTTTTGTCAAATTATTGTTTCGTCATATTCTTGTTTCGTCATATTATTGTTTTGTCATATTTTTGTTTTGTCAAATTCTTGTTTCGTCAATATCTTGTTTTGTCAAATTCTTGCTTCGTCTAATTCTTGCTTCGTCAAATTCTTATTTCGTCATATTCTTGTTTTGTCAAACGCTTGTTTCGTCATATCCTTATTTCGTCAAATTCCTGTTTCGTCAAATCGATATTCATTTGTTTCGTCTGTCTATGGACAGTTAATAACAAAAATGAAAAAGGGACATTGTTATTTTTATTACTTTTACTTAATTATTTCTTACCAAGTATTAACTACAAATTAGAAATATGGAAAGAAAATTATAGTGGAGTGAACCACTTCGTTGGTTTGACCTCGACTTCGAAGAACTGCTGACTGATATTTTCTTTCAGATTTGTATGATTAAATCCAAGAATCGTCAACTGGATGATATTATAAACGGCATTTGACTTCCCTCCGTTGAAGCGTTTCAAAGTATCACGGCACCAATCAACACGAGCAGCCTTTTGTTCTTCGGACAAATGGTGGGGAACCCTGCGGCAAACTAGCTTTCATACACAGAGCTCATTATGAAATATCGACTGAATTGCAGTCATTCCAATACTGATAACAGCCCAAATGTGCTGGTATGTCACATGACGGTCATCTAATATAAGTTCGCCTGTAGCTGTCTGCGGTGTTTTCAGGCGAGACCGCTGCTGTTCTTGTTCAACCTGCAGAAGGAACAGTGCTAAGCGACACACGACCGCGTCGGAACTGGGCATACCAGCAGTATATTTTCATTTGACTCGGTGCTTCAACATCTTAAATCGAAACAAGTTTGTAGAGACATTTATCTTGTGATAAATCGCGATGAAAATTGTTAAATAAATAAATTATGGCACGGAACTGAATCCGAAATATTCTATTCTCGGTCATTTCAGTGTGCCCCTCGTATGTATGATGTATTTTTTGGATGTCACTTTTTCTATTAACTGTACTTGGCACTGACAAACTAGGTATCGACTTTGACGAAAGAGGTATTTTACAAAACAAGAATATGACGAAACAATTTAATGACAAAACAAGAATATGACGAAACAAGAATTTGACAAAACAATAATATGACGAAAGAAGAATATGACGAAACAAGAATTTGGCAAAACAAGAATTTGACAAAACAAGAATATGACAAAACAATAATATGACGAAACAAGAATATGACGAAACAATAATTTGACAAAACAAGCATCTGACGAGAAAGGAATATGACGAAACAAGCTAATGACGAAACAAGATAATGACGAAACAAGAATATGACGAATCAAGAATTTGACTAACGTCTTTGCTATCAAATTAGTTATTACTTGTTGTTTTTATGTTTGTAGTACTTAATGGCTTCGGAACCTTTTACTAAGCATGATCCGACATGCTCTTGCCCGGTTTTTACTCTTTGGGTACGAAACCCTAAAAATGGATTCACAACTTTTTGGTACATTCTCGTAAGACCCAATACATATTTTGGTAACATTGTAATTGCAACCTTACTATACAATACGAGTATAACCTTACTTATGTTTGGTATTATTGTCCTCAACCGAAAACCTGGGGACTCGGGAGGCTACATATAAAAGCCAGACAACAAAATACAAAATAAAACAAAAATAACATAATTAAAATATGATACTGATTTATTGTTAATTACTTTAAAAGGTATTTCATAATGCCAAGGAAGTTGGTAAGTAATTAAATTTTTGCACTCGTCCATTTTCACCCGATTTCAGAACAAGTTTTGAACAACGAAGTTGGCACCAAGTTTTTTCCTGTCGCCTCACGCTTTTTTTTGAAAAAGGATACAACCCTCAACTGTTACGTAGAGTAGATGGATTTTTTGTCTTTACGCTAGTCAGTAAGTTAAAGCAGAAGAGAAACTTGAAATTGGTTCCAATCAACCTACTACAAGGGGGTACTTCCCATTTGTTCTATGGATCTGTGACGTCACAGAACTGTTAACATTATTTTTTCCCCGCAGTTCCATGGTAGAACTATTAAAACAAAAAATGTGCTATTAGTTCTATAGAACTGGAAGCACTTCAAGTTTCCCATCAGTCCTATGGAACTGTGACGTCATAGAACTGTTAACATTATTTTATTCCCAACGGCTCCGTGTTAGAACTGTTGAAACAAAAGTTGTACTTTTAGTTCCATAGAATGTAATCTAAAGGGTCGTTGGATATTTTGTGTTAGAACTGTTGAAACAAAAGTTGTACTTTTAGTTCCATAGAATGTAATCTAAAGGGTCGTTGGATATTTTGTATTAATGGTTCTTTAACCAAATTAAATTAAGTTCTAAATATCATTTGAGTCTATAGTTTTTAATTTTAATTGTAATTTAGGTTAAGAGCAATATTCGATTTTCCTGATTACAAGTAAGTAAGTAAGTAAGTAAGTAAGTAAGTAAATCATTTATTCACAACAAAAACACGCAGACAAAAAATAAAAAGTAACAAAAATAAAAGAAAAAAAAGAAAAGAGACGACATGTCGCGTTAATGTTGCGAAACGGACCCAACTCAGCATATGCTGGCTGTGAAGCCAACGCTGATCTTCCGTTGGGACCGCTCGGTGAAGACACGGAAGGCCATACAGACATCTCGGTACTTACATTTAAACAAAAATTAATTAAATAAAACTAAAAAATAACTACATGTCACAACAGACAGCGCCCCAAGTGTTTACATTACATTCCATGGAACTAAAAGTACAACTTTTGTTTCAACAGTTCTACCACAGTACCGTTGGGGGAAAAATTATGTTAATAGTTCTATGACGTCACAGTTCCATGGGACTGATGGGAAACTTGAAGTGCTTCTAGTTCTATAGAACAAATTGCACATTTTCTGTCTCAATAGTTCTACCATGGAACCGTTGGGAAAAACAAATGTTAACAATCCTATGACGTCACAGTTCCATATAGGACTGATGGGAAACTTGAAGTGCTTCCAGTTCTATAGAACTAAGAGCACATTTTTGTTTTAAAAGTTCTACCATGGAACTGCGGGGAAAAAATAATGTTAACAGTTCTATGACGTCACACGTCCATAGAACAAATGGGAAGTACCCGTACAAGGTCTGTCCAGATCGTTCAAACCATAAATAATTGTCGTGTGACGAATTAATTGTCAAACTATTAGCCGGCAAATTATAGTTGCGCATCGTGTATGGAGGTACATTTGTAGAGTTTGACCCACTTCTCACCGGGACACCATGGTAGCGCATCCAGTCGCCGCCACCAACAAAATGTATGACGCGATGCGCAACCAAGCAGACACGGTGAGATATTCTCCAGAACTGTACAGTTAGTACCCCTTGTATTTTCTCGCTTGTCGCTCAGTGCGTACAGCGTAAAATAGACCTGAGTATCTATGAGGGAAGGTTGACATTAGCTTTGGTTTTACGCTGTCGTTAGCGTGTGAGTGACATCTTTTGTATTTGACATAGCGTTGATACTTGACAAAATCAAAAGCCGCCCGTTTTCTTCGCCAGGGATTGTAGTATAGTACGTCTACGAGAGGATTGGACAGGATATAACAAATGACAAACGAACAAATGCCGTTTTGGACAATCTTTGAAAGATATTAATAAAGCAGCACATCATAGCAGTCACACAGTATAATGAAACGTTCAATGTGCTGGTCATATTTCATTAATAATTGCCACAAACGTGTCAGCAAATTGTGGTAAGTGCTGCCGTGTTCCTCGTTTATGGCTCCTGACGATGAACAATTTAATTTTATTGGTAATGGACATTGCTAATGTCTAAAATGCAGGCGTTGAATCAGTTATCTATTTTAGTTCATGATGAACGTCGATTTGTTCTCTAATTTGTTTTAAAGCGAAATACACCTTGATTTTAACATTAGTATTATATTTTGTTTTGCAGACAAAATCGATTGGTATTTTGACAGGGTTCCGATTCGTAATGTTTTCTCTAATCTTAGATTAGATAATAGTGACTAATATCCAGAGAGCGGTATTCTAGAACGTTGTATTTTATCGACTTTTGACAAGAATTTTTTACGTAGTTTGATATATTTCATGTAACAAAATTACATCTCCTATACGCTTAAACTACAAATATTTCAACCAAGATAATTTTCCAATTTTACCATACCTATACTTACATTGACGGACTCATAAACTGCATCAATTTGTTAAAATCATATTTATTAAAAGACAAATGATAAAAATATCGGACGTTTTACTTTTTCTAGCGATGAAATTCGCTTATCAAGGAGTTCAAATATCACAGGTAAGAGATTAGTGATTACACTGATGGCCCGTTTTCGATGCGAAATTCTGTTAAACATTATGATCTGAATACAATTTTAATTTTTGCTATGTTTAGTCATATTCCGGTACCTGGTTGGTATATTATTTACTTTCTTGCAAAAGGAGTGGTGGACTTGAAAAGGTTGGAATCCACGGTCTTAAATAATAGTATGTATTTCGTTTTATGATACTACTAGTTGTTTTCAGCGACACCGTCTGCGTAGAAGTCGTTTATAGCTACTCCCTCAGGAACCGTCCATTTTTTTTAATAAAGTTTTTGCCAACATTATGTCTAATTCTAGACTATCATCTGTGTGCCTAATTTCATCTAGATCCGTTCAGTGGTTCTGGCGTGATTGAGTAACATACATCAATCCAAACTTTCGCAATTATAATAGTACTAGGCTCTCAGAACAAGCAAGCGACCATAAAAGTACGAAACTCGTAACTTGACCCTAAAGCACCATTTGTATAAGAGGAATATGGAATGAACCCCGTCACGTCCACAAGCTAGTGATGGGAGTATTTAGTTACTCAGTCCTTAGTTTAAGCTAAACTTACGGGTATATGGGAATTTTGACCCAAATGTCAAACAGCTTCTTTTTCATAATTTCAATAAAATGGACAAGGAGTATATCACGAAATAGTGAACTATGATGATTTACTTTTGTTTAATAAAGTATATAAATACCTATCAGGGGACAATCTCACACAAAAAGACCTAACTAGTCCCAAACTAAGCTCTAGGCTTTTACTATGGGTACTAGACAACGATAAACATAGAGAAATACATACTTAAAAACATACAAAACCTCTAAGACTCAGGAACAAATATTCACTCTCATCACAAAAATATCTGCGCTATCGGGATATGATCCCTAGACCGCTGGCAGAGGCAGGGTCACTCCCAACAAGGCCAACGTGTCTTCAAATAGAACACTCATTTTGATTTTTGATAACTTTATTATTTTTATTTTTATAGTTAGGACTTATAATATTTGTATACTCTTATCCTAAAGAATGTGTAGGTAAACTTGCCTAATCGATGCACAACCTTTCACGTTTATCATTCTCTCAAGGGTTAGCTCGAAGAGATACCTTAAAGGGATAAGTTCGCCTTAGTACATTCTTTTTTGTATTTTCATTGTTTTGTTTCTGTTTTATTTTGTACATTAAAGTGTTCACATACATACATACTTTAAAATCGTAAAGAACAAAAAAATAAAAATATTTTTTTAAATCGGTCCACAAATTCACAGAGTAATCGGTAAACATACATAAAAATAAAAAAAATCATACAATGGAACGTACAACCTCCTTCTTTTTTTGAAGTCGGTTAAAAAATAAGCATCTACATACAGTCTTAATATTTTCGCGTATTCGGGAAAGGTTAATTAAGTGTGTAGTACATTATATTTATAAAATTGTTGTTATCATTATCAATTGAAAGGTATTTATTATGCTGACTGTACGTAAATAAGTAATGGCTTAGTTAAACAAACGACTATTAACATAAGAAAGTTGTCACAAGATTTTATTGACATAATTAAACTCTTACTACCTTACTTATAAACGTGGAATAACCGTGGGGTAGCTTATGCCATGCTTTGTCCTTATCTGGAATTGTAACATTTGCATCAGGCAGAAAGTGACAACGCATGGCATAACCTATTATAATTGTAATTATTCCACGTTTATAAGTATATAAGGGGGTTAGATAGCAATTTTGAAGTCTAGTGTCAAGTGGTTTATAGTATTTGTAACTATAGAAATATACTTATCGACTCAGGCTTCATAATCACACTCATCTAAGATGATTTCATAGCTTATTCTAGTACTTGCTTTAGCAGTTAGCGCACTGATATTATATTATAAAGCAACTCTCCCTTAAAAAAACGCGTTTGCAAAATACATGCATCATAGATTACTTTTGAAAACAGTTTACTAAATAATCAATGTGGTAAACTTTTGCCGGTCTTAAATTTAGGCACATTTTGGAAAACCTCTAGGATTTGTTTAAATTCTCGCGTCACTTCGAGATTACAGTGACCTCAGGCCAAGTCACACACAACAGAGTAGATAGAATAGTCGAGTGCAACCGTATGCAAGTTTTAATCTACAATACAAACGATACTTTTCGTTGTTTACTTCCGTTCGTTCGGCCATCACTAGAGCTCGACTCTCACGTTTCATTTTCGTAAAACGAACAACAGGAGCTCGGTTAATTCCCACTAACTTCCAACGGATTTACGATGCTGACGGTTAAGTGAAAAATTGCTTTCTTTTATGATATCTCCACTCAGGAATTTTTACTGGAAAAGTAAACCCAAACGTTAAATACAGGAGGGGCGTAAAACGTTATTGTGATTCTAAGCGACCTCTCATCGCACCTGAAAAATACGTTCACCAAAACAAATGATTCTTGTATTTGGGCGGTTTTCAAAAAAAGTGTACATAGTTAAGGACAAAACTAAGAAACTTTAACTTTTCCATTTCGTCACGAAAATTAGTCGTACATTTAGATAGACGTTAATTAAAACTTTACCTACTTACTTTTTTTGAAAACCGCTTATTTATCCGTCTAAAGGTTCGCAACCCTGTGTTAATTCAATTTCTAACATACAAAGGGAGAGTGCCGCAACCATATCACTTAATTAATGTATATTACCACTCTATAAATGGCCTTGCTTAAGTTCCTACACAGTTTGACTATTCAGTGGCTGTAAATGACAAACGGTTCGCGGGCAAAGTAAACGAACAAGGACTTTAAAACGGGCACATACGTTGATATTTCCAGTGGCAAGAGCACTCCAGTCATTACACCACTGCTCTGCGGACGGTTTACAAATGAATTGGCAGCGCTGGCGATGCTTTTCACTGTAGGGAATAGAAAACAAATTCAATAAGGTGTGGAGGTGTAAATCTCAATTGTAGCGAGCTCTCATCAAGCTACGGAATGGGTTCCAGCTATTCGCTCTCAATAAAGTGTGAATGGAAAAAGCCGGGTCCATTCACTTATTAAATGCAGCGAGCATACCTTTGACGGCTTACGGAAAATGAAGGCTTTAGCAGAATATTATTTTTGTGAAATCGTAGAATGATAAGGTCGGGGCTATTCCGACAGAGAGGGAAATGCATAAAATAAGAACTAAAGGCATAGAAGCGATAACATAAAAGGCAACCTACAGATAGCTGGTTTCGCAGTCTTATTGGGATTCAGTGTGCCAAAAAAAGACAGTTCTATAAGCTTAAATATCATGGTTGTTAACTGTTGCTGACGCACATTGTTGCATATATAATAACAAACGTGGTGTCCATGTCCAGTTGGTGTCGTCGGAGACCAGTTTACACTAGTTGACAACCTTTGTGTATACCTACGGCTAGTTTTAGCAAGAACTGTACTCTATACTCTCCTTTTTTAACTTATTGAACATTCACATTGAAATTTTCGAGACAGGTATAGATTTGATACTTTCGTTCGTACGTTTTAAGGCTCCTTCTATGCCTTTAGTTCTTAGTCTATGTGTCGTCATTTAAAGATTTTAAAGGAATAAAACTTTCCTATGAAAAGTTTGCTCCCTTTTATAGACGTTATGGTAATTAAACTACTATAAACGGGTGCAAAATAGTTTCAAAACATTGCATTTCCCTTGAAAAATCAACCAAGTGACGCATTTATGCCTCTGTCGGAATAGCCGCGCCTGTTAGGACGATTGGCATGACAAACCTGTGACAACATAAAACAAAAACAGGAGTAACCTTTTACTATCAGTGGGAAAAGCTTTTGTAGGCTATCAAAAATATAGTCGGATAAACGCACGAGGAATCGTTCAACTAGGAATTTATTAAGTACCTACTAGTTTTATTTTATCTCGCTATGAAATCATTTATTAAAAATAGGAGAACTTATTATAAACATTATATGTTATACAGCGTGTGTATTCCATTCTTACATACATTTTAATCAAACTAGATATCAATGAAAAGTCTGAAGTGTAGAGACTCAACAGGGGTCAAATCAATCAATCAAGAGATTGATGAATGTACCTAGATGAAGCAAAAGTTGTTTGTTTATACCGGTGCACCTGGCGTTCCAAAGTCCCTGCCTACCCCATTGGAAGACAGGCGTCAATGTATACGTATGTATGTATATAGATATGAGTAACGTTAATCGGCTAAGCAAGTAAGTAATTGTAAAAATTACTATTGTTAAAGTGTAACCATTTTCGAGCAGCAATGTTAATGGAACATCGGTGTAACATGTGCTGAGAGGCACTTACATAGAATTAGTTTTACTTTAATCTTTGTGTTTGTCATCATAAATATCCAGCGGCCGTAATTGTGTCCTTTGTTGGAATCATTCTTTATATCAAAATTATAAAATAGATATCCCTATCGATATTGAGTTCCTAGTGACCCATCAAAACAGGAGTATTTGTACTCTTTATTAAATTTCGTACCCTGTATTATTGAAACTAGGAGCTGCGACGGCGGGTGCAAAACAACACCGTAACATGCACTGAAAAATTGGATTGTTCGATAAACGACTTGTACGCGACGGACTCGCGGGAAACATCTGGTAAAGTATATGTATAGTTGCCGGAAAACTTCTTTGTAGTAGGGGAACGTTGGCGCATATAAATAGAGATCAATTTACTGTGAAAAGTCAAGGTCACATGTTCAAGAAGTTTGCCGGCAACTTATAAAAACTTCATGGTAAACTGGAATCGGAGGAGTTGCTAAGCCAAGCCAACTCACCCAATGATATAATTTTTGATCAGGGGTGATTCTCTCAACACAGCGCTGCGGCGATCTCAAAGGTGAAGTTTTATCTGGTAAGTTGAAGAAGTCCCGTCGGAGCGTACAAAACACATTTTAACGCGTGCCTTCTCAATTAGGCAGCAGGCAGGTGAGTCGAGTTCAGTGTCGTATAAAGCTGCCTAATTGAGAAGGCACGCGCTAATATGTTTTTTGTACGCTCCGACGGGACTTCTTAAACTTGCCACATAAAACTTCGCCTTTAAGATCGACGCAGCGCTGTGTTAAGAGAATCACCCCCAGGACGGCTAACACGAGTTCTATTTTCTCGCTTGTCGCTCAGTGCGTCTCTATCGTTACAGACTAGATTGAAAGGGAGATTGGAGCGACAAGCAAGTCGCGAACAATGTGAGCTAGCCTTCATGCACGCCTAGTTTAACTGGTTTTAAGTAGAAAAAAAAAGTATTGGAAGTTGATGATCAACACTGCATGTTAAAAATAAACCAGCGTGATGTAATATGGAAAAATACAAAAATGTTGCCACAGATTGTCAGTGTCGAAGGCTCTGTTGTACTATACACACGGCGTCAAAAAATCGCATCTTTTCAAATTTTGACATGAAGCAGATATAAACCATATTTCATCTAAGGTAAAGTAGGTATGACTGTAAGGCCTCTTTTGAAAATTTCAAAAGGTCCTTTTTAACCGACTTCAAAAAAAGGAGGAGGTTATACGTTGTATGTATTTTTTTAATGTATGTTCACCGATTACTCCGTCAATTGTGGACCGATTTTGGATTATTTTTTTTGGTTTGATAGAGTATACTTCCGAGGTGGTCCCATTGTCACCAAATCTGAATCTGATGAGGGGATCAGTGAGGAATTGAGGGAACTCCTCAAATATTGTAGGTAAACACACAGCGATTTTAGTATTTTTAGTAACAAATCTAGCATTTTCATTCAGGAAGTATCATTTGGGAAAGTGAAACTGATGATGAAGACCACAGATGGCCATCGGAACTCCTCAACGGTACCTATTTCAAGGGTGGCGATCAGATATCTCGATTAAGATAGTTGAGAGACTACAACGAACAATATTTAATTGTTGAAATATGACTATGACTTTCCGGCGGCGTTGCTTGCGGCGCGCTTGAAACTTAAAGTTTCATATCAACTAGTAAGTGAGACTTGGGACAGCGTATTATGATGACAAAAAGGTAAAAAATAAATATTTTATTTAAAAAAAAAAAAACAAAAAACCGCCTTCAAAAACGCAAGAAATAACTTCTTTTAAAATTGTAGGCACCTACTCGTACCTAATAGGTTAGTCCAACTGAAGTCGGCGACCACAATATTTTCATCTAAAAAGCCGACTTCAGTGGGACTAACCTACTTTTGACACGTTATCGTATTGTTTTTAACTCGCCCGCCATTACTGTCGAGTAAATAAGAGCTACGTGACATACGATACGATACGATTACGTGTCAAAAGCAATATGTTTTTACCGAGTAGAATTAGAACCCCAAATTGCTACCATACCCCGAATCACTAAATTTGTAGCTTTAGTTGCCTCCTTTCTTTCACTCGTAATTCAAGACCAAATTGAGAGAAAGAAATGTAGCTAATGGATCAAACATAAATTTTCAAAGGCCTAAAAAAATTGTTTGCTCTTGTCGTATCCATAATATTAACCTTTAGATGAACTTTACTCGATGTTGTTTTTACCTGATTTGAGCGTCTCTTTTATGTATTCAAGTTATGCTCAAGGCTTGTTTTAGTTCTATCATCCGCTTTGAAAAAATGAAGCTTTAAACACCCCACTGCATTTTTAGATAACGTCGTCTATGTATGTTAAAAAAATGTAACCCCTCCCTTCTCATTAGGTACTGTGATTAAAATATTATAGGCATTAATTGGCCTATATCACTCCCACAACCAAGACGAATCTAAGGAGACGTCACACCTGCCACCTAAGTGGTAAGTAGAATCTGAGACCCATAGACATTTGAATTCTCAAGATTGCAATCCTAAAACCTCAAATGCGTTGCCAACCCCGAGGACTAAGGTGGAATGCCTCCATGCAAGTAATTGCACCGGTTATCCCCACACTGGAACACAACAATGCGAACGCTGCTGCTTGGCGGTAGGATAAGATGGTGGTAGCGATCTGGACGGACGTCACCTCATAATTATGTTAAAATCCGTCAACCTGTTTAGGCTGCAGAGCGTGCCCAAGGAATAGACATACATGCATACACTCGAAAAACATAACCTGACGCTTATACAACAATACAGTTAGGTAAAGATATTTCAAATTGACTATTTATTTATTATTCAGGTACATAATAAAACCTATCAATCAATGTTAAATCCTATGTCAAAAATAGTCACTTTAAATTACTTTAAAAATCAACGTTATGTAAATAGTTTCCTTGGAATCATGTGTATCCTGTAAATATTCATAAACGGATGTTACATGTTAGACAATGTGTTTACCCAGAAAATAAATAGATTAATTTAAGTAAATTATTTTTCTTTCTCTCTTTCTTACCTAAATGAGCTTTTAGATTTTAGTTAAAACAATTAAAATACAATAAAATCCCTCATGCATTGGATACGACTACTGGTTTTACTACAGGTACGTAAATACATTCTAGGGTCATACACAGATTTAAGTTACCGTCTTTTCTGTGGACACACCGAAAGTTAACGTTTTTAAGGCCTAATATTCTGGCTAAGCCCATTCCCGCAAAAACGCCGTCAGGACTGCTTTAGACCTATCATATAAAAACATAACTTAGCTATTTAACTGTTGAGCACAGGGGAGACAACTTTCTTTTAAGAGTGTGTATGACCCTCTAATCATAAACATTGTTTCCGATTCAAGAATTATCAAGAAGTGTTTTTAGAATTATTGGTATTTCTGTAGCTCTGCCTACCCCACTCTGGGAATGAAGGCGTGATGTTATGTATGTATGTATGTTTCCGATTATAAAAATAGAATAATAATAGTCAGTTTCAGTAGGTTTGTTATCCTTAGAGTACTTAGGCAGGCACCTCGTAGAGTAGCCAAATGTTTTTTATAAAGGTAAACATACCTACGAGCTCACTGGCGCGTATTTAATAATAACCTACTCGCAGTAACTTGATAGAACTGTGAAATTGTAATTCACAATGGCGAATACTGGCCGTCATTAATTGTTGCGTAAATGTTGCAGTTGCAACAATAAAAATTCGGTAACAGTTTCGTTATGCAAGCATTCTTGGACGCACAGTCAAACAGTTTAACTTTTAAACACGGTTCAGACTCGTTTATAATATTAAGTATATTCATTTAAGCCATGGGAATTTTAAAATCATCAGTGATATTATTAAACAAATTGACCTAGTCCCGACAACGAAAACATAATTTTGAAATGCATACTTAAATACTTAGGTGTGGGGAGACCCCTAGGGCCATGGGGTAAAACCATAATAGCCAATACTGTCAAGTAAATGAGAGCTATCGTAACGTTGACAATACGATACCATGCCCAAGTAGGTTTAACTTTAATGTTTTTGTTATATAGAAACCTTACATGTGCATTCGCGAAAATTCTCAGTCTAGGGTTCCGGCACCGTATTGCAAACACGAAAACAATTTTTCAAGGTTTTTCAGTTCTTTGCCGCAATAAAGTTATGCGTTCCAGTTCTACTACCTTCATGAGTTTTAAAATACTAAATATGTTAGTAGCGTTTAAGTCAAAACCCAATAACTAAGTTAGGTGCGGTATTTTTTTTCGTTACTTATAATCATCTTTATTTCAGCCGACAAAAGGCCCACTACTGACAGGTGAGTCAAGCTCACTACCTATCGTTTGAAGCTGCCTAATTGAGAAGGCACGCGCTATAATGTGTTTTCTACGCTCCGACGGGACTACTTAAACTCGCCGGAGAAAAAAAACCGCGTAAGGAATAACATGTCTGGAACTAGGCCACCCCCAAGGTTTGTCACAAGGACCCCATTGTTTACCATGTTAATTAAATGTCAGAATCTTTGTTTCCAATAATACCAATAACAATAATTTCATGTTTCATAAACATTGTAATACATAACTATCACATGCCATATAGCTCAGTGGGTATAATCTGGAATATGTACCTACTACTATTATAATAATCTATCTATTCTGCGTTATGGCAGGTCTCGTCATCGTACCTATCAGAATAGGTACGATGACGAGCGATGCGAGGAGGAGTGTTAAGAAGAACTGCGACCCTACAGCGCGCGAGCCGAGCGAGCAAAGCGAGCGTGCTTCGGCAGCGGCCGGCGAAGCGCCAGAAACGGTTTTTTTTATAATACGATACTACTATTATAATTCGGGAAGAAAAACCATTTAGTATGGCGATTAAATTTTCTATTAACTTATTATTACACTTAATGGTATGGAAAACAATACGTCTAATCTGCTATTCGATGCATGTAGAGAGCTCTTCTTAAGACTATGTTATTTTCAGATAAAGGACTTACAAGTATAGTAGGAATTTTATAAAATGTCGGAATCCCTAGAACATTCTTTCAAGTGAATTCCGACCTAATTGCCATTCAATGTTAGTCAGAATTCATTTGAGATAATGTACTAGGGATTCCGACATTTTATAAAATTCCTACTATTTATACTTCATTTAGGTATGATCAAGTAGGTATCTTGGCAAAAAAGAGTAGGAGAAATGAGTAGGTACCATATCTCTCTAAACATTAATGTTGACTCAATCGTTGTATCGTCGTCATTTCAGTCATTTTAAAATATAGATAAAGATTTTCTACGCAAACCCTTATCACAAATCAAATAAATAACATTTTGATAGCTATGATCAAGCAAAATCAAAATTTCACGCCAAATGCCCAGATATATTCGTCTCTTTGATAACTAATTGTACGACTACAAGTAAGTAGTCGATGTTACGAATAATGTTGAGTTCCGTCATCATTATGTAAACCGATGCCTTAATCTTCTTTACATGGTATAAAACGGAGACACTCTTTCTGTCTGTCTGTCTGCGTGTATATCCGCTAACTCCTCCTAAACCACGCAACGGATTTTGATGCGGTTTTCACCGTCAGTTAGATAATTTTCCATGGAAGATTTTATGTACAATACATTTTGGTTTATTATACGAGTTTTATAGAAAACTAACATAAACCGAAGCGTAGCGAGGGCGGGTCCCTGGTACTCTTATAAAGGTCAACAACTCGTTGGCAGTTATCTAACGTTGTTGACGTCAGCTTGATTTGACCTAGATTGAATGCAATACACACATTTAAAATGAATCTGTATAGAACCGACAGTAAATAGATTTAATACGTTTTGTTTTACAAATGATGTCAATAAATTTCCTCGCTGCTAAAAATTAAATAATAAAATGATGATAACTATGATATAACGACGATTCTTAATATCGCGATAAAAAAACCGTTGCAAAAGATAATAGAGATTAAAAACCAGGCAAGGGCATGTCGAACCATTCTCTACGCAGGGTTCAGTCGCCGTTAGGTACATACAAACACATAAAAACTAAAAACTCTCTCCAATAACCACGAATTTATTTTATACTTAAGTAAGGTAATTAACGTTTTAGTCACCTGTGACTCATTCTCATGAACCAATGAAGTCTATATAGTCGTACCTAATAGATTTCCTGTTAAATTAAAAATGTACAATATTTCTGATTTGTAGTATTTGTTGTTTTGGCGTTAAGGTGAAGACTCGTAACTCGTGATAGTTTTATAATTTAATATTTCTTGAAAACTTTTCCAAATGTTTTAAAAATATCATATATCATATACACATATCGGTTTTTTGGGGTATCTAAAAATAAAACACACACGTATGACAAATAATAATTTACCCTTGCTTTATATGTATATGACGCTGCCACTGCTGCGAGGGTGATTCCCTGGGCTTTGTGCTTGGTATAAATATATACAAAATTTCAACTTTATGACTTTGATAGTTTCTGAGATTTCTGAAGTGGCTGTGATAAACAAACAGACTGACGGACGGACATGGCGAAACTATAAGGTCCTTTTTTAACTACGGAACCCTAAAAAAAAGTGAGCTGTGGCCAACAAATCCTAAATAAACCTGCTGAGTCCGTTTGGAATGTTGTGGCCCCTAGTTCAGTATTTTGTCGGTAGTTGACCCGGCGAAAATAAGTTTTATTTTTGTTTTATAAAGACCGAAAACATTTTAATCGTCTCCCGCGCAGGCCAGTCAAAGCTACAGTTGTACGAGGCGGCCGACGCACGCGCACGCTGTTGATCAATGTTCTTACTCATTTGTTTATTTCTTAACAAACACAATAGTGGAAAACAAGTGATAGCTGTGAACCTGTATCTGGATTAATATCGGAACTTAACTAATTAGTGGTAAGTAAGTAGTTATATTGCGCTTTTAAATTTGTTGTTTTTAGATCATAGTCGTGCCCTTGACCTCGCTGTTGTTACATATTAATCGAATGTAAGTACGCATGTGAAACCCTTACTTTGCTTTAATTTCTTACCTTTTTTAATTAAGTGCATTACACAGGTTAATTAATGTTGAATTGACAATTTTTCAATGTTTTTGTGATCATAATTGTTTTCATTTTGTATTGAAGACCTTCCACTCTGCTCAGCCTAGATTATTTTTTCCTTCACGGTCAAAGTTAACTAGCTTAAAATGAGTTAAAAAATATATTTTACCTTATATGAAACCTTGTATACCTACATGAGGTGGATTTAAACGAATATAGTTAATGTACTATTAGACGTATCAATTTCGTATAACTTCTGACATAGGTACTACACCCTGCACAATTTTTATCGGTAATTCCAGTATAAAATCCCTTTTCTCTTTAAATCATGGATTCATGCATAGCAATAGGTAAACGCAGAGATAACAAAATATGATTTAGGTACTTACACTCGTACCTCATTTGACTTTTAAAACTAGAAATAAATTCTCCTCAGTTAAAGTAAAAAGCTTATAACAAAAAATGGGTTAGGTACTTATATTTTTATCATTAAGTCGATTTAATCTTTAATATTTTTGACATTTAAAACATATTAATAACAAACATAAACATATTAGTGTACCTACTTAATTGGTGTAATGCCGTTCTAATAAATAAATATTCCTCATTTACAATCAGAGTCAAAGCCCCTGATAGGCATTTCATACTTCTTTTTGTATTAAGTTAGTATGTAAATTCGAAAAGAACGGCATAGGTATTTTCCATGGAAAGATTTGATAATGTTGCTATTGAAATCTATTACCTTATTAGTGTATAGTTTTATGGACATTGTTTTATTAGTTCAAAGTTTAATACCTGATGTTTTTTGTGTGAGTCAACTTGCTTTTTTTACACTTGATAAAATAATATGTTTACGTACACACACGGTTTCGCTGTTATTAGACTTATTAGGTAGGTACCTAATCGGTGACACAACGAGATCAAAAGCAAGACATGAAGTCAAGATGCTGCGTCTGATCCTCATCAGTATGGTTTTATGCGGTACAGTCACAAGCAAAAAAAACAACATCCAACATTACTCAAAAATATAGGTACGTTCCGTAAACAATAGAATGGGTCATACTAATTACACGACATCTATTTTGACGGACCGTAGTTTACGCACCGTTAAGCTCCGGTGTGGTCGCTGCCTTATGCTTGTAAATGAGACATATCAGATATCTCAATGTCGGACAATATAGTCTATACAACGTGTTACAAAGTAATCCGTAAAAAAGAAATCACAAAAGTAGTGTGAACCCTTATTAAATATCGTCAGTTCAAGATTTTGTTATATTGGTTGTTAGTTTGTTAGTTACAAGTGTAGTAAACATAAGTAAGTTTTAAGAAACCGTTTTTTTTTCAAAAATCATATACACGGTTGGATGGATAGATATCCGAAGGTGGTATCCATTGGTTTTTGTTGATGTTATGTGCGCATTGTAAAATAATAAGGTCTAAGAGTAGGTACTTTTTACGTGGGTAAAATTTGTTAGGTAGATGATTTCATGTAAGTATGTAAGTATCGAACCTCGAACAAGAGGCTGACTGCTGTCTTTTACGTAAATGAGTTTTAATAAATAAAACATCCTTATTCATTCGTAATAATACATTCCTATTCTCAGTTTAAACACTTCTAGTCTGGCATGGCTATAATTTTATTATATACGGCGATAATTTTACTATTAAAATTAGCTTTAACATTTTTTTTTGTTGCTTGGCGGGTAGTAGGATCCTGTGCAGGGCCCGTCCGGATTGCTACCACCATCCATTAACCACCCGCCAAGTAACAGTGTTCGCATTGTTGTGTTCCGGTGTGGGGATAAGACAACCGATGAAATTACTAGCATAGAGGCATTCCATCTTGGTCCTCAGGGTTGGCAATGCATTTGAGTTCTTAAGATCATAGTCTTGAGAATTCAAATGTCTATGGGTCTCAGATTCCCTTACCATCAGGTGGCCTGAGCGCTCGTGTGCCTTCACCTTAATATAAAAAAAATGTGATACCCAAAAATGCCTGTTTGAAAATTCACCTAATCTAGCTCTGTGCCAAATTTCATCCATATACGATACAGATTGAGTAACAAACATCCAAACTTTCGCAATTATGATAATTACTAGCTTCTGTCCGCGACTTCGTCCGCATACATTTCGATTATCGTTATGCCTTTGTGTTAATCCAGGGTATAAGCTATCTCCATTTTAAATTTTCATCTAATTGCACACACACTAACTTTCACATTTATAATATTAGTAGGATATAGTATATATAGTACACATATACATATATATGTATACATATGTTAAGATACAAGTAGGTTAGGTATAAAATTGAGTTTTTTTTATGTTAAAGAGAAGGCACACGAGCACTCAGGCCAGCTGATGGTAAGTTGAATCTGAGACCCATAGACATTAGAATTCTCAAGACTTCAAATGCGTTGCCAACCCTGAGGACTAAGATGGAATGCCTCTATGCTAATAATTTTACCGGTTGTCTTATCCCCACATCGGAACACAACAATGCGAACACTGTTGCTTGGCGGGTGGTTAATGGATAAGATGGTGGTAGCGATCCGGACGGACCCTGCACAGGCTCCTACCACCACTAAAATATGCAAAGTAATTGATTCCTTTCGTCATCATTACAGCAAAGCAAGTCACAATTGTATAAATTATGCGTACGTACGTACGTTTTGCATGTTTTACTTATAAAGTACCTACCTACACAATACATTATGTAAATTAAGAATTATATAAGTACATAAATGTCAAGGGATAATTTTACAATCTTTTGTCCCAAACTTAAACCTACACTTGTATTATGGGCACTAGATAAAATACAGATATATTACAATGATTAATTAATAACAAAACTTAGATTAATAAACAAATCGTCACACCCATGCTAAATTCGCAAATCTGTAATTTGACTTCAAAAGAAAATGACGGAAACGCCATTTGGTAAAACAGCGAATCTGCTATTCTTATTTTAAATCGAAGTGCAGATTTGCGACTTTGGCATGGGTGTGACGAAATATTCGCGTCCGTTATAAAATGGAGGAGGCCTTTACTCGCAGAGAGGTCCTTAATGAAATCAATACGAGTATTAATAATTGAAAATATTTATGCATGAAAATGTATTATCGTTTAACTAATCATTAGAATTTTAAATGTAAAATTATCATGCATACTCTTTTTATATAAAATGTTGAATGAAATGTAATATTTTTATTAAGGAAATAAAGAGGCTCTATTAATAATAATTCGCGTCCATTACACAAATATTTACTTTTACCGAAAATCACTAAGACTTCATTATAAGACAACGTTACTTTCTTCCGTTGTGTAACGAAAATTAGTCTAACAATCATAATAATATAGTTAACTAGCGACCTGCCAGCGGCTTCGCCCGCTGCACTTAATTTTTTCTTGTATTTTTTTTTTGTAAAATATTTTTTTTGCCCCCGTGTGGTTGCCGGGTTAGAATAGTGCCACTCCATGTCTTCCCGTGGATGTCGTGTGAGGTGACTAAGGGAATAAAAGGCTTATAGGTAGTACTGTTAGGCGATGGGCTTGCAACTTGTCACTAATTCACTGCTAAACATCTTAGCCTGACTATGCAAAATGTGGTTACAGAATTATCAACAAGTTTAGAGTTGTTGGTATTCTGTTGCTCTGCCTACCCCACTCTGGGAATAAAGGCGTGACGTTATGTATGTGTGTGTATTTTTTTATATATATAAAAAGTATCCTATGTTACTTCTAGTACCTCCCAGAATATGTGTACAAAGTTTCATGATGATTCGTCAAGTACTTTTTGCGTGAAAGCGTAACAATCATCCACGCTTTCACATTTATAATATCAGTGAGGATTTGCGTGACACACAGGAAAAGCATAAGGTTTTTTTATTGAGTCTACGTACTCGTACCACGTAAAATATTTTTTAAATTAGAAATTAAAAAAGTAGGCACCTTGCACTTACATAATGCTATGATGCGTTGGGGGTGATTCTCTCAACACAGCGCTGCTTCGATCTTAAAGGTGATGTTTTATCTGGCAAGTTCAAGAAGTCCCGTTGGAGCGTACAAAACACATTTTAGCGCGTGCCTTCTCAATTAGGCAGCTTTATACGACACTGAACTCGATTAATTAATTAATTAATTTAGCGCTGTGTTGAGAGAATCACCCCCCTGTCCAGTTCAGCATAAAATATATTTGTCATAATTTAACAGAGGCCCTAGCCAAGATGCGTTCGCTAACTAGCGTTTGTATACGTTTTGTTTTTAAACCAACGCGTCACTGGTAGATCACGTCATACGAAAAGTCACGTGATCAACTAGTGACGCCATTATTTTAAAAACAAAACGAATAGAGACGGTATATTATACAACGTGTTACAAAATAATACTTAAAAAAGAAATTACGAAAGTAGTGTCAACCCTAGTATACTGTATACCTAAGATACTGAACTGACGTTATTTAATAAGGGTTGACACTACTTTTGTAATTTCTTTTTTACGGATTATTTTGTAACACGTTGTATATCTAATATGTACCGTTATTAATTTATTTATGTATACTTTACGTATCATATTGTAGAATAGTAAAATCAATTATTAGTTAAATATTTTTTCCAAATTTAAGGGAAAAGATGGTCTTTTTAATGCACCTACCTATTTTCTGATTTCTCTTTCACGTTAAGGTTGACTTGTAGAGAATGCTTGTAGCATTAAGTTCGCCTTTTATACACTGTTACAATTTGCAATAAAGTCTTGAAATAAATAAATAAACGCTAGTTAGCGTACGCATCTTGGCAAGGGCCTCGAGCTATTACGGCTAGCACAAATTAATTTTCTCGCTTGTCTCTCAGTGCGTCTCTATCGTTAAGGACTAGATAGAAAGGAAGATCCGAGCGACAAACAAGTCGCGGACAACTTGTGCTCTCCTGCACGGCAAGCACATGACGGCGCGCGCGAGTTAAGTCTCGAGATAGACTACCCGTCATTGTCTAATTAGAACGGTCAGGAAAAGACAGGTAGTCTTTCTCGCGGGCGACATAACTCGCGCGCCGTCATATGCTAGCCGTGAAGTCAGTGTCCTACACACGTCACTTAATCTACTTACTTGTTCTAGATGCAATAAAAGGTGCGTCACTTAATCTACTTACTTGTTCTAGATGCAATAAAAGGTGCGTTTGTTTTCCTAGCAGAGAGCAATGTCGGTGCCCTTGAGATCTAAGGTTTTATAATAGCTTTTACATGACTCTCCCCGACATTTTTTTCTCATAAAAACCTAAATCCGAGTGTCCTTTATAAAGTAGTTTGCACTTGAGTTGAAAAAAACCTTCCGCCGCTTGATTTGAGAATTGTTACCTATTTTCACTAGAACAAAGTATATTATGTACTTTATAAAGTACACTCGGTTTTTTCGGATGACTTTATTTGTGTAGTGTCAGGACTTAAAGGGAGCGTCCATTTAGTTCTTTATAAAGGATGCAGGGATCCAGAAGGCTAGACCACTGGTTTAATTGGCCAGTACAAGAACAACAAAGTTATTACATCAATTAATTGTAATTGATTTACTAAGTGACATTAATTGCAAACCGCTTTGTAATGATAATTTAATGATGGTTAATAGTTTAATTCACTTGCAAGTATTGTGCGTAGACCTCGCGTTCTTGTCTGTCAGTTTGTTTGTTTGTCTGCTCGATGCAAACTTAACTTTCCATTTTTGACTAACTTTCCGATGACCTAGACTTGAAGCTTAAAACTTAAAACAAAGCTCAAAACTGAATGATATGGTAGAAAAAAATACATCTGTACTAATATTATAAATGTGAAAGTAAATGTCTATGAAATGAAATGAAATGAAATTTGAAATGAAATGAAATTTTTATTGCGTATAAATTAAGGTTACAGTTTGCAGGTACATTCGCTTATAATTATGTTTCACTTAATCCTACCCTTGCAGGTGTACACGCCTTAGAAAAATTAAATCTATTACAAACATAATAAAACATAAATCAAATAACATAAAATTATAAATTTATATCATTAAAAAATATAATATCTAACTAGAATTTTTTTTTTTAACTATATTATATTATTAATATTTTATTAGGTATATGTTATTAGCATTTACTTAAAATGTTAATAAAAAAAACACAATATTGTTATTCTATATTATAAATTATCACAAAGAAAGTCTCTCACACTGTAATAACACTTGTCAAGCAACAATTGTTTCGTCAAATAAATAAATTGCTTGAGGCTCTTTTCTTTAAATGGGTCCGGCAGTTTATTAAATATGTCTATACACATCAGATAGGTGTTGCCTGAAGAGAGTTTAAGTCTAGCAAATGGCTTATGGATCTTATTTTTATGTTGAGATCTTAATGATCGTGAAGATACATCTTGCTTCTGTTTAAACAAGTTCTTATACTTAAAAACAAAAACACAAACCTCCAGTATGTATAGGCAAGGCACAGTTAGTATTTTATATTTTTTTAAATAGGGACGGCATGAGTCAGTTTGACATAGGCCGAAAATATTTCTTATACATCTTTTTTGTATTAATAACACCTTTTCATTATTAACAGCATTTCCCCAAATAACGATGCCATATCGGAATATGGAATCTACGTAACCATTGTATGCCGTTATAGCTGCTTCAATCGATACAACTTGGCTTACTCTTCTCAAAGCAAAAATAAATTTATTTACTCGCGAACAGACAGACATTACATGTTCTTTCCATTTACAGAAACAATCTATGTTAATTCCCAAGAATTTGGCCAAACAGACTTCCTCTATGGTTTGACCAAGATAACTAATGTCTACTTTTACAGGGCGACTTTGACCGCTACGAAATTGGATGAATTTAGTTTTACTAATATTAACTTTTAAATTATTCATTGTCAACCATTCCACAGTCTGAGCTAGAGCTGTGTTTATGTCATTATTAAATGTACACTTACCTTTTTCTTCAATGATTATTGTCGTGTCATCCGCAAATAATATACAATCATGACAAAGGGAGTTTGGTAAGTCATTAATGTAAATTAAAAAGAGTAGGGGGCCAAGTATGCTACCCTGGGGTACTCCATAGTTATTTGCTATGTATGGCGACCGGTACGATACCATAGTTTTACTTATTGGGGAATATCTTGAAGTTTCAACGCATTGAGTCCTGTTATTTAGATATAACTCGATCCAGTTTAGTGCAGGACCTCTTATGCCGCATCTAGATAGTTTAGATAATAGTCGCTTGTGACAAACAAAATCAAATGCTTTGCTCATATCCATGAACAAAACGGCAACAGCTGACCTTTTGTCTATACATTCTATTACTCGTTTAATCAATTTAAAATCAAGAGATGTACTTCTACATTTTCTAAAACCGTGTTGTTCTTCTTTTAAAATCCTATTTTTCTCCAAAAAGCTAAGTAGTCTTGCATACAATACTTTTTCAAATATTTTTGAAAAGATTGAAATTAGAGTGATCGGTCTATAGTTGTCTACATTACAAACATCTCCCTTTTTGTACAACGCTTTGACAATTGATTTTTTTAAAGCTTCAGGGAAAACGCCTTGATTCATAGATAGGTTAATGACATACAGTAATGGTCTTACAACAGTGAACAAACTTTTCTTAATGATGTCGGTTTTTAAATCATCATATCCAACTGCCATCGTATTCTTTAAACTATGAACTATTTTAGTGAGTTCTATCTGTTTGTTACGCTTTCACGGATAAACCGCTGAACCGATTTAGATGAAATATGGTATGGACATATTTTGCGTCCCAGGGAAGGACATTCCTGATGATTCCAGTTCCTGAGGGAATAAATGACTTCAACGCGGAAGGAGTCACGGGAAACAGCGAATTATCTAACAAATCACTTTAAAATGGTGGTACCTAGTTTTATTATTTCTAATATTTTTAATAGGAATGTTCTTACTCATTTAACAATCTAAAGAAAAAACTTACGAATGAAAATTAAAACTAAAACTTCTTTCTTACTTTTTTAACTTTAGATAATTTCGCATTTATCGATTATTTACTAAAATTACCGAGTGATTATGGCAATCGAATCAATACAAATTTTTACGTATACTACTCGCATATGCTTGTTAATTATTATAGTCGACATCTGCAATTTTTATTGAAATTTGAAACAATTTAAACCTGATAATATTATCCTCGTGAGACCCGGTGTGCTATTTAAGAGTACATAATCAAGGCAATTTAGTTTCAGCTGTATGCTAGTGAACATAAAGTTCATTTTTATTTGTTTCAAAATTGAAAATGCCATTTAAGAGCAAAGGTAATGGAACTTTCTTTCCTTGATGTAAGATTCAAATTCCCACTTACTAAAATCTCCCTGTTTTGTGACTCTCACGTCGATGTGTTACCAGTAAATAAATTTTATAAATTTAACATGACAAACCGCCTCTGAGTCACAGTTATTTGTTTGCTTGTTTAAGTAATGGTTAAAACTAACAAAATGTCGCGCTAATGTCACTAATTCATGAACTAAAATTGCTAACGTTATTTTATTATACGTGTTAGTTACGTTTCTATAAATATAATATAGTCAATTAATGATTACTAGTTACTAGTATATTTTTGTCAGTTTTCGATAACCGCCGCTGTCCAAAAATGTATCGTGGTTTTGCTAACATAAAATTGGTAAATTAAAAGAAGTTTATAATTGTGGTTTCTAATAATTAACTAGATAATTATGTTCTATTTTTTAGTCTCTGAAATTTCTTCAAAATGGCACCCGACACTGAGAAGCGTCAAACCAGTTTTCCTCTTCTTAAATATCCAATGCTGCGCAATGAGGAGCCGAAGACACCACAGCAATGGCTGAAAGGAAAAAGAATTCAAGATGGCGCCGAAGATCTATGGAGGATACACGACTCTCTATACGACTTGACAAGTTTTATCAAAAATCACCCTGGAGGGTCTCAGTGGATTTCAGTCACAAAGGTGAGCCTCGATTTGCATGTGGCAATTACTAGACTAAAAGTGGTAAAACGACCACCAATTTAGCAATATAATAAAAGCATAAATGCTTGTTACGTTGAATCATGCTGCCCTTTATAATAAAAAAAATCATTCCATCTTAGTTATCAACCCATTTGTAAAAAAACTTCTTATCAAAGGGTAATCAAACTCAGGAGGGTCAGTCAAACTGAAGTCGGTTTTTGGTTTAAAATATTGTAGAGCGCCGACTTCCGTTTGACTGACCTGTTACCAGTGCACGCACTGTATTCAGACGGGTTCCGTACACTTTAATCGCCTATATCTCAAGAACCAATAATGTCTACTTAGTCGTGAGAGTTTCCCTTTAAAATTCGTTATATGCTCTTTCATATAAGTTATTTTTCAGATTTTTAGTATTTGTAGTTTTGGCTGTAGTGGGGGCTTGAATCTAACAAAGATAGCTTAATATTTCATAAACAGATCACTTAATCGAAAAGTTGCTTCAAAAACCAAAAATCTTTCAAATTTTTTTGAAAGAACTATCCAAAGACACCCCACACAAAATACATCTCCACGGTACGTGTAGGAGAGATACTAAAAAAAAACAATATTTATTTTTACTACTTTGTTGTTGTGACAAAGACGTATTATTCATGCCAAATAACAGCTTTCTAGTACTAAGAGTCTCTGAGCTAGGCTGCAGACGGACGGACGGACGGTCTGACATGGCGAAACTATGTATAAGGGTTCCTAATTTGACTACGGAACCCTAAAAATGATAAAATTTAATATTTGGAATTGTTAATCTTGTCCCCGCCTGGAACACCTTTTCTAATACCGTAAACTCGGGTTACTTTAGCCCTAGGGGGTAACATTGCCCACCCTTAAAACTATAAGTATTTTAGTGGTAATCATCTTCAATTGGTTAAATATTTTTAGAACCATATAAGTAGCTTAGTCCTGATGTATCATTTAACAAAATAATTAAATATTAAAGGTGGTTTTTGGGGTGGGCAATGTTACCCCCCTAGGGCTAAAGTAACCCGAGTTTACGGTATTCAAATTATATTTCTGTGATAGTTAGTATATCTAAATTGTCTTATTTGTTAAGAGGCCGTATGCGAAATTCTGCCGATTTAGCTGATTTAACTAATTTTACCGACGTGATTTTACAGTTGAAATACTTTATTTCTACAAAATTGAATGCGCAACACGAAAGATAATTTAAATGTTCAACGAATGTATGAGCTACTTTTTTGTTTTTATTATTTGATTTTGATTAATCGACCTGAAACCGGCGACTGTTTTGTGAATTTTCCTGTAAGAGGTTTAGAATATCGCATATTCACGAATCATTTTAACGTCTACAAGGTATGAAAAAATTACAATTTATTGCTGTAACTGACGTCTAAAAAATGTTTAGAGAGTTTAAAGAAAAAATCGTAATATTTAAAGTTTTAAGACAACCTAAATTTCGCATTATAACACTCGACAAAAATAAAAAACTAGCTCATTCATTCGTAACTCATTTATTCGATCATAACTGTAATGATATTTCATGATGTGCATTAAAACTTATAGAAAAGCAGTATTTTAACAGTAAAATCACGAAAAGAAGCAAAACCGGCAAAATTTCGTATACGGCCTCTTAACGAGGTACCGAATAAAACAATCATGGCGTGGTGTATTATAAGTACAATGCTCTTACAATTTTCTATAGATTATAAAGCTTGGTTTTCGCTATTCAGTTGATATTTTTATTGCAGTCGAGTTTTTTGTTTTTTAAATAATTCAGTTTGTTCGAGATAGTTTTTTGTGTTTGTACTCATTGTAACAGCGTCGGTACATCGGAACTCACAATGGCCCAACATGCTCTTGCCTGGTGGAAGTCGGGTAAAACTTCCCGAAGGAGGGTTATGTTTTTAAACCTATTTTGGGCGTGTTTATCGATGTAGACAATCGTGTATAAACCATCTGTCACTTTCTGACTAGTAAGTTTGAGAGTGACGAAGCTATCCACCGCGATGGAGGCGACCATAATACTGGCCTTATTAGGTTTCGTTTATTAAGCTCTAATTAAAGGAAATTAAAAAAATACCTATTTACGTTCACAGGTAGTGCATCTTGCGATCAGTTGGTAAATAGTAGTAGTAGTGCCTCGTTATTCTTTAATAATTATGTACATATTAATTTATTTCGCTATAAAATACAATTACAATTTTCCTTATACCATGTACCAGTAATTTAAACTTACTTTGTATTTTAATAACACCTCTTAGTTCTTTATTTAGCACTGCATGCCCCGCTACCATGTTATTATTAGTGAGAAATTAAGTACTTAATAAGGCATCTAAAACCATGTAGGTAGCTGTTACAAAGTTTTGCAATTATGTAGTTACTAAGTCAATTTATATGTACGTATGTATGTATGTAAACCCTTTAGTGCACAGAAACGACGACAATTCAAGTTTGCATCAATATACTGGGTGATTTTGGGGTCATGATCCGAAATGGCCAAAAGTGAATAAGATGGTTATACTGAACAAATTTTCCGATGGGACTACCACGAAATCGCCAAAAAAAACAGCTGTTCCATACATTAACGGTGAATTAATTGAGAGTTAGAGACCCCAAAATCACCCAGTATAATGTACATAGGGTAATTTATCCATGTTGGATCTCTCCCGGTTAACTTTGGGGTAGAATAAGCAAGGATAATACAAGATAGACAAATTAACAAAATAACAATTAGTAACATACGTCCGAGAAACATATAAAAAACTGTTTTAATAAAATACATACACACGTAATAAATACACTTATACATAAGTAAACTCATCGTCTTTAACCTTTCTCTATGTGTGATTCATGTTATTAAATTAATGTTTTCCAGGGTACTGATATCACAGAAGCATTTGAGACGCACCATTTAAAAGGTATAGCCGAAAACATGCTGCCAAAATTCTTTGTGAAAAATACCAATGTCCCAAGAAACTCGCCTTTTACATTTAAAGAAGACGGATTCTACAAGACGCTTAAGTTAAAAGTATCTGCAAAATTAAAAGATATACCCAGGAATACAAGAAGGAAAAGTGACTACGTCACCGATAGTTTGCTGTTTTTATTCGTACTAGCCACTTGCTTTTCATGTTGGGTAATGACTAGAAGTCCAGTGTTCGGGTTGCCTTTGATCATACTTAATGGTTTCCTTCTATCAAGCGTAGCCACTTGTTCACACAATTACTTCCATAGAGGTGATAATTGGAGAATGTACATATTCAATCTTCTCGGCTCCTGTTACTCGTAAGTATTTAAATTGTTATCTATTAGGTACTTGAATATTTTTATCCTTACAAACATAATCAGTGCGAGTCTATTTGATGTCTTTCTTTCTGTCTTATTCACCAAATGCCATAATAATATTGCATTAAAAAAGGATCGCAAACCTAAAAAAGATGTATGTATCTATTGACTTGAAAGAGGAATTCAGAAACCGCATTACTAGCGAGACTTGTAGCATAAGATCCATTCAGAGAAATATTTTAGATTTCAGAAGACACGAAACAAAAGGGCAACTACGATATGCGACTTCTTTATTAAATATTTTAACGAAAATTAAAATGAAACTATAAAACACGTTTAGCACACTTTTTGCACCGATGAGGCGAATCAAGGTTGTCATGAGATCGTGGAGATCAACTTCAACTTAATTATTCAAGACCAAAACAAGATATAGCTATGCAGCTCATTTTACGGCGAGCGCTGAGGACAGAGCTATGTATATAACTGCCATAGCTCTGGGGGGTTATCATGAGCTAGGTTTGCAGTTCACTTTACGGTCAGCGTAAAGGACACAGCTATGGCAGTTATATAGCTCTGTCCTTCTCTCTGAGCGTAAACAGAACTGCATAGTTAGGTCATGATAACCCCCCTGTTCTTTACGCTCGCTGTAAAATAAACTGCATAGTTATGTCATAATAACCCTCCTTGACAGTGCACAATACACACATGAACTGACATCGAATAACAACTTTTTAATACCGAGATTACCGAGCGCTATTCGGGTGACACTATTAAATCACAATTTAATTTGAAATACCTTGGAACCCGATTTTTTGGTGGAAGCCGATTTTTTCCGAAGATGGCATCTAGGCAGATCGAATTTTTTACCGGAAAAACCCCTATTCCGTAATTTTCATCACTATCAATAGAGCCGTTTTCGAGAACGTGATTACAAATACATACTTACAAATTTTGCTCTTTTAATAGTAGGTATGGGATGTGTTTCTTTGTTCAAACATAAATAAGTACATATAAATACAAATGAATAAAAGGTCTCGGGTATAGGAGCAGAGCTGAAGTTAAAGTCATAAAAGCGAAATGACTAAGTAATGACTAGTTACCTAGAGATTTTTTCCAAATTCAATCCAAAACCAGAAATTTTACATTAGGTATACTTACACTGTCATAGCTGTGTCTCAGAACCTCTTATTAAATTTACATAATATATTTCTTGTCTATCCGAGGAATAATTCATACCAATTCCTTCAAATAACAAAAGCCATTCGGCAATACCTAACCTCACCAATTTCTTTAGACTGAAGAGGCATAGCAACACTTTGTAAAAAAATACAATCGCTTCCGACATTCCATTTTACCTTAGCATTATGACATGTGAATTAACATTATGTTGGTTTAACCACTATCTGTTCACCCAATGATCGCAACCACCAACTTACTAACTTATGTATTATTTTCAGTGACTGGCGAATATCTCACGCGATGTCGCATCACCTGCACACAAATACAGCCCAGGATATTGAGCTTAGCGTGCTGGAACCATTTTTATTATTCTTACCGTATGAGAAAAAGAACGTCCTTGAGATGCTAGCTGGTTTTTACTGGCCAGTGGTATATTCAGTGGCGCTAGTGGTGCAGCTCATAAAATTGTAAGTTTTCTTTTCTCAAACATACTCGAAAAGGAACGCCTTTTTTGGAAAACGAGGACTACTTCCTAGAAAGTTTCATAAGTTTATTTTACATAATCTTATGAAAACATATTCCTTCAGGTCTAGTCAAGATGCCTAACGCTAAGTTACCGATTTTAGAAAATCATTCAATGTGCGTGATCTAATTAATACACTATTAAATGTAGTTTTAAAAAAATATCTCAAATCCCAATTAATTCGCCCTCTTTCAATTAATTCGTCGTAATATTTTTTAGAAATATAGTTATTGCATATATTTTTATCATTTCCGCGCATTGTTTGAGAAAATAATATAAATAATATAACATTTAAAAAATTGCCTTGGCACGGGTTATTGGCTAACACGTAGTCAGGCAATACTTTGCCGACCCACACAATAATATACGTGTCGTCCTTCTTCTGTAACCTCTTTATCTTCAACTTTTGTTCACGTTACCGGTTTGAATATAAAAAAAAATGAAAAATAATTAAAATTTTAAAATGTCAAGTGAGATCTGATCTAACTTCGTATCTACTAAAAATTCCGATACGAAAAAAATAAGAGTATAAGTTTTTATTGATAACAGGGCGTTTTTCAAAAAAAGTGTACATTGTTAAAGACAAAAATTATACTAACATCACGCCTTACTTCCCAGAGTGGGGTGGGCAGAGCTACAGAAATACCAACAAATCTAAAAAGACTTGTTGATAATTCTGTAACCACATTTTGCAGAAGTAGGCTAAGATGTTTACTAGTATATTAGTGACAGGTTGCAAGCCCATCGCCTAACAGTACTACAAGCCCTTATTCCCTTAGTCGCCTCTTACGACATCCACGGGAAGACATGGAGTGGCACTATTCTAACCCGGCAACCACATAATTCAAGAGTCAAAAAGATAGCCATACATTTAAATAGGTACTCGTACGTTAATTTTCGTGAAAAAGTAGAATGGTTAAAAGTGTCTTAGTTCTTGTCCTTAACATTTAACGATGTACACTTTTTTTGAAAACCGCCCATCAGCTATTTTAAATCAGGCAATTTTCTGCTAAAATAATAAATTCTAATTCCAGAATTTATCTCGCGGCTACGAAACATGAAGGCAAATCGTTGACATGGCTTAATGCCATACCATTTCTGGTTCCTGCCTGGATGTGCTGTTTTGGTTTAGCAGTCGGCCTAGCCTACTACTGGTCATTGCTGATGTGGATTGGTACTCTCTTCTGCGCTAGTTTCTTCTTTGTGGTGTACGGCCTTACCGCTGGACACCACTCACATGATAACTTCTTCGAGGGAGATAGACCACGGTAAACTTCATCATCATCTTCCGGGTGTTTGATGCTTAAAATGTTCGACTTTGATAAAAAAAAAAATGCCAAGATCATTAGATGATAGCTCTCGGCCTCTATTATACAGGGTAAAACTATATAATTGACAGCTTCTCGTATTGTCAATGTTACGACATATCTACTTTACTGGACAGTAATTGCGGCCGAGTTTAAAACATCAATACGTCAATACCAAAATTGTTTTATACAGTAGAATAGAAGCTTGCTACAAAGACTACAGTCGTACGTTTACTAGTTTTATAAATGTATATTGTTGATAGCAACATCAGCCTCCCATTTCACCATCCTAACTAAGATAGGTGACCGGTGACAAATCGGTATACATTGCAGAGTTAACAAGTACCTACATCAGTGGGCCGAACACGCTGCCACGGGACTTAGTGCCAAATGACGTCAAACGGGAACTAGTCAAATATTATTATGAAATTATTAAAATGACAGCTACCCGGGGTTTAAGTTGCTTAATAGTAAAAGGACTCAAATCACACAAAACACGCTTTAAACCTTAGTTCTTTATACTTACGTTGGAATATGGCATAGACGAATTAGAGTCCCAACCCTATGTCAAATTTTTTGTCGTGGCAGCGTGCTCGGCCCACAGTAGGTTTCATATCAGCTGCGCAATGTAGGTACACTAAAATGTCATCTATCACGTCAGGATAGTGAAATGGGGCCAGGTCTTTGAATATTACTTGTCAGTATAGTCACTTTACGATACAATAACTCACTCACTCTTAATCGGTACCCAACACAGGACGACTGCTTTTCGCGGCAGCTTTCGCTATGCTGCCACGAAATGTTGGAATAATCTGCCACCACCAATCAGAAACTCTAAAAGCGTTACAACCTTAAAATATAAAATGAAACAGTACCTACTAAATATCCAACTGGCTAACACTTAGCAAACGTCCTGTGCTTATAAAATTTATTGATTTTGTCGTAAATATTAGTATTGCTTTTTAAAAATAATATAATCTTACATAGATACATACACACAAACACACACACACACACACACACACACACACACACACACACACACACACACAACCAATAATTTTAAGTCAGAAATGTTTTTTGTCAATAATTTTAGTTTAAGCATAGCATTACTTTAAATAAATAGTAGTGAGACGGACTGGCAGCGCTCTCCTCTCTTTTCAATTCGGTGGCCCTGAAAATCAGCGTCAAGGCTAGTAAGCCTGGACACCTTGCTGAGTGGCAACCATTTCGGTGTTACTTTTAGAAGATTAAGTACCTACTCTAAGTTCGTATTACTCTTTTTTTGATATGTTTTGTTGTTGTTTTTGTTCATTTTATTTTAACACCGAATAAACCATTTCTTTCTTTCTTTCTTTCAATAAGGCATTATTTTTGTCTTCCACTCCATCTTCTCCTTTCTACATTTTCCTATTATTATAGCATTTGTTTGAATACGTTCATCATACTTTATTTGACGCCTCAGCCTTTTCTTTCTCTTTTTCAGGGGTGACTACATTGACTGGGGCATCCACCAACTTGACACGGTCGTGGAAAGAATCGACTACGCAACCAATCACTTCAAGTCGCTCACCCGTTTCGGCGACCACTACCTCCACCATCTCTTTCCGACGTTAGACCACGCAGAGCTGAGTTATCTCTACCCCACTCTCTTGGAGCATTGCAAGAAGTACGAAGAGGAGCTTCGCACCACGACCTTTATTCACGCTGTTGTGAGCCACAGCAAGCAACTAATGAGGACCCAGCCGCATGATTTCAAAGCACGTCACAAGTATTGACGATTTAATAGAAGATTCTGCAACGTCTTCTTTGTCAATTGTTTAGATGAATATCCAAGTATTTTTATGTTTAGAATTATTAAGAAAAAAACTTATATCACTTCAAATGTAATTGTTAAACAAGATTGCCTTTGAAGATTGAATTATACAGTAAAAGATAAATAGAGTTAAGAGACTTTTAAACAATTATTAAATAATACAAGTAGATAATAAATTAATGCAAGCACAGACCGTATTTTGAGCGCGTTTTTGCTAAACCGGACTTATATATATATATATATAATTATATATATTACAGGTACTAAAGTTCTAAGTAGATAGTTATTTAAAGGTTTGCTAAAAACGTAATTTAATTCCGTAAGGCTGTGGAACTCGTGTGATATTATTTATAACTACTTCGATCATTCTACCTAGCATCGTGTTGAATCACAATCTCTCATGAATAATCTATTTAAGATAAAGCCGGTTTGTTCAAAAATAGAATGCGTTTTAGTATTGCTCCTATAGGTGTAAAAAATAAGGAATATTTTAACCATGGGCATTGGGTAATGACTTTAGCTTTTGTATTTATAATTATTGTTATATTAATAGACTGCAATTTGCGATTTATATACTTTGTCGCTTGTACGGTAATGAGAATTAAATCTGTTCAAATAAAAATTAAAATACTTTCATTTATTTTGACACCTAAAAGCAGAATTGCGCTATATCAGCATTTTTCTGTAGTGTGGTAAAAAACATTAAACTTTGCTAATATTTTACCTTATGAGTACAAAGTACAATTCAGACAACTAGCTGACTCGCAAAAGTCATGCAGGAAATGACTTTGACTTTATAGTCTAAGTAATAAGCATTGGTCAAATGCTAAAATTATCTGATATTATAAATACAATACTGCGTGTTTACAGTATATTTATGATTTCAGTCTATGCCTACCTTACCATACCTTGCAAACAAATCAGACGTTAAAAAAAGGTATTTCCTAACTGATAAATAAAACTAGCACTCTCCGCTGGAAAACATGTGCATGCCTGATTGTGCAAATGTGGTTAGAGAATTATCAACAAGTTTTTATTTTCGAGTTGTTAGTACCTAATTCAGGGCTGGAATTCTACAAGGTAATAACGATATCGTTTTTGACCTGTTTCCGTATTGTCAACGTTTTGATAACTCTTATGTCATTTACAATAATGGCGACCGTGACATAAACGATTCTTAAACGTGTCAAACACGATATCGTTTTAACGCACCTGAATAGAAGCACTGTAGTTCTGTCTACCCCACTCTGGGAATGAAGGTGTGAGTTTTTGTATGTATGTAAAATTAAGTTTTAATCATGTAATGCTTTGTATTACATTCTCAATAAAGACTTTACTTTCGGATAAAACTAAAACACAAGCAGTTTTTGAGCCTCCTAATTTTACGAAACGAAAAGCAACCTAATCTGCCCTTACCTACTTGAGTGACAAATTTAATTCAATTCGTTTGCTATGTATGCCTGATTTTGAGATAAACATCCATACTGCCACACAAATTGAAAGGCTTAATTGGATAGAGAATAAACAGAATGCATTAACTTCACCTCAATTGTTGAAAAATATTTTAATTCCCAACAGATTCAAGAACTGAACCGGAAACCAAATTTTAATTAACTACGTCATTGGCATTTGTTGCTTTTGATAGCAGTGAAATAGTTATGCTCTCGCATCATACAACCACATCCTATTGGCAATGTTATATTTTAAGTTAAGGTACTTTACTAGTGGGATGCCTCATAAATACGAATAGGCCTAGGACTCTGCACGTGGCGTTTTAAATTAGGTATTTCTTTCGATGTATTATAATAATTCAATGTAAACGGTGTACCTATGTGTATAACCATTGCTGCAATAACCTATCAAGAGGTCGAATTTTCATTTAACTGAAAATTCATAACATAAGTTAGAAAAGCATTTTTTCGGAATTCTTTTCTTTGAACCTGTACGTTACATTACGTTTAACAATCCTGTAAATTTAAACGGTTCTAAAGTTCTAACTCATGAAAACTCGGACAATTTGAACAATTGGGAACGAGAATTCGACCTTGTGATACACCATCGATTGCAAATAACATTTAAACTCTTAAAAAATATCTGCATAAATATTAATAAAACACAGCTTGACACACTACAGTCAAAGACCTCCCTTTTTAGGTGAAATACATTATGTATAAGTAGATACCTACTTTTATTTATTGGAACACACAATAGCCATTACAGTCTCAAAAATATATCACATACATTATTATGTATATCAGTCTTGTTAATCTTAAAGTAACCTACACATTAACACCTAGGAATGACAAGAAAGCTGCCCATTAAGCAAACTTAATTAGAACAAAGTGGGTAATTAATGTTTAGTACCGAGATCTGGTTCGCGCGGGAACCACTCGCGGTCACCCACGCTCTTACTAACATAACTTTTAAAGGAAACAGTAAACTTCTGAACATTTACACTAGTTTCGCGATAGACAAGAGCCTTTATTGTAAAAAAATGTACATGCGTCTGCTCGCGTCTTTGTCCATGTACATTTCAATTATCGTTATTCCGTTGGGAACTTTTAAATTTTCCGAGATAAAAAATAGCGCATGTTTTATAAGCTATCTTCATTCCAAATTTCATCTAAATCCACACATTTATCCATCCATATAAACTCTGGGGTTTATAATCTTAGAAGGATTACATGAGTTTAACACGAGTCAAAAAAGTCAGTCGGTTTTTTTGGAAAAAACATAATATTATGACAATAGAAACTTATAACATTTTAATAAAATGAAACAAAACAATAAAGTTTCTACATATTATTCATATCATTCATGCATGTGTGCTATTCATGCTGTTTGTGCGAGCAGAAGTTCTTTGAGTTGGTTATGAAAAGTGATGACATGCTTTCGGGCTTCAGACCGTTTTTATTGCTCCCTTACCATCGCTGCAAGCCACGGGAGTAAGTGCAAAAAACATGGGAAAGTATTCGTTAAACTCAATTAGTAAAAGTAAATTTGCATGTCAGACGCGAGAAGCCCATAAGCCATGGGTTCCCCCAAGGGAGCATTCTAGGGCCTACGCAATTCCGGATGTCAGCTAACGTTACTTACTGAGACAACACAGCACAAACTATAAAACGTAGAAACTTGAAATTTGGAATATATACTTCTGTACTTAGATGCACACATTAAATGTTATTTTTGTGTCGCGGGTATCCTATAATTTACTAGTTGCAATAAAATGTGAAACAAGTAAATAAAAAGATATTTGCCTAAATGAACGTCAACATAAAACTTTTTTTTTATTCATTAATTACAAAGACTAATTACTTACTTAATTTGAAAATACAGTAAACTAATACTAAAAAGATTATCAAAAGCTTGGATTGAGTCCTTTAAATACAATTGACAATACAACACCCAAGAAACTCAAAGTACGAAGAGACATTTTGTAATTTGTAACCTAGAGGAAACAAATAGGTACAATGCTTTCCTTTTAGCGGTGAATGGAACTCCGATACTTAACTTATAGAAGCTTTCTCTAAGGATATTTCATGCTCAGAGTAAAAAATACAGCAGACAACTCGGTAAACAAATGAAGAGGAGTATAACGTGGATACAATTTCAAACTTTTTTACTCTGAACTCTAGCTTATATAAAATAGTATCTCTAAACTACGAATATACATGTCTGTCTGTTTGTTTAGTTCTCTTATTACTACGCAATAGATTTTGATGCTTCATTTAGAAGGGCATTTTCAAAATAAAGTGTACCCTAGTTAAGGAAAATTAAGAAACGTTAACTATGGTCAGTTTTGTAACTAAATTTGCCATAAAAATGTATGGCTAATTTCATCACAAAACTGTCAAAATTTAATAATGTCTTCCGAAGATCGAATATGCATGGGGATTTCACACAGCCAAAAGCAGGGGTAATTAGTATTGATGTATATACTTAATGCAAAGAAAATTGTTTTACTTATTTGCACAAATTTGACAACGATAAAGAAAATCTATTGACTGACAAATAAAGGCTGCATTTTATCTCATGGTGCAAATAGATTTTTACAACACATTACCCATAAAGAGATATTCTCACCCAGCACATAACCCGCGCGTAACGGGTTCTTAACGCATAAAATTAAGATATTAAGCCGTAAAGTTGGAACGAGTGAGCAACTGTACCCTCATTACAACGCCTCATATTTCCTCCGCTAATACCGTAACCCGCGCGCGGGACAAATCACTTAGTATGGTGCACAAATACATTCAAAATTACTAAGTGAACTTTGAAAGTTCAAAACTTTCCTAACTGTTATTTTGGAGAATATCAAACTCGAATTAATCATGTATATTTAATCATGGGCTTCCTTAGCTGTCTTAACCTCTAAATACCTGCTCTACTAGTGGTTACAAATTCAGTAGCCCTGAGGTATCATCGGCATAATAACCTTCTTAACGCTACTAACTGTTGTGTAATGTAATGAATGATAAATCCTCGGAAGTGTACCTAAGAATTACCACGCGATTATATTGTTGGAGGAACGCAACGTATTTGCAAACCATACCCGAGCCATAAATATTCATATAGCCCGGACCTCAACCCGAACCTCTAGCCCGCTCGTAAACTCCCATGAACCTAAAACACGAATAAAATGCGACCACCGACCGAACACCTACAATTCAAAAATACATTTTTGAATTCCATCTCCCTTGAGTGTTTGCGGTTTATTTATTTAAATTAAGAACGCACCCATAAACACAAACCAGCCAGTTATTCTTAATCCTTCCTGGACGCGGACTATTAAAAAAGGTTAAATCCATACGTCGTAACGTTATAAAATAATACGTAAAAAAATTACGAATTGAGGCAAACGTAAAAGCAACTAATTAAATCCGAAAACAGATCGTGAAGCTCATACAATAAAATCACTTATTGCATAACAATCGCGGTTGGAGGTAATTTGCGTATAATTAACTGGTGTTAACCAATTTTCGTTGTACAGTAGCGCGTTTAACAATGGCTAATAAGTTGATTTATATTAAAATGCGATACGTGGTACCACATTTCATTTCTTTTTTTGTGTGAGAAACACTCATTTTTTAATTAAATATTCGTGCAAAAATAAACTGTAGGGTCGATATACTTTATTTAATGATCAAATCCGCAACACAATTACTTTGGTGTAAATATGTAATAATGCGTTTACTTACTTACTACGAGTTTAGGTTTTGTTTCCAAGTCTCAACAAGAAATGTCACTCACAATGTAAGCTCTTAGTTCCTCCAAGACCTAAGCTTGGGTCAAGCTAGGCTTAAAGTGTCACTTTGACTGCTGGTCATAGACTAGAGACTAAATATCTACCTAAATATTCGAATTCTAACAACTAAAATATACTTATAAACAAAATCTTCGAACAACTAAATTTAAGTAGGTTTTCCTTATTTTCTGAATCCTTTGAACATATTTGTTTTACGGGTCTCTATCATTACATGGAAACAACTTTCATCGAATGTATCATTTCATCGAACGCTATTTTCTGCAGAAACCACAATGTTTAGGTCTATTCCGACCAGTTACGTTATTAGTTCGTATGAATTTGAAACAGAAGGCTGACCTCCTAGTAGTGGGGTCTTTATGTGCACTCCCTTAGCATCCTGAATAAATTTCAGAAGGAATTGCTTAGGTTCCTGCTCACGCATTCTACACTTCCTATATTGACTGCACTATTGATCATTAGCGCGAATGAACTGAACACATTTTAACAAATAAATTATCTCTTATCTCTCTCTACAAAAAAAAAAAATATAATTATTTTTATTTTCATGACCTACCACCACACAACCACTAACTGTAGAAAAAACACGTGTAAAACAAAGTAGTAAACAGAAAATACTGTCAAAAAAACATTTTTCGGCAAGCTGTTGGTGCCAACTTTTTTTACTCTATCATCCATCAGCGGGTTATTCTCTCAGCACAGCGCTGCGTCGATCAAAAAGGTGAAGTTTTATTCGGCAAGTTTAAGAGTCCCGTCAGAGCGTACAAAACACATTTTAGCGAGTGCCTTTTCAATTAGGCAGCAGGCAGGTGAGTCGAGTTCAGTGTTGTATAAAGCTGCCTGATTAAGAAGGCACGCATTAAAATGTGCTTTGTACGTTCCGATGGTACTTCTTAAACTTGCCGGATAAAACTTCACCTTTGAGATCGATGCAGCGCTGTGTTGAGAGAATCATCCCCAGATCAGCCTCCTATTAACCATAATATTGGGTTATCATAGTTTACATATTTATCTAATCCAAATTTCAGCCTATTCCATTAGGTTGTAATCAACGCTATACACATACACTTGATTTGTCAGATTCGATCCATACCCAATCACACAAACATGGCATGGCAAGTTAAATTAAGTCTTTTAATAATGAAAAGCTGGCTTTCATAAATATCATAAAAAATCGGTTGTTCCAAGAAACCTGAAGGAATACTTACAGGTTTTCGTTCCAAGAGACACTCTTAAAGTTTCACATTAGAATATTCATTAAAGGGAACATGATAATTAATGTAACTGACGCGAGATTACGTGAGATTCCCTTATAAAATTATTTTCATTATTAAATTAAGAAACATTAAAGCTTTGAGATCTGCTAAGAGAGTTGCGTAGGAGCTTGATTACGTGCTTCCATAGAGGTAATTACTTTATCTTCATATTTAATGTAACGTTAATGAATTATTGTATTATTAACAATGTATGGATCAATATTCAATCGACCTCCATTTCCAGGCTCAAGAATTTAAAGGCACGTGTTTTATGGGCTTGAAATTATTACTTTTACATTATGAATAATAAGACAAAAGTGAGTTGAAGTTTCTTTGACTTTTGTCGACGGCTTGTTAGTTGCCTTTTTTAGATTTGGCGTTTATACTAGAAAGGTTTAGGTACTTAACTAAAAGTAAACAAACGAAACCACGTGGCTCTGTTCAGCAGCCAATAGAAGCAGAATACTGATACGTGCGATACGTCATAGGTCGACAAAACAGTCTTGATTGGCTGTTGAACAGAGCCACGTGGTTTTGTTTGTTTACTTTTAGTTAAGTACCTAAACCGTTCTAGTATAGTAGAATAGACTTTAATATCCTCCATCACCCTTTTCTTGTCCACACTTCGTACTTAATTATAGTCAAAAGCGTTGAAAACGGGTCACTTAGTACAGATTTCCATAGAAAGTGACCCGTTTTCATTGTGAGTGTGTTAGAAATATGAAAGTAACTCTTGTCTGTCTGTTAGTTTAAGTCCCGAGGAAGGAAATTTTATACTTTTTACCAGTTAATCAGTCTTCGTGTCAGTTTTGATCAATAAACGACTTCTACTCAGACTGAGTCGCAGTAACAGCTAGTAATTGTAACAAACAACCAAAGTGGTACTAAGCTTAAATATGTTTTTTTTTCTATTTTTTTTAAAGTTTAACATCTTGTAAATGATTCCTAAATTATTATTTTTTGTAACTTACCTCTTTCCTTTATTATTTTAAATTTTTCTTCTTTGTCTTTTATAGTCCATAGACGTGAATTCTAAAAGATATTTTTCATTAGCAATCTTACCTACAGCCTTCAATTACTAGGTATGTTTTAGACATTTTTTACTTTTGAAATGTATAATTACTAAGTACTAAATATTCCTATTTTACCTTATAATTTCAACACGGTAGAACTTAGCCCGCCATAACACAGGGAATCCTACAAGTACAGCAATGCTTTCGAAATAACTTCTTTATATTACCAATATATTTTATTATAAATCAATTATTAATAATTAATAAAATAATTGATAATTAATTATTAATGTTAATTAGTTAATTATTTTATCTCATTAATATTATGGATAAGCCTGTGACGCGCTTTATAGCCATCAAATTTAAATGCAATAGTAAGTCAAGTTTGTGCGAAAACCTTTTAAAAATACAAGAATCAAACCAATAATACTGCCCTCGTAAGCCAAAAGGCAGTATCTCAGATAAAACTCCTGTAGCAATATCAACTTTATTACTAACAATAGACAATTAAATCTGCATTGTTTATTTAATTTAAAATACTGCTCATTAACTCCGAAGGGCACAACATTACTTTGTAGGTAACTTAACCCACGATTGTTATTGCCAACACAAAGCGCCTACCAACGTTGTTATGCTACCGCAACATTTAAGAGTTTAAGAAGACGCATCCATTAGGCGCCAAAGGGATTCTGCAAATACAATTTTAACGTCATCAGCACGATAAAAAGATAAAAGATGTGTTATTATTAGACCCCGGATTTTTGTCGCAATGACGTCACAATAGGGTAGTTTGGGGAGTAAATGGAACGGTGTTAATTAATAAGGTAACCTAGTCTATTGGTGTTCTACGTAAATATTTATAATCAGGCATTCACGATATTTTATATCTTAGGTCAAAACTTAATTATGTTGTAAGGTTAAAACGGATTAATTGATAAATATAATTCTAATATGTTTAATTATGTTCCACTGTTCTATTTACTGGATGGAACGGTTATTTAATACGAAAAACTGCCGGATTTAACCGAATTAATTGTAATAATTAAGTAGGTATTCACGATAAAAATTACCTATTCAATTGATCAACGTTATCTTTCGATTACTGCAAACCATACATTTGTACGTACATTAAACTGGCATTTTTTTCGGTCGCCCACTTTTTGTCTGTCAAAAGCTAGTTTAAAGTACAAATGTATGGTTTGAAGTTATATACCAAAAGATAATTTTGATCAATTGACTAGATAACTTTTGTCGTCAATGCTTAGTTATTTAAATTTATTAGGTTAAAAACAGTATTTATTTTTTATTAATTAACACCGTTCCATTTACTCCCCAAACTACCGTATTGTGACGTCATTGAGACAAGAATCGGGGGTCTAGTTATTATGTAAATAGGCGCGCACGGGCACTTTTACACTTCAATATTCTACCAGCGCTTTCCTAGAGGAGCACTGCTAAGAAGAAGCGCCGCAAGAAACTCAACAGTCAGTCATTCTTTTTATATTGCTATAAGTAAATATAAATATTATTCGTAGTCAAGCAGAAAAACGTGTTAAAACTTAGAAAAATCGCAAGAAAATTTATACGATTATTAATTATGACGGTGCAAGACAACCACAAAATAAACTTGATACGTTCTCCTACAGAAACCGTGTCCCCTATAGACAAGATACAATGTTTACATGTTTTTACAACTAAGGTTATTACGTTATTTAGGTATCTGGTTACAGGGATTAAAGCATTTACGAACTGTCAAAATGCATTGACTAATTATTTACAAGTTGTAAACTAAAACACGACTGGCGATTAGTAATGACGCACCGTTATAATTTCTATATAATAGCCTACTAGAGGACCTCACACGTGTCGTATTAGTTTCCCGCTGCTCCCCTTATTTCTTCCCGCCGGGGGGCAATTTTCGAAAAACCCAAGGTACACAAGGACCACGAATAACCCTTCCAAATTTCAAGTCCCTCTGTTCAGCGGATTAGACCGTGCGTTGTTTTTCGGTCAGTTAAAGTTAGTTTCATAAGAGTTTTATGTTACTACGATTGTATATAGAAAAACTACACTCCCACGGTCTAGACGAATCATTACTATGACACCCCATTTATTAAAATATCGGTCCAATAGTTAAAGTAGTAAATTGAATAGCTTAATTGGTTTCGAATTGCAATAGTAGGTTTACGAATTAGTGTTTTGTCGAATCTATATGTTAATAGTATTTTGACGTTTAACTATGTACTTTATTTCGTAAGTGAAATTGTATGAAGTTTTTTTTTAAAAGCTACTAGGATAAATAAATATTTTATTACTTGCTGCATTAGGTACCTTACTCATTCTGTACTAACATCTGCCCGCGACTTCGCCTGCATCGACTATGCCACGGGAACCATGTTATTTTTGGGATAAAATGTAGCCATGTACGTATGTTAATTAATCTATTACAAATTTCATCAAAATCCATCTAGCCTATCAGTATGAAGGAATAACAAACATACTAACTCACAAACTTTCGCACTTAAAACATTAGTGTAATGTATCGTAATCATTTTCATGGAGTAAAATTATTTAATATTTTATTAAATTAAATAACAAAAAAAAACACTTAGCCCAGCACTTTAACCGCGTTATTAATTTGCCATATCCTACCTTTTTACATTCTCCAATATCGAATATTTGAAGGGTAGTGCGTTAACCACCATATTCAGAGTCGTTTAGCACACGATCAAAAATCTATTCAGATGGGCTTCAGTAAATATTCATCTTTGGGGGAGGGTTTAGCAACTGGAATGTTTTGACTGGAAACCTTTTTTAATATTAAAATCCTTTCAGAGGGGCCTGCACACGTATACATAACTCCCTAAGGAACCGCAAACAGCGCACGGTTTCATTTTATCCTAACGAGTTTACGACTCGCCGGGAGATACGTGGCTTCCGCACCATTCCACAACTTTAACAAAAACCGTCGAGGACTTTGCAACACATTAACTACGAATCGAAAACATCGCTGGTTCTGCTCCAATACTTGCCTCATCTTCAGCAGTTAGCCAGCAATGCACTCGCACCACTAGGTTTGTCGTACTCGGGAATCCCATTTGTCTGGGAGACGAAGCCCGTTCTAAGCCTGGGGTCTACGTATTAATATTAATGTTGCTACTTTTCGAGTGCTATTGAGCAGCTAGGTACTGCGATAAGTGTGAAGTTTTTTTAAGAGACTACTTTCAATCCAATTGACAGGAAAAGGAGTCTTTTGAGTGCGATAGGAAAACTATTTAAAGTTAAGGGCTTGGTTTGGAACAGTACAATATGTATTTAATAGTAATATCATTATGTACTAGAGATCTGCCAACGGTGGTTTATGCCGGCTATACGACTAAGTTAAGTTTTTTGAAAACATTTCATAGTACATGCAACAGTGGTTGTTTACTTGTGAACCCTTTCGAAGACCTACCAAATTCTGAGGACTGGTCGCCCATTTTGCTACAAAAAGAATTAATATAGATAAAAATATAAAAACTACTAATGTATAAGCACTACGTTAAAATGACACTAGTTTTTTTCAACTACTAACTCTTTAAAGTAAGGCAATCAGTTAGATCATGAAATATGTTTAAATTAAAAACATAAAACTACATTTAAGTACGTCCGCGCGATGACCGTGTCCATTCATGTTTATGAAATACATTGCAAAATTGATATCATTTCGTGTTTTTTCAGAAAAACAATGTAACAAAGGACTTTAAAAGAACAAATATACATGAACAATCAAAAAGCAATATAAATAGGTCAGCCACGGTAGTCACACGTCAGCAAACTGATATATTTACGCCTTTGTTGGTTATGGGAACAGTATACCGACATTATAACTTTTAATATAATTTTATGAATCCACGAAAGCTAAACTATTATTTTAATTTAAGCAATTGCTCTAATTCCATTTGTATGAGTCTACGTTGCTTTTATCTTAATCACATTGTTAATGCTACAATTGCCCTACTGGTAAGAATATAAATAAATATCACGGGACACTGTCACACCAATTAACATAGTCCCAAACTAAGCTCTAGGCTTGTGCTATGGGTACCAGATAACGATAAATAGAAAAATAAATACTTAAAGCCATAGAAAAAATCCAAGACTCGGGAACAAATAAAAATAGCTTCGCAGGCAGGGCCACTACCAACTAGGCCAACGTGTCGTCAATATAACGAGTAGGTCAGTCCAACTGAGTTCGGCTTTTGGTTAAAAATAAAGTGGAACGCCGAATTCAGTTGGACTAACTACCTATCACTTTAAAGGAAGTTATTTATTGCTTTTTGAAGACGTTTTTTAGTTTTTAAAACATTTAATTTATTTAATACCTTTTAGTGATCATTATAATATTATTATGTCATCCACGTATATTTATTATTATAATATTTGAGGAGTTCTCTCGATTTCTCTAAGATCCCATCGTCAGATCTTGACGTGCTGGAAACGGGACCAACTAGAAAGTATACCAAATCAAACAAAAAAAAAACGGTCCAACACGGTCTTTGTTTAATCAGGGAACATACATAAAAAAAACCGACGAATTGAGAACCACCTCTTTTCTTTGAAGTCGGTTAAAAATAAGTTATAACTTGCGATAATATAACTAAAAATAATTATGGCGGTCAATAAAGACCCCTACCATAACCTCAACCAAATGGTTACAAATAGAAATAAAATAACACATTTAAAACTTGAACTGCAAAATGACCATAGAGGGTATTTTAACGTTTTAGGAGGTCTCATTTTAAGGTCATTTAAAATCAATATTACTTATAAATAAACCCATACAGGCTAAATTTTATTTGACTTTACTTTTATTTTATTTGTTTTCAGGCGTTGCCAGCTGACAGAATACGAAACGAACTCTTAACGAGCTTACTTGCGGTATTTGGTTGCATCGGCCGTTGCGGCTCCCTGCCCGCTCTCAAAGATGTTGCGGGCAGGGACGCAAGTGGCATACCAAGTAAAGGGTAACCCTATTTGCCACCGTATCAGTATCAACCTCTCGGGTTTTCTGTAATCGTCGAAAAAGTAGCCATAGTGAGCTTACACGGGTAACACGGGATAATTAGTTATCCTGTTATAGTCTCGCTGTTTGAAAAGAATAGGTCAAGTATCACTTGCACTTACGCGTCGAGGTTATCGTTCTTATTTAAATATGGTCTCGTTAAACAGATCTTATTTCCTCGTAGCAACGTAAATATGCCGTTGTTACAGACAGACAGACAGACGAACGGTTTGACGTCGTCACACCACATAAGAGTTACTTTTTTCCTTTTTGATACGGTCGGAATCTTAGCAATGGCAGTCAGTTTGAATCAGTCTGCAAAAGAGTCAGTCAGTCTGTGATGCCTAACGCAAATAATAACATTTGAGTTCCATTTTGGAATACAAAGAGACTTAATGCTATCTAACGACGAATGAAGGCGGCCTTGGTTATCTTTATAATCAGGTTAACGTTAAATAATAAATCTAAATTTAAAATATATAAACTCACTTTATTCAGAATAACGGAAAAGTTAATGAAAGATGTTATAGCACCCATGGGCGTGCTAATGAGATTTGCCTTAGAATTTATTTTCTACGACGCAGCGTTTTACTTAAAACAACTAAGGCGTGGGAACAAAGACTCCTGTCCCCCTTACACTATTAATGAGGCTGAAAGAGACAGGGTTACTTATTCATAAGGGTTTCTTGGTTGTAACATTAGAAAAAGAAAGCACGCCTGGTCCCCTCTGATACCAACCAGCACGTCGCCAGCAATGAAAAGGGATAATTGCATATTCTCATCCATTTTTTTCTCATTTACCTTTCGAGTCCTTTTTTATAAATTATGTTACGTACTTTTTATTTATGGGCGTGAAATGGAAATTTACGGATTTATCGAGTTTGTTGAAATCTAATGGCCATCGGGGAAACATTGTGACGTCAATATATACCTAATATAAAGCTAATTAGCGGACTAGTCTATAACTGGTAGATCAATGTTGTTAATGACTGTTGAAATTAACAATTCTTACCTACTTGATGTTAAAAAGGAACAAGTTCACCAATTTACACGCAATTCTGCTTGCAATATACACGTATGCACGTTATATGCAATAGTATTTATACTATACAGAAACCAAGCCAAATCAAAATGTCACACCAAACGCCCAAATATATTTTCATCACACTTGCTCTGAAAGGGTGTTATTACAACCAGGCGTGTAGAGGTTACAGCCGATTTACCTCTCCAGGAGTTATGGGTTTTTATAACTCCCAAAGGAGTTATGAGTTTAGTTTTCTAAATATAGAACCCGTCACTTCAGACTAAGGAGATTTAGTAAGGCGCCGAGGTTTATTTCCTAAATTCAAAACTTGGCTACAAAACAATTTTAGTGTATATTAAACTTATACGGTAACATTCAGGTGCTAATGCACTATTTATATTTTACTATTATTTCAGACACTTTTGTAATTATTTTTAATGTTTTGGTTTTGAAAAACGGTTCAATCTGGCAGTATGGCCTAAATGCAGCTTTATCTGTGGGAGACTACATTAAAAAAAGTAGACTCTTTTAGCGAGTCGAGTGCCATTCATCTGTTTGTTGATTGTTGGTTTCTTTAATAAGAAAAAAAAAAGCTGTCTAATTACATGCAGTCGGGCTTTTAATAGACTCTCGTTAGTAATCCCCTTCTTACGTCCCTTGATGCACAATATTGCCGCTTGGATAACGGTTAATATATCCAACAACAACATCCATTGAGCTCTCATTTATTTATCCGAGGGATTTTATTGTTAAACAAAAACACAAATAACAAAAACGTGTCTAGCAAATTGTCCGGTGGCGAATCTAATCTGTTTTAGCAGTATTTATACGCGATGAAACCAAGAGGTTAGGAAAAAAGGTTCCTTAATGTGCCGACTCATTTTCCCCATGTTGCTAAAAACGAGTAATTAAGTTTCCCCGGGGAACATCGCTGACGTTTTCGCAAAATAACTTGAACCATTTTCCACGGTTTTAAAACGTTTTTTGCAAGTTATTTGCGCGTAACTGTAATCCATTTCTTTACAATATAAAAATATTTTTTAAGGGTTCCGTACCTCAAAAGGCAAAGAACCCTTCTGTCTAATGGGTGAAGGATTTCGATAATCGGCTATAATCATTACTTACCTAGTTTAATCGTTATTATAATGTGCCATACGATGAAATCAAACTGTCTGTTTTTCTTTCAAGACTCTTCTTCTCAGGAACTCGTGGTGAAAACTACTCAGGTCTGCAATCCGTTAGAACCGTGAAAAAATAAAACTTCTAAGTCAATTCAAGAAAAAGCTACGGTCGTTTACAGCGCATATTTTGACACTCGCAAGGAAACAAAACCTACAGGGTGCTACCCGCTTGCGGGTTTTGCTGTTTTTAATTTCATAATTGTAGGCAAGATGCAATGTCTTATATAAAAGGAAAAATCCGAAAATAGTAAATTTTCAGCTAAGCAGGACATCACTTTTTTTTAGGTTTTAATAAATTTGTACAGAACCTTTAGTGCACGACTTGAATCGCAATTGACTGTTATTTTATAATGTATAGGCTCATGGTTTTTTAAATGAAACTTGTAGTGGTTTGCTCGAGTATATTCAAAGCAGTATTTTACTACGGTATTTAGTGGTGGTAGGACCCTGTGCAGGGTCCGTCCGGATCGCTACCACCATCTTATCCATTAACCACCCGCCAAGCAACAATGTTCGCATTGTGTGTTCCGGAGTGGGGATAAGACAACCGGTGAAATTACTACCATAGAGGCATGCCATCTTAGTCCTCAGGGTTGGCAACGCATTTGAGGTCTTAGGATTATAGTCTTGAGAATTCAAATGTCTATGGGTCTCAGATTCCACTTACCATCAGGTGGCCTGAGTGCTCGTGTGCCTTCTCCTTAACATAAAAAAAAACTCGGTAGGTATAGGAAACCAAATGAAAATAATAAAAACCTTAGTATGAGTACCTATATAAATGAAGTTTTACTTGCTTTAACCACTATATGAATTGAAAGCACGCTTCAGAAATCTAGAAGTATGGGTAAAGAAAAGTATAAGGCATTGCCAATCAAAAACCACTAAATGTAATGAAATGTAATGTAATGAGTTTATTAGGGCTAAGGCAGTCAAGGTCGTTTCATAAAGTGTATTGTTTGCAATACTTATAGGAGTATGTTACCTAAATAGTCTAAAAAAAACTCACCTACCATCATAACCAGATTATAAAAACTCTAAATTCTAAATTACGGTTGAAAATCTTATTATACCACTACCGTTCAGTTGGTCGGTACTCGGTAGTCTGTACCTACATGAAATTCTCAAGAAAATCGGCAATGTTTTACAATTGTTTGTATCAGTGGGTCATTTAAAACACAGCACACAGTATATAAATCTTTGCGACCTGAGCACAAGGAAGTTAATTGATGCAACAGCTCTAAAACAATGCAGGAACCATATAACGTTTCCTTAACGAAACTCCCACGAATCAGCACTCGATTGTTACGGCTTTTGCAAGTGTAACATTGTTGATTTTTTGTGCCCGTTTCCTATGCTCTTTGATTCCATTTTTCCGTTTGTGAGAGCTATGATACGCTTGTAAAAAAGTTTTAGCCATTAGGCATGTTACGAGTATCATAAATTCGAAGCGAAGTGCCTACCGGTTAAAGTTACCCCTTAACTATAGCATTTCATATCAATAGTGTCGTATACACAAGTTCTGTCATATCACTAATATCTGCCCAGGAATCTAGAATCTAATCTCCTATTTTTCAGATAATTGTAGCTACCACAAAAGCGCATTCATCGAACGAGCGAGAAATCTATGCTTAGCGCGATATTGTCTATATATTACATAAATGCGAAAGTTTGTTTATTTATTTGTTTGCCTTCCTTTCTCGAGGCCACGTTACTGACGTGCATACTCAAACAAAGGCTTTAAAGTATTCATAACCTACGTAACTACAAAGGTTACTTTCCTATCGTTAAATTTTTCAAACAATTGACAAAGAAATTCTACACGGACTAGTGTAGGATTAGAGCTTACCTACCTACCAGGTACAACCAGCCTTAAAGTTTGCACAAAGACCCTTAAGGCTACGGTACAAACATGACGTTAAATTGACAACGCACTAAACTGTGCAGTGTTTAGTGGTGGTAGGACCCTGCAGGGTCCGTCCGGATTACTACCACCATCTTATTCATTAACCACCCGCCAAGCAACAGTATTCGCATTGATGTGATACTAGCATAGAGGTATTCTATCTTGGTCCTCAGGGTTGGCCAAGCATTTGAGGTCTTAGGATTATAGTCTTGAGAATTCAAATATCTATGGGTCTCAGATTCTACTTACCATCAGGCGGCCTGAGTGCTCGTGTGCCTTCTCGTTATTATAAAAAAAGTTACTTATAACCCCAACTGTACTTCAAATACAGGAGTGTTCAGTCTTTATTTACACATCTGATCTTTGCATAGACTTCTATCCCAGATGTATCAATCTACCTATATCTACTATTTTAAAGTTAAAGTTACAGTTAAATTGTTTATTAGTATGCTAAGGAGTTACAATTAGCTTTTTGTATATCCATATTTCACCGCTAGGCAACTAATATGTCAGGTCACGATACCGGACTGATTTTCATTTATCATAATACGTAATATACAGCAACCATAAGAATTAACATGCATATTCACACGCAAATATATTAAAAATACATAATTTCTCGTTTTTTTAATGTATGTTTTATGTTATTGTTAAAGAAATCGGAGATCTGCTGAATGCTGACTATACTTTACGTGCCGTAAGTTCATCATATAAGGTCTCATTAATTATCATTATGCAATACTCACCGTGATTGTACTCATATTAAAGCCAACGAAGTAGGAAGTGGCTATATAAGTGTTATTCTCTTGAGGAATACATTGTCGATGAACTCGCTGACAAGCCTTACTTCACCCGTTGCCACACTTTTTAAAATCACTCTTTACTCTTAGTACAAAAAGCAAAATACCTTATTTGTGAAACTAGCCGGTATATTGACAGGAAAGTAAAAATCATTAATTATTTTTTCTACAGTAAGTATAAGTGATTTTTTGGGACATTTATCTCACATAGAGGGATATTTGCCTTATCCATATACATTACGTTTGGGATATAGATGCCCCGCCGAGAAACAGGGCGTCTAAACCGAAAAAACTTTGGGCGCGTTTTGCCTTCCCATGCTACATTGCCAACTTAGGGTAGTTGAACACTCTTTCGATAAATTCATAAAGCAGCATGCGATTCATGTGCGAAACAAGAGTTCATTACAATGCCCCTGGGGCAGCTTCCCGGATATGCGGGCATAGAAGCTACGACCTGAGGCCCGTTTCACGAAGCTACAGGTTACCAATGACAGGCGGAACTCTCTTTCCAGCAAAAAGAGTTAGAAAGAGACTTCCGCTTGTAATTTGTAACTTGTGGCTTCGTGAACCGGGCCTCTGCACGGCACCCTAAAGGCCACGGCACAAAACTTAAGAACCGTAGGTACAACTCGGAAAAATAGTACTTACGGTTCTCCAAAGAAAAAAAAATCTTTGTTAAATAAAATATGTATTCTTTATACCCACTTAAAATCTGTTGTGCCTTACCTAATGTCAATTAAATTACCTAATATTATCAAACAGCCAGTAACTCTCGCAGTAGAAATATGTCATACGACCCTTGCTCTCACTCGCAGCACTATCAAGGTAGTAAATACCTGCTGCCGCGCAATTGAATTCAGTATTTTTATTTCGGACTGTCCAATCCATAGTGTTAGTAACAAACTCTTATTCTAGTAATAGTACCAAAAAAAAAATGCGGCGGGGTGCAGCGACTACAGGCGCATGCAGCCGCACGCGCTGCAGCAGCGGCGCATCTAAGCGCTGCGCCGACACGCACAGCACTGCGTCGATCTTATAGGTGAAGTTTTATCCGGCAAGTTTAAGAAGTCCCGTCGGAGCGTACAAAACACATTTTAGCGCGTGCCTTCCCAGGCAGCAGGCAGTGAGTCGAGTTCAGTGTCGTATAAAGCTGCCTAATTAAGAAGGCACGCGCTAAAATGTGTATTGTACGCTCCGACGGGACTTCTTAAACTTGCTGGATAAAACTTCACCTGTAATATCGACGCAGCGCTGTGTTGAGAGAATCACACCCTTGGATGGTGTTGGGGCTGCAGAGACTGCGACTGAGGAGGGAGGCTCTCTCTCTTCTCATGATCGCAAAAAAACAGTCTGTTTTGTGCCTCTGCAAACATTGTTTAAGTTAAAGTTTGTTTAAGTTTATTGTTGTTATGATTACCGAGTTTGCGGACGATGTGTTCGTGAGAGAGCCTGGGCGCAGGCAATCTGTCGTAACGTTACGATACCCGGTCATTAGATATAGCGATGCAATCGAATCAAAATTTTAATTTGTTTGCTAATCTCTCCGACCGGTCGTAATTATGGGTGTAATTGCTACTAGTTGTGACATTGGTTTACATAACAAATTGGCGTGGGATTTGGGTGTTTATTTTAAGTTTTTTTTATGGAAATGGGATGGCATACGAGCACTGAGGCCACCTGATGGTAAGTGGAATCTGAGAACAATAGACTTTTGAATTCTCAAGACTATAATCTTAAGACTGCAATCTTAAGACCTCAAATGCATTGCCGACCCTGAGGACTAAGATGGAATGCCTCTATGCTAGTAATTACACTGGTTGTCTTATCCCCACACCGGAACACTACAATGCGAACACTGCAGCTTGGTGATAGGTTAATAGATAAGATCGATCACCACTAAAAGTAAGCTCAGATGGGGAATTCTCTCTCTCTCTCTCCATAGCATTTATTAGTTCTTCCTGATGGTAGGAACTATACCCTAATGGTTTCTCTAGTTATTTCTGACCTTTTGTTATATGTGTTAATGTTTATTTAAGCCAATCTTGTAAGATAGAAAAAAACCCTTGCCTTATGGGAAGTAACGTTAAAGTATACTAATTTAATTATTGATCTTTATCTACATGACTGCGAAAAGTCATTATGAGAAGTTGAAAGTTTTTGAATAAATATGAGTGAAATACACAGATATGCCAATATTTAAAAAAAATACCGCACCGGAATCGGTCCACCCGTTAGGGTCCTAGGCGATAATTGACAGACAAATACACAGCACACTACAAATCTAGTCAAATATTGTCAGCTTCGATTGTATTCTCTTTTCTCTAATCTCTCTAACTTAATCTATATCTCTCTTTTCTCGTTGCTCAATAAGGGACGTATTAATCTCATTTTTATTGTGATGTCATCTCAAGACGTCAAAGTAGACGCCAAGTCAAAGAAAACTAACATTTGTAACTAATCTCAGCCAAGATTAATTTAATAATCAAATATTTTGCCCTGTGTGGTTGCCGGGTTAGAAGAGTGCCATGTCTTCCCGTGGATGTCGTAAGACGCGACTAAGGAAATAAGGGCTTGTAGTAACTGTTAAGGGCTTGTTGTCTGTTAGGTGGGGGTATATATTTAATATATATTTAGAATATTTCAATTTTGTTGTGCTTCTTGCGACTTGCAGAATTTATACACATTGATTTTGACCAGGTTCAATTCCCGGTTATGTATGAGAGTTAATAAAAAAGTTTGAATGTTATTATTATTAAATCTAAAATCGACGTCATGGTTCCTAAGAACAGATCTCGCTATCTCTCATAGTTTCCGACTTCTCCATACTGACCCATTTGGATTGTACACCCGGTATATTTCTCTATATAAGTAAGTTTATCGTTGTCTAGTAACCATAGTAAAAGCCTAGAGCTTAGTTTGGGACTAGGTCAATTTGTGTGACATTGTTCTGTGATTATTTATTATTTGTGATTATTTATAGTACCTAAGATACAGAAATCTGAAACTTGAACCACCCGTACAGTAATAATCTGTTTTAATGTATGTTTGTAACACTACTTATTTTACTGATTTTATTTATTAAAATGGCACTTATATTACACGTAAAGGCTCGGTAGCTATCTGTGAATGTTTAATTATCTTTCTCATGGCGTCGGCTAGTCTAGACTGTCATTTGTCGTCGCACGTGAACCAAAAAGTCATCCACGGATCCACAGAAAACAAGCGTTCTGGCACCAAGTGCTGCAACACATGCTGAGTTGGCCCCTTATTGGTGTCACATTCTACAAATTTTATTATTAATAGGTCGAGTTTTATATTATCTTATACGTTGGCGGAGGCACAGAATACAAGTAGTACAAGGTGAAGGTTGTGTTATCAATAAACGTTTTTCTTTCTTTATGAATCGACCCTAAGAGGCGCGTAAAAACGTTCTAGATCGACACGTCCGTCGCGTCATCGTATAACTAACTATTAAATATGGTGGATATAACCTCAAAAGGTCTACTTTAAAAAATATTATAATGCTATGTAGAAATCATTTGGAAATCCCGTCACCGCAGGGGCTCAAGAGACAAATGAACATAAATTATAATTAGTAATGAAGACTTTCTCTACGCGTTATTTATTTACACCATTCTAGTCTAATAGCCACGAACTTGCTCTAATGTTTCATGCGTGTATACTCCAATAACGTAAACATAAACATAAACACACTAGACACGTCGTAATCTTTAAAACACATTGGTTATTACGAGTAACCCAATAAAAAATTGCATACTTAGAATCTTGTCGTTATGGACCGCCGGACAGCAGAGGCCTTGTGATATATTCCCGTTGGCACCCTTTGGATACGAGACCTTGAAAACGGAATAAGTTTAAAATCTTTTTTTTTATGATAAGGAGATGGCACACGAGCACTCAGGCCACCTAATAAACATTTGAATTCTCAAGATTATGATCTTCAGACTGCAATCCTAAGACCTCAAATATGTTGTCAACCCTAAGGACTAAGAGGGAATCCCTCTAGGCTAGTAATTTCACCGGTTCTATAACCCCCACACCGGAACACAACAATGCGAACACTGTTGCTTGGCTATAGGTTAATGGATAAGAGGTGGTAGCGATCCGGAAGGACCCTGCACAGGGCCCTACCACAACTAGGGTCCTTCCTCTCTTTGGAATGCTACTGTTTAGGTTTCCGTAGTTCACAAGGTTAGTTTCGCCGTATCCGTATATCCTAAGACTAGATTTTTTCGTGAATTATAGGCGGCTTCGGAACCATACACTGAGCATGGTTCGCATGCTCTTGCCCAGTTTTTTTATGGATGTTACCGTATAGCTACGATATCTCTAACTATAGTCATTTATCTGTTAACTAGAATAAAAATGATAAATGTATACATAGCTAGTTATTAATATTAATTATAATATTATATAATGTCAGTGTTATCTATCCGGTCCAAGTTGATTCATTACGCATTGTTGCACTTTTTATTGTTTCTGCAGAATTTATAGCTATCGGTTATCTTTATTACTTATCCTAGCATCGGTAACTTATTTCAAAATGCTTGATATGGTTTGTGTTTAAAGAATACACCTACTTACTAAGTGTTTTCAAGTTTTTTGACTCTTGCTCAAGAGGAATGTGAGGCGACGCTTAAATCGCGTATCCGTCAATTTTATTTCATGCAAAAGCTCGGGACGGTAATGTTTCTCACCCCTCAAAAATAAAGCCAATTTCCACTTTTGTACGGTTGTTGTTTTTTGTGCGTACGTACAAACGGACAGACCTAGTTTTTTACAATACCTACAACATATTCAAAAGTCCTAAAACTCGGACTAGGTTTAAGGGGCGAGAAACTGAAGAAGTATGGAAACTATCCGACTCACAATCCTCTTCACTTTCTAAAAATCCGTCAAAATGCATCGTTGGTTAGGTATTTTATGCACTGAAATTTCGTATGATTGGTTGAGTATAATATTACTTATTACGTTTTTTTACGTTTGCGTATCAAATTTTGCGTTTGTACTGAATTCATTTGTTTACCATTAAAGTAAGATTGCATAAATCTGAATTCATAAACCGTTCACAGACTCCATGACCAGAGTTATTCTTGTATTCATTCAAATTGATTTTTCAAACACCTATTATGTTGAAAAGTCAGAAATTATACTTTTTCTCGTTCTAATATCAGGAAATCCGAATCCTTCATCAGGGGTGTTGAGCATAATTTGTATATTTTGTTTGTAATAAATTGTGATGTGTTACATTTAAATACATCGGTTTGCCCGGCCGATAGCCGTTGAATTATCCCTATTATCTGGAGTGTCTGTGGGCAAGTATCGACCCGTGATCGGATGGTACCGAGTTCGAACCACTACTGTCACCATTACCAATGAGCCTCTTCCCTCTCTCAATTTAAGAGGCCTACTCTTGTCGGAACGGGCTTACCTTTAACTTCTTTTTAAGATAACATCTGTACAGATAGCACACGTTGTATTTTCTCGCTTGTCGCTCAGTGCGTCTCTATCGTAACATACTTGATAGAAAGGGAGATCCGGGCGACAGACAAGTCGCGGACAACTTGTGCTAGCCCTCCAGATCCCTATTACCTCTCTCACAAAAGTCCCAATTGTTTACTATAATGGTGAATTCGCCGGCGAACCAGACTATTTTGCGTCAACGAACATTAAAAGCATACCGTGAGAAGTATTTTTTTTACGGTCTTCTTTGCCGGTGTAGGTACCTACTTCCAAACTAAGGTCTAGGCTTGGACTATGGGTACTAGGCAACGATCAACATACGTATACTACAGAGAAGTAAATACTTATATACATAGAAAACACCCAAGACTCAGAAACAATAACTCGCGTACATCACAGAAATATTTGACTAGGAATCGAACCCGGGACCGCAAGCTTCGTTAGCAGGGTCACTATACCGACTAGGCTAACATAACGTCGTCAATATGACAAGTTAATAATTCATAAAATTTGTTAAAAGTATTTTTAGCAAAATAGCAACGAATGTCGACACAAATTTCTTAGAATTTACTATTTGAATAAAAGGATTTAGTTGCTTGTAGCTCCTTAACCCCAATTTTGAAAGACTGACGCATACCAGTGACGGATGACGTCATCCGAACCCACGCACGCGGCGAAAGTTTCACATTCTTGCGCCCGGTCGTCAACTGTCCTTACCATGTCCTGAACCAAGGACTACATGTGGAGTCAATTTTATAAAGAAAACGGACGGCCGGGCCCTCTATCTGTTAAACCTTATACATTGTGGCATACGGGGAAATACAGGAATGCGATACGATCTTGTTTTTTTTCTCTGTATCTGTTGTTTGATATGGAAGAAGCACCTGAAATGGCCTATAAAGTGAATGAACGATTTCACTGGTTTGTATTAAGTACTGGATCGTCACATTTACATGTCAATTTAGGTGCGTTAAATTAAACTCGTGATGGGCTGGAGATTTGTCTCGAGTATTAGTTCCAGTTCGAGGTTGAGTGATCTTTTGCACTATTACATTATTCACCAACTCAAACTCTATAGAATTAAAATCATTTATCAAATAATAAAGACCAATGCACAAGATACAGGGCCTCTATTCAGGTGCGTTAAAACGATATCGTGTTTGACACGTTTAAGAATCGTTTATGTCACAGTCGCCATTATTGTAAATGACATAAGAGTTATCAAAACGTTGACAATGCGGAAACAGGTCAAAAACGATATCGTTATTACCTTGTAGAATCCCAGCCCTGGTCACCTTTTAAAGCCTGAGCTATGCTTTACTTCTTTAATTAATTAAAAACCTTGGTATCTAATTTATCCATCCTTCCTAATATTATTAAAGCGGGTGTATTTTGTTTGTTATTTTCACGATTAAACACCTCAACCGATCGACGAAAAAAAAATGTACGAAGATATTTTACAATCTGGTGACCAGGACCAGGGTTTTAACCCGTAATATTGAAGAGTTCTCTAGGAAATAGCGATAAACGACTTCTTGGCGGATGAAGTCACGGACAAGACCTACATATATATAAACATTAAAAACCGGAAAAATATAAACTCACGTTTATTCATATGAATAAGCTTTGATACACCCGTTTAAATATTCCTAGTGCATCGTTTACTGCGTCTGTGTGCGTGTCTCTGCATTTGGGTGACTATTTATTAACATGTACAACACGTTTACCTGTCCATGTGTGGAGTAACGTGACAGCGTAGCGCGCGTGTAGTGGTGCTATGGGTAGCGTCAGCGCTGATTATTCATTTTTTACTTATATTCGAATGTTGATTACTAAAAACCGATTCGATACTGAATATTTCTGCAAAAAAATATATTTAAAAGACAAGTTCATTACGGACTGTACTTTTTTTAGTTCAGTTATCTTCTGCTTATCAAAGCTTTTCGAATTCTATAGGTCTACGTTCATTACAAAGAAGATCCTATTGCCTCCATCGGATTCCATCATCAGCAGAGGTGGGTAAATCTCCATGTCGTATAAAGCTCCCTAAATGAGAATGCACGCGCCAAAATGTGTTTTGTACGCTCCTACGGGACTATTTAAACTCGCCGGATAATGCGTCGAGTTAAAAAGTGATAGGTACGCTAAAGAGGGCGCCGAGCGTCCAGTGGCGCCCGCATTACTTTTATCGTGTTTTCTAATAAACTAAAGTATTATCGTAAAATCTAAGAGCGCTTGACTGTTGAACAAATCAATACACAATTTATAGAGAATATGACATAACATAACAACAAGTGAGCAACTTAACGGAAAAAAATGGCCACCTTTTACCGTTAAGTTGACTACACGAAGCTGCATAAACTGTGTCATGTATGCTATACCAGGTGTGGCCTGTAATAGAAGCAATAAATTGAGGGATCGTTTCCACACCACAAACGTAACAACATTTTCTCTACAACTTTTGAAAATAACTTATTGTTAACCAAATATTAATGAATTTAGATTTTCCAAGCAAGCAATGTATTGCGAAAACTACAATGTTTGTAGGCTGACAGTAGATGTCAACTAGACTATTGAATGGAGTACATTGAAAATGCTATTAAGTTTGTTCGAAAAAATCCCAAATATTAAATTACATAATATTTTAAATTTGTAGAACAAATGTTGCTACGTTTATAGAGTTGATCCCTCAATTTATTGCTCCTATTACAGGCCACACCCGTTATATTGCGTATTCATTTGTACAACACTAAAGCGCTCTTAGATTTTAAGATAAGTAAATCTTTAGTTTTTTAGAAAACACAATAAAAGTACCTAATGAGGGCGCCACTGGACGCTCTGCACCCTCTTAAGAGAATCACACCCTTGATCAGGTGGATTCTCGCTCTTCACCTCGACGCACCAAATATCTGGGGTCCTAGTGAAAAATTGTATAAGTCTTCTGACGATGAAAGGGTGATGGATGAAGTGAAAAAGGGTTTAAGTCTAGTATACTCCGTTTATGCATATACCCTTTTTTATTACGAGTTAAATCGACTTATACCCTTTTTCACTAGGTCCCCAGATATTACACCGGCGAGTGGAATTTGTCCCATCAAAGCGTAAAAACAACATTTGAGGGAGTGCTTTCATTTCACAGCGGTTTTTAAGTGAATAAATATAATATGTGCATGTGTGGTTGCCGAGTTAAAATAGTGCCACTCCATGTCTTCCCGTGGATGTCGTAACTTCGTAAGAGGCGACTAAGGGAATAAGGGCTTGTAGTACTCTTAGGCGATGGGCTTGCAACCTGTCACTAATAATAGTAAACATTGCCTGATTGTGCAAAATGTGGTTACGGGATTACCAACAAGTAAGTATACAGTTGTTGGTATTTCTGTAGTTCTGCCAACCCCACTCTGGGAATGATGACGTGGTGTTAGTATGTATATAAATATGATAATAAAATGTAGTAAAATGATTTGGATGGGTTGTTAAATTTTAGTTTATATTTTAGTTTACTTTAGTGTAAAGTCCGGGACTGTATTCATGTTGATGCACACCTGTTATTGGTGCATAAGCAGTAACTGCAACGGCTGGATTTTTAATTTTATTTTGTACTTGATGCTTATTTACTGTTGGTGTGTGAATAAATAAATAAATACTTCAGCTCCTAGATACCATAACGTTGAATTGCTTTTAGATTTACTTGTGTAGGCATCCCAAATGTGGTTCAAAACTGTCTTGAAAGATTTGTCCGGAATGACGGAATGAAAATCGCCATTTATTTGAAAATTGCATGCATATTTTCTTGTTAAATTAAATCTATCAAACTAAATTGCGGTTAAGGCTCCAACACCGTCTGGTTCCCCTATTTGAAAGTTACGAAGGTCATATGGCATGGCAATATCCTGCATCCTACCCTGAGGGGTTGTTATGAGATAGCTATGTAGTTCATTTTACGTCGAGCGTAAAGGACAGAGCCATAGCAGTTGTATAGCTCTGTCCCTTTCTCTCAGCGTAAACTAAACTGCATAGCTGTCATAAAAATCCCCCTCTACTATTAAACGAGCAATATTTGTATAAAATAATACAATACACGCTTTATTACAAACACCACACCACACCACACCACATATATCAAGGAGCGGATATACAAAAATAAATCTTACATAGTGAGTCAACAGGCGCTCTTATCGCTAAATAGCGATAATATCTCTTTCAGACAATCAGAGAGCTATTATACCCATCCATACTCCATACTAATATTATAAATGTGAAAGCAACTCTGTCTGTCGGTTTTTTTGGTACGCTTTCACGGCTAAAAAGCTGAACTGGTTTCGATGAAATTTGCTATGGAGATAACTGAGGTCCCGGAAAAGGACATAGGATAGTTTTACATACATACATAACATCACGCCTTCATTCCCAGAGTGGGGTAGGCAGAGCTACAGAAATACCAACAACTCTAAAAAGACTTGTTGATAATTCTGTAACCACATTTTGCACAATCAGGCCAAGAAGTTTACTAGTAGTAGTAGTAGTGTGTAGTAGTTTCCTATTCCTATCGTAGAATAGGATAGTTTTAATCCTGGAAAATTAGACAGTTCCCAAAGGAAGTCTGATACACGACTTCAACGCGGACGGAGTCGCGGGAAACAACTCGCTATATTTGTAATCGCATTTTCGAAAACGGTTCTAACGATTTCGATGAAGTTTGCAATACAGGGTTTTACGGGGGCGAAAAATCGATCTGTCAACTTGTCATATTCAATATTCGGGAAAATTTGTCTCCATCCCGAGCGACGCTTGGTCTTCCAAGTGCCTACTTGTAATTATCCGAACTCTATTGCAAATCCTGGAGCTGTGACCAAAACACCTACTCCAGGGAAAAATAACTGGGAGACAATGATTACTTTATTTACAACTTCATGTAAGTAATGTTGTCAAAGCAAGTTTCTGCCACAATATTACTCAAGTTACAACTTTGTCGCTCCAAGACTTGCCTCATAGATAGTTCGAAATTAATTTACGCGAGTTAAGATCTGTTCTGCGACAAGGGCTAACATGAAATTATGTAGTTTAAAAGCAAGCTTATTTTGTTTCTGGCAAAAGTTGAAATATCTGTAGTTTGTCTTTTAGTGCCTATTTGACATTGTCTTAACAATATTGCAATTACATCTCTTTTAAATCGACAGAAGAAGTGATTGAGACGGGACAAATTAGAAAAGAAGAAAAAAAGTTCAGTCCAAATAAGTACCTGTGATCATTTTAAAAATAAACTGTTATTTGTTAACTAATTTACAACTTAAAGATCGATTTATGATTTGCCTACCTAAAAATTAAAATTATTTTCTCTCCATCCTATCTTTTCGACTTTTTGTACGTATTTATGAACGGGATCCCCTTGATCACCGACACTCATTTTATCGAATATATTGTTTTACGTTTACATTTTCGTCGACAGCTAATTTAATAATAATAGTTTTTTTCAAGTGTTTTGTAACTTTTTTTTCCCCTTTTAGACTTATCTATTTCATGTGCGATCGTGGCGTCATTGTGCCGTGTCTTCACCAAATGGTCACTACGGAACAACAGCGCTGGCCCTGCCAGCATCACGCTGAGTTGAGACCATTTCGTGACAAATTACGTTTGAATAACCATTAAGTTTAAATTTTTCTACTTGTCGTTTGTCACCAAAAAACTATTTCTTTCTTTCTTTCTAATTTCTGCTGACATCTTATTTTTTTAGATTATCTTCAGCATGGGTAACGTAGGTTAGGTTAGGTTTGGGGTTTTAGTGGGTATTCCGACCGTTTTCGGTTGGTGTGTCCCACATAACCATCCCGGGTCGCTAGATCTGGGTGGTATGCGTAAAGGCATTTCCCCAGCGATAACAAAAAAAAATGTGCAGGCAGGATTCCTCCACGTTGTCTTGGGTGTTGCAGTCTCTCTTGATCTCGATCCAGAGAGAACGCAGCATCTGGGCTGGTGCAACCTGGGCATTGGCTGAGACTTTCTCCTTATGGGAGATTCATTCAGCTCATTGCGAATATCTGGCAAGGATGTGACAGGGGTTTCCTGACGGGGCGGTTGCGTGTGCCCTTGAGGCCGCTTCTGCCCCGGAAATTTTCCTTCTGTAACCCGGAGAGGTATGGACACGAGCGGCGCTTCGTCATCAGTTGCCGGTGGTGACAAAGGCTGGAAGGGGCGGTTGCGTGTGCCTTCGAGGCCGTTTCTGCCCTGAATAGATTTCTTCTGTCACCTTTGGCGGTTGGTGACTGAGGTTACTTGAAAAGGACGGTTGCGTGTGCCCTCGAGGCCGTTTCTGTTTCCGAAAAGTTTCCTCATCACCTGGAGGGGGCAGTCACAGAGGTTTTTGAAAGGGGCAGTTGCGTGGAGACCGTTTTCGCCCTGGACAACTTCCTACTTTCACATTTGCGGTTGGTGGCAGGTTTACTGGAAGAGAAGGGGTGACAGGGGCCGTTGTATTTCCCTGAAAGTATTCCCATGCCACCTGAGGGACCTTCTACGTGTCCTGGAATCTCAGGGGGCACAGTAGTTATTGGTGGGACAGCTGTGGTAGAGTTTATTTGAAGGGTATGGGACCGACCTATTGGGTTTGGGTATCCGCAAAGTATCCTTACACCACAGGCAGACCGTGGAGGGAAGGCGAACTCAGCGGACAGGGGGTTCGCTGCTCGCCCGAACTTCTTGTAGAGCCAGTGAGTTGGGGGCCCGCATTGCACGGCTTTACCGGTATGGGGAGATGGTCGCGGGCTGTTCACAGCCGTCTCCTCCTTTGGCGGAGACACGGGGGTGGGCTCTTTGGAGCAAGCCAGGAGGCGCGTCAGAGGTCAAAGCTTTTAGCGGTCCCGCGGTGCCTCACTACCGGTCAAGGGGTTTAAACGCCGGAGTGGTTTTAGTTCTTTGAGAGTCCGTCCCTAGCTGGGACTATGCGTAAATGCATTTCCACTCCGTCAAAATAAAAAGGTTAGGTTAGATCAGATCAGTGACCACCAAAATTTTTCTCCTGCTCGTGGAATTACCTGTCGATAAAATGAAAATTCGGCGACCTAAAAATCATGTGAATTGAGTGTCGGTGATTCAAGAGAAAACCATTTAAGTATGTACTCTAACGCACATAATCAAACAACAAATGAATTTGTCCACAGAAATTAAATAATAACAACAACGAATTTACAACTTTAAGTTTTCTATCCAGTTCTAACTTCGTTTGCCCTACGTCGTAGATCCTAAAATAGTAACATATATCTGTATTAAAGTATAAACAGACAGCTATATACATAAAGTAAAAAAAATTGCCATGCAAAAGTACTTTTGCGACCTATTTACTGAATAAACATCTTTACCCGTATCTTATCGTCGTAAACTTCCAAAACTTACCTAGTCGGACCCAGGTAAACGAACCGTGCAACTACCCAACCCACACAAGCGAGTCGCTGTGTGCGTCTGCGCGCCGTCTTACCTGCGCGGGCGCTTGTCTCGAAGAAAGCCTCAGTGCTTACCTGGCGGCCGGCGCACGCGCTTCGCCGACCATGTGACAGACTTGTGACTCCGTGAGTGTTCTGTGTTACCGTGCTGGGTGCATTAACCCCATCCCCTAGTGTTACGGATTTAACTAACGTGCTAAGAAACGGTAAGAATTCGATCCAGGTTTTTAAGGTTATGTGAAAGTTGTGCCCGGGTTGACACACTTCTGGTTCAGGTGTGGTGGCAGGTGGGCGCGCCTCTGTGTCAGTAATACGTGTTCGACCAAAATTCCAATCTCGCGGGACCGCTTTCCTCCAACTTTCTTCCGTCAATTTTTATGTATGGCATGCTTTATTATATGTACGTGTGTTTACCTTGGTAAGTATACCGAAGCTTTCAACTTAACAAAGCTTGTCAGACAAGCTGGCTAGGTATTTGTACCTGGCCGCTTTAAGTTTATTGATAATTTCATTGGATGATAGTCAGGGTATAAGTTGGAGCGAAAAGGGACTTAAATTGTGTGAGTAAAGCTACTTTTAAAATTGATCGGACGTTATCAAGGCGAAGACATCAACGTGCTTAATAGTACATGTTTCCTTATGAGTTCTGTTTTGCAGACGTATCAGAAATGATAGACAGGTTACGTGCGGATATATTTTGATACAGCATTAAATCAAACCCCTCCAATATTCGAATTTATTTTATCTTAACCTCTAAAGTGATTGCGGAAGAAGAGGATCGAGCAATCTAAGAAAAGAAACGAATAAATTATAAATTATTAACATCGGACTTATAACCTCACTGCGGGGAACCGGGAAAGCAAACAAGGGCAGCGGCCGTATTCAAATGGAGAAACTTGAATGAAACTTGAACTTAACTGCCCATCTTAATGACTCGTAGTCGTATTAAATCACACTTAAAAGTTTTGAATGAGCAGAAAGACGGCCAAATATAAATATGTTTTAATTTTGATTTTAATAAGTAAAACTTTTAGTAGGTGCCTACCTCATAAAATATTTGAAAACCAAAACTACTTAAAGCTTAGGTATTCAGCCGTATGAAATGTGATTAAAACATATTTCTATACATAGAAAGTAATTATGGCTATAATATTTTTATTATTATTATGCGATTCCAAAGTTGACGGAAGATAGGTACTTAGGTAAATTGCCTGGTTTTGTAACTGGCACTTGACTTTTGAACTAACTCTGATTACGGGTGTGTCGAAAGACTTATGGCCTTTCCAGAAATATCTACGCAACAAAAGTACTAATAGGTTCTTACTATCAAACTAAAACCAAATAGGTACTTATTTTGTGACACGCAGTTAAGAAACAATTAAGAGCGTGCAGAGCTGCAGAGCGTCCAGTGGCGCCCTCGTTACTTTTATTGTGTTTTCTAATAAACTAAAGTACTATCTTAAAATCTAAGACTATCTTAGATTCTGTTGTACAAATGAATACGCAATATAATATAGCATATGACACAGTTTAATAATTTTTAACCTTCGTGTAATCAACTTAACGGAAAAAGGTGGCCACTTTTTTTTCTTAAGTTGCTTACACTTAGTTCAATTGTTATTATGTCATAACATATTCTCTATAAATTGTGTATTGATTTGTACAACAGTAAAGCGCTCTTTGATTTTAAGATAATACTTTAATTTATTAGAAAACACAATTAAAGTCTAAAGAATCTACCGTAACCCAGCATCTCTGCGTGTCTCAGCTACAAACAAGAACACGCGTCAACCTAACGTTTCCTTGTAGTTTTTGTAGAATCCGCCGGCTAGTAGGGAGCATCTCATGATGAGGTTGGACCGGTTCCCCCCCTCCCGCATCAACCACTCACGACTCGGCTGAGTGCACCCCTTTTATCTGCATTTATGTAAAATCTGCATTATCACACAGTTCTAAGAAGTAGGAAGCGGAGGTAATGCTGGTTATGAATGTTTAACACTCGACGCTGCGTTAAATATTGTCTTATTTTGAAAGTTCTTTGTTATGAAAGTTGTTCTTTACGTGGACAATCACAATATCCAGCCCTTGTCCTGCTAAAAGTGTCCCATTTCCGACTGATACCTAATATTTAGCTTTAATCACGCCTTTTTAAACTGCAGCATCCGCGTATCTGGACTGCAGTCTGCAATAAAATGGCTCGCTTCATCTTTGTAAAGTTGTATTGACGAAGGAATTAGCCTAGCTTTTTTTATTTATTAATGGCAGGATTGGCAGGCCACCACCGTATTCTGCAGTGATTTCGACAATGTGAAATGAGTAGAATAAATCAGTGAACACAAAGATTAGATTCGGAAACCGTGAGAGAGAGAAAATTTAAAAAATGACCGGCTTTTTCGTTTGTAATTTTTTTTACCCCTACTTGGGGAGCCTTTCGTTTCGTCAAAAAGTTTTTGCCAAACTGGTTAATTTCCCAAACATATCATTTGACCAAACTGGTTTTTTTCCGAAACTGTAAATATTTCAGATTATATTACAGGACCATCGTCTAGAACCGTATGGGTTATGTTAGTTTTATAAAATTCCTGAAATATTTATTGTTTCGGAAAAACCAGTCTGTTCAAATAACATGTTCAGAAAGTGAATTAGGTTGGCAAAACTTTTCGACGGTACAAAGATTTTCCCTCACAACACTATGGAACCGCTATAAATAAAAAAGAATAATAATTCAAAGTGTTACAAAATCATCCGTAAAAAAGAAATTACAAAAGTAGTGTCAACCCTTATTAAATAACGTCATTTCAGTATCTTAGGTATACAGTATACTAGGGTTGACACTACCTTCGTAATTTATTTTTTACGGATTATTTTGTAACACGTTGTATAGATTAGCCTAGCAGTAGTATGCAGTGACTCGCCTACGAAGTTAGCAGTCTCGAGTTCTATTTTCGGTATGGGCAAAATTTTTGTTATGAGTGCGAGTTTTTGTTCGCGTGTCTTGTAGGTTTTCTCTTTGATTTATCGTCACCTGGTATTTATAGTACAGGACCTACAACTTTAGAACTTAGTCTAGGACTTGGTTTATAAGTGTGAAAATGTCTGCTGATATTTATCCATTGATTCATATTTTCAAAGTTAGGTGCATGTTTTTGGGGCAAAAACCAACGATTTACATCCTCAATCTCATCGATCACTACTTTTACCTTTACGAGTTTCCGAATAAACCTTTAACACCTTACACATGGTAAGTACATGATATGTATCGATAGCAAATAATTACTTCTCGTAATTGTTTATGTGCATATAGTTAACATTAAATGTACTTGCATATAAACATAATAATGATTGTTGTTTTAACAAGAAATATTATTAGAAATAATACCAACCCAGTTATTATATAAATAATGCATCGTCAAGACGGTAGAGATCTATAATATTCTTCTTATAAAATAAGATTCCGCATAGATTACCAATTTTCTAAGCACATCCCAATCTGTAGAAATGTAAAGATTGAATACTAAAGGACTGAAAGCCCGCATAGAAAATGAAGACTCACTAAATGTTGACCCGTCTCAAGCGAACCAAAAGCCGAATATCCAGAATCTTACTACTTAAGTCAAATCAGTAGAAAGGAATGTTCTTATAAATATTTTATAAATGCATTTTAAAATGAGTGATGTTAATGTGCCATGCTCAGTTGTTTGAGCATAAAATATATTGCAGTTTACAGCTTTAGTCACGTTCCATTATTTAGTTTCAACACGTAATTGAAGACCGTGGAGGCTTTTTATCTGGTATCAAACGTAATCGTGATTATTTACGATTTTATAATAATCATTTGAAAACTTAAAACAAACTCCCTCATTCATAAGCGCAAAATTAACATATTTCTATTCTATTAAGCAATCCTCAATATTAATGTGAAAATTAGTTTGTTCCATTTTCACTATTCAACTCCTTAACAGATCGACGTGAAATTTGGTACAGGGATAGTTTATAACCCAGAGCCGGACATCGCTACTATTTATCCTGATAAAAATGGGACAGTTCCTGAAAGCAAAGCGATAAATGACTTCTGCGCGACTGAGTCACGTTACGGGCAAAAGCTAGTAAAATAAAATGTAGGTATATTTTAAGCATTCTTGATATTTGAGCTTTTATTAATAAGAGGCATCTCTTATCGTTATCCAGCTTACATTTTGATAAAGTTACTTTACAAGAAACTTCCTAGACTCTTTAGTAAAACTTGAACGAAATCTTCCCTTCTCGCTATTCAAACGACCTTATTACTCCTACAGTCACTGGCGCACTTTGAGAATTTTCAATCTTACGATTTCCTTACCGTCAAAGAAACTTGTTAGACTAGCACGATCGGCGGAGTGGATCGAGCATGCTCGTTAATTACTAAACCCAGCTTCATGCCTCGTAGGCACAGCACATTTCTAGTTATACATCATACAAGGGTACATATTTATATGGTTAAAACTCCTTGTTACCAATACTGTGAAAAAAAACATTTGTCACGGAATTCATGAGGATCTTGAGATCAGATACTGTGGCGAATTTATGGTTGTTGAATTTTAGTGGATAAATTACTCTGCATTTTTAAAATAAGTTCATGGTTCGATTTAAAATATGTCTGGTAAAAAAGAAACAAGACCAAGATAGCATCAAATTGATTCTCTGAAACTTATCCGATAGACTTGGGTCGACGACTTCTTACAATACGATACTGTATAGATTGTATCCTATTTTCCATTTGTTGTTACTTGGAGATAAGAATAATTTAAAGTAAACATGTTTAAACTTTCCATACGTGCCCAAGATTTTTATTTGAAATTAAACTATTCTATAGGAAAGTTGGCTATGCAAAGACTTCATCCTCCGATGACCAAAATTTTTCGCGAGGGACACTAGTTTCTATATAGCATTTGTATAATGGCAAAGAGAAAGACATAGTTAGTGATGGCTTTCTGTTCTTCTTTGTACTCCAAACATCCTATTACAAATGATTATCTATTAAGATATTTTACACAAAAATATGCACTATAGACAATTCCGTTAAAGAGCCCTGTCGCAGTAAGCCAGCGATAAATGTTGACGTTATTTATCTGTTATGACTTGACGGTCATTATGATAGAATTCAGTGATGTCTCAATAGTCAAACTTATTGACGTTAAAGTATCGTCATTATGCTTAAAAGTAGTGTAAAACATGTCACAACAAGAACGTTAGTTAGAATACGCTGGCTTAACTGATTAGCGCACCAGAACTAGTTAAACGTTTCATCTGTTTATAGAACTTGGGATGGCATAAGTTTTAATAGTTCTGGTCGGTAAGAAAACAATTAGGTACGAGCGAACTTTGAGGTTTTGTTAATGCATCGTCACGTCTAGCTTTATAACTTATAAGCTTTAGCGACTTTTAAGCATGAAGCAAGCCAAAGTTCTAAGTACTAGGTTATTATGTAACCTCAGTCATTTCATTACTTTGAAGCAATAACAACACATAGGTACCTATAGTTCCGCAACTCGAGATCTAGAGGCTGCAAAGAAGTACGTTAGTGGTAATTATAGAGCCATCTCCACTATTTTTCTACGAAAGAAACCGCAAACGACCTTAGGAGTAACGTGAACGTTGCCTTTGGACTTATTGTGAATTTGGAACAACCTTAAATTTACAATTGTTACTTATACATAAGTAGATAGGTATAGGATATTTTTCGCAATTTCTTAACAGTAAATTTGTTTTTCGTTATCCCTGGAACTCGCCAATTATTGGGAACGAAATTATCCTGTTTTCAACCTCTAACACCAAAATACTTCCCACTTTTCATGTCAATCCTATGACGTTTCATGAACGAAAACGGTACAAACAAAGAACTGCGGCTCCATTGGCATTAAAATCAAAGCGTATGAACGTTATTTTTGACAGCAAGAAAATTAATGTAGGTACAAGATAATGGTCTAGGAGGCATCAATAATAAAATTAAATTGCCTTAGATTTAGGCATCCTTTTCATTTCGCCACTCTTCGCCAGATTTAGCTTAATCTTACAAGCCTGGAAATATTTTTTCTTACATTATTTTTGAGTACGTGTACGAAATATCTATGTATTTCTAAATGCCGTTGCTACACGCATTTTTACTTATAATTAGTTTAGTAAACAACATAACATAATAAAGTAAGGTACCTAGTGCAACTAAAAGGGTAAATGCATCTTTTAAGGATTTTAAAGGAATAAAACATGTTAAAACTATTTTGCTTCCTTTTATAGAAATGTAGGTACTTAAACTACTATAAATTGTTCTAAAATGTATCATTCCCTTAAAAAAATAAAAGATACGTTTACCCATTAGTTGCAATAGCCCCTTCGTTGTTTCCTTAACAAAATATCGGGTTTATTTTCATGCACAGATACTTAACATGCATTAAGGCATGCTGGCATTCAGCCCGCCATTTGTACTTACTTGTGCAATAGAGTCATACAGTGGAATATAACAACTGGTTTGGGTTCACGTAGTTCAATATGACCCAAACTATTCAGATAATTGGTGTCGGGTCAACTTGCTCAAAGTACCGTCTGGGTTCCGTCTATGGCGGTGATTGCCTCAGTATTAACTCTCAATTAGCTCTCTGTTTGCCTTATATAACTACCTGCCATTTGAGAATATAGGGTTGACAAAATAATAAAAATAGTTACGTATCAATAGATCTATTGAAGCGTAACGTAACGTGCAGTCAAACAAAGTTTTATCAGTTGTGTTTGCGAGCTTCTGCATTGTTGTTGACTTTTACGTAGACGGTATCAATACTGTAACGGAGTATTGTCCAGAGACTGCCTGGTACCTATTTATAACAGGAATTTCAATTCCAATAAAAATGGCGTATCTGGGAAAGGAGTATAGAATTTTACAGCGTGTTTTTTTTGTATCTGTCGTACAAAATCAAAAGTACCAAGAAACTACAGGCAAGGCAACCCCTGGTTGTTTAACGCACTGCGTCTGTTTATTTATAGTTGACGTCTATGTTTAGGATAACTAATTTAAAGTTTGACCAAAAGACAAAATATTCCTTCATTTTGCGTGAAATTATCTTAATTGCTTATAAGTGTTATTACGAATGTATTTGTATCATTTCCTTGCATTGTTTGAGAAAAGCATTGTAATGCAATACTTTGCCTTGGCGGGAACGGGGATTGCCTAGCTCTTTTTACTACTCGTATGTCAGGCAATTCCCTATTTTTTGGACCCCTACAATAATGAACTTACTAATAAACAAATCAAACTAAGGAAAAATAACTGTAACTAATACGTTTGATCAGTACTAACTGGACGATAAATCTCATAAATGATTCCGCAGGGTTGTTTACCAGGGCGTCAATTAATTGACACGGTTAAAATAGTTTGGCAACCCTACTGGATGCGTACACAACGGTTACTAGTCCGTTACAGCGAAGCGGGTCATGCGCACGGACGCTTTCGACGCGTCCAGTCTTAGCACCGCATTTCCACGCGTATTCTCTATTAGAGAAACTTTTCAGACAGGCGTTCGCTCACGGCAAATGAATAAAATCTTTCATAAATGATTTTACAAATATCTCGTGTTTCGAATAATAACGCTCGTAAGAGTATGAGAAAATGATCGTTTAAAACGAGAACCGGATATCAAACCCAATAACGTTACGTTTACGATCAAGCCAAAGTTATTATTACTCACCCGCTAAAATGTTATCTTGCTGCGGTGACGTAACGCTACTCGGAAATAGAACGTTGTTTCGCGCAGTCTCAACACAGGTCCTGTGGCGCAACGGATAACGCGTCTGACTACGGATCAGAAGATTCCAGGTTCGAATCCTGGCAGGATCGAAATCTCTTTTTGCTTTTTTTTTTTTTATTTTTTTGTAAAACTCAATAAAATGAGATATTAAAATGTATTACTTTTTTCAATTTAACATCATCATCACATCATATAGTAGATTGTACGAGGAGGGCATAAAACAAACCATTTTATCCGAGCCGGCGGGCGAGGGTGGATAATTAAGTCGAGGATAAAATGGGTTTAAGAGTCAGTTATACAATCTGCTTTGCACTTCGATTACGAGGAAATAAAATAGTGATATTGTAAAAAACTTTTTCTTGAATTTAAGCGGCAACATCTGTGCAAATGTTATTTTATTTATTTTATTAGGAAAAAAACAGGATACAAATACAGAAAGTAACAAAAAGGATAGATAAGTACAAACGTAATAGACAAATTTGAACTTTGCTAATATTTTACTATCTTGTTTTTAAGTTTTAAATTTCCTTTTTGTTAAGTACATGCAACATTGAAGTCAAATAAATTAAAGTAAATGTATACAAACAACAAGTTTATTTAGTGCAGTCACATCGTCTGTCTGGCAGTAGGGCTTAATTGTCGTAGTCTAGATGACGAAAACACTTTATGCACTACGAGTATGCAGCCTACTTATACCCAGCATAAAGAACTACTTTACGAGCACGAGAAGTGAAAAACACATTTACAAACGTTGGATATGATACGAGCTTAGTTTAGTCAGTAAGAAACTAATTTTAGTCGTGTCTATTAGGTACTGGTTCTTCGGGCTATTTAAGTTACATTTAATCAGAGAGAAACTTACCGATACACCTGATAATATTAAACTACTACGTCGAGGCGCCCTTCCGCACTATTTGCTGCACAGTACAAAGGTTGCTAATTAATTCGATTATCCGGAGAGAATCCGTGCTTCCTGCTGGCTTCCTTCAGTTTAACGTGACACTTATACTAATTTATAGGGACCGTAAAACTTTCAGCACTCAACCCTAACACAACTTGATAAGACTCAATTCAAAATGGTTAGAACATTTTGGTGCGCGAGGCAGTTATAAGAACTGGCAGTTTGGCAACGCTTTTACTAGATTGGACAATCTGTGTTGCCTCGTAAGAAAATATTAAGAACGGCGTATTCTGACCATTTTAATTAGACCTCTGTAACTTTATAAGCCTCGTTACAATGTTTTTTTAGTTAAAAATAAATATTGAATAGTTCTAATCTGTAACGGGCGATCAATATCAATATTGCCAAACTGCAAAGTGCTTCAGGCTTGAGTGGATGTGATGTGTGAAATTTTATTTTCCTGTAAACCTAATTACTTGCATAAAACAAACCGTAAAGCTATAAGCACTACAATCAAATCGACTAAATGTTTTGTTAAGAAACTGCTAGTTTTAGTCTAGGATTTGATTGTTTTTACATTTAAATATTTCCACTAAAATTATTGCTTAGCCGAGAAGATTCAAATGTCAAGGTTGGAAATGTTGGAATGTTGTAGCCGTTGTGAATCATACTTCGGTCATAGAAGTTCGCTAATACAAAGGTATCTTGTAAATATGTAGGTAGGTAGGTATATCAATTCTTTTTTATCCTGGAATTCCCGCGTGGTAGAATTCTTTTCGTATCGTTATTTATTGGAGAACTGATTAACTTAAGGTGATAAAAAGTAGCCTATCCTGGCCATCTATCGCCGTGTTTAATATCCCGTTTATCGGTTAGTACTCTTTTTATCAGACTGCGTTACAAGGAGGGTTGTGTTTTTGAGTGTAACTATGACTTATAAATTTCTCAGGCATGTTTTGCAGCCTAAGTGACGGCTTGATGGTTTTTAACAAAGGCTATAATTATTAATCAAATCAATAATGAGAGGGATTTTTTATATGTATCGACTACAGTATTAAAAATGAGGTCAGGTTTTTTAAACTTGCTTTTGATTTAAATATTTAGTTTTCGTTAAAAAAATCAAAGAAACACGCTTTGGTAAAATGAATAGCGGTTTGATTAAACAGAAGTTTACACTTTACTTAACCTTCTTTAAAAATAGGTTCTTCGTTAAACTAATCAACCTGCGGAACAATGTACTTTACATTATTCAGCTATGCAATACTCCCTTCCTCACATAGTTTAAAGCGAATTCGCTTTCCGCGTTTTTCGGTCCGTCTGTATATCCGCTAACTCCTAAACCACGCAATGGATTTTGATGCTATCTTCACCATCAGGGAGATAATTTTTCATGGAAGTTTGTTATGAATAAATAGATTCTACATTATGTACGTGTGTTACAGAAAACTTAAATAAACTGAAGCAAAGCGAGGGCAGGTTGCCAGTAAAATGTAAAATGCCACGTACCTACAGTACAATAGCTCCTAAAAAGGCCTTTGGATTTTGACTTTTCTCTCACTCGCTCTTATCTTCTCTTCTTCTTTTACCCGAACACGAACCCGAACCCGAACTATAATTGCTCTGGCACTGTATGTTCAAGTCTGAAGGAAAATTCCTATCTTTCCCCAAATTTCTCGACTCTCTCTTTTCATTGGTTATCACCTATCACCTTTGTCCGCCATTGGCTTGCCTAGAGACATGCTAATTTGCATTAGTCGCCATCATACATATTTAGGTAACGTGTAGGAATCTGAGTAACGGTTGGGCAACCAGTCGAGCAACTAGTCGCACCGGTCAAACCGATCCGTTCGGTCGTTGATTATTTAGTGATGTTAATGAACATCTTTCTAATGCATGGCGTTTGTCTTAATTAGCTAAGCAAGCAAATCAATTATATTCAATTTATCGTTGCCTTTTAAAAATCTCAGTGGGATATCTTATAAGTAATTTATTATGTATATAAGAGAATATTTTTTACTTTGTTACTTAAAGATCTGAACGTCAAACAAGAAATCCCAAAAGGGAATGATTAAAGGCACGAGCACTGACTATTTTGCAATTATAAGTTTTACGTGCCGACTTATCGCAGGCAATAAAAAAGCTAGTTACGAAAATGCGTCAAATGCTAAGAAAAGTACCTATTATTGAATCCCATGAAATAACGTTTTCCGAACTGGACACCCAGTTTACTCAGCTTTAGCTCATGTAAAATTCTTCAACCGCTTTTATACTGCTGATTTACAGTTCATAAATGTTCAAATTCTGCATAATATTGGGACTGGAAACTACTATCATGGTTGCAGACTACTTTAGCTTTACCTAATAATAATTAGAGAAAATATGCGTTTGTAAACAATTGTTATGGCTGTCGATACATATAAACAAAGAAACGTGAATTTTATAACACACAAAACCATTTATCAAAAGAGCTCTGCCCGTAACTAACAAGTGTACAAGTCGAGAAAAACTGACAACTCGTTTTTAGGAAACGCGTACAATTTCATCAAATTGTAGACTTGTAAAGTTTTGTGGGATAACGCGCATAGATTCTCGAATTCGGCAAAAAAAATGGTAACACATAAACGCATATATGTACACGTTTCCTATAGTCGATAGGCAAACTGTTGCCGAAAAGTATTGATCGATAATATGATATGTAATACTGATCTCTACAGTTAAAAGGTTAAGGTACAGTTGGTGTTTCAGTAGATCCCCTTCACTTCACGCGACCTTGCTTCAGCGCAAGGCGATTGCCTCGAAGGAATGTGACCAATAATGCAGTTTTGTCCACTGCTGCTGTATTAATTCATAGGAACAACAAAACAAGTTCTACTTATCCTGCTAAAGTATAAATAGTTAAGTATGTGATTGAACTAGCGAGAATAAGCCTTACCTTAATGACTCTTAATGTATTTCCAACATTATAAAGTTACAAACAAACTGTTCTTGCGCGATATAATTTAGATTTTTGTGTAGGATCTAAATCAAAATGTAATCCGCTGTATGGAAATTAAGATAGTATTGTAATTTTTATGACAATTTGATCCAGTATTAAATAAGGTAGAACGAGGATGGGTTAAAATACCAATGTATCAGAATGACGCATGAATTGTTGCAACCCGTCTAATGTGTAAAATAAAATGCCTAATAACCAAACTACTTATGTTGAAATGATTGCGGTTTTCTGTAGATTTCCCTGATTACAAATGACAAACGAGTCAAAAACAAATAACAAAAGAAATTAAAAACAAATTATATTCATGATTCGCGTCATTGTCATTCGAACTTAAATGACTTTTAATCTGTTTACATATGTAATGTAGACGGCCTCTATTAACGCCGCAATGTTGCTAAATGAACCAGTTGTAGAAGGAATAATGCGCTTGTTTGAATTCATTACTATTTACCAATAGTAACTAGTTATCAATCATTAAATCAGAACAACGAAATCAATACACAAATTGCTATTCACATACTTTCATAAACCCAGTCTTAAATATATTAATAAGCACAACACAAAGACTAATTCTGCATACTAAAGTTGACAGTAGAAAAATGATCGTGAATACCCGTTGATTCTAGCGCGACGAAAAAATTGGGCATCGTGTGCTAGCTATTGTCATGTTTTTTTGCTCGTGATATTTATGTAACACACCTTCAATGCGTTGTCAAAACGATTACAAAACAAGTTGTCATTGTTCAGTGCAAATATCACCATTGACCTTATTTTAATGCAGATAAAGCTGAGAACCGCATGGGTAATATATTAAATTTTCTACAGTCAATTCATACTGACGAACTTTGATCGTTGTGTAGGCACGGAGGCATTCATGTTGCAATATCGCATAGTTGTTCGGAGGCGTTTGTTTTAAACTGGCTAACATGGAATATTCTATCTTTAGGACATTGTAAAGCATGCATCTAATTAATTAAGTATAACATCAATATCGCGCCCAAAAATTATCGGTGAATGACTTTAACCGATCACTCCGAGTTTATCATCAATTTATACTTTAGGAAAATTACACAATTGCAATTGTATTTAACACAATTAAAGTTATCATATCACTTTTATTGTCTTTCTACACAACGAAAATGTATCTGATGAGTAGTTTTATCTGAAAATTGAAAATCAGCCCTTAGCCTTGTAACACTGGTTATAACTATTTTCTTAGTTTTTGTGATAGGTTCATTCGTAAACTCTTGCCATTATTGGCAAGGTGTCAAATGTCGTCCTTAAAAGTTCTTAATCATGGTTCCAACGCCACTTTAAACTATATAAAATAAAATAAATAAATAAATATCACGGGACAATGTGACACATTGTCGCAAACTAAGCTCCAGGCTTGAACTATGGGTACTAGACAACGATAAACATACTTAGATAGAGAAATAAATACTTAAATACAAGGAAAACATCCAGATAACATTGGTCCCTAAACATTATTCACAACATTTATTTTTTTAAATATGTGTATTAAAAGTTACGTAAGAAAGGTTTGAATAAATAAATAAAGATTGGACAGGATATGTCAGCACCGCCGCGGCTGCCGCCGGCGAGCTTGCATGAATCAAAACCAGATAAATTTCTCACACCTCGTATGTTGCAACCTTACACCTCGCTGGTAAACCTTGCACCTCACTGGTAGTCAGACTGGGTCATTCACATACTGCTTCATCTATCTGTTACATAAGATGAACTTTAAATGTCGAACAAGAGAGAATATTTGATTATTTGTAAGCTTCAAAGATTAACCCTTTAACCGGCTGCCAAACAGCAATTTTCGCTAGAATAAAGGTATTCCATCTAGAACCTCATTGTTAGCAACGCATTTATAGTCTTATTGTCATCGTAAGATTGCAAATATATATGTTCTTCAGAGTCCACTTATTACCATCAGGTGGCATGTGTGCTCGTTTGTCATCACGATGCTATAAAAATACGTTTATTTTCTGAAAAGTATTAGGAACATTCGAACTTAGTTCACGTCCAACGTAAGAACTACTTCAGCGGTTGTAGACTGAACGCTACTTACGAAATGTGTTTCGTGAAATCGACCGCTGACCCGGTTCCGACGGCAACACATAACAAAATAACCGCAAATTCAAATTATAAAACGACGAATTATCGCGAATAAAACACAAACCACAACTCAATACCATGACTATTTCTATCTTTAATAAATACTTTGTTCTATTCACAAAAGATTATGAAAACCTCAAATCGTATGGCGAACAGCAATTACCTTTCCAATTATCTAAGCGCTTTGTAGCTATATTATTTTGACGTTAATTGGATTCTGTAAAATGCATAATAACTTTGAAGATAATAATTCCCTTGGCCTTTTTTCGCAAACTTGAAGTGACCTCCCAACATTGTGGCCTTTAATTTCTTGCCCAGTCATTATCGGTCGGTCGTAATTCCCCGTTGCTGGATTTTTCTGAAATATTGCTGCATCTTCAGCATCCTTAGTTTCAATTTTTAGTGGCTTTATTCTTGACCTAAAAAAATCTACTTTGTTCATATCAACTTAAGTATAGTTATTAGTGTTATTACTTAATATCATGCAAACTCGAAGGTTATGTGAGTGATATAATAATGTAAATTAATTGACATATGCATTTAAACTTTAACAACGCTCTAACTGATTGATGTAAATTAAAAAAATAGGTCAAGTTATTCCAAGTGTGCGTATGTCAATGAGATAAATATTATCTCCTTACAATCACGTAACGTCACCACATAAGTACTGATTTCGTATTGAGGAAGTGGGAAACGACATAGCACACGCACCTAACCGACTATTTCATAAGCCACGAGTAGCAAATAACTTAGTTCGTTTCTCTCCGACAACTTAAAACAAATATTATCACGTATGTAACGCGCGGTAACCATTCCTCAGAATACGTGATGATCCGGCTGAATGCCTGTTTCAAAATAAAATATTGTTGTTCTAAAAGCAACAAGTTCTTTTGATATGTATCCTGGTGCACGTTGCAGTTTTATTTTACATTCAAATTTCACATTTGAATAGCAAACAATCTGTTTGAAAAAACAATCATGTATGAATAGTCCAAATTGCTTCAGTTTTGTTTATTCATACCTCCATTTTTGCCTACTGTTTTCGCATTATATTGTTTAATAGATTTATTTCAATAAAAGCGATTGTGGTGTAATTCGTTGAATGTCCACGCAAGTGTCAACAACTGGAGCCAAATCTTTCTCAAGCATGTTCAGAGCTCAGATTGAGGCAATACAACACATTTATATTCCTCTATCGTCTTGTCGACACGGCTGGAATAATAAATATTAACACTATATAGCCATTTCGTATAGAAACTGACGGTATCACCACGGCACTTTCTAACACCTCGGGAATACAAATTAAACTTATTTTAGAGCCTTATTTTTGGAGCAGCAAGTTAAGAAGCTGAAAGTTTTAACATGACTGACTTGATCCTTTAAGAGCATAGTGGAAAGGATTAGAATGGAGCTAAAAATCCCATCTTTACCAATAATCCTGTTGGCTAATCTCTTGAGCCAGAGGAAGCTAATGGATTACCTGTACTTTCAAAACTTGCTGTATTTCCGCACTAAGCTATAAGACACGCTATTAACTTGGGGTTGGGTGTTCTTTACAAATAGCTGGACATCACTTTAGGAAAATGCGAGATTGGCTTGACATGCGCATCTCTGTAAAATTTGAGAATAAAGCTAAAACATCTGTCAACAATGAAGCTCAGATGACCAAGCTTAAATTTTATAAGTGCTTCAAAGTTCTAAACAGAAAATAAATTTAATGTCATTAACCTTAATATTGCTTTTTAGTATATTAAAGTAGCCTATAATATGGATTTTAGTTTCAAACATTACCTTGCCCCAACACATAACAGTTAAATCGAAGTTCAAAGTTATAGAGAATTTACCGCACTCTAACCGTGTAACTTGTTGTATTTTGTTGAGTCCCATCCAATTTGCCTTCATTACAAACTAGCATAGCCAACCTTAAATAGTCAACCACAGCACTTAGAGTTATTTCAATCCAATGCTTTACTTTTAAAGGTTCTAGTGGGTAACTATATCTATCTCTAAACTCACGTCATCTAACTCGACGAGGTTAGAGAATATCTCTATATTATTCGAGTTAAAAGTATTCAAACAATGCCTAAGTTGGGAACACAAATGTTATAGTCAAAATTTCAAAGCTTAGATAAACATACATATACCAAATGGTAGAAGCCACTACGAGTTGGCAAGTCCCAAATGATCTCAGCCACCGCGGCAATACTGGCAACCTGCACTCGATCGGCGCTATTGTATCCGAGTTGCCGACAATAGAAAACTTCTCACAAACTCTTTCGTACGCCACATCTCTTGATAATAGAGGTCAGATATAAAGTTTGTACCTTGTTATCTTGGCGTAATTTTGCGATCTTACTTTATAGACCAAAGGAAAGCTTCGATTATCCAACTAAATATTGAAGGTAAACCTACCTATTTCATTTACATTTATTGTGACAAAAAATCAAGTGTTAGTTTAAATAAAAAGGATTATGGCCATCTTTAACCAAATTAATCAAAGTGAGACTAGGTTAGTTTTAATTCAATTTGGTGCAGTCTAAAGTTTTCTAAGCCAAGAGTCGCATCAGACTTGACGTTCTTGCAGCATAGACGCGCTACCCCCAAACCGTCAATATTTGCACTGCAAACGTGGGGCACTGCAATTTACAAGGGCCTGCATGCGTCAGCATTCTAGTTGATGGATGGAGACGCAATTCATCGCTTTGAAGCACTAAATTCAACATCCATGATACAGCGAAGCAAGATGGATCATTTCCGCTATCGTATTCAGACTTAACCAATAGGCAGTAAAAAACTAATTTCATGATTATTATTCTTCGTTACATTTTATTTAAACTTAACACAAGCACTGGACTATAAAACTGACACACTCTAAATTTTAAATTATTCCGCAATCAGAATCATACTTACATTAATGTGGCGTTTCCATATAGATTTTACTGCATCAAAAATTTAATAATACCTCTCAACTCGTAAAGGAGGAGACAAGCCGGCTGGATAAGCCAGCTGCACATGGAAGCCTTGAACTTTTGCGGCCCGAGTCTGCTAAGCCTACGTGCAACCGAGCCTTACTTCGCTTATTTCGACACTTCAGTTTACACTTTTAAATTTACGTTCATTTATACCGGATACAATCAATCTGCTATGGACGTGAAAATCGAATATTGTTGTGATTGAATAATATAGTTTTTATATTGTACATCGTCTTCGAAAAACTGATATTTTTTACTGAGTAAAATCGTTACCAAACACCCACAAAAGTCACGGAATCTGGGCAGTTAGAAGTTTTTGTAAAGTATACACCTCACTCAATGAGGTAATCACTCCATCGGTTCACAAAGAGGCACGATGGATTGATCACAGATGCGCATTAGTTTTTTAATAACACAAAGAAAAACTGTCTACTTCGTACTAATTTAAATCTGAGCTTAACGCGTTTGTAAAACCTGCTAGAACAAGTCTAGCGGGCAATTAACTGGTTAAGTAATGCAAGGACCTCATTTTTCATTGTCAGTATAATTTTAACAGAAAAGCCAAAGCAAACTCAGTTTAAATTCCTGCGACTATCTATTAGGAAAGTTATAATGTAAGTATTAAGTTAGTTTTACTGTTTGTTGGTTTTTCGTCTTGGGCTGTTGGCCAAAAATTTAATATGATTCGGCTGGAGTGGCCCCTTTGAGATATACCTACTGAAACGGTTCTCTGCCTTTTTGCCGACAAACCTTTGACAAATGCATCGTTTCGCAACCTAATCATTTGCCAACCCGCTTTTTTTCTGTAACTGCAAATATTTCAGGTTTTTTATCAAACTAACCTAACCTAATCTATAGGGTTCTACAGGATAGTCTTGAAATAAATCCAGAATTATTTACAGATTGGGAAAAAAACGCGGGTTGTAAAATGATATGTTTGTGAAATGAATCATTTGTGAAACATTGGTTATGAAATGATAGGATCCCTACTGAAACACTATAATATTACTTTAAGATTCACTGGTGCAACTGAATATATATCAGTTTTTAAGTCGCTGGCAACGTTGTTCACATTGAGGAGTGTTCCTGTGTCCACGACCTTAATGTTTAGATAAAATAATTTACGATCCTTTATTTTCTACCTACCTCTGACCAGACAGCTACAGAGGAGAGGCCGTGCCAAAATTAAACACAAAAGTCCGCTAAATGTAAGAGATCTTCACAAAACTCAGGCGTCATTGGGCGTCTGTCTCGTTAGGCCCATTCAGTGAGCGGACTTTAGAAACTCTGAGCTTTTTGCTGTGTATTTTTTCTGTAGCTCATTCTACTGTTGCTCTTTTATTTTCACTTGTGAGGTCTGCTCTAGCTTTTATTGGTGCGCAGAATGTATCTGTTTTAATTTTTTGCTTGTACACCGTTACATGCTCATTACAAGCGATATTGTAATTAATGTACCTTTCACATGGGTCTACATGTTCGTCTTATACTGTATAGCATAGTTTAAATTTGCCACGTCAATTTTCGTTTTCAATTCTAATTTATTTCTTCAGCAAACAAACCCGACGTCTACTGAATAATGTAGTTGATGCAGGAAGTAAGTCTTTGCTGTTTTTTTGGCTCGTTTCGAATAAACGGACAAAACCAAAACGTAACTGGTTGGCCTTGTGCCTGGCAATGCTTCGCTCGTGTCCTTTTATTCTGGAATTGATCAGCCGTTGCTTTGCTCGTCGTGTAATTTAGTTCTCAAAATGGCAGCTGGGTCTTATTTTGTTGGTTGTTGGAAGAGCTTAAAAACCTACAACATTTTAGTGTAATATAGATAAGGTAGTATTTTTTGTGCTCCAGTCATCAGGCAGGATTGTTAAGCTGCATACAAAAAAGTTATTCAGTGACTCAAACGCAGGTAGAAATTTTTCAAAGAGATCGCATGTCCATAAATAATAGCCGAATCCGGTAATTACCGTGAGAATAGTTTCAAAATATCGGTGTTTAAGTGAAATCGGTAAAACGGTCGTGTCGGCACAATGCCCACATTCGAGTTGTAAATAAAACGAGTTTTGCCGGCATGCCATTCGGATGACGAAACGCTAAGTTTATTGTCCTGTCTTGAGGTTTTACCCGGCAATTGAAAACAACATGTCATTCAGCTTCGTAATACTAATGGCATGTTTATGTTTGTTTTATATCAAAATTGCTATATTAGTTTAATATACAACGTATCCTTCGCCTTATAAGTTAACGGCGTCTTTCAAATTAAAAGAGCTTTAAAATGGAAGCCAATTGCTTTTCATTACATTTTCAGTTAGAGAACGTAGTTCCCTTTTTGACTCCAGATACCAATTCCCTTTGTAATACAAATCACGTACTTCTCTCACATTGCAACTGTTTCTATTTCACTAGACGTTCAACCAGCAGACATAATATTTTCCGCAATCTCATTACGGTACTTTGTTCTAGAACATAAAATGCTTGTAAATAGGTATATTAAATAGGTATGGTAAAAAATCTCCCATTTTGATGTCCTTAATCGATGTGTGAGTAAGACGCAAGCTAATAGTTCTGTTCGACGATTAATCGGTTTAATAATAACATTAATAATGATTGCGTTAATTTATTCCATAGAACAGGATTTAGACGAAACATCGTTGACATAATAAAAGGGTCTTGACTACATTAGGTATATAGTTGAATATTTAAGTATTCCCGCGGCATATTTTTGTTTTGTCTTTTATTTTTTTACCTTTTTAGGATTCCGTACCCAAAGGGTAAAAACGGGACCCTATTACAAAGACTTCGCTGTCTGTCCGTCCGTCTGTCTGTCACCAAGCTGTATCTCAAGAACTGCGATAACTAGACAGTTGAAATTTTCACAAATTATGTATTTCTGTTGCCGCTATAACAACAAATACTAAAAACAAATAAAATTAATATTTAAGGGGGCTCCCATACAACAAACATGTTTTTTGTCGTTTTTTGCTCGTTAATAATAACGGCAACAGGTAGACACTTGAAATATTCACAAAATATTTAGTTGTATATTCAATTTAAGAATAAATAAATTAAATTAGTATTTAAGGGGGGCTCCCATACAACAAGCGTATTTTTTTTGCCGTTTTTTGCGCGATCTTAATACAGACACCGTGGTTGTATGGATAATGGTACAGAACCCTTCGTACGCGAATTCGACTCGCACTTGGCCTGTTTTTTTTTTTCTTATTATATTACACTCTAGGCGTAATCAATGTCTAGATATAAATACAAATAGTTTGTAAATGTGTTCCATATTATTGGTTATTTACCAGTCTATTCACGAACCCGCATAGTATACCATAGCCATAATGCGTAACATCCGTTATCGAAGGCATCATTGCGAAAGAAAGCACCTATCAAGTATGACAGCGGTGTCGCTCCTTCTACCTCCAACCTGGCCGCCATTTTAACAAACATTGAGTACAAAAAAAGCTTTTAGCAACGGTATAAAAGCCAGGTAATATTTTATCGACCATAGAAATCTCTAGACGAAGTTCCATAAGAAATGTAGACTGAATTTAATTGTTCAATTAAAACTCCCCCGTGTGAAATGTAGCCAGTTAAAGACGAACCTGCTTGACTTGAAGCCGCTGTAACAATCAGGGTTCTTAAAAATATAGGTGGCATAATATTTCCAGACCTATTAAGGTAGTAAGATAATATTTTTGCAATTTATTTTTGATGATGCCTATTAAATCTTGGTAATCATTAAGAAAGGGAATGTCACTCAACCGGTTTTTATTTGCGATTATTAGATGAAGCAAAGAAATCTAAAACACCGGTTTTAATTCAAATTGTAGTTTAAGTTTTTCAAACATTAGGTACTCTTATCACATTTTTTCTAGAGCTTTATGTATAGATAAGTTGGTCTATAATTAGGAGGATTTTATAACCCCCAAAAAGAACACAGAAAAAGTTTACAGCAAATCTCTAATCTAAAAAAGCTATAAAAAACTACAATTATTTTGGTTGGTCTTAAAGACCAACGTTGGCCAAAAAGCTGAAACTTCTGGTTAGTCCAAACAAAATAAAAAGTTCCAATTCAGCACCAGTCAAGACACTGCAAACTCGTTGTCCCACTGCTCTGACAGTTGTGCCACGCATTCATTCCGGATACTAAGTTAAAGAACTTGTACCGGAAAACTTTGAATCACAATCTAAGATGCTGTTAATTTGCATTTACCCTTTCAGAACTTTTGCGAGAGCAAAATTATATAGTCTTTTGTTTAACTCGTTTCTAGACGAAAGTTTTAAAGAAGCTTCAGCTTGTTAGTGTGCAAATAAAATGTCGCATTCCTTGACAACGTCTGTTTTAGAAGTCGTTCTGTTATAAAATCAGTCCTAACACGGCAGTGCGTAGTGAGCAGGAAGCCGCTGTTACCTAGCTACGTTACACCGTCATTTACCATTGCGGTTTTCACTTTTACCATCAAACGTCGATGCCGGAGAGCCTACGAAGAACTCAAAATGGCGCAGAAAAACGCGCGAAACGATTGGATGCGTTCACGATTGTCGCGTTTGAATAACAATATTATGGTACGCGAGTTTACGAGTATTATCTTACTTTTATATAATGATATTTTTAATTTAATTATAGTCATTGAATGTCAACCACACCGCATACAATAAAATTATTATTATATACCACAGACACATTATTTCATGCTGCAGTTCCTTCGTCTAAGATCTTCTGTTATTAATACTTTAATTTCATTATCCTACAGGCACAAACTTTCGATAAAGCGTCAGATTCTGCGGATAATCGCCCAGTTTCATACACAATATCAGGAACACCGGTGTCGGAGATTAAGTCGTATACAAATATGCAAACATAGCTGATAGCGCTTTCCTATTTCTAAAGGCGATAACACACTTGGTGTCCAAGAGGCAAATTATAGAACTCAGGGTAAACTTGAAATAGATCTAGTTTGAAATACCAATAGTAAATTACAGCAGCACGTCGTCTCTTTTAAATATAGCTGATGATTCATTTAGTTGAAGTCACTAACATATTCAGCATTCTGTAACAAAATATAGGGTGGAATCAAATGTATCAGCACTGATTCGCATTTTGTGTAGAGAAAATGTCTGTTATTTATGAAGACGCATGCAAAAGGAGAATAAAGCGCACGCATCTTCATACAAAGTAGCTATTTTCTCTAGACAAAATGTGAATCGGTGATGATAGATGTGATTCCACCCTTAGTACACCTCTGACCTGCCTTACAGAAACGTGGTTTTAAAAATCTGAAACTAATACGTTGTAAAGAAAATTAGCTATGGCATGACAGACAAGTGTGAAACTAGCACGAGCAGCGGCCAATTGGCAGGTATTTGTTATTGGTGCCATGTCGCAGCCCGCGGCAGGCACTAAATGCGTAAAACAACTAACGGTGCCGGTTCGACGAACGGAAAGTGGTACTTATAATTTCGCCACCTGCCGCGAAAGGGAAGCCTGCTTTATTTGGCGCATCCTTTGCTATAGGAAGCGCACTAGGCTGGTTTCTTTTCGATCGAACTATAAGTATTAAGGCCACAGCGTTAACTAGTTATTCGAAATAGAAGCAGAACTCCAGAAATTATGCCAGCAACTAAGCATGAATACACACATCATAATAAAGTAAACACCCCGGGCGCTAAACGACACTAACTCGTCACAGAGCTCTGCAGCGCTAAAACGTGCCTAAGTGCCACATTAAAACCGGAGCTCGGGTTGAAAATGAAATTTTAACAAAAGTAAAAATTTACTTACATTTCGTTATGGCCCTGAGTAACCACTAAATTCACGTCGTACGCGAATACAGAACTGGGTCTTTGTTTTTCAACTTTTTTAGAGTTCTCGTCATACGCTTAGCCAAATACTTGCGTTTATGGAAGCGGGGCAAAAACGTGTTTTAGTGTCTATTTATGCGTCAGAGTACTTACTAACTTTCGTTTATATCTTCGTGTCCAACTATTTTAGCATACCGACTTTTACTTTTTAGGGTCGTGACTCGTCAGAAACATAAGCAAAGGCCGTTGAAGATCGCAGTCCGATAATTTTATCTAATTGTAAGTAGGTAATTATTAATACAACCTTACCATATTTAAATATGTAGAAAAATTATCACCAATATTATTACGCTACAAACCTCGCTCTGCTACTCATATTCTAAGATTCGTCTTGATAAGACAAAGTAAGTCTTGTTTTTAAATCTTGCGCAAAGTAAGAATGTTTTTACTCCAAGGAAACTCGTACAGCGTGTTCCGTGTGTTGACTTCCCATTTTCTAACTAGATTTATTTCTCTTAATAGAGTTGCGCCAGTCGTTTAAGACAAGAATGAGCCTCTTCCGTGCCACTCGACTAGCGAGTTAAAGTGGAAAAAACCGTTCAGTTACATCAGGATTATAGATTATAGGCTTACGAGCCTATTCCCTGCGTACTTACATTTTACCTATAAACAATAGCAATTTAAAAATGCACACAACACAAGACAACAAACGTACTTATAGAAGAGCATTTGAACTAATCAGTGCCAGCATTTATTATTAATAACAAACAATATAAAGAGGATTTGTAGAGTCACAAAGCACTATAGTTAAGATCTGAATGGTGCTAAAGAAAAGGCCTGCGACGGTCCCATTTCTATTAATGTGGATCCCGCAATAGCTTTCTCGCCGACCCGCTAATTACCCATCGATACCACTCACGTCCACATTTCATCTAATAAGGGAGAGACAAGATAATTGTTCATAATGCTGCCGTCAACTACCGCAGGAAGTACGAACGTAGCCCACTGACCCACAAAGACCTTAAACCTAAGTATCACCTAAGTCTTAGGTCTTGTCTGACTCCGGAAACACCTACTTAATGTCCGACGACGTGGCTTTCTCGAGGTTAATCACTACTCTAGCCTGACCTTACACATGTTGGTATTGGTACTTACAGAGAGGTAGAAAATGTAGTAAGTAAATCATTTTAAAATACGAGAATCTATTTCCTTTAGCACCATTCTTGGCGTGTTTCTTTTCCTTTTGAATTGAATTATGAATATGGAAGTCACGTCGCAGACTCCATATAAGGAGTGGGGATAGAAACAGGGGGTACCAACCTAACTGTAAAGCAGTCAATGGTCGAGTGACACTGACAATGAGAAGGCGTTCCGTTTTAGGTGGACGTCACGTAGTTTCGAGTACGTGTGCGTGAGTAAAGAAAGACTGAGCGTGAGGACGTATAAGAGTTTCGAATGCAAAACTCAAACAAAATACAAAACTACTAAGTAATGTATAGTATTTATAATATTTTTGAATGATGAGATTACGTACATTAACAATGATGTGATCCAAGCAGATGTGACTGATTCGTGACCATCGGTTTTTTAAAAGAGAAGATCTTGCTTATAAATGTGACTGATCGTATACGTCTCACAATTGCAAATCATCTGTAAAATGTGAAAGTAATTATAGTGAGTAGCGTTTGTTCCGCCATCTTGTACAATCCGCTGCGTTCCGTTACCCGCGCCCGCGTTGGCAAGCTCGCGTTGATTAACGAAGCGTCTACACACGTGATAAGACTGCGACTGGCTTTGCATACATCATCAAACATGTTTACTAAATACTAAGTTACCGCGCGAAAGCGACTCTAGGTTTAACTCAGTGTCAAAGCAATACTGTTTAATATCAACAACCTAACTAAGCAGATTACAGCTGTCAGCTACAGAACATCGTGTTTACATGGAGTATTTGCACTATTGAATGAAATATAAAGAGAATTACCGTTTACCTTCTATTAACTTAGTAATCGGTTTACCGTATCAGCGGGCCTATTATGATCGTGTTTATCGATGTGGATAAGAGTAGATAAACGTCAGTCACTTTCTGACCAGTATGTAAGTGCGACAGTAACGAACGCTTTATCTACGGCGATAAAGGTGACCATAGCACGGGCTCAGGGGTCTAAACTGACATTACATTTACGGTTTTTTTTTTATTCTACCCCTGGATTTAAAATTTATTTATTCTAAATTAATTTACAAAACGGTCTAACACGTAGCCATATATATAACATTTCTAAATCAAGTTTTTATACCTAAATACATTAATCATTCTTTCAAAATTAACTACTAAAACGGTACCTAATTCCGTAGTCGTTAAATTTGGCCGAGAATGTAGCCCAGCCACACTGTTAAACTGAAACAATTTCTGGCCAATGCGGCGTTAACTCCAAACTTATTTTGGCAACCGAGTATAAACTGTCCGAATTAGAATCGGGCAGTAGTGTGAGCGGAGATATATCGAGCTATCGCAGCCGGCGAGGCACTGGCCATCTGTTATGTCCAGCGGTATTTGGTGAACGGATTGCTGGATACAGTTACAGCGGAGTGGGTCGCAGTGTATCACAAGGCGTATGATAATAAACATTCCTGGCAATAAAATGTGCACTTTGCACGATACCCGCATTTCCGCCCATTTGGGCTTCGTGGTCCTGTGCTAGATGTACGTAGGCGACGCTGACGTAGGCTCAATTCTTATAGGAGCAAACTTTAAGTAATGAGTGGTATCTTATGTGGATGAGAGTAGGTGTCCTGTCCACGATGTTTTTTTTGAATGTTCAATATTAAATATACAGGCGATTTTTCGAGGCTTGTAGTGTTGTTAGGTGATAGGCTTGCAACCTGTCACTAATACAGTGGTAAACATCCTAGCCTGATTGTGCAAAATGTGGTCACAGAATTATTAACAAGTTTCTTGTGCAGTACTAGTAGGTCATAGCAGTAAATACTCGGATGTCCTAAATTATGTCTGTCTTTGCGTAACTGTAAGTATGCTTGAAACAGCCCCAATAGGTATCCCGCCTTAAAACAAATTGACGCTGCAACAAATTAAAACAAAAATAAAACTAAGTGAATGAAGCCAACAACTGCAGTGGCAAATTAAATATTGCGACAACGAAGACGCTATTTTAACAAGTTGCACTACTTAGTTAATTTTTATTATGCCATTTTGTCTGAAAACTTTGTTAATATAATGCTATTCGGGTGTAATGCGAGCTAAAGTGTAACAAGGTGAATTATGTAAGTTTAAGAAAGTTATAAGCTTTGCAAATTTTATTATTTCACGTAAAAGCACCCACTGGACAAGATTCATTTCCTTATGCAGGGCAGAACAGGATTTCTCAACAAAACCTACGTACCCATTACAGTAAATGTGATATTTATATACATATATTATATATATACGATACTATATTTAATGTGTAAATACATAACGCATCTTCTAAAGCATAATCTAGGGGATTTCATCATTTTGTCTAAAACGCTGCTAGTCTAAAACGCATCTCGTCTAAACTGCAACTGGTTTAAGTAGCTACCAGTCTACGTCGCTATTATTGGTCTAAGCAGGAAGTGGTCTAGCAGACAATTCGCAACTGGTCTATAACGCATTTCGCCTAAAACACAACTGGTCTAATACGCACCTAATCTAAAACGCAACTGGTCTAATAAGACGTCTAGCCTAAGTAAGACGCACCCCGTTTAAAACTGATTTGGTCTAAAACACTCCTAGTCTAAGCTAGATGTCGATCGTCGGTAAGTAGGTTCAGCCTTTTATTTCCTGTTTATTCTTAAAACTTGAAACTAATAACCTAATGGTAATACGAATTGTGGCTTGAGATAGTGCCTATTAGATACATGTAAAAATGCAAAATATTAACGTTTGTTAGTATAGCCATAGCCATATACACGTGTTGTGGCTAGTACAGTCAGCGTCATACAGTACGTAGCAGCCAAAGTAGCCAAATACTGCGTCACACCATACAAAATAATATGTGGTACAAATAAATAAAAATACTGAATCAGTTTATATCTTTATTTTCATCTCTTTAAACACAGACTTACTATTTATTATCAACATTTTATGTTATGAACTTATGAATATGATACACTGTAACAAAACAAAAATATGCTTATTCCTAAGAAATATGAAGGGTAACTTAAAATAACACAAAAAAATGTACTTCACGGGTTTCAACGACTAGTCGCATATTACTTATGTGATATGTCCAGATAACATGACAACGTGATATATAAGTTTAGGTTAGTCGAGTTTTAGACTTCCTGCTTTAGAAAAAAATGTTTAATCAAATGACTAGTTAAACCAACTGCATTTTAGACGAGACACTATTTAGGTGAGTTGTGGCTTAGTCTCCTTACTACTAATACCAGCTAAGGCTTAGATCGCGTACCTTAGGCCAGCTGTGTTTTAGACCACTTACTGCTTAGACCAATAGCGACGTAGACTGTTAGCTACTTAAACCAGTTGCAGTTTAGACGAGATGCGTTTTAGACTAGCAGCGTTTTAGATCTGTTACGGCTAGTACTAGTTGCGTTTTAGACGAAATGATGATAACCCGTTTTAATTTGTTTCACCGATGACAGCAAAGTAACACGTATGATTTTAGATAAATTAATGATATTATCCGGCATAAACAAACTTTGAGGCTTTTGAGCCGCGAGTACGTTCTCACAATCAATTAAGTATTATTTTTAAAATATCGTCTTGCAATACAAACAACCACACTTTCGCGATTTATAATTCTTTAGGAAAAAACCTACACAGCTAGTATTTTTAAACTATTGTAAAAAGATCATCATACCGTCTTTGTGCATTTTCACCTGTATCGCCTTTTCTATTAGTACTTGACACCTGCAGTCTCACTGAAGGAATCCGAGCCAGAATACAGGAAATAAATGCATTACGATGCATTTAGTTCCTTTATTCTGGCTCGGAAAATGAGACGATAAGTTTAGCGTCTAATTTTTCCTAAGTGTCCTTAATTCATATATTATTTTGCTTCATTTAATAATGATAGAATGAATGATAAAAACCGCATCAAATCTGTCCCAAGAGTTAGCGTGGCCGTACTTCCCCACAGACAGACGCGGCGGAGAACTTTATTTTTTTATGTATAAATATGTTGGATTTATAATGGGAATTTACTCGAAGAGCTTTCAATTATAATACGTCGTTTGAAAGTAGTTAGCGTAAGCGTAAAATACACAAAACAATAATTTAAAATTATTAAAAAAAAAAAAGTCTTCAAATAAAACGTTGGATTTTAATAGACAAGGAATGATTCTCTTATGTAAGCGGCGGCAGCTGGAGCTGGCAACAAAATCTATTATTCTGTAACTGTACTGGCAATCTTCATTAAGCCATAGCACGGTCAACAATAATTAAGTTGTCCTGATTTAAATATTCAGAAACTTTGACTCAAGTCGCAGATTGGCTTGACAGTTTCATGTCTAAACTATCAAAAACTTCACTCAAAGACTAAGTGAAAATACATCACTTAACTTAATTCATCGCTTCAGAAAACATTATTGAAAAATGGACACTTTTAATCCTCGCTGTGGGAAAAGATTCGTAATTTAATCTGTTTGCCTCGTGCTTAGGAAAGTAGTGTTTGTATTAACGAAAACGCTTTTCGAAAGCAAAAGCCGAACGGAAGCGGAATGCGTTATTACTTCCCATTGTACGTCCACATTAGCCCATCTTCGGAGTAAGTGCTCAAACATCTTGTGCAAAGAAAAAGCGCCTCTCACTTTCTTCGAATCATATTATCTCACAGCCCACGTGTCCATGTGAAAGTGAATATTCGGCAACCAATCAATTCTCGCCGGGGACCATTCACAATAATTATTGCAATCGGTTGAACGGTGCGTTGTCAATCAACTTTTTCCTATAGGCTGGCATATGATTGGATTGTGGCGTAATCATTGCGTCAGATAAAATCGATTGACTAGGTTAACGAAATTCCTCAACCGGTCTCATATAATGTCGATTTCAACTTCAATTCGTACCCTAAAATGTACATAATGAGTATGTTCGGTTTACCACCGCGGTTCAATTCGATTTTCAAGCGCGAGACTTATCCGGGTGTCGCTCTAATTTGGAAGTACAGCCGGACGACCGGACGCTTGTGGCGAGAGTAAGCATTGCAATGTGGAACAATATGCAATTCGAATGGACTAGTCTGCCTTGTACGTACAAGGGAAATTTAAAAGCCGATTTGTTTCTAGATCGATGGTTAAAAATCGTCCGTAATCTTCTGTAATATTGACTTTGTGGGTCTTGTTTTAGACAATCATGCTGTGTTGGTGCTGGCAAACTTACTTTTCTCTGCTGACAAGCAAAATCTGCCATAGCAAACTATTTAAAGTACAAGCTAAATTCAAAACAGCTCAACTCAAATAACAACGGCTTTAACTATCAAAAAGCTCCTGCGGTGGCGCTTAATAAAACGCAATAAGCGAAAATGGTGTCAAAACTTTCCGGGATACATAAGTAAAGCTATAAAACGAAAATACTGAACTGTGTTGTGCATTGTTGATTGCATAATTCGCATTATTAATTGAAATCCGTATTCATGAACGGTGTATCTACCTACGTTGGGGTGGAATGTTTACCAGGCACTGTCGTCATTATCCAATTTGACTCACCTTTAACAAAAGCGTGCCCAAAAACATTCGAAGCGCACTAGAGATTACAGTACAATCAACCACTTTTATTTAAAAGCTACAGTAAAACCTTGTCATATTATTATTTTTGTGACTTAACCCTGTCATTATGACAGTGGTAAATGGTGACTCAAGATTATAAATTGTTGACTGTACTAAGTGTACAGAACAGAGCTTTGGCGCTATCTATAAAAGGTGAACTTTCCTGCTACTAAACCGTTTACAGCCTAATGTGTAGGTACATTTTGATGAACTAACGGTCTTGTTAATTTGAAATTGGACATTGGCACTGAAAAAGTAAACGGAAGAACGGTTCTCAATCTGTTGCTTTAAGCACATAACACCGGATTATTCGACAATCAAATTAATATTCAGGACAACTTTAGTTCCCGTTGCGATCCTTATAGACACGTAACGGTCCATTAGATCGTTAGCCTCGTTCGCTATTTACCGAACAGAACTAGAATCCGATATTTAGCAGGAAGCAGCCGTATTTGTCATCGTCATAGTCAGGTGAATGATTGATCTGACCTTAATGTTAGGCCTGGATGTAAATCGTTTTATTTGGACGTATCTATTAAGCAAATCCAAGTTCATGCATGCATGCAACTGTATGGTAAGTAATCAATCACTCTATCAGCTAATCACAATATTATTACAAGAATGTTTGTTGTGTGACAGCTTATACCCTCAACTAACACATAAGCTACCTTTTCCTTTTATTCCGAAAAAAAACACTGTTCCCATAGTATAATCAACGCGGATAAAGTCGCAGAGAGAAGCTTTTAGATAATTTTAATAATTATTAATTTCATATTGAAAGCAATACAATTTACAACATCTCCCTCAAGCGAAATAACTCTAGTGAAACTCGGTACTAAAATTGGGTAAATCTTAGGAATGTTGAGCATTCTTTTGATTAAGCTTAGGCAGCGAAGAACCGATAAATTGTAGCGTTCAAAGCTAATCTGTAAAGTACTTAAGTCGGTGAAAACGATCTTAGACGATTATCCGGGGAGATAAAATCTTCATTATAAGTGGACGGATAATTGAAACAGTGCCGTTGTTGTTGGTAATTGTAAATCATATTGTGAATTGATAAGCAGTAGAATGATTTTTTTTACTAGTTACTTATATGGCAAACAACCATTCTGCCAACCGGATGGTTAGCAAAGCGTAACTTACGCATTGCTGAACTTTAGGCAAATAGGACGAAGAGAAGTTGAGAAAGGGTTTTTAAACCAACAGCCACGACCAAAACGAAACACATCAGTAATACAAAAGTGGTAGCTTATTGAATTCTTTCCCAATCGCAAGACAAGTATAGTTTTATCTAAAACGCTGGCGGAAACGCATTTGCGATTCCTCTACTAGTATTGCAGGCGTTCAAGATTGTCGGTTATCAGTATGATCTGATCACCTAACACTTTTGATTTCACTAAGCCTCAACCCATCATTTAATTGTATGCGACAGGTTTGCGTAGATGTATATGTAGCGGGGCGCATTTTCGTACATTGAAAACACACTTTACGTCCATGTGTTCCGACTATCCATCTGGCTAGCCTATTCATGTTCAGGAGTCCTTTGAAAATCTATTTTAAAAGTTACATTATAAGACTGAACTGACTGTTGTAAGACTGGTGGCGCATCAGAAGTTCAGAATTTAGTGCTTTGTATGAACAACCCAGTAATTAACAAGCTTTGACTACTCGCTGCCAGAATATTGCCTATACCTGTATCTTCCACGTTCATATGTCCCAACAGCTACAATTAACGTCTTCTCATAATGTTTGCCTAACAAGTTAATATTAAAGCGTGAGATTATATTTCGAAAACCACCTGTTATTTGGTCCAGAAGGAGGTCAGGCAGCAGAATTCCCATTGTCACAATGGTCAATTATGTGCGTCTCGCCCCGATTCGACTTCATAACGGAATGTGGGCCCGAAAACTATATTTAAATGAGCAATAAACAGCAGAATGAGATTAGTATTCACGCTCGCATACATTTGTATTCTGCTTGTTTCTTGTGAAATTATGATACTCATTTTATTTGATATTTTGTGGTAGTTCTTACTTCGTTCATTCTTGCTTTATGTTTATTATCTTAATAATTTTCCATAAACAACGATCATGAAGTTGTTTCTTCACCATCAAATCGTTTGAAGTCCAAGAAGAAATAATATAAGCCCCTAGACTTAAGCCCCGCATTAAATCGACAATTAATAAAATAACAAAAGCAATCGGACCTATCTTGATGTTTATGACACAAAACATTAATTAAGCCCCAATTAAAATCGCTTTTATTCGCGAACAATCGCGGGCATTGGGCAATCCTGGTTTTATCGTGACAAATTATCGTCGGCAAAAGGCAAAAACAATGGCTGTCGCGGGTAATCTTGAATCTGAGCAAAATGTTGCGGTTACGTATTGGACGGTGAGAAATGGATCGCGGGTCTGATATCAAGAGATGATTTTAGGCCTGAAATTAATATTATAGCACGCTTAGCAGAGTCCAGTCCAAGCTCTTTCACTTATGTACAAGATAGACACAATAATAGACGCAACCACTCGATAAGAATGACCTTGAAGGGAAATTAACCTTCGGACAACCTTGAAGGGAAAAAATATTTTTATTTTAGTTAACGCTTTCGTTCATTCGCTTATGAAGACATGTTGCGTTTTGGTTTTTCTATTAGGCATTATTCTATTACTGCACTACTTCCCACTATTAAAACATTTAGCGTATTGTTGATCATGACCAGAAGAATGAAGTACCTCAAATGGTGGTGCCACTAATATTTTCTTACGTGTTTACGTGAGTAATTTCGGAAGATTTTTGATATGCTCAGTACACCTGTAATACCGGTATACTCGCAGGTGCTCAAAGATATACAACTCCTTAAGCTCAAACCCTTTAACTGCTCAAAAAAGTAAAACGTTAAAACACTGCCGTCAATCATTTTGACTCCTCCATAGCCATCTTGTAACGTCATCAGTCAAAGCCGTAGCTCGCACGCTTTAGTCCACATCAACACAATGCCGAGCCGTGAGAACAGGCCACGGGGGCAACAGAAGGCACAGGAAGCCGTGTTCTATGATAATGCCACGTTTATTATATTTATATCTACTGTGCTGTTTTTTATCATAAAACATAGTATCTTTTTTTTATAGTTAGCGTAACATAACAAGTTCAACGTCATTAACTCATCGGGAAGTTAGTTGTTGTGTTGTGTATGTCGATTGCAAGATGAGTACCAAACAGACAGACGAGAAAGGAAGCTAATAAAACAGAGTAAAAGGACGTGACTGAATTCAAATAAATATAAACACCCTTAGTCAGCCATAGCTGGATTACATTGATCATTAAGCTTTGGAATAACTTATTTTGATTATTGATGTACTAAATTTAATTAAATATTAATGAATACATGTATTTATTATTTAATTTCATTTTAAGAACGGTTTTGAACTTTAATCAAGCATGTTTGGTTATTTTCATTTAATACTTACCTTTACCATCCGTTTGTTATGTTTTCCCTTAATAATAACGTAATTAGTATCCCCGGGTTTAAATTTAGTACCTTCATAATTATTACGTTCATAGCAGATTATATCCAGGGGCAATTACAGCGTTCACAACTTATAAGCCAAGCATAATTTGAACCTTACCTCTCTCTATCTTATAATCTACTTAATAACTCAAAACTGGGTTTAAATTGCTGCAACTACAAATTTATACCTTTACGCACTAACATACTGACAAAAATCAAGCGCTGTCGAGGTGACAAAACAGCTTGATCTTGTGTTTTTAAAGTTGAGGTACTGCCTGCTGGTAGGCCTCAGCATAACCGCCTGAACACGACATCTTTCGGCCAGAAATCAGGAGTCTCTAGATACTCGACGGTCCCTAGCAAAAACTGCGGCACGCGTACTACGAACTACGTAGAAACATTACTACGTCTAAACGTAAATAGATAAGAACAATAATTTACTTATGTAACATAACAATAAATAGATATAGGTATAAAAAAATACTGTCTTTTCAAATCTGAAGATCAAACTTACATCTAGAGAAATTGTTCCGTCTTTAAATATTTCTGTAACCAAACTTTGCCAAATTGGTTGCCGTTCAGTGAATTTTGCATATTTTGAGCAACAAGCTGCTTTCAACAACAAGCAAAACTCTCAGCTCAGTCCAGACTTTTCAAACTATTATCGATTTAGTTCAACGGTTTTGTTTGTGTACAAGGTTCTCAACTGCTCAATTCACTATTCTGTGTTGATATTGATTCAATAGAAACTTCCTCGGAGAGCGTTAATACAAAACGGGTAAAAGACCCGACTCCAATCTGGAGTTATTACTTGTACATTCAACATAATATTCGTTCTGGCTAATTGTGGTTATAGAACACTGCTAGTAACTCGCGATCTGTTTTCTAGAAACTGACAAGTAGGTACATATGTACGTTTCTAATTTCTAATTCAAATTCCATGGGAATGATTTAAATTTACGAATGTTATCGTCATCAACTTTTTGTGTAAACAACCAACAAAACAACTCCATTTTGTTATATATAGTCAGAAAGGTCAAAATTACATAACTCGGTTTAATAGTTAGTCGCAAACTACATACTCGTAGCTTCTACATTAACATCGCCGAAGTTTGATTGCTGTAGAAATTAGTTGGGTTGCAAATTATTTGACGTCAAAGCGTAACCGAGAATATCTCTTGCATTATCATTAGGTTTCTAAATTTACACCCTACAAACTCTAATGTAAAGAACTTTTATAATTCAATTTACATGATTATCGTTTTTAGAAATTTCGCGTGAAAATGGCCCGAATCCTCTATCGAAATATTTCATACCACGTAGATCAAAGGATTTTATAAAGATAAAAGCTTTTTAAGGTAATCACTAAACCTAAAATAATGAAATGTTTTGTTAATAAAGTAACGTTTAATAGGCTACGATAAACATCCAAATTTAATTACTTATAAAAGCAGGGCTTGAATTGTTATTAACTACAAATTTTTGAATACCTTAATAATTCGATTGTTGGTATTCATGGAAGGTTTTATAAAATTGGTGTTATGTTATTCTACCTTATAGTCCATAAATGTGGACCACAACTGCAGGTACCGTCAGCTACCTAATTGCTCCATCGCTCGATCCCTTTACACCGTCTCCTCGGTCACTCGATGGCCCAAATTGAATCCACTACCAAATTTGTAGAGTGCTCACCCAGAACGGAATCCCGAATTAAATTGACAAAAGCAACCTCTGTATATTTTACTTCAATTTAATAGATTAACAATTTTAATGCATCGAATTGGAGTTAATTACAAATATCCGGTAGTGGACAAGGTTTTTATTAACTAAATGATCATACGCTTATAATAGCAATCTGTTATTGTTTTATCGGATTATTTTAAGTAAAGATTATCGTTTCGGATTTAAGGCACTGCAAATTATTTTACCCCGTAGTTGGAGCGACAAATTATTGTAATCCTCAACAATTTTTGTCAGTTTGGTATGAGTTTTCCGGTTCTTATTATTTCACCGTTTACGTCTTTGCACTTAAACTGTTACAATACATATGGACACCGAAACAACAAGGAAACAGAATGGCTCAGATTTAATAACCGATCTTATCTCCTCCCTGCTATTTTCTTTATATCTTCGGTCGACCTAATCTTAATATTTACGTTTGTACCACTTTCTCATATTATTTTATGTATTGTTCACAGATTTATGATGTTGATAAGGTGTTCGGCGACACTGTGTGTCGTCGCGTTACTACTCGCTGCAACACCTACTAGTTCAGAGGTAAGCCGCTTACATTGTCAATAATACGATCACAAAGTAGCTCGCTGAAGAGCGAGGCATTTTATAAAACCAAGATGAAACCTTTCGGAGGGCGCGAAATCTAATTTTATTCCTACTTTACAAAAATATTTACGAATGATACTTTCTACCTTACTATCACTTATTTCTTTGCATAATCATTCCCCAATGGTTTCACAATGTATGCACATGATAAGTTTTGCCCTAAACCTGAAGTCTTCATTAAAATGTGTACAGAGATAATAGTTTTGTCTGAGCAGCGACAAAACGTTAAGAAATGTACCTATAAAGAAACCCAGTGAACTGTAAGAAGAACAAAGGGTTATGGCTGAATTTTGATTGTCTAACGCCGTCTTCCATTGATACTTGGGCGGATGTTTGCAGCTTCTCTGTCAATCATACGAGGCATCGCATTGTATGGTAAACAAGCCGTGTAGGATATTAAACCAAGTGTTATTACGTAGACGCAATTTCGCAAGTAGCGCTCTTGTTGAACCTGTACCTATGTATAACTATGTACAGAAAGTCTTTGGTTTGTAATACATTTACTTATCACAATACTAGAAGAATTAATAACTCGAACGTTCTAAATTTGAAATAAACGTTTATGCTATAATGGTACATATACCTATGCAATTTAAGTGTATAAATTTAGCCAAAGTGCGTTATTTGTTTTTAATTTTGATTATGTTGCTTTTAATCAAAGTAAAATTAAGAGATTTTTGTTTAAATGTTTAATTTTGTTCAATTTGCAACAAATCTAGAAAAATATTTTATGAACAACTTAATGTTCTGAGAAATAGAACGCACACTTCTACTCGGAGTTAATTTGATATTGTTTTGCAGTTTCGAAAACGATTTATTAAAACATGGTGGTATGATATTTTACCTTGATTTACTTAACTTAATACCAAATTACTTAATTCGTATCAAAGTTCTAGGTTCTTTTGGGTTTTAAACCAATAACGTTATTTCGCTTTTTAATCTAAATACTTTTTTCTAGCCTGCGACTTTCTTCGAATAGATAAACAATAAAAGTTCGACGCTTACCGGTTTCGAAATCAATCAGGTGTTACGCAATCGCGAATAGTTTGCCATCAACAACGGATATTAAATTTTGAAGCCGACCATTACGAACACGATAGGTGAGGTTTAAACTGGGGTACTGCAGAAATTTGCTCATGTTTAATATACATCGCGGTTTCATTAAGATCTACTGTAAAGGATATTCGTTTTACAGCGAACTCAAAAGATCAATGTTCATTTGTTTAAAACGACTATGACAAATTGTAAATAACTGCTGTAAATAAATATATTAAAGCGCATTGGAACGCAAACGTCTGTTACTGTCTACAAATAATACACCGCTGGCAATATTAATTTTTTAATTGCCCTGATCCAATTTCCCAGCCGTAGGCTGTAAATTCGATGATCAAAAATCGCTTTTGCCAGTCATGTAATATTTGATCTCCGTAAACTTTGCTCTTGTTAAGTAAAGTACTTTGTGCGGATTTTGCTTCAGGTCATATTAAAACGTTCATTTTCCGTTTACTTTATTTCCATGTTAACACGGCCAACGTTAATGGCGATGTTAATGAAATAATGTAGCATTTTATGGACCTATTTAAGTAAGCGAATCACAGAATCGATTTTATTTATCCATTGAGTTGAACAAAAAGATAAACTACCAGTAACCCATCGAAGGAAATCGAGATTGCATAACAAAAAGACGAAACCAAATCTTTGCGAGCCATTACTGGCAGCTGAACTGTAGTTTAAATAGTCTTTATAGTTTGAAATTGGAACGATACGTTTTTGTTTTATTTTGTAGATTTCATGTACTGTGCCAAGAGATTTTCATGTTGTGTGTTGGGAAAAGAAGATGTCTGCAATAACGTGAAATAATCACCCAGCGCAAAAATACGAGTATTTTTTTTATTTTGAAAGTAAAAGTGCTATTTTAACCGTCGGCCATGTTGTTAAAAGCAAATACACTTGAATGCGGCATTAAATTGGGAAGCATTTTCCGTCGGTTGTCACACAAACATGACAGTTCCCGGGGCCCGAGAACTTTCGACATTTTGTTTGATTTAGTAAAAGCAATGACGAACCTGAGTGAATGTTTAATGCGTGTGCTATGCACCTACGTGTTTGGGTCGTATGAAATGAACGTGCACCGTGGCTCTACGTGCTTGTGCACAAATGGTTTTTGCCTTCGAAATACCTCCTTTTGTAGCATCAGCGGTATCTTACTTTGTTCAACTGTTTTAAAAGTTTCAAGATAAGATAAGCTATGGCTCTTAACTTCTACCGACATGTTGTTTAGTTGGTTGTTAGTAAACTGCTTTGCTACTTAAACTATTAGTAGGACTAATTTTCATAGATTATTTCATTAATTGTGTCGTGTTCAGGTTGAATTATCGTATTGGTATCAAAAAATATTACCATGGTGTATGTGTACCCGCTTTCTATAATTAGAGGCACTTTAGAGACAATTAATGGATGACTTAATCGTTATTAACTGACTCTGAGTAGCTGACCGATAGTAGCAATATGTGTTTATTACAAATTGGTAAAAGCTTGGGGAAAGACTAATTAACCGTTTTTATAGCGATGATAGAAAATCATCATCATTCTCCTGCCCTTACCCCAACTTATTTGGGGTCGGCGCAACATGTACTTTTCTTCCATACTTCTCTATTAGTCGCCATCTCGGTAGTCACTCCCTTTCTAGTCATATCATCTTTCACACAGTCCATCCATCGTTTCTTTGGTCTTCCCCTACTCGTATGGCTATCCACATTCATACTTCAAAATTTCCTGACGGTATTTTGTATATTTTCCTGATGATAGGAAATAGAAATAGAAAATATTTTTATTTGTTTCTGCTTACATAATATCACATCCATGGCCGAGGTCTGTGATAAGCGAGATAAAGACCCATTACAATTGCAAAACTAAGACTTGCATCCTTAGAGTACTCATGCGTTGCCAATCCGATTATCGTATGCGACCACGGACCAAGAGACAAGCATAAGTAGTACTCCTTTCACAAGAAATAATTCAAATGAATAATTTTAATAATTTAGTAAATTGTTCACTTAAAAAACCCCTTTTACACGTCAGTAATTATATGGAGATCTACTTGCGCAAAGACTGACAAAGCATCTGCGATTCCTTTCCTGATTTTGCGGGTGGCAGCGGTGATAATTAATTAATCATCAGGTAACTTGCTAGCATTCTTACGTCCACTAGCTTTATAAAAAGATTGTAATGGAAAGCGATAAGATCAGATAATGCAAGCCTATAGCGACTCTTAAGCACATTCTCAAACAATGTCAACGTCAACCCACCCAGATCTAAACCTTTACTAGGGCTGAGTATTGCACAAATCGTGATTTCACAATAAAGAAACTCTAGAGGTAAGCCCGTGCACATTGTCTACACTTCGTTACTGGCGGAGGGCGCGGTCACGGGGACAATTCTCGCTTTCCCGCTTTGCCAAATGGTTAGGCATTTATGCAGTCACGACAGTTTCTAGCACTAGGGGGTATTTTGCACTGTTCAATCCTGCCAAATTCCCGGTAACGAACGAAACAGAGTTGCACTCTGCTATAACTCAATCCTTTTCATTTTGACAGTTTTGAATTTAACCTTTAAATATTTCTTAGATGTATATGTTTTGCTATTGTCACTTTATAACGTAATAAAAATATAGCATTTTCATTTACGAAATGCCTTTTTTATTTTTTCTAAACGCCCATAACGACATGGCGGCAATGCTGGTCTAAAAGCAAGCCACCGCAGTTTATAAAATTATCCGACACCGGGTCATAACTTTCGAACCGATTTATTGTTACCTCACGGTCACGCAACTCAGCCTTGAATTGAATGAAAGATCAATAGCTAAATTAAATCGTAGTCTAAGCTAGATACTGATCAAAATAGCGGAATATATTAGAAAAAAATCTTGCTAACCAATCAGCGTATTCTAAACAGGATTAAGACAATACTATAACAATGTTGTGCATAAACAAATAATTATATCTTCTATTTAAATATGACAAAAATTAAGTATTTTTTGTTGCATGGAGAAGGCAAACGAGCACACAGACCATCTGGTGGTACGTGGGATCTGCGGCCCATAGACATTTGCTACTCAAGACCCCAAATGCGTTGCCAACCCTGAGGCCTAAGATGGAATGCCTCTACGCTAGTACATAGTTACTACCTAGTAACTGGGTATCTTTTTAGGAGAAAAAATAATAAATACCTAAAGCCTAGTTTACATACACAATATAAAATTTAAAGGCATAAAATAAGTTCTATGACTTGGGATATTTTTTACTTTATTTATTATCCATGCATTACTAAATAAGTTTTGATGCTACTGGTGTTGGAATACTGAAGTTGTTAGAGACGCTATTATCTCATCACATCTCACTAATAGGTATTATAAGTTCGTGGGTGTGTTAGTTTCTTACTCCTTCACGCTGCTATATATACCTTGGATTAAGAGTTCCCGTGGTGGGAATAACGATAATTTAAATCCCCGGCAACATGGTCAGGCCGAATAACTAATTCTACGTGGACGAAGTCGCAGACAAAAGCTAGTACTGACACACGTATTGAAAACACCTTCGTAAAATCAATTTCAAGATGCATGAAAGAAGTTTCTTAATGTAAATTCTTCTAAAAACCATTGGCTCGGAGAAAACCTTTCACAGAAAAGTGCTGGCAAAGTAAGGAACTCGGCGACGTATAAGTGTAACTCTCAAGCATGTATGGAAAAATGTTCAAGTCAGAAAACGTAAAAATATCTTATGAAATAGATTCTCGATTCGCCCAATAAATTCACTGCAATGCGGGGGACGAGTGCGAGTGCAAGCGCGGTGTGCATACTGACGCCGGTACTTTCTAGAATTTTATTGATTTTCTTGATAGCATTAAATTATATTGTTTAATTATATTGCTTGTACGAGTATGTGATCAAATATATTTATTTGTAAAATACATGGTCATAAGCAGACAGCCTCCTAATTTCTAAACTAAAACATACATAAGATTTAGTCATCAAGTGTATTGTGGAACCATCTATTTAAAAAACGTCAAACTAGATGAAAATAATCGTTTTATGGTGTTTTATGTTTTTTAATCCGACGCGTTCAAAGTGTTTGTTTTGGATGTATTTCTTAGTGCGTGTGTAACGTTGACTTAATAACATTTGTTTCTGTTTCAGGGCAACCTCTTCACGTGTCCAAATGGTAAGTAAGTCATTACTACTTACTTATTACATTTTGAAGACTAACTATAAAATGATTTCTTTATAATCTAACCAACATCAATGCAGTTTTTATCAAAGCATTCAACACGCCTCGTTTGTTTCAACAATCTTATATACTCGTAGGTATGCAAGCCCCAATGTCACGGACACTTAGTTAAAACTGCTTATTTAAATTAAATTACGTAAATATAAACAATAATTAAAAGGTGCTTATGTAAGGTGCACTGCGCCTGCAAATAGCTTATGTGATGTTTCACTTAAAAAAAGTCACATGTTTACAAGAAAGAAAAAAAGTCAATAATAAAACCATTTAAAATTGGAGTTCAACTTGTGTCTGAGTAGCCCCAAATACAATAAAATACCTACCACATAAAGTGTAAGATTACACAAATATAAAATAATAGGATAGGTACATGTAAATTTTCTTCCAGTATAAAATTATCATGCAGCATGTATTATATTTTATGAAAACGTTTAAGAAAATTATGTGTTCATTGCAACCCTCCCTTAAACCCGCAGCCTAAGCCGACCGCAAACAAAATGTCTGCCCCAAAATGTCCCTAGTTGTTTATTTCTAAGCAATTTGCGGGTCCATAATAACATAAAGGTACGCATTGTTTTACCAAAGAGTCGTGGGTGCGTGTAATAATTTATTAACAGCTAACAATGCCGAGGAGAACTTATGTTAGGATTATGTTGCAACTACGCCAAGCGCTACCTACACGACTTGTGAACAATTAGGATTTGTACAATGTTAATGGCAGACGAAATACTTGAACTAGTTGTTCGTAGTCTAAGAAGTTATGACCAACTCCATCAATTCAAGGTTACTTGCCAATTGCTATTAACTAGAGAACAGAAGTTACAAACTAAGTAAACCTTTAAGATGCGGTAACAGTTACCAATCTATGTTTAAAGTTGTGTTGATGACTAATGTCGGTCATTTGCCGATACGAGATGTGGACGTGAACAAGTCATTACCTTTGGAGATAACAAGGTCATGTTTCAAATTTAGTCAATTTCACTGCCACCAACTAACGATTGTATATCATTTGAATACACAAAACGTGTCGCAGGCACTGACTGTGACTCCATAAGGGCGGTGACTTCAATCCTTTTTATAACGGTCTTCGTTTATATTCCTCGCACGCTCAATCCAACTTATCCTTTATTATATGTTCTAGAAAGTTCCAATATTCGTGCAGACCCCAATCGTTCGCAAGGAAGGTCAACTGCGCGTGATTCACCCGCGCGACGTGTGAAATGGTTCCGCTTAGTTCGATTTCTCGGTTTTAGTTTTCTAACGACCTTGTGCATCCGTCTAGCGTACCACATTATGACTGGACACTATTTAAAATGCATGCGTTGGGGCGGATACAGCTAGTGACAAATCTAGCCTAGGTTTTTGTTGTCACTGTAGGTATCTTTTTCTTTGCTTCCTTAACCTTTCTAAATATATGTTACGCAAAAAAAAGGAATGTTCAGCACAACATTAAATAGATCTTAGGTACCAGCAGCTTTGTTAACTTTCCTTTTAATCCTTAATAATAACTATCCCTATTCCCTTTTTATAACGATCCTACAATAAAGTCTAGACTCGACGTAATGTCTATAATTTATTCTGTGTCCTAACTGATTACATGGAGCCATAGCCAGCGCGCTTGCAGGCACCTTTTGTGTTCTAAATTAGGATTTCTCTTTGAATATGGTTATTATTTTCTGGACAAATCGAGGTTTATCATGACACATTTATACTTCATCCGTAGGCTAGTGATCGCCCGTAGCGTCCTGCAGTCAACAACATTTATTGTGGAGCCAAAGAAGCATATTTAAAAAAAAAAGCAAGGAAGAAATTGCTTCAAAATAAATAACCGGACTCGTTTGAGTAGGTTTAATAATGGCCCAAAGATTAAATTTAGTTATTAAGTTGTTAAACGCAATCCCAAATCCAATTTAATTACTATTTATATTTAAATTGATATTCTTACGTAATTATTGTTTTGGTAGAAATGGTAAGAACCAGACGTGTTTGTAATGAAATCAAACGGGTAATTTCTCCCATGCCGGTAAACCACACCACGCCCGCCCGAGCAATAATGATGCAATATGCGTCAGTCGCGCCTATAATGCATTTACAGGTCACCGCCCTGTCACCTCCCATCAAGCTGTTAAGGAACCCGGAACGTGGTAGATTTTCATCAGCCTCTAATTAGTGTAGGAAACTCTCGACTAACTCGCTCGTACCCACTTAATTCTTCTTGGTCTCGGAACTTGAGACAAACATTACTCGAATTGATTCTCTCTTGTTCACGTTTTAAAGCTTTTTTATTACGTTCGTAATGTCACCGATCGTTTCTTAGTTATCTGTTAAATCGCAGTTTATAGCTTTCGGCGTCAAGTAACGCGTATATCTGTGAGAATTCTTGAAGTATACGATGTGGGATAAAGAAATGGGTTCAACGTTTAAAAGCGTACATTCGCTACGAACGTTTGTGTACTGAAATGCGTTACAAAAGATCAAAATTTTAATGAATGAATGTACAGTTTTAACGCTGCGTACAGTTGCGCGTTGACGACAGATGTTTTTCCCGTAACGCAAGAAAGTGACGACATAACCAATCTCGTCAATTAATATACGCCGGAAATCGAAGGCTTTTTACCGGCGACCTCATAATTATCTTGTTGGTTACATTGGTATTAATAATCTCAACGCACTTTTTTTAACTTAGTTTGTGTCGGTACCTCCTTATACAGAAAGATCTTTACTATGCATACGTAATGTACCTTCACACAGAATATAACACTGACTTAGAATGTGGCTGCAGACAGATTGAGTCAATTCCAAGTTTGGAGTGAGACTGCGTGTTCCGAGATCCCCAAACGAAAGGATTAATCTCCTCGAGACATCACTACATTCCGACGAGATTATCGAATTATCTTCTCCCCCAGTGTTAAGTACAACGCGCTTTATTAAAAGGGAGGTAGTATGTATGTGATTTATTGAAGTCATTTCGTTCCAACACGATTACTTCCAAAACATAACGAATAGCATGTGTTTAATTTCTTAAATTATGTATACCAGGTTTTTACGGAATTCGTTATTCATCTATAATTACTTATTAATTAAGGGATGATTATGATGATAAAATACTCAAACAGGGAACTGATATGGGCCTCTATTCTACCATTTTGCCTTTGACATGTTATCCAATTCTAATTCTAATGGCTTTCACTCCTGTCAAGAAGTATTTTGCCAATGCCAATGTCAAAACTGAACACTGAACATGAAGTTTATTACAGAAATAAGTCATAATAAGTAAAAAGCATTTTCTCCTAGCTCCACGCGCTTCTGTCCTGACATGTTCAGTTATAGTATTGTCAACATTACGATAGCTCTTATTTACTTGACAGTAATGGCGGCATGTCAAAGGCAATATGGTGATACCAGGTAAAATAGAGCCCCTGGTTGGTGTTAACTCACAAAACTCGATAGGCAGTTATACAAGTTGGCTTAAGATTAAATTAAATCTAATTTCAAGTTTCCTAACACCAATAAAATTATCATCGTTACTAATATTACAGAATGTGAAAGTTTGTTCTTTAATCCGGTTACACCGAAATTAGGGTGAATTTTGAAATTGAACAAGTCCCTAGTGGTTCGGATTCGCGGGTCGGGCTCGGTCGGGTCAGACTGTCGACCATGTAAATATTACAACGTAATCACTCGAACATTTGTTAAGGATACGTGGTAGGTACATTTCTAAAGTAGGTAGGTGGTAGTGTAGATTTTTGTTTATCACTGTTGCCTAGATAATGGTTCGAATTGTTTGATGAAAGGTATCCTATATCTTCATATTCATCATAAATAGTTTTAATCTCTAGTAAATACTCATGACAATTCGTTTCTTAGTTTTATAGACAAAGGAACAAACACCTTCGCGCTCATATGTAAAGTAACACGAAAATGTTATTTATCAGTGTAAGTAATTTGTTATGTTTGCATAATACCTAAAACAAGATTACACCTCGTATTGCTATTGTAATTTATAACCCAAGCTAAAGTTTTGACTTCGCAATTCAAATTATAAAGTTGGAATGAAACACGACTATAAATTATGCGAAAATGAATAACGACCCAACTAGAAATTAGCCACAATTTATTATTCTACCTGTGAGTTAGAAATGTGTTTTTATTTACCTATTATTTTTCACGTTTGTTGTGGTTTATACCGACTCTCATTCAATTTATTATATGGAAAGAGGTATTAATAGCTTTTACTTCCATCGGGCTTCGCTGTTACTGTAGATGCACCTGGGACTTTAAACATATTGCATTTGACTTGCTATCGTATTGTCTTTTATAACAATTATTGTCAACGTTACGATAGCTCTTATTAACTTGTCAGTAATGGCGACCGACTTAAAATCAATACGATAACATGTGAAAAGCAATATGGTTTTACCTCTGGCATAAAATTTCCCTTGAATCCATTTCTTCTCTCTTATTGTTCACTTATTCTTTAAATAAGTAGTAGGTACCTAGTTGCACATTAGGATTGTAGGCAGCGGTGGTCGCTTGCCATTACGAGTATGTGACCCTGCGACGTATTTGCTCGCTTCTTTAGCTCTTACACAAAAACCACGAATTTCTATTTGCTAAATGTCACATGACAAACTTCAACCCTCACATCAATTAGCAAGAATTAGCAAGTCTTTTGTTCTATCTTGCATAACTAACACCTGTTGGATGAAGGCCGGTAACCCACTTGTACTTTCATAATTCAGTGTGGGCAGTCAATTCATTATCGTGCGTAAGATCACTCATAACATTTGGTTAGCCGTGTTCTTTATTATATCGATATGTATTGTCAATGAGAGTGTATTCGATTCGGTAAATAGTAAATGGGCTAGTTTGCTAAGATGTTTTTTTTTTAAATTGACGGAACATTTGACATACCTACATTTGGGATAGAAAACTATTGCATTCGTTTTTAGGAGTTTAAATGGTCAATAATACACATGTTGCAACATGTGGTTATATAGAAATATAAACAAGTCTTTTTAGAATTGTTGGTATTTCTGTAGCTCTGCCTAACCCCTCTCTGTCTGGGAAAGAAGACGTGATGGCATATATGCAATTGTCAGAATAGGCCTGAATTATAGGTTGTTAGACTTTTATATAATAGTATACTTGTAACATTAACCGTGTGTGTTAATCATGTAAGCACTCCAGATTCACCATCTAACCCGCATGATCATAAACCAAGGCTACTTGTCAATAAACGGACTCCAAACGAAGAACAAGCCAAAAGCTCCGAGGCTAAATAAGTATAATGTCTATTACCTCGCACCTCGCTTTATCAGTGACGATTTATTCAATAATAATTCATAGAATTCTGAGATTGGTCATTTCCATGTGATTAGCAACTAGAGCATACTCAGCTCCCGTATGAGACGCAAATTATTAAATCAATGTCTTTACTATATAATCTTAAGGTCCTTTTTGGATAGTAAATGTTTCATGGGATGTATGACCTTTCGTTTTGTTGTGTGGAGGGCAGTTATGCGGCAGTTGAATTAATAGCACATCGTACGTTGGGTGATTAAGACACGGGCTCGGTTAGTCAGGTAATCTTGTTTGATACTATTTGATTCTGCCCGCAGTTTGAGGATAATGTTCCCATATTGCTGTGCCGGATATATTCTAAAGTTAAACTCTGTTTAAGTGGAGAAGGCAAACGACCATACAAGCCTTTCCTTTACTAATGTATGACAGATGGGTGGATGGTGAAACAAAGCATTTTTTAAGTTCAAACTTTACTATATTAAACTCAAATACGTCATAACATCGGAGATAGTGCAATACCGCGTAACCAACAAATTAAATTTAGTGCCAAATATACCTTAGCAATAAAGTCAATTTGGTGCATTTTGTAACTTATTGGATTTGTTAGTTGAAATAAATAAAGGGAAGTACACCCAAAAAATGGATAACCAAAAAGGTAAAAAGTCCCATTTTAATCAAAAACTAAACTCATATAATAAAGATAGAGAGGTTTGAGGCTTGTTCATGAACTTCGGTAAATTACGGAGATAACCGTTATTCAAATGATAATACTAATTGAGTAAGACACTAGACAATACCAATTCTACAACTTAATCTCGAGCTTAGAATAATCAGAATTTCAATTAATGTAACGGCTGATTATAAATTCAATTTCACTAAGTATCGCCACGTCTGTGAATAGATTTGCCGAACCTGTCTGCTGTAGAGGCTCCATCAAAATTTAGACATGTATACCTTCAATTAAATTAACTAACACTCTTCATTAATGTCTACCCTCTGTTGAGAAATATAAGAGATATAAGAGCATCAAAAGTCTACTACAATCCAATTCAATTTCAAAATTAATCGGATAATGTGCAAGAAATTTTGTCCAAATTTACAATAATAATAATTTGTCAAAATTAGAAATTAAGTACATTACATAAATTGCTTTTGCTATTAAAAGATTTGATAAAGATTTGGGTCTTCTAGATTTAAGAAACATTGCTATCATTAGTAGGTATAATTGGAAAACAAGGGAAGCTCTTCTTAAAACAAATTAACCTGCAGAAGTTGAAAACAAAAGAGAAATACCTTCTAAAGATTCCGCCGAGCAGAGCAAACGAATCCTAAGTTTTAACTGGACAGCTGGCACAGTCGCGTTAAACTCAGGATGACAACTATTTAAGAAGATTGGCTAAATAATCAAGAAAGAAGATTCGCGCAGCTATATAACAATTATATAGATAAAACCGCCGATGTAACTCATTATTTCAGAGCTGATCTCTTAAACGGCCTAAGCGATTTTCATAAATCCAACCTACAAACCATCCAGATTAGTTTTAAAAAAAAAAAAAAATCGGTCCATCTGTTTGGGAGCTACGATGCCCCAGATATACACTCAGATACACAGACACACACGTTAAATCCCCACTTTTGGCGGGGGTTTTAAAAATAGTTATGAAAAGTATATTTTACGGCAGTAAATTCTTAAATAAATAACTGGTCAAGTTAAGCAATGAGCTTAGAAATAATGGTGTAGGCATAATATAACTCATCAAGGGGTGCTAGAAACGATAGTGGTTAACTATCGATGACGATTATAGATATATTTAACAACGCATCGTCAACAGCATAGCATCGTTAGTGTGCTGTTTAAAACTTAACTGTGCCTCTTCTATTGTTCAATAAGAAGCAGGAATTCCGTCGCTTTCACCGACCGGGTCGAGTTATGAAGCCTCAAGATAAACGCAGGCGTGCTCCTTGCGCTCGTTACGTCGTCAACATACAGATAACTTGCACCGAATGCTTCATCCGACGCCTCTGAAGCAGGTTTAGGAGCTGTTTCGTATGCCACATTTATCACATGCCACGGCCGGCGAACCGCAGCTTGTTCCGAAATTAAAAATAAACCTACGCTAGCTCAAACGGTATTATCATTTTAATTAGTCATATCGGACAACTTAAGATCTTATTTTATGGTAACGGGAAGCTAATGCATTGAATTGCAGCAAATTTATAAGCATAACTTTATTTACTAAACCCAATCAGATTGGTGGTCTTAGTCGGGTAAGTTTGTAATATAACTTTAGTTATCAAGTTTCCGATGGCAATATAGCCCATACAGATTTGACTACGATTTTAATACGTTGCAAGTTTAATTCAAAGCAAAAGGACGGCTTTGCAAGTTGCGTATCGGGCCATCGTAATTGCAGTCCAGAGTTTCCTCAATACCACTAGTTTCACCAAGTCTTACCGTTAGACCTACAACGGGTTGGCCTGTACCGCAGTTACCCAGATGCCTACGCAATATAATAACTCCGCACTTATATTAAATTAAATGTCGTTATTAAATAAATTCACTGCATTTCATACACGCAAAACGAGTAAAGTTGTTAACTCTAATTTTGTGACGAATGAAAAGTGTATTTCCGCTAGCTCTGATCAAATTTTCGAGCTTCAAATTGGGTTAGGATGTTGAAGCTGTATTTATTTTAACCATTAGTTAAAATTGCTTGAGAATACTTTTAATCAGACATCAGACAACGTAAAGGTCGCATTACATCACACAATGACGTGACACCTAATGACTCACGTCTAACATCTTCCGTGTGCATTTTACATAAACACAACACGCTTTAAATTAAAGATTGATCAAGAACCGCACCTAAATTAACCGATTTAATTACAAAACGTTGGATTTCCGCCCTGCCTTCAAACGATTCAATTTTTTTTTCAAGTGCAAAGTTGAAAACAGCCTGATATGAAAGCGGGCTGGGTATGTCGATCGACTCTCGTCAGAAGTTAGCGTTCTTTTATTTATAATCGAATGCTGAGCGGGCGCAAAAAACATGGCGCTATGGCTTGAGTGATCAAGTTTAGTTTTGACTGAAAATAATGTTCTCAAAGCAAAATATTCACTACTATATTGCATGAGAACCTGCGTATCTACTCTCTTCTTTTTACACAACTAGCTCTCTCAAAGGATAAAATTTTACTAGCTTTTGTTTTAACGGCATTTCTGTCCGTGTACGATTAGTTTACGCAATTTTCTCAGAAACGGTCACATTCTAGCGAAATTTATCGTACTTAATCGATATGGAAGGAAACCTTACGTCCCCATTTGGAATCTTAATGTAACTACTAACTAAACGAATGATAAGGAGAGAATCCTGTGTCAATGTTTACCGCACTGCCTTTACAAGATTTAAATATGTCAATGTGTTCTAAATTCGAGCCAATGTCACGAGATGTGAACAGCTTAATCGCAGGGCATTAAACCTTTTGTCACATGTCGGTTGAGCCATGGACCTATTAAGTTCATTCTAAACTTGGCACGCATCGGCGGGAGATTTGGAGCATTACCTACAATCTGGGTCAGTTGCTTAGTAAGGCGCTTGATGCTGCTGCGTGAGACAATACTCACTGGCGAGTACCTCGCAAAATCACTAACCTGACAGTTAATGGGCTTTGGGTTAGCATAATGTTTACTAACTTAGGTAATTTTTGATGACTTATGCTCGTTAAAAATGACAGTAGGTAGGTATATAAGTTCGTTTAGAGCTTTCAATTGTATGACTGATGTTCTATACTTACTTTATGAACTTACTCTTATATGTTGATGTGGATATTCACTGCTTATTGTTTTACCATTAAAAATTACAACCGTTAATTTCAACAATATTATCGATTGTTTTTTTTAACAAGACAATGTGGTCTTTGTATAGCCGATTGAGCGGCAAGCAGCCTTGAAGGCAACTGTAATGAGTGAAAGGTGCTTCGATCATGCATTGCTAGATTGTTGTTGATGGTTATAGTATGAATATAAATAAGTAGTGACACACTCGACAATCTAAACATAAACTAAATCATACCCTGACTAACAAGGATGTTAATTTTTAGAACATGTCACAATTCTAACCTAACTTACGTAATTAACTGAATCAACTGATCAATGTTCACGATTAATTGGAAACAAGGTAATTCTGCAGAACAGGTTTTGGTGAAATGATTCATTCTATGATTAACATATGTCGGTAATTCACGCTGTCCCTGTTTTCAGTATCTGTGAATGGGTTCGTATTTCCAACAACAACAAATTGCTAGGGAGTTTGTTAATTTAGGCGAAATCATCAATTGTATAAATGGAGCTACAATTTAATACACGTGAAAATTTAATAGTACGAGTACCGAATGGCCAAATTGATTATGGATAGGATGAAATTTATTAAGACTTCTATTTCGCAAAAATAATGACTCTTTTGCTAGTAACTTCGTAATAAGGCTACCGAGAATAACTAGATAAGAATCTCGTCACGATATATGTTACTGTTGGAACCTATCCAAATACATTGCCATTGCCATGCAAAATAAATTATTATTTGTCTAAATCAAGAATTACTTTCCCGGACCGCGAAAATAAATTACAATAGAAGATAAAAGGATATCGCGTATCACATTTGATTTATGGGTTTATTTTCTACTGAAACCCTCGCATTTGCTTCGGCAGTCAATAGCCTATCGTGTGAACAGGCTAAATTGAATCAGGTTTAATGCAGCCCGCACGGAACATTGAGTCTCCTAAATGCGTCAAACCACTAACCAGAAGGCTGATTCAGACAAAACTGTTCTGAAACTTAACTCTTCAAAGCAAATGACAGATGGGTCATACACAGATTTAGGTTAGCGTCTTTCCTGTGGACACGCCGAAAGTTAACGTTTTTAAGGCCTAATTTTCTGGTTAAGCCCATTCCTGCACAAACGGCGTCAGGACTGCTTTAGATCTATAATATAAAAACATCGTCTCCATGGAAATAGGTCTTAGTGACGGTATCGCAGGACCGATAATAAAAACAGAATCTTTTCTTAAAAACCGTAGCGCAATTTGTTTGCCTAAGATATTGTGGGTGTTTATAAGTTGCGGTGATCACTTACCATTTTAGAAAGTAACCCCGTTTACTTTATCAAAAATGTTAACAACCTTTTTTTAGTGAGGTTCAGTTTCCTAGTTCTCTTGTTAATACTAACTAGATTGACAAACCTTGAATCGAGCATGCACACGGAGTCACGTATCAAAGGGTAGCGTGACTAAAGGCCGCAACCTCCCGGCTTAGCTATGGCCTACAAACGTACCACTCACTAACCGAATTTTGTTTTACTATTCGCTAGTCGTGGTATTTTTATTTTACAGCCAATAAACACACGTTGTCGTGGTATATATACGTACACGTCCATATTCGGTGTTTGTAAACAAGAAAATGACTGACTTCTTCTTCGATTTCTTGTAAACAATAGTTTAATATAAAAGTGAGGCAATACATCGAACCAATATTGGTCTACTCTAAGGAAACCGTAAGTAGTCACGTTAAAAATGTTAACGTCTATTACTACGTCTATTACTAACGTCTATTACTACGTCTATTACTAACGTCTATTACTAAATGTAGTTTTAAATAAAAGACGAACACATCCTTCAAGCGACATCCGGTGACCTCACTGCGCTGTTAACCAAAAACGGAGGAATTCTGTAAACTGCCTCTTTTATCTCATTAGAAATTCAAAATATATCCTCGCCTTATGCGACTTCGTCAATGTAACGATTTAACCATATGTTTGATACGTACAAAACTGCGAATGCAACATGTTCTCTGCCAGAATCGGGCACAGTGAGCAGTAACTCAATCTCCGGTGCAGTAGCGTATCCGTAGATCCTTCACAAGGTTGAAGGGTACAGCACTCCACACAATTGCGCGGCAGACACCGTGTCGACTGGTAGCCATCGAAACTCGACCTATCGGACGACAGTTACGAGTGCTCATCCATGACTCGACGTGGGAATAGAATGCAGAAACGTGAAATGCTACTTGTAATCTGATAAAGGAGAATCTTGGATAGGTACTTCATTGTAGTCATCAACATCTTTCCTTATTTTTCGATCATCAGTTTAATGTTCAAGTCATTACACAAATTAGGTATTAAGACGTCTAAAATGAAGATGTAATTATTGATGTTCACCATTATTTACCGCGAAATGGTAAATTAATTTGTACACGCAAGCATTTCGATTGGGTCGGGTATCAAGCCAAGCACTTTGGCGGTTCACCGCAGGTGCTAAAGGTGACATCAGACGAGTTAACGGATGTGAATGGCTTTGGAATGTCGATTGCATCTCTACTTCATTGGCGCGGCAAATGAGATAGTTAAACGCTTAATGGACGGTGAAAAGAATTTTAGTTTACGTTTCTATTGGGAATGTTTTATTCACAAAAATAAATAACAGCATTGCGATTCAATTTATTTAATAGACATTAATTGTATGTATCTATAAAAGCCCCGAAAACCTTTTATCATGTTGTTCGTAAAAACAACCATTCCATTAAGCTTTCAGCCCTTAATGAGAATACATCAATTATTGACAGCCGTTCCATAACCGAAAAACGCAAACGGATCGCACGTATTGCTAATTTAAATTGAAATAACGGAAATCGAGTGCATTTCGCGGCAATAACATAATATAAGTAGGTCGGGCGTTGCATCGTGTTGCGCCCGCGCCGCTCAAGCGTGCATCCATCGTCTTCGATCGGTCGCTAAACCAACACGCTCTATTTGCTTTAGTACGCGATCACGCGCGGATGTGTGAACGTGATTAGGAACGATTCAAAGAAAATCAAATAAATACATAATCATACTATTGCTACCACGTATATTCAATAAACTGCCTATTGACGTTGAATATAAAAAAACGACAAGTAATTAGTATTATCATTTACACAATCTTAGTTACCTACCTATTCCATGTTGTCCTAGTCATATTACACATACCGTTATAATCTGTGGCCATTCACTAATTACGGCCGCACCCTGAGTCAAAACGTTTGAAAAACCTACGAGTACGACTTAATTGTCCCTCAAATAATGTCTCTAAGTAAGGAGGTTTACACGGAGGTTACATTGCTATAGCAATGTAACTGTCATCAATATCAATTTGAATTTTAACCATCAATAGCCAGCTAAAACTTTGTTCCAGGATACTAACTACCGCATAAATTTATTAAATTAATTTATAACCGGCGGTCTTAGCAAGCAAAACATAGGGATAAGTTCCATCTTGTTTCCTAGCGTGAGCTAGTTAGCTAGTTACCTACTCTAGTTAGAAGAAATGTATAAAGAATACATGCACCTAACTTTATACTGAAATTCTCCTTCTGATTAGAATGACAGATGTCACTTTATGACGAAATGCATCTTTTTAAATATATCAAACACTCAAACTCGTAGATCTTAAGGTTGAGGCACTTCTATTGTAGTAGGTAACGTCAGTTTGGCATCTATCATTCTACCCATCTAAGGAAAATTTCCGTATACGTCTTAGAAATTCAGTAACGAAATCAATCTCGGTTGAATTCATGAAAATAGTTTCATTTTCCTGTAACCACACCCACTTGTTCAGCCAGTCAATATAAGCAAGGTGTAAGCCCACATAATCTGTTGTTCACATTCGATTTACCCATTGGCCTGACAAATTGCCAATTGTTTACGCGACCCAAGAGCGTAAATTTTTCGTGAAATTGATTTTTGGGTGACACTAGTAAACAACAGTTTGAAAACATCAAGTAGTTCGATTACGCGTTGGGTCACAGATTAAATAAGATTTCATGTATTCAGTTACTAATTTAAGTTTCCGATTTTTTAAAGTTCTGCCCGGTGGACGGATGACATCCGTAAAATGGTGGGATGGAAATGGGTGCGATTACGAGTTGTAGGCAGCAGGACCGAGACGAGTAGCGTGATACTCGTAGATTAGATTATTTATTGCTCAATGTAATGTTACAGCATAAATTGTACAGCATGTCAAATTAGGAAGAGATATATCCTACCCGTGGGTAAACAATAAATGCATGCTAATTAGATGGACGTTATTATTATATAACTAGCTGTACGTACACCGTGATTTAATTTTTATACCAGAGAAAAATAATAGATTACGCAGCTATGCTAAGCCGTTTTTTCCAACATTTTTCATGTGCTATCTCACGAGTGCGCTGACAAAGCTTGTTGATGGTTTTTAGTATGGGAAAACGAACGCGGATAGAAAAGTGACTATCACAGCAATTTATTGAATGATCCCACGTTTCTTGTTTATCTATTCGAACACGATGTAGTGATGTTTCTCTCGGATTTATGAAATATTTTACTACCGGCTATAAGATTAAGTAAACCTTTTCGAAAAGTTTATAAATGTAATCGCAAAATAGAGCATAATTGTATTATCAGCGCTTAATTATTATTGTTTTCTTACAAATATTTACAAATATCTTCTAAATACGAGAAATTTCTTCTTTGTTAATTGAACTATAATGAAAAGAAACTCCCTTTTTACTCTGAGCTCTACAAAATAAACTAAAATCGCCCTAATTTATTTCAGGATGGGAGCTAAAAGGATTACACTGTTACAAATTCTTCAACATCAGACATTCATGGGAGAAAGCAGCGGAATTATGTCGGAGGTATAGTAACTTTTAGAAATATCGTACATTACAAAAAAATAAAATAATGGAAAGTGGACCAAAAAGATAAGTTTTAATGTTAGCAAGACAAAATGCAATTACTATTTTATTGTGTGGTTAAGATGGGTCCTATGTACTGCTTCGACCATTGCTAATGTTTTATTTCTATGATTTGTTTCTATTGCAAATATGTACTTAACACGAATGACAATGCATAATCCTTACTGAAAAAAAAAATTAATAATTATGAGTTATTATAACAGCCCTTTGTTTGGAGCAATTATTACCCGTTATTACATTATTTACATGAAAAATAACTCTTCTTTGTAATCGTTTTGCAGGTATGGCAGCGAACTAATGGTTGTGGATACATACTCGGAGAACAATATGACGGCAAGTATGGTCCCGGCTAGCCCCACGAATAGCCACTACTGGCTGGGGCTTGCGACAGTCGATGACCTTCGAACAAACACTCTCGAGTCCGCCGCTGGCACTCTAGTTTCACAATACGCCGGATTCTGGGACCTAAGACAACCCAATCCCAAAGACGGAGAGTGCGTCGACGTCCACGTTGCATCTGACAGCCAATCCTGGGAGTTAACTACCTGTGAAAGCCTTCTGCCTTTTATGTGCAGAGCGAATGCCTGCCCCGCTGGTAAGTACCGACAACTTAATAAACTAACCTTCATTCAATGATTTTTGAAGCGTAACCACTCAATTTTTAAAACAACAATAGGATTCACAAAACAATTGTTTTGCGTTTCAGGAACCTTCCATTGTTCAAACGGAAAATGCATTAATGCAGCCTTCAAATGCGACAAGCAGGATGACTGTGGTGATGCTTCCGACGAAATGGACTGCGCTACCGAATGTCACTTCTACATGGCCAGCAGCGGAGATGTCGTAGAGAGTCCCAGCTATCCACACAAGTACCCTGCGTTCAGCGATTGCAAATGGACGCTGGAGGGGCCACAAGGTCAAAATATTGTATTACAGTTCCAAGATTTTGAAACAGAAAAATCGTTCGACACTGTCCAAATCTTAGTCGGTGGAAGAACTGAAGATAAATCTGTGAATTTAGCTACGCTATCGGGAAAACAAGACTTATCAAGCAAATTATTCGTCTCAGCTTCAAACTTTATGATTATTAAATTCAGTACTGACGGATCTGTGGAGAGGAAAGGATTCCGCGCATCTTGGAAGACTGAGTCATCGAACTGTGGTGGCATTCTTCGGGCCAGTCCACAAGGTCAGGTGTTAACATCACCAAGCTATCCGAATGGCACCCCCGGTGGTTTGGAATGCATGTACATTATTGAAGCCCAGGCTGGAAGAATAATATCCCTAGAGGTTGAAGACTTAGAACTAGGAATGAACAGAGATTATATTGTTATCAAGGATGGAAACACGCCTTCTAGTCCCGTACTTGCCAGGTTAACCGGACCTGGTGAGGAAAATCAAAAAGTTGTTGTATCAACAACCAATCACCTTTACATGTACTTCCGCACGAGCCTTGGTGACTCGAAGAAAGGCTTTAACATGAGATACTCCCAAGGTTGCAAAGCGACAATTATCGCAGCTAACGGAACACTTACTTCACCTGCTTACGGGCTCAGCAATTATCCGAACAACCAAGAGTGTTTGTTTAGGATTAAGAACCCGAACGGCGGACCGCTTTCACTGAAATTTGACGAGTTCAACATTCATCCGTCCGATGTTGTACAAGTTTTTGACGGGGCAAGCACAAGTGGTTTGAGATTACACTCTGATAATGGTTTCATTATTAAGCCGAGGATTACACTAACTGCTTCCAGTGGAGAAATGTTGATTCGATTCGTGTCTGATGCTTTACATAATGGGCCTGGGTGGAAGGCGACCTTCTCAGCAGGTATGTCTCAACAATAAAAAAATAAATAAGAAGTCAATTAAAATTAAACTTGAACACATAGTACTAATTTGTTTTAGCGGTAAGACCGCCTGTTGTATACCTATGATTTAAATGTACTGACTGTTCCATGTTCTGTTTTAATTTTTTAATTTTTGGTGTTCAATAAAGAGTATTTGTATTGTATTGTATTGTATTGTTTTCTTACTTTACAGATTGCCCGCCACTAAAGTCAGGCATAGGTGCATTAGCATCGAATAGAGACACCGCCTTTGGAACAGTTGTGACCTTCTCATGTCCGATTGGGCAAGAATTTGCTACCGGCAAGTCCCGGCTCACTACTAAGTGCCTAGATGGAGGCAAATGGTCAATCACATACATTCCTAGTTGCCAAGGTAAAACCAAATTAATATTTTTACTTGTCTCCGCCAGTAGCATATAAATTATACATTAAAAATAATGCCTTATTTACAGAGGTCTACTGCGGTCCTGTCCCACAAATCGATAACGGTTTTTCGATCGGCTCAACAAACGTTACATACCGCGGAGTAGCAACATACCAATGTTACGCTGGATTCGCTTTCCCGACTGGCCAACCGATCGAAAGGATTTCATGCTTGTCTGATGGCAGGTGGGAAAGGACTCCAACATGTCTTGGTAAGATTTAATTACATACATCTTAATTGTTTTCATGATATTTCCAGGCTGTGTTTAACCGATTGTTCCTTTTCAGCATCACAATGCGTAGCACTTGCGGACGTTTCCCACGCAAATGTGACTATTCTGAATGGAGGTGGCCGCAGCTACGGTACAATTGTGAGATACGAGTGTGAGCCAGGTTATGTGCGATCAGGCCAGCCAGTGCTTTTGTGTATGAGCAATGGAACTTGGTCGGGCGAGGTTCCTACGTGCTCAAAGGCTTTATGCCCAATATTCCCGGAGATCAAAAATGGTTTTATCGTTGATCAGACCAGAGTTTACATGTACGGTGATGAGGCACGCGTGCAATGTTTCAAGGGTAATTATGACTCTACTTAACATACAGATTTTACATGAATTTAAAAGAACTTGTCAGTTTACGTTATTGACTTTTTTTTAAGGATATAAACTCAATGGACCAAACGTACTTAAGTGTGGACCGAACCAAGAATTCGACGCACCACCAACTTGCGATGATATCAACGAATGTTCGACCAGTCAATGCGATGCAGTTTCTACAGAGTGCAGGAATACTCAAGGCGGATTTTATTGTCCCTGCCGACCTGGATTCGCACCAAACTTGGACTGCCGACCAGTTGGAGACTTGGGCTTGATCAACGGCGCCGTTCCAGACGAAGCTATTACAACTTCTACTCCAGAACTTGGATACAGCAAAGGGGTAAGCTTTTAGAAATTACTGTGGAAATATAATTATATTTCCACGTAATGATAAAATGGTCTAAATCCTTTGTAAAATTTTAGATGGTACGCCTGAACAATGGTGGAGGATGGTGTGGCAATAACTTAGAGGCAGGAGCTAACTGGATTCTGATCGATTTGCGAGCACCAACAATCATCAGAGGCTTTAGAACAATGAGCGTGATGCGCGCTGACGGTAATATTGCGTTCACTTCAGCAATTAGAATACAATACACCAATGGCTTAACAGACGTATTCAAGGATTACACGAACCCAGACGGCACTGCAGTCGAATTCCGTATTTTGGAACCAACTCTATCTGTCCTGAATTTGCCAATGCCGATTGAAGCGCAGTATGTGAAATTCAAAATCCAGGATTACGTGGGTGCGCCTTGTCTGAAACTTGAAATAATGGGATGTGCAAGATTGGACTGCGCTGACATCAATGAATGTAGTGAAAATAACGGTGGCTGTGACCAGAAATGTCTGAACACGTAAGTTTAACGTTTATGTTTAGTTATTTGAGGGATTTTGTTGCAATAATATTAGAAGTTAGGTTAATCGTTAATTTATATTTTAGTCCCGGGAACTATTCTTGCGCCTGTAACATCGGGTACGAGCTCTACGCTACCAACGGCACGGCGGGATTCAGTATTGAGTCATCGGAAACTGGAGAACGGGATGGCGACACTTACCAACGTAACAAGTCTTGCGTGCCAATTATGTGCCCGCCTCAAGTTGCCCCAGAAAATGGAAAACTTCTTTCTACAAAATCAGCTTATCACTTCGGCGATATTGTGCAGTTCCAATGTGATTTCGGATACGTTATGTCGGGTTTCTCATCACTCCTTTGTACATCAAGTGGTAACTGGAATGGCACGGCTCCAGAATGTCAATGTAAGTAAAATAAAGTGCAACTTATGGTCATACTACATCAGACTGCCGTATTATAAAGCAATATTAATGTTTTTTTTTTTTATCATAGATGCTCGCTGCGTTACTTTGTCTGATGACAAAAACGACGGACTTAAGGTCATAAGAGACGACCCAGAAAGTGTGCTTTTGCCATACAGAGACAACGTTACTATTACTTGCACTTCAGCTGGACGTCAACTAAGAAACACGGTCACATCATCATTTAGGCAGTGTGTTTATGATCCTAAACCGGTTAGTACAGCGAAGGAAATATTATTGGTGTTGATTCTTCATATTAATTAATCAAACAAATTAATCAACGAATGTCTATTTATTTCAGGGTCTACCAGAGTACTGGCTATCAGGAGCTCAACCGCAATGTCCCCGAAAAGATTGTGGAGTTCCAATGCCAACACCCGGTGCCGAATACGGCCAATATCTAGACACTAGATACCAAAGCTCATTCTTCTTCGGATGCCAAAATACTTTTAAACTAGCTGGGCAAACCAGCAAACATGACAATGTTGTCAGGTGTCAGGCGAATGGTATTTGGGACTTCGGCGATTTGAGGTGTGAAGGACCAGTTTGCGATGACCCAGGTAGACCTGCTGATGGTTTCCAACTAGCAAGGAGTTATGAACAAAGCTCAGAAGTTTTGTTTGGCTGCTCACGGCCAGGATACATTTTAATTAACCCTAGACCTATAACTTGCATACGTGAACCTGAATGCAAAGTCATCAAACCATTGGGATTAGCGTCGGGAAGAATACCTGACTCCGCAATCAACGCCACCTCAGAAAGACCAAACTATGAGGCGAAAAACGTCAGACTTAATTCAGTAACCGGTTGGTGTGGCAAACAAGAAGCATTTACGTACGTTAGTGTTGACTTGGGCAAAGTACACAGAGTAAAGGCAATTCTTGTCAAGGGTGTTGTCACATCTGATATCGTTGGCCGACCTACTGAAATTCGATTCTTTTACAAACAAGCCGAAAATGAAAATTACGTTGTTTACTTCCCCAACTTTAACCTAACTATGAGAGACCCAGGAAATTATGGAGAATTGGCAATGATCACTCTGCCTAAATATGTGCAAGCCAGATTTGTTATTTTGGGCATCGTCAGTTTTATGGACAACGCTTGTCTTAAGTTCGAGCTGATGGGTTGTGATGAAGCTACTACTGAACCACTTTTAGGTTACGATTATGGATATTCTCCTTGTGTTGGTACGTTTTTTTTAAATAATGTTTTTGGTTAAACTTAGAGTCATGCCATGGCACTATTGATAAATATTCATTATGATTACAGATAACGAGCCTCCAGTTTTCCAAAACTGCCCACAACAGCCAATCGTTGTCCAAACTGACGTGAACGGAGGACTTCTGCCAGTGAACTTTACTGAACCAACTGCCACCGATAACTCTGGGGCTATTGCTCGATTAGAAGTCACACCCCAACACTTTAAAACTCCTATTCAAGTATTCCACAACATGGTGGTGCGATACGTTGCTTTCGACTTTGACGGCAATGTCGCTATATGTGAAGTGAATATAACAGTGCCTGACTATACACCACCAAAACTCAGTTGTCCGCAAAGTTACGTTATAGAGTTGGTAGATAAACAAGACAGCTATGCGGTCAATTTTAATGAAACAAGAAAACGAATCAACGCTTCGGATTCCTCCGGAGAAGTTTTCTTGAAGTTTATCCCAGACAGGGCAGTTATTCCGATTCGCGGTTATGAAAATGTCACCGTTATTGCTTCTGACAAATATGGAAACAAGGCTCAATGTCACTTCCAGGTATAATGAAATTATCAAAGATACCACTAGCACCAATAGTATTGAAATAATGTCCTTACTGACTGCCTACTGTTCTATTTCAGGTATCTGTTCAAGCTACACCATGTGTAGACTGGGAGCTGACTCCACCAGCTAACGGTGCTCTTAACTGCCTGCCAGGAGACCGTGGAATCCAATGTATAGCTACTTGCAGCCCAGGCTTCCGTTTTACTGATGGAGAACCTGTGAAGACATTCGTTTGTGAAACTAAACGCCAATGGGCACCAACAGCGGTTGTGCCGGACTGTGTGTCAGAAAGTACGTTTTGATGCATTTCATAAGCATGAGGCTCATGATGTAGTACTGATTGATGTACAAAAAAATCTAATCAAATTACGCATTCTTTCAGATACTCAACAAGCTGCTTACCACGTCGTTGCTAGTGTCCAGTATCGTGCCCTTGGTGCAGTCTCTAACGCTTGTTTGCCGCAATACAAGGACTTACTTGCGCAGTATGACAATATTTTGAACGAAAGACTCAGTCAACGTTGTTCGGCTGTAAACGTAAACATCAACGTCACATTCGTAAAGGCAATGCCGAGCCTGCTTGATGAAAACGTTGTGAAAATGGACTTCGTTCTCGCTATCACCCCAGCAATCAAACAAACGCAACTTTACGATCTCTGTGGCTCTACATTAAATCTGATATTTGATCTATCCGTGCCATACGCTAGTGCTTTAATTGAGCCAGTACTTAACGTATCGTCTATTGGTAACCAATGTCCACCTCTGCGCGCTATAAGAAGTTCCATCTCTAGAGGATTCACTTGTAGCGTTGGCGAAGTACTTAATATGGACACTAATGATGTTCCACGATGCTGTAAGTATTAATTTTATTTAATAACTACTTACTGACTGTTTAGACGTGACAAATATGGCTAATTTAATTTCATAAAAATAATGTTATTTTTAGTGCATTGCCCTGCTGGAACATTTGCTGGAGAAAAACAAAAGTCTTGCACAATGTGTCCACGCGGATATTTCCAAAACCAGGCTCGTCAAGGCTCATGCCTCAAATGCCCACAGGGAACATTTACAAGGGAAGAAGGATCTAAGGAAGTAACTGATTGTATACCCGTGTGTGGATACGGAACATATTCACCAACCGGTCTAGTACCGTGCTTGGAATGTCCAAGAAATAGTTACACTTCTGAACCACCACCAGGAGGATTTAAGGACTGCCAGGCATGCCCCGTAAACACGTATACTTACCAACCTGCAGCACCAGGAAGAGACAGGTGCAGAGCAAAGTGTGCGCCAGGAACTTATTCGCCAACTGGATTAGCACCATGCTCTCAGTGCCCAAGAAATTTCTATCAAAACTTGGTGGGACAGACATCTTGTATGGAATGCCCAACCAATATGAAGACTGTAGGCACTGGTACAACTGGACTGGAAGAATGTTTGCCGGTAGAATGCTCAAATAGCGCTTGTCAGCACGGTGGTCTCTGTGTCCCCAAGGGTCATGGTGTTCAATGTTATTGTCCAGCCGGATTTTCTGGCCGCAGATGTGAAATTGATATTGACGAGTGCGCCAGCCAACCTTGCTACAATGCAGGTACTTGTACCGACCTACCGCAAGGGTACAGATGTTCTTGCTCTCCAGGCTATGGTGGTATCAATTGTCAAGAAGAGAAATCGGATTGCCGGAATGACACTTGCCCCGAGCGCGCTATGTGTAAAGACGAACCTGGATTGAACAACTTCACTTGCTTATGTAGATCTGGATATACTGGCATTGACTGTGACATTACGGTATGCATTATAACATAATATTTTTCTCACAATCAATCAAACCAATATTTTTATCTTATTACTTTTTCTTTCTATTAACAATTTGTACTTTGCTTTTTAGATTGACCCTTGCTCTGCCAATGGAAACCCTTGCACAAATGGAGCATCTTGCATAGCCCTTCAACAAGGCCGATACAAGTGTGAGTGCCTGCCAGGTTGGGAAGGTCAGCTTTGTGAAACCAACACTGATGACTGCGTTGAAAAACCATGTCTTCTAGGCGCTCCTTGCACAGACTTAGTTAACGATTTTAGCTGCGCTTGCCCACCGGGCTTTACAGGAAAACGTTGCCATGAAAAAATCGATCTTTGCTCAAACGAACCATGCAAACACGGTATTTGCGTTGATAAACTATTCGTGCACCAGTGCATTTGCGATCCGGGTTGGTCCGGTCCGTCGTGCGACATCAACATCAATGAGTGTGTTATTTCACCGTGTGAAAATGGTGGTCAATGCATGGACGGCATCGATGACTTTACTTGCAACTGTGAAGCCGGTTATACTGGAAAAAGATGTCAGCACACGATAGACGATTGCGCGTCTAACCCTTGTCAGAACGGTGCCTCCTGCGTCGACCAATTAGAAGGTTTTGTATGCAAATGCCGACCCGGATTTATCGGTCTACAATGTGAAACAGCTATCGATGAGTGCTTAAATGAGCCATGTAATCCGATTGGAACAGATCGTTGTATCGACCTTGACAATAAGTATCAATGCGTTTGCCGTGAAGGCTTTACTGGAGAAATGTGCGAAACTAACATCGATGATTGTTCATCTGATCCTTGCTTCAATGGTGGATCCTGCAAAGACGAAATAGGAGGCTACAAGTGCGCGTGTCAACCTGGATGGACTGGCCATCGTTGTGAACATGACATCGGAAACTGCGTAAATAGACCTTGTCAAAACAATGCTAACTGTATTGATCTATTCCAAGATTTCTTCTGTGTGTAAGTATATTCAAAAAACCTTTAACCTGCAGCTTGCTTCTTTGCTGTCACCAATAATGTAAAGGTATGAATGGTATAATAACTTTATTTTTCTATAGATGTCCAAGTGGCACAGATGGTAAACAATGCGAGACAGCGCCTGAGAGATGTATTGGCAGTCCCTGCATGCACGGTGGAAAGTGCCAGGACTTCGGCTCCGGCCTCAACTGCACTTGTTCCTCAGACTACACCGGCATTGGTTGCCAGTACGAATTCGATGCTTGCGAAGCAGGTCTCTGCCAGAATGGAGCCACGTGCATTGATGAGGGTGAAGGATATTCGTGTCTTTGTGCTCCCGGTTTCAAGGGCAAAAACTGCGAGGAAGATATAATTGATTGCAAAGAAAACTCGTGCCCGCCTTCTGCGACTTGTATCGATTTACCAGGAAGATTTTACTGCCAATGTCCTTTCAATCTAACTGGAGATGATTGCAGAAAATGTAAGAAATAGCTACTTAATTAGTAATGTACCGCAGTAATGTATGTACGTTTTCAACACTTTAATTTATATTTTACAGCTATAAGCGTGGACTACGACCTATATTTCAGTGACCCAATGCGCTCTAGCGCAGCTCAAGTAGTGCCTTTCGATACTAGGTCTACCGACAGCTTGACCATAGCCATGTGGGTTCAGTACACACAACAAGATGAGGGTGGCGTGTTCTTCACGGCTTACAGCGTTAGGTATGTGACATTATACTCTTTTAGGATATAGTTTTAAATGTTCTTTACATTTAACAAGATATCAAAACAGAAACAGAGGACAATCTCACATAAATTGGCCTAGTCCCAGACCAAGATCTATGTAATAAAAAATATTTGTCTTCCAGCAACTCGCATATTGCTTTGAACAGAAGAACCGTCATCCAGGCTCACTCGAACGGTGTCCAGATTTCTTTGTTCCCTGAACTACAGGACGTTTATCTCAGCTTTGGCGAGTACGCCACGGTCAATGACGGACAATGGCATCATGTGGCTATAGTATGGGATGGTAACAACGGTGGTGAATTGACACTTATCACTGAAGGATTGATTGCCAGCAAGATTGAAGGATATGGCAGCGGACGAACACTACCACAATAGTACGTATAAACATTTAATGTATGTCAATACTTTGCCGGGATACCCCTATTAAATAAAGACTTATTATTTTTTCTCTTTCAGTGTTTGGGTAACACTAGGAAAGCCTCAATCGGACAATCCAAAAGCTTACACAGAATCAGGCTTCCAAGGACATCTCACCAAGGTACAAATGTGGAACCGCGCTCTTGACGTCACGAACGAAATACAAAAGCAAGTACGTGATTGCAGAACAGAGCCAGTCCTTCACAGCGGTCTGGTCCTAACTTGGGCAGGATACGAAGATGTAGTTGGAGGCGTGGAAAGAATTGTTCCTTCACACTGCGGCCAACGAGTGTGCGCTAATGGCTATACTGGAAACAAATGCCAGCAACTACAAGTTGACAAGGAGGCACCACGTGTAGATCGCTGCCCTGGTGATCTCTGGGTGATTGCGAAGAACGGGTCATCATTAGTCAGTTGGGATGCTCCCGCCTTCAGTGACAATGTTGGCGTAGTCAGAGTTGTGGAAAAGAATGGCCATAAGCCTGGGCAAAACCTTGCTTGGGGAGCATACGATATTGCTTATGTGGCGTATGATGCGGCTGGCAATGCCGCCACTTGCACTTTTAAGGTTACCGTGCTGTGTAAGTGCATCTTTAAAAGTATTGACAAAACACTTTTCATATTGAAAAATCATGAATGATATTATTTTTCCAGCTGAATTCTGTCCTCCATTGGTCGACCCTCTTGGCGGATACCAATCATGCCGAGACTGGGGCGCAGGTGGCCAGTTCAAGGTGTGCGAAATTGCTTGTCGAGATGGTCTACGATTCTCACAGCCTGTACCACCATTCTACACTTGTGGTGCTGAAGGATTTTGGCGCCCTACCATGAACCCAACCTTGCCGCTCGTTTATCCCGCGTGTTCACGTAAGATTTTGGATTATATATAAAGTACTTATATTAATTCTGTTACAGATATATTGCGTAATTGTTTTACTTGGTATTTTCACGAATGCGTACGAACGTCTTGCTATTTTAACCGACTGTCACAGTACAAAAAGTACGAAAGTTAACTGAAGTAGCATGACTAATACGAACGTTTCCAAGAAAATACGATGGAAAACAATTATGCACTACATCTGTACTTCTTGATTTTGGTAATATTTTTTATCTTGTCACTTTATAGCGGCCTCGCCAGCACAACGAGTCTTCAAAATTTCAATGTTGTTCCCGAGTTCCGTACTTTGCAACGATGCTGGACAGGCTGTACTGCGGCAAAAGGTTCGCACCGCTATCAACCAACTTAACAGAGACTGGAACTTCTGCTCATATGCTGTTGATGGTAAATTTTTAATTCATTATTCTTAACACTTTTAAAGACAATTTCTATGGATTTAATGGCAAATCACGACCACGATTGTTTAAAACAGGTACTCGCGAATGCAAAGAACTCGACATCAACGTAAAATGCGACCATCGTGCTAACGTACGGCAAACGAGACAAGTATCATCACCGCCAACGGCCACAGCCGAAGACACTTATGTGCTGGACGCTATCATTCCAGTCGAAGAGTGAGTATGCTCTGAATTATTTTCAACCGCACTTTAGTCATAGATAGTAGAAAACTTAGAGAAGGTTCCAATTGTATGTAGGATCTTAGTACTCCTGATATAGACAGGTGCTGGAGTTGTATACGGACACAAAAACTATGTGGGCAAAATATTTAGTGCACTACAATATAACCAGAGCAAAAAGCATGTGTTTATGACACACTTTCCCTACTATTTTTTACTTGGTACTTCAACATGTTGTATGGTCACCTCTGAATTGAAGCACTATTAGAAAAGCATGCTCTTCCATCACTATTGCATGGTGTTTTCTTGCACTTAGGACACGAAGCAACAGGGAGGGACGGCAAATTGGCGATACCTACAGCGTTGAGCTCGCCTTCCCAGCTATAAAGTAAGTTGGCATGTTCTAACAATAGCACTGAAACACGTAAAATTTGTGTGAAAATTACCTAATTTGGATTAAAACTCCTATACAACATCTATAAGTACTTTTTTCTCGTTTAGCGACCCAGTAATCCACAGTGGCAACAACGAGCGGTCTACTGTAGAACGATTACTGGAGAAACTAATTCTCGAAGACGAACAATTCGACGTGCGAAATATCCTTCCGAACACTGTGCCAGACCCGGCTAGTTTGGAACTGATTTCCGACTACGCTTGCCCTATGGGACAAGTCGTTATGGCTCCCGATTGTGGTAAGTAAATAGTCTCGCTCTTTTGAATGATGAAAGTTTATTTCAAGGCAATTGAAGAAAAATAATAAATAAATAAATTGTTTTGTGAATTTCAGTGGCTTGCGCGGTCGGTACATTCCTCGACGCAGCCAGCGACACTTGCAAGCCATGCCCATCTGGTACATATCAATCGGAGGCTGGCCAGTTGCAATGTACCCCTTGCCCCGCCATAGCAGGACAACCCGGAGTCACACAAGCAACGGGAGCGAGAAGTGCAGCTGATTGTAAAGGTAATATGATCAAAGAAATTCTGAACCTGTACTAATTATATTCTTTGATCGTTAACGATCTCTCTAGAATCACTCGCTGTCTTGGGTCCATTTTTCCAGTTGTATTTCAATCAGAATAGCCTTACTTTATAGGATTTATTCCTCGACTACAAAGATTTCCAATTACATAGTTTGTTCCGTGGATTCACAGAAAGGTGCGCTGCTGGTAAATATTACGACGCTGAAGCGGACTTGTGCCGTCCTTGCGGACACGGTTCATTCCAGCCACGCGAAGGAGCATTCTCTTGTCTCTCTTGCCCACGTGGCCAGACCACCCGAGCCACCGAAGCAGTTTCAGCAGCTGAATGCAGAGATGATTGTCCTTCAGGTAATACTAACCTGATCCGATATTAGTGAATAATAAACTGTAAACTATGCCAATTCATCCATTCTATTTAATCTAACATCCAAAAAAAAATCTAAATTGGATTTAAAGTATTATCTATCAACTTTATTCAAAGTTATTATAAGCTTTAACTTTAATCGTAACGTATAAATTCCACAAGATTTTTTTTTAATATAGCTGTTTTAACTTTTTCCTGGGTTGTATCCCTTTGTTTACATGCCTGTCAAAAACTTTTAATTTTTAACCCCCGACGCAAAAAGAGGGGTGATATAAGTTTTTAAGCTAACTAAGTAACCATTTAATTTTCAGGAGAACAACTGGGCAGCGACGGCGGTTGCGAGCCATGCCCCCGAGGCACATGGCGAGCCCTCGGAAGCGGAGCCGCGTGCTCGTCTTGCCCACCAGGCACAACCACACCACTGGCCGGGGCTTCAAGCGCCGATCAATGCTCGCTACCCGTCTGCAGGGCTGGTCAGTACTTTCTTAGGAGTTCTTTTGACTCTTTTAATTATTTTTTATTGGTATGGAGATGGCAAAGGACCACACAGGCCATCTGATGGTAACGAGGCCCGTAGACATTTGTACTCTCAATAAAGCCAAAACGTTGCCAAGGGATACGATGGAATGCCTCTATAAGTAGCCATTAAACCGATCCTCTTACCCCCACAACTGAACACTGCAGTTCGGCGGCATTTTAAATGACTGAACCATGTATCGAAATAGTTTCAGTTTCATCAATTTATATATCTAGTCCTTTAAGCGTCGTTTCACAACCCTCTGAATTCGTTTCATCACTACATAGTATAAAACAAAGTCGCTTTTTCTGTCCCTATATCCCTATGTATGCTTAAATCTTTAAAACTACGCAAGTTTTTTTTAATATATAGAGTGATTGAAGAGGAAGGTTTATATGTATAATACTTTAATCCGGAGCGAAGCGAGGGCGGGTCGCTAGTAATTTATAAGCAGATCTGACAATAAATAGAAACGATCGCAGACAGTTCAGGAATGTAACAAAAAACCCTGTTAGTTGTGTTGCCCAAGATATTATTAAATTCTTGAGAAAGTGGAAAAAGTGGATGCTTACCTTACTTAATATTTCTTTTTTCCACAGGTTCATACCTCAACGTGACTCTGAACACTTGCATCCAGTGCAAAAAGGGCACTTACCAGTCCGAAGCGCAACAGACCGTCTGCGTTCCATGCCCAATCAACACCAGCACGAGAGAAGCTGGAGCTGTAAGTATTGAGTTGTTTGCATAGATATTATACTTATCTAATTTAATTGTACACCGGTTTTGGGCTCTTAGGGAGTCCTTAATTAGGACATGAGCGAATACGGCCGCGGAGCAGTGAAAAACTTATTATTGTCGAAAGATAGCATAAGCAAAGGTTTTTCTATGACATGGCAAACGTATTCGTGACTACCTACTAGCGGTAGTGCCACTTGCCTGCTGTACCTACTGGGTTCATGAGTTCTAATCCTGCTAGGAGCAAATTTTTATGAAGACCCCGTAAATTTGTACCAGAAACACGTAATTTTCAATTATCATTTACAGACGTCAGAAACAGAATGCACAAACCCATGCGAAATGGGCGGCCCTGAGCTGCACTGCGACAGCAACGCATACTGCCTGTTCATTCCAGAAACCAGCGAGTTCAAGTGCCAATGCAAACCCGGATTCAACGGCACTGGAAAAGTTTGTATAGGTAAGAAACACTAGAATAAATATAACGTTGGTTAAAACTCGTGAGGACCACCAGGAAAAGTCGCTTACCCTTGTCTCAAAAGTTTAAATTGATCATAGCATTAACATTGGACTCCGAAATTACGATAAACACCTGAGGCAGTAACTTGTATGTCCTAGTTTGTAGTCGTTCTATCTGGTTGATTCTTAATTTATCCGTTTTCCATTAACTTCACACCTTATTTTATTGCAGATCTATGCGTAGACTTCTGTGAAAATGGCGGAGAATGTATAAAGGGTGCTCGAGGGGACGTGTCCTGCAGATGCACGGGATCCTTTACTGGCCGCCAATGCAAGGACAAGAGCGAATTCGCGTATATTGCCAGTGGAGTGGCTGGAGGTGTCATCTTCATCATATTCTTGGTGCTACTTGTATGGATGATCTGCGCTAGGTTAGTATATTTTTTATTTACATGAAAAGCTTTCTTTAAGGGCCTATTAACTATAGGTAAATTATAAGGTACCTGCTTAATACTAAGGTTCACTCGTACTACATGAACCCTGGTAGGTTGCTAAAGGAAAGGGTTTTGAATGTAATATTAAATTTGTTCACAATAAAAATGTAAAGAAACGATTCACTTGATACATACTCTACTGCTTTAATTTATTAAAATTTAGGAAGACGTAAGTAATCGCAAGGTAGAATGTAAATTCCTCTACCGACAGTAATTACCTACCAGCAGTACTTAAGTAAATGATGATGATGAATCGCAATTAGGAGTCGAATTATTAAGAACAGAAAGGATTCGATTAAGGATCCTGAAAAAAATATTATGTAATAACAACTTTAGAAACTACTTAAATTATATATTTAGCTTTGTGTATCACGTTCTAATTGAAACTGCGATATTGTGCAAAATCACAATTTACACTATCAATCAATGCCACGAGTTGAGAGTTGATATTCCCAAACCTAATAAAAACGACAAACATCTACGAAACTGACTTTGAGAAATCCTTTGTACATAGGTAGAAATAACCTTATTTTTATCTGCAACAGGTCGACAAAGAAGAAGGAACCAAAGAAAACGTTAACACCAGCGATCGACCAAAACGGTTCGCAAGTGAACTTCTACTACGGAGCACATACCCCATACGCGGAGTCAATCGCGCCATCACATCACTCCACATACGCCCATTACTATGATGATGAGGAAGATGGCTGGGAGATGCCTAACTTCTACAATGAGACTTACATGAAAGAGAGTTTACACAACGGCATGAATGGGAAAATGAATAGCTTAGCACGGTCTAACGCGAGTATTTACGGGACGAAGGAAGACCTCTACGACAGATTAAAGAGGCATGCGTATCCGGGTAAGAAAGGTCAGTATTAATTCGGCACTTAGATTAGTTACACCTTTATGTTTACTTTGCAGCTTTGTGCACGCTATAGCTACGGTTTACGTTCTGAGTTTTGTAAATTTCCACGATATTTTGAACAAATTCATCAAAACGCGATATCAAAAGATTACCTATCAAATTTTTAGATAAGTCAAATCGAGTTGGAAAAATACTCAGAGTACGTTGCCGTAGTAAAAACCTTCAATATTTTTCAAGAGCGTATAAAATACGCAAATAGCTTCGTTTATCGCTCTTTTGTGTCACTATCTAATCTGTAATTCCACTGACTTGTAAATAATACCACATAACATAAATTCTGACGCCAATCTTACAACTTCTAATTGTTTTAAATAAGAAATTAAATCTTCCATATACACTCAACAACAATCTTTATCAGTTATATTAACGACTGTTTCAATTTTTGAGCATGCACAAACACGTGGAGATAAATTGACTACATGATGCAATAACTCGATTGTTCTCTTTACAGATAAGAGTGACAGCGACAGTGAGGGTCAGTAAACATAATAGGGACTGCGTTGTGTCGTATTCTGGTCAAACTACATAATACTGTATATCGTACTAGTTTCAATTCTCGGTGTACCCGAACAATAATAGTCAATATTATTGTCTATCTGTATAGACTTGAGATTGCGCTCAGCAATGCCGAGATGTATGTAGATGATGTATTCGGTTAGCTTTAGTTATAGTTTTAATTTTATAAAAGATTGTGTATTAACACACTCACTGTTTAATCGTTACAGCCCCCACCAAATATATTATAATTATATGTCACAAACCAGTATAATGGCACGCAATAGTGAAAATAACGCAACGGCATTAGGATTTTGTTTGAAACAGTGATTGTGTTGATGTCCTGAGATTATAATCAACGAACAAAATGCTCAAGTATTTTTAGGCGAACACTGCCATATCTGTGAGCAGGGCTTTTGTAAATTGACTATTTTAAAACAATGCATTACATTCCAACGGCATATCAATACATGATATTTTTGTATATAATGCAATTAAAATACTTTTTGTATATTTTGTAATCGACTACAGATATAATTATAGAAAGAAGTATGAAGTAATACTGATCTTGACGATTTTATAAGTCAACTTTGTTTTGTATTATAAACTGGACTGTATTTTTCTACCTTAACAATTAATGAGAATGTATGTATGTGTATGTGTGAATGTGAGATATACCTATATTGTGCGTGTAGTGTACAGAACGATTTTTATATTAACGTGAGAGTAGCGAATTAAATATGTAAAGTATAATATCATATGAGTAATGAAACAAATAAATTATATTAGTTTTTTATCAGTACATTTTGTATGTGTAATTCGGATACTAAAATACGTAATATCTGTCCATGTTTACGATGGGATAAGTTATTTTTGTACACAAATATTTTTTAAGATATATCATGGTATGTTACCACACCAAACCGTCGGCACGTGATCGGTACAATACGGGGTACATATTGATTTTATTTTGGTTTCGATCGATGGTAACAATCTACGTCCGTTGGTGGGTGTGGTCCCTTTATCGTTTGTGGGGCAAGTTAATTGATGTAATTTGATATAGAATTGCTAGATTTGAATAAAAGCTGTATGTTACAGCTAATTTGTACAATAAATGTATTACTTATACGTTGTCGACATTTTTCGCTTTGTGATTTAGTCAATTTATAAATCCGTTTTAGCTGTAACATAAGTACATAAATACAAAAAAATGCTCATGCAGTCTGTCGTGAGTGGGCGATATTTATCCATCACATTTTATTACCACATTTAGTGATTACGCTAACAGTAAATATTTTTTACAAACATTTTATGATGTAATAAATTTTTATAAGTATTTTTAAAATGTTTTTGTTTTTTTACACCTGAAGTAAATGTGCAACTACCAGGTTTAATACCCAAAACTGGGTTAGTAATAAATACGAGTACCTACTTATCGGATTAGTCTGTAGGCAGGCAGTCAATAAGAAGGGCGGATAGTTAAGAGAGTCTGTAGACGTTCTTTGTGTAGGACCTAAGGCCGTAAAGGTAAGTACAATGAAAGAGGCCGTATTAAAAACACTAGGGGATGATCTCAAATAAATTAACAATTCCCAAACTAAGCTTGTGTACTATGGGCACTAGACGATGATTACTTAAATACATTATAACACTATCCGTCCCGGAAGACGTCGTTTGTCACTGCTCTCTTGGGAACAGTACAATTTTCCGGGATAAAAACTATCCACGTCCCAAGGACTCAAACTATCTCTATACCAAATTTCATCAAAATCGGTTTACCAGTTTAAGCGTAAAGAGGTGCTCGTAACAGACAGACAGACAGACACCCTATCGCATTTATAATATTAGTATGGATTTAGGACTCCAAATAAAGTTTCCTTATCACACAAATATTTGCCCCTACCGGGGATCGAGCCTGAGATCGCTGGCTCCATAGGCATTAGTCACTTCTACTCGTGACTAGACTAACCGTGAAGTCAAACCTATTGGGTGACAACAAGTCGAATTACTTAATACCTATTACATACCCATCTATCAAAACGACAATATACCCATTACCTATCTAACAGAACGACAAAATTGTAACAATAAATTAAATCTGAATGGGGTCCTCCCGAATACACTTCAATACTGTACGATCTTGGTGAACCCCTTCAAGAAGGTAAAAACCAGTATTTTACCAACCAAAACCGATGAAATCATAGTTTCCTCCGTATAAAAATGGTTGTTAATTTTAAATTCTTTATCATCCAATAGATACAGAAAGGTCATCGAAAGGTAACGAAGGCGTGAATTTTAAATAAAAACTGGTAACTATTTTTATAACCGTTGGCATTTGACACGATCACGTATTGCCGTGCCTCATTTCGTGGCAACGGAATTCTTACAGACATCGCTGATGGGCAGAAGTCATAATAAAAAGATAATAAATTAAATATAATATAAACGTCCAACGTATTTGCGACCTCATCTTTTAGAGTTGATAACTCTTAAAACAAACTTACCGATTTCCATCAAACCTAGTTAAGGACCATCCATATTAAGCTATGATTGACCTGTGCGTATGTACGGATGTCCGTTCCTAACTACTCAACGGCTCAACCGATTTTGATAATGATGCGTCATTAGATTCGTCTTAATGCCGCGAGTATCACTTGTTACATAAAGTTCTTAAAAAATCAAGATGGTGGATCGTTTGCGCTTTATTGTTTTTAAGATATATCGACGACATTATCAACAAAAAATGCAGTTGGGTGTTTAAAGTTTGGTTTTTATTTTGTTATTTATTTAAAAAAAACACATTGAATTTGGTCCATTTCGAACAAACTTATAACACCGCCTCTTTTTAGAACAGGGTTAAAAAAACTTAAGACTTTAATTCAGGCAAAATTTACGAGTCAGGTAAAAAGGGTTGTGGTTCTGGGATGCCTGGGTCCTAGGTAGGTGAAAGGCGTGGCTTAAATATGCAGCGATCGGAATAGGTAGTGCAATTTCGGGTGAATGACCTTAAACATTATACTTAATATGGATAAGACACGGGACTCCGGGACTCGTATTTTTTCACAGAATATTTTCTTGACATGAACTTAATAAAATTTAAATGGAAAAATGCACAAAATAAAAGTGTTTACATATTTCGTCAATGCGATATTCTATGCAAGCAAAATAATCGTTAAAATCGTAAATTAAAACGTAATTTCTGTACCAAACACAAACTTTAACACTTTGCCAATGAAGTCCCGGGGTTATGAGCTATATCCATACTAAACTTACGCAAAGTCTCGCGAAATTGCACTACCTATTCCGATCATTGCTTATATGGTTACGTCTTACGTCTTACGCCCGAACACCGAAACGCCTAAAAAAGGAGCCCTGAGCAACACACACTGTGACTGTCAATAATAATTTAAAAGTATCGGATCAACTCTGTCAGTAAATCAATTAATTCGCGATTCCCTATAGTAATGCATACAATATGTCCAGTGTCCACGACCCTGAAGCCGGGTTTCATTTCTCGAATCGGCATGAGACTAGTTTATCCGTGATAAGTCGGACGCTCGGATGCTAATAAATAAAAAATGCTTGTACTATCTAATGACGATGATAATGGAAATACTATCTAACGAGATACCAAGGCCTTTATTCTACTGTTTTAGCCTATTTTATATCTATATCGTAATAACAGTTCTTATAATACTTGACAGTAAGTCCTACTATAAAGTCAATAATAGGTATTATCGCGATGTACTAGCAATATGGGCTAAAACATACTGGAAAAAGCACCCCAGAATCGATTACGGAACAAACTAATTGATTGGAAAAGGTTAATCAAATAAATTGGATACAGATTACAATAAATTTTATTATAAAACGTACACAGCCAATAAATTAAGGCACTAAATACATTTAGTAAAATATAATATCAAAATACTTTTGACGTACCTTGTAAAACTTACATTAGTAAAGCAACGCGCTGAAGGAAATTACTTAGAATGTTTGTTGTAAAAGTCTTTCATGTACTTAACTAAAACCTCCACTTCTTCGAGCGTGACGGCATTGTAGGTTGAGGCACGGATACCACCGACATCCCTGAAATACAAAATAACCCTTAGTACTTTAACATTAAGCAACAACATGAAATAACTACATTAAATAAGTAATGTTTAATGACACACTCGCATACCTAAACGCAAACTACTGGTGCCCTATTTAAAAAGTGTGTTTCTAAAAATACGCTGTCCAAAATCTACAATGTGAGCAACAAAATAACAATTTCTCTAAAAACTGGTCCAAGCCAGTTTTATCGAGAAACAAAACCAAACTAAAATACCGCTTTATTCCAGATAACTTTTACACCAACTGATAGTTAATCAGTCGCATGATGAAAAGTACACAAGCAACCGATATGGAAAATCTATAAAAAGTTTATCACCCATTGATAAAATTAAGCCTTATTTGTTCAACTTTTCATTTTCTTATAATCCTTAAACTATGAGTATGTAATCTAGGTTTTTTTTTACATGGCAACCCTGCAACGTAAAATTATCTGGGATTGAAAATACTGTATTCGGTCAAATAGATGATCTTTACATTTTTACGCACCTTCCCATAAAATGAAATGTTTCTAAAGACGATCCTTAAAATTGTCAGACGCGTTTCATTGACATGACTGTTTTACGACTTGCAAAACGAATTAAACGGGTGGCAGACCCGAATATATAGTCTACACAAATCAAATGCATTGCGTCATATTTTTAATAAGTTCTGAATTTCCGACCATCTAAATGAAATAAAATTTTAGAATGATCCATTCTAACTCAAAACCTTAATCACAGGGTAACCCATCATTTTATCTAAGTTTATTTATTTATTTATTTATTTATATAGACTCGTGACTCCCAAAAATATTAACTCATGCGGCGAAAAATTCCTTTCGATGAAATGAAAATTCTACGTGATGATACGTAGGTACGTTGAAAGCTGTTTCGATAAAAATAATAAGTAACGAAATCACAGACCCTTACAGTGTTGTGTTTTCGATGCACGAAGTCATACCCCGCTACTTAATTTAACAAAATATAAGTAGCAATGCAACGTCAATTTCAATGGTTGGGCGCGACTATGTGGATTGAAAACACTATACTTTCTGCATTACTACTTACTACTTTAGACGTTATATCATTTAAGTACCTGTGTCCCTTCAGCTGTATTAATCCTAATGCCTCAGCTCCCTTCAAGAACTCCTTTTCTAGAGCGTCATTTCCTTGCGCTGAACCGATTCTGAACGGAATATTCATTTTGCTCCTCGCATTTTTGGCTACAGGGGCATAGTAGAAACCATTGGACTCCTCAATAATGTTATAGACCAAAGAAGCTTTCTTAGTAGCCAGTTCAGCCATTTTGTCAAGTCCGCCTCGAGTTTCAATCCATTGAAGTACTCTTCCCATTATGTAGATTCTGAAATAGATCCTTTTTAATTTACAGTATTTTTACAAAAAAAGAATGATTGCACTCTCATCTGTACTATGATTTAACCATAGATCAAATCAAAAACATTACAAAACCATTAATGCCATTAAAAACCCTTTCCATTTGGAACGAGTACTTTCGTTTTAGACTCTTAATAAAAGTAGAAACTTCTTTTTTACAGGGAGATACAATATTATTGATTACGTTTGTAATGAATTAGTTTGATTATTTTTTTAAACAGATATTAATTTCATATCAAAGAAATCCAAATGCGCCGTTTCATTATCACGTCCTAAGCAGATAGAGATAGATACCTACTCGGTCATTAGATAAAATTTAAGGCATCAACCGAAGAGAATTATAAGAACAGTGATTATTGTTATCAGTATTAGAAGTGCGTATAGAAATACGGAACTATGAAGACAAAACTGCTGTTTTACATTTATTTATACAATAATAAATAACGTCACTCTTAACGAGATAAACAAGGATGACGTGAGTCTTGCGTCAGTAAACAAAAAGGCCCACGAAGCAAAACAAGTAGTTTTTAACAAGGGACCATTATAAAACTGGCGGGTATCGAACCCTCAGACAATCTCTGGCTTATAAGAACAAACTGGACAAATAGTTTGGTGGGAAAATGTGTTGTACATGCCCAATATGTACAAAATACAAAAAAGTGAAAAAATAACACATTTGTGGCTGAATGTACTACTAACGCTAATGATAAACTCGCTATTAAAAACAAGTTAACCAAATCCAAAGTCGACGAATCTACTATTAGTTATTAAGGAGATCCTATTGCCACCATTACACAGCTTATTAATATAAGTAGGTGCTTTATTATTATATTATCTTTGAAATCGCAAAAGCATGCAAAATAAGTTAATTTTATGAATATATTTCTTTCAGTTACTCACTTAGTTACAGGGTGAAGTTAATAAAATTGTGCTGGATAAAAGTATTATGATTCCGGTAACATTCGGGGAGGGAAGATGGCCAATTGAAAGATGGCCGGCTTTTACTTTTGATTTATTTTCTTTACTGTTTTACTCTATTCACATATAAAAGAAGAACAAGAAGAAAAGGAAAATAAGTAACATTTATTTCACTTACGCAAACATGGGTGGCGTGTTAAGGATAGAGTCAGCCTTGGCATTGATGGTCCAGTCGAGAATAGAAGGGCATATAGGGAGCGCATGGTTCAACAGATCTTCCCTCACAATCACTAGCGCTACACCCGATGTGCCAATATTCTTCTGAGCTCCTCCATAAATAACACCAAACTAGAATAAAATAAATAGAAGGTAAATTAATAAGAAAATAGATGTACTTACAGAATTTTGTGTAAATAGTTTATTGTTTATTGCCTAGGTTTAATTTTAACATCAGGGTGACTAACACCAATTTGTCTATGATATTTTTTATTTTGAAGTTGTTTACATTACTTGACTACCAAATATATTTTTGTACACATTTTTCTAGTAATTAAGTAAAATAAAGTGTACTGAATTTTTTAAAAGTTGCAATGAAAGAAATTGAGCATTTAGCTCTAACACTCGAAGACAAAAAAAAAATCTGCTAGAAGCTAATAAATAGTAACATCTTCGGGCTGATAATGACCTGATGCTGCAAATAGTTAGGTATGTCCTGCAAAGTCAAACAGCAGTATCTCAAATAAAACTCCAGTAGCAATCACAACCTTACTACTAAGAGAAGAGGATTGAATCTACTTTGACAATTGAATCTTACTTACGTTTATTGGCTTAGGAGGGCAGTTCTTAATCTTAGGTTCAACATTATTTGCAAAATATTAATTTTATTGGTAAATGAGGTAAAAATTTGCAAGACATCTGCTTGTTTGTTTAGGTTGACTATAGGAGTGCAATACAATTAATAAAAATATCCAATGAATAGCGAAAAACAAGCTCTATAATCTATAGAAAACTCTATGAGCAATGTATTTATATTATATTATAATGCACCATGCAATGTCGTTAACGAATAATACAATTTATATAATCATATTATAATATGTAGTTTGTTGAAGTTAAGAAAAATACAAAGTTAAACCATTCCGTCATTTACTCCTAAGTAAAAGAAAAAATATAGACCCACTCAACCAGGCCAGAAACTTAAATGGAATTGGGCGGGAAATGTGGCGAGGACGAGAGATGGACATCCAGAGTAACAACATGGAAGGGTCCAAGGGGGAAAAGAAAGAGAGGTTGGCCATTGGCACGCTGGGCAGACGAAATTGCAGATGCAGCTGGAAATAATTAGCTATGGAGGGCCCAAGATAGAAAGCTATGGAAGAGGCCTTAACCTCATAGAGGGTTCTGGTGTGGATTTTTTTAATATTATATTACATCTATAAATAAATAAAAATAAATATCACGGGACAATCTCACACAAATTGACCTAGTCCCAAACTAAGCTCTAGGCTTGTACTATGGGTACTAGACAACGATAAACATACTTATATAGAGAAATAAATACTTAAATACATAGAAAACAACCAAGACTCAGGAACAAATATTCGCGCTCATCATACAAATATCTGCCCTTACCGGGATTTGAACCCAGGACCGCTGGCTTCGGAGGCAGGGTCACTCCCAACTAGGCTAGCGTGTCGTCATCTAACTATTAACTGGTAATTACTACCTATATACTTAAGTGTGAACCCAGAAATTAAATGGCTTTTTTATTATTTTTTATTACTATAACATGAATATTGGAAAAGGTGTTCATGGCGGGAACAAGCTAACAAACCAAACATAATTTAATTTCAAGAAATATGTTTTGTAATTCATTTCTTGTACCACCAAAGTTCTAAGCAAATGCACTCCAATATAAAAGTAAACAAGCTTGATAGAGTGTAGAGAGAGATATATGGGTTATTTGTTTGTTTAAATAACCTAGTTTATTACACACTTTTCATATTTTATTAATCTTAAAACTAAAACTTTCTTGATTTTAGTGTCAAAATGGTAGCAATCAAGTGTTATAATGTGTATATATTTAGATTGGGCTATTTATTAGGTTACATGAGACCTATGTTGCTATAAAAAAAATACTTTTAATTCCCCTTCCATAATATTTTTCGAGGCCATGTCACTTCATCAATCAAGACAAATCAAATGACACCTTATTATGTTAAAATACGTCAAGCCGTGTAGGCTACAGTGCATGCGCAGAAACAGATGTACATACATACAGTCGAAAATCATAACCCTTATTCGGGCAGTCAGGTAAAAAGGGTAATAATCATGTAACAACATAATGATAAAACTACTAATATCATTGTACTAAATACATACAAAACAGACTTTCTAAATAATTACAATATCATACAGCAAATGATATTTGACTGATATTCGCCTTTGTACATTAATTTTGTATTATAATTGTAATATTTATATTTTTGTGCAATAAAGAGTTTACATACATACATACATATTTACAAAACAATACTTAAGTAAGACATGTATCCACTTTTACATCTTATTTGATTAAAATAAGGTGCAAAAGTGGATACTTCTTTCTAGTCAACTGTACACTTATTCTAAGTACTATGAATATCTTATCAGCCATACTGGAAACAAAATTTATTAATGTAATGGCATCAATATTATCACTAATATTTTTAAATGTTACCTTGGAAACATCAACCTTCTTGGACATAAAGTTTGAGGACATATCAGCTACGAGCGGAACTCCTTTGGTATCGGGAATGAAGTCAAACTCCACTCCTGAAAAAAAGAAGTATGTTAAGTACAATCTGGTACAAAGATTAGGTGTTTCATTTAAAACCCCAACCTTCTTCTACTTTACCTGCTTAAAAAAAAAATTGCTTTCCAAAAAAAAAAAAATTACCCAGTTTTCTGATGATTGATGGCCTCTAAAACTTTTTTGATGGTCTTGACTGCAAATATCTTCTTATAATCAAATACCTATACTAACTTGTCTTAGCTATAAGCTAAGACAAGTTTTAGGTAACAAGTTTTAATAAGTTAAAATTGCTCCTAAGCAAATGATTATGATAAGGTAAAATGGTCATCAATGATCAAGTGCAAGTTGATTATGAACTTTTTTCTGTGCAAATAAATAATTGCATTTTGATTTCTAGATGCCAAAATAATCTTGAAAATTTAACTTGGCAATAGAGTTTATAAATAAATGTTAAGGCACATGATTAGGTATAATGATTAATGCCGCTTTAAATGGATTAAAATTGGCATTGTTATCCAATTATTTCTCAAAAGTTGCAACTAAATATGCTTACTGCAGCTTGAGAAAATTGTAGCTCCAGCAGTTGTAACACACCACATTATTTTTATTTCCATTATTCAACAATCACAGAATATAAAACAACACTTCTTCATATTCATATCATTCTTTTTCATTCTTTATATTTATGTATTATATAAGTAATATATTAAGTATGACTATTATGTTTACGAGTATATGACATATACATATATTTATTGTAATATTTAAGTATTAGCAATGGATAGGATAATTATGTTAAGTTTTTAGTTTTATCTGTCTTCTTTTTCTGTGCACCCACTGAATAATGTAAATTTCTCATTGGTTATTTGGTCAACTGGTAGAGAATGCCATTAGGCATTAGGTCCGCCATTTGTACTTGTTTTTGTGCAATAAAGATTAAATAAATAAATAAAACCTCTTACCGTGAATGGTCTCATTAGTGCAGATGTGAACATAAGAAGCATTGGGGTCCAGTTTCCATGTGGACTGATCAGGGATCTCTACATAGCGGTCAGTAGGTGGAGTCACTATGTTTACTTTTCCATACTTCTTAGCTTCTTTGGCGGCTTTAGCTGACCAGGCTCCTGTGGAAGAAAATTTACATGTGGTTTATTATAAAATTAAAATGGTCATTATGGCGAATCAAGACTTTTTTTATGACAAATAGCCATTTCCGGCACTTATTTAATTGTTTTGAACATACATATTATATAATTATAATTTTGTCAGGGTAAAAACAAAAAACTGACCTGTAACGACATAGTCAGCCGTTCCGGTCCTAGATATAAGATTAAGAGGGACTGCCGCGAACTCTCCCTGTCCACCTCCAGACAAGAATAAGATCTTATAATTGTCAGGGACTTCACTGAAAGAAAATATTAAACAATAATTAAAGAACTAAATCCTATTCAATAACAAATAACGAAATAACACAACACCGACTGCCTACGCTACGCTGCCAGCTGGCTACCTTTACCTTGTCGAATACTCGACTCGAATGCACGCACAGTCCCCTATCCCACAACACTTTACAAGTGTACAATTTGACAAATTCGTAAGGTTTTCCATAGAAAAAGTTGACAATTTGTCAACTTGTACACTTGTAAAGTTTTGTGGGATAGGGGCCTGATAATATATTAGAAGGGAATGTCTAAAGAATGTCAAATGTCATGTCAATAATTAATATAATTTTATCATTGGTTGGGTGGCAGGCCGGATGTCAACACAATTATACATAACTTTTTTCCCGCGCTTTGTTTCCTGACAAGTCATGGTAATTAGAGATGTGCAAGCAAAACTGGAAATTTGGTATCGGACCAAATTCCTAGAATACCAAAACGACTTGTGCCTTCGTCGAATTAATTTTCTTGTACCCATAGTACAAGCCTAGAGCTTAGTTTAGATCAATTTGTGTGACATTGTCCCGTGATTTTATTTATTTCACAACTTACCTGTTGCTAAAAAAATAACCTACATTTGCATAAAGTACCGAACTGGTTAGGTTAGTTGCATGGTGCTGTGTTACCTCGGTAGGTCTGTAGACATTATGTTTTAACTTACAGTAATCTTCTTACGACCGCTTGAATTTCTGTGTTCAATTTTAAGTATGTCCCCGATCGATGACTTGTTTCCAACAAACTTATTCCAGATTGGTCATAATTTGTCAATTCCTTCTTAATAACGTCATACACCTAGAAAAACATTTTACTTTAGGAATGGCACAAGTTGGCAAAAAAGCAATTCCTTCAATCAATTAACATAAATTTAATTTAAACTGTCTCTTATTTTAATAATCAATGTAGCAGGTACTCACTTCCTCCGGTAATTTTGCTGGTCCAGCACCAAAATTGTAAATCTTAACCATGTTTGGCTTTTTATAGTTAGTTTTCAAGCTGTGTACGAGTATTCCTCCCGAATTATCAAGTGAGACTGGCTAACAAGTTCCTCGCTGTCGCCCGGTAGCGCGTGTAAGTACAACTAACCCGTTAGTTGGCTGGTTCGCTGTAGGTATCTTATTCAATCGTTTGCGCTCGTTACTACTCAGGCGATTTAACAATGACCTTTATAACAACAGATTTTCCATACCGGCGTCTCAAATACAAGATAAGTAATATAACAAATGACGTAAAAAAGCAGTGTGCAACAAAAAAATGTTAGTAAGTAGGTATAATAACTATTCTTAATAATATCGTGCTTACGGTACCTATTAAAGTTCTTTCTACCCGTCCTCTATTTTATATTTTTGTTTTGTATACATGTTGGAGGTTACTTGACTTTTGTGTTTTATACCCGGTACCTACCCGAAAACGTAATTTAGGCTCGAATTAAGTGCCGCTCTTGATGTGCCTTGTGGCAGCAAAGAGGAGGCAGAGGACAAATGCTGAGAAATAGACTGAGTCAATGACACTGCAACTGGATCGATATTTCAGGCTAGCATTTACCGAGCCCAGGATTGCTCAGCCTGGGGAGCGATTATGAAGCGCGCTCACCATAGTCACGTCCTTCAGACATGAGGATACGATAAAGCAGAAGAGTCGTAAGAATTGGTGGATTGACGATTCATGACTGAACTAATGAGATCTCAGGTCTTTGAGCTCGAGGAAGGCCAACCGCCGTGAAAATGTTGGGATCCGTGAGAGATGGTTGTTATTTTCTTGAAAAAAAGAAAGATCTATGTGGATAACCAGAAGACAATCACCGAAAATTGGTACGTACACAGAATTCGTTTGCCGTTTGTATTATAGAATAGAATAGAATAGAATCATTTATTTCAGGCTATTGCCCATAATAATTTGTTAGATACAGAATACTCAACCTAAGTTAGTGATTATAACATAACATAATACAACACAACACAAAAATATAAAATTAACAAAGATGAAAGGAACACAAGACAACACACATATACCTATGTGTCTTGCTCTGTGCTCAGTACACTCCCCAGGATTATTTGTCGTACCTGACACCAGTCATGACTTGTGCAACCCAGTAGGTATGTACCTAAGACATATCAATTGATTTAGCTTGCTAACTAGCTAAGTTACTGCAGTTTACGGTAAATCCAGTAGGTAAGTACCTACGTTTACTTTATTTCAGACTCGGAACGTATCGGCAAATTCCCCTGTGTGGTTGCCAGGTTAGAATAGCGCCACTCCATGTCTTCCTGTGGATGTCGTAAGAGGCGACTAAGGGTATAAGGGCTTGTAGTACTGTTAGGCGATGGGCTTGCAACCTGACTTATACACTGGTAAACCTCCTTGTGCAATATGTGGTTACAGAATTATCAACAACTCTTTTTAGAGTTGTTGGTATTTCTGTAGCTCTGCCTACCCCCCTCCGGGAATGAAGGCGTGATGTTATGTATGTTTGTAAGTGACCTAAAATGGTAAGTCATAAAAAATTGGTGATGAATTACGAAGCTTTGTTTGATATGCAATTTGAAGATAAAATGTTGCTCGAATGGCGCGAGTCAACGTTGCGTAGGTAATACGCTTGTCGGATTGTTTACCCAGCCTTAGGCCGCTTCCTGACTTGTTGGTATGCTTGCAGTAAAACGCAAAATCGGCAAGGGTTTCTAGGCAACCAGTGGCATCTACCAATCAATGCGCAGCGTTTACGCCGCCTGTATGTTTTACTGCAAGTATACCGACAAGTCAGGAAGCGGCCTCACTCGGAATTACTAAATTTTACTACTCTCTATTAGGTATAATTCTTTTTTTTAAGAAATGCGACAATCCAACATAGTGTGTCATTTGAGGTGCCTCAAGTAGGTATGAGTAACTCAAGTCAACACATTTACTCCTTTGATTACTGGCGCAGAATTACCATAAATGTGCCTGCATTTTGCGGAACCAAGGTCGACAAATACTTTTCAAATTTCTCGTTCTATCATGACTCGTAATAGCCACGTATAGACGGACTAAAGTGACATTTTAATCCCTAGGGACTAAAGTACATTTTTCACTTCTCATGCTCTTAAAATGCTACATAAATCTTTGCGAATCGGGACTAAAGCTCCTTATTAATGTCTAGGGATTAAAGTATTATTTTTAATTTACTTTGGAAACCCCTAAACAACCAATCACGGTGTTTGTGAATGAAGGATTATCGCCATTTTCAGTGATTGTGTATGGACCATATTTTTGGGAGTCGAAATAACCTCAAAATGACAACTGTGCAAATATATAAAAAAAGGATTTAATTTCGTGAAACACGATTAATTATCACGAATACGAATCTATTTAATCATGTTAAGGCCGAACTCTTTTATTATGCGTGGTCCAATTACTTTTAAAATGGTTTCCAAGTTTGAATCTGTTGGCTAAATATGCAGGCATTTAAAACATCACTTTACAAAAAAACCGCGGAACTTTTTTTTCCTATTTATATTTTCATATTTTGAATAGATGTTCATAAGTTGTATTGAGCGCACGTTGTTAAAAAACAATATTGTTTAGAACGTCGTTTTTTTCCTCGCATTCAAAGTGAAAAGGAGAGTGTTTAACGAGACTAAACAACCATAATGACACTCGAATTAACTACAGCCACCCTCGCTCGCGTGGCTAAACATCTCGTGTCATTAGTCATTACCTATGGCTTGTTTTAGTCCCTTGTTGAACAATCTACTATTCTTTTTAATTTCCTTATAAAACGCCTTGGAAAAACACCAACAGCCAGATACATATTGCCATTTTGAAGTCGTCGGAGTGCGCCGTGGAACCGGTGGAAGGTGGGGCAGGCTGGGTCGGGCATACAACCTCCACCGCTTCAGTCTTTGTTTTGGTAATGTAATCTATAGACATTTGTAATGTTCTAACCCCAAAAACAACCTTGTTTCTGTCTCGTTACAGTGACGGATAGAGAGTAAAAAATACATTAAGACTAAGTATCGCTATTATTATTACAAAAAACTTAGGCCTGAGTTACACATGTTTATAGTGAATAGTTTCTATGGATTGACATTTTCTAAACAAATGTTTAATGGTTGATTAATTTATTGTAATAACACCATTATAACTTAATATTTATTTTTCTCGCAATCGAACTGGAAAGCAGAGTGTTTAACTCGAGAGTAATAAAAAGCCATAATGATACTCAAACTTCATCCACCCTCGTTTTGCTCGGGTGGATAAATATCTCGTGTCATAATGGCTTACTTTAGTCCCTTGTTGAACAATCTACTATTGACCAAGCATGACCAAACACTCTGGAAATGATTTTGCTATTCGTTTTATTTCAGGAGAAGAATTATCCATATTATTTATGGGCGGCTTTTGTTCGATTAGCTGCCTGTCATTCATTCGCATTACATTCGCTCAGAGTCTCCGACGCTCGGTCACCTACCATTCGATCTCATATTTGGCTCATTCATTCATTATTTCATTCAGCAAGCGAAGTTGCTGTCCGCTTGTTGTTTCTGACTTTATGAGAAATATTGTATTTATAGTTTCATTTTAACTCTACAATAATTCATTGGTTTAAACAAAAAATACGCCAATACGAAGAATATACTGAGTAGCCTGTAGTTATTTTGTTCAAGGCATGCCTCCGGCAAAGGACGAGTCGATACGGGAAACAAATTGTCTGGAAATCTTAAATATTGTGGAAAAAAGTCCCGCAAAGAGTACATTGGTTGATGTGAGGGCTTGCAACAAACCTGCTGCTAAGGTAACATAGTCATTAAATGAATCTTTATCTTTTTATCAGCCACGAGTATCGATCTCGCACTTAGTATGGTATTTTTCATTCATTTCACTTCGCATGCGATTATTAATGACTTTCTATAGTTTATTACCTGACATTAATTTCAATGTGTAGTCTTTTTTATTTTACACGTGGTGTTTATTCTCAAGTTCTTTGTCATCCTGTCATCGGAGATACCCGGTGCCGGCAGGGGCACATTGAGCATTTCCTTTATCCAGCTTCAAGTAGAAAAGCATATTTAGTATTTACGTAGTTAGATTTTGTTTTATTGCCTTGTGTGTGTTTAAAAGTCTATTGTTTTTAACAAATTTATTACCGGCTATCTTCACTATAATCAAAATTAGACCTTAAATTAGACAAGAAAGGCAGTGCTGACAGTGTCAATTAGTCAACTAATTTGATGGAAGAGGTTACATGTACCTACTTAATTTATTGGTCTAAATGTATTGTTTTTGTTTTATATGGGGGTGTTGAAATAAATTAAAACGGTAAATACTGGGTTTATATTTTGATCCATATTGGCAAAATAAATAAATACTTATAATAATAATATTTCCTTTCGCTGCTAGTATCCCCTGCCAGTCAGGTCACAGCCAGTTAAGTTAAAGCAAACTTATTGGTAAATTACATCCCATTAAAAACACCAACACAAGACCATGTGGCTTGCGCTGGCTGAAAGTTATCAGATCTTCTATAGAGCCAATCTTCTAACTCTACAAGCCCTAACTTAAGAAACTATACCTGAGTCAAAATATGGGACTTGGCCATTTTGCTACCATCATATGGGTGTAAGATGAAAAATTTAGGTATTTTACTTATGTAACAAAATGGTCAAGTAATATATTTTGACTAAGTTGTAGAGCGGCATGGGCACTTATACACACATCAAAATTCTACCATCATGCTTAAAGAGTTAGGGTGTGTTGATTTAGAAACTTGAGAACTTTTTGACAGTGTTAGCCATAATATGGTCTCATCTCAGCAACATTTTCCTTGAAAATGATTTTGGTAGGATTTCACTTCTTTTTGTAAGTTGCTTAGTCACAGGTTCCGGAGGTTCAGGAAGGTGATGAACTACATGAATTACATTATTTCCTATGGCAAATAATTTGTAATTAATTCATTTGTGTTTTTCACGTCTTTTCTAATACCTACCTATTTGTATGTATAATGATCATCTGTGGTTGGAATATGTAGAGAAGGCTTATTTGCTTAAACTCAATGTATGTTCATGGGGAGATGTATGTTTGAGTGATGTATGTTTGGTAATAAATTTTCTATAAGGAAGAAGTCACAGCTTAGGCTTTCGGAACCGAGTCTGTGTTTTGGACTTGTAAAAGAAATTATATCTTGAAAATGTTCTATACTTTTTTTTTATTTGAATTGTGCTATAGTTCTCTTCTGTTTACACCTTTAATAAAAATATTGCAAAAAAAAATTTAACTGACTGATCTCTATGAATTAAAAGCCTGATTAAAATTATTCTCATGATTAAGCAATATATTTCAAGAATATCTTATACTAGCGACCCGCCCTCGCTTCGCTCCGGATTAAAGTATTATACATATAAACCTTTCTCTTGAATCACTCTATCTATTAAAAAAAATCGCATCAAAATCCGTTGCATAGTTTTAAAGATTTAAGCATACAAAGGGACAGGGACAGAGAAAGCGACTTTGTTTTATACTGTGTAGTGATGCTGTGATTTAGTTCGCATAGAACTCAAATAGAGTTATATTCAAGGGAACTGTAGGAAAATCTGAAATAAATAGTATCAAATGTGCTAATCCAAACCCATAGCAATTTAATGTGACGTGGATGTCGTAAGAGGCGACTAAGGAAATAAAGGCTTGTAGTGCTGTTAGGCGATGGGCTTGCAACCTGTCACTGATATACTGGTGAACATCTTGGCTTGACTGTGCAAAATATGGTTACAGAATTATCAACAAGTTTAGAGTTGTTGGTATTCTGTAGCTCTGCCAACCCCACTCTGGGAGTGAAGGCGTGACGTTATGTATGTAAACATGCAAAATCTAATTATTAAATTTGTCATTTTCTGAACTTTCCCAGGAAACAACCTGTATATATTATTATACTTATTGTTAAATGATGTTTAATCAGCTAACTTAGTGCCGAAGCTTAAATAGCAGTATATTAAAGACCTATAGGACTCACATCATAAGTATTGTACTCTAAAAGCAGGTGTCATAAAATTAAATACGCTTGAAGTTTATTATGCTATATATATACATATGTCTGGTAAAACATATTTATTGGTTTGATGTCGATCTAGACATCAGGTTAAAGCTTTGCCACTTACTTTCCTAACTTTCAAAGTTTAGAAAGGCAATAAAGTGGTAACCCTGTGATAAATTCCAACATCATTTATCTGACTATATAAAACATTTAATCAATACTTATTTAAAAGGAATTACTTGAACATAGCTTGGGTATGGGAACTAGTTATTATCAAATTCAACTTTCACCTTTGCCATGAATATTAATTAGGTCTTCTGTCATGTTATAGGTATGGGTGTTACATAAGGAAATCATTTCTGATTCCATAATACACTTTCTATCAAACTAGTTTAATGGAAACATTAAAAAAAACTTATTTTTGAACTTTTTAGCATTCAAGGCTAAATAGTTCTATGTTCCTGATTCAGAATTGTCGAGGTGAGGTAAACTGAGCTCCAAATGTTATGTCATTTTCAGTATATTTTGACCAGCAAACCATGACATAAGTGCTACTTTATGTACAGTTAGCTACTCAATTACTGAATTATTTCGGTTACTTGGACAGCATTTATGTTCATGTATTACCTACTTGCCAAGTCACTATTAGGTAGGTAGCAAACATCGATTTAAGCTAACAGCTCTATAATATGGTCATAACTTAGCTATAATGAGTATTTTAGGATGTAATGCCATATAACTAGGCAGTAAAGTCTTATGGCAGGGTTTTAACTGCCATTAACTAACCGCATATTAGAATCAGAAATAACTTTAGTGTTTGAATGTACCAAGTCTGGCTGTTGTACGCGGTAGTGGCGTTTGTATTTAACGTAACGCTTTGTTGCCCATCATGTAACTACTATCTTGAAGTGGTGGAGGGAAAGTGTTACAGTACTGATACATTTAAAGTGTTGTATGAGTCATGGTTTATAATAGCTTAATCAAAGTACTTATGTCCAGGCTTTAATGTTATATAAATATTGATTGTAATCAACCTGTACGCAGTTCATAATGTCAATTCCATTTTGTTTACGCAATGCTTTAATTCAATAAAGGGGAAGTACAACTTGTGAACTTCTAATGCTTACGTGAGAGATGTGATAATTTAGTTGATAGATATTCTATAGAGGCGTGTTAATTTGAATCTCTCCCAACGTCGGTCGGCGGCAACGACTTTGTAACGTTGCTTTTCACTTTTTTTTCGCCTCCCGCTCGAGACACGCGTCTTTGCCGCTCTATCACAATAATCACACGTTTAATTACTCAGAACCAGCACATGTGACTCCCAATTACAACTCCAGTGTAATACCCCCTTTTATTTTGCGATTACTCATTTGTTTGTGTATTTTGTTTTTGTTTATGCGTTTTGTTTGTTTTGAATATTTCAGTGTTAAGTAACAGTGCGTCGTGTTGTCGGCAGCTCAATTTTATGTTTTATGTGTACATGATTATTTATAATGCACAAGACTGTATAGTTTGGAGTGCGCCTCTATGTAGTGCATGCCTTGATCGCACCTGAATAGACTGGAGACATCATGACTAATTCACAGGTAGAGTATCTTTTTTCTTTTTTTTGCACACAATAAACATTCATCCTACTTTTTATCTTACCTCTTTGTAGTTATTCTTAAGTTATTAGTCTTTTGTTTCATTTTGGCTTATCCTGGTTACAATACGATCTGAGTATACGTCTTGTATCCTGTAATTCCTGTCACTTCTACGAACAGTAATTGGGTTTAATTCCTACGGTATTCGACGTATGTAACTTGTTCGCTAACCATTAAATTAGTTTACGAGCAACGTCTCTTGAGGCTATTTAACTATAATTACAACTACACGTTCACAATAACATAAGCCTAAAGTAATTGGTATTCTATTGATTAGGAACCTATTTTAAATATCGCGCTATCCTGCTACTGTTATATTATCTAAATATCTTTGCATCTAATCGAACATTTGAACGCCGCTATCACAATCGATTTATCAGATTTTAGCGTAGCGTCTGTATCCCAATTAGCTTACTTTCCATTATTTAAATATGGTGTTACATCTTTATATTGCTGTATTATGTAGCATCATCATATATTCGCACACACCCTGTTGCAAAACCGGTCAAGTGCCAGTTAGACGGGCCCGCCGAAAGTTCCAAGTCGTTAATGTATGTCTATTGATGGGATAGCGAAGATGTGCGATTCTAGCTCTAATTGTTAAGGAAAAGAAAGTTAAATCTTGAACTGGCAGTAAAACGAAATGGACGCTGTGGTTTATTGATAGGTAATAGGAAATTTAAAGCTATGGAAAAGGAATTAAGCAATTCGTATTGGCAACGGTTATAAATATCAATAAAAGTAAACGAAGGTAATTAAATACGTAGCCTTCGAGTAAATTTATCTCATTTAAGCTGTGGAGGAGAAGGCTATTCGATTCTTTGCTAGTTACATGTGTTGATTACAAATTGATTTATGCAAAATCGTAACAAGTGTAATGCAGTTTTCTATTTGTTGCGTGTAATGCACATTCAGTAACTAAATGCAACTCGATGTAACAGTGTAAGTAATTATTACATTTATGTCATTGCTGAAACTAGTTATAGGTAACTGCAACTTTAATTAGCAATGCATTGAAAGTAACGTCCTTAAAATCGCAACTACAACCTTGTTTCAGTTTCCTGACATCGTTAATAAAATAAAGGTACACTAATTACGCCAAATTTCAGGTTTGGTTCCGCGGTGTAAGGAGTTCCAAGTTCCGCCATGTTTACGGCGTGCCCTCTAAGCGGGAGCGTTGCTATGACAACATAAAGATCACCAGGAATGCCCATGACTCTAACTTCTGTGCTGTAAACCCTAAGTTTGTCGCCATAGTCACTGAAGTCGCTGGGGGAGGGGCGTTCCTTGTCTTACCTTTGGATCATGTAAGTAAATCCGTTTTACACGTCCCACATATATCTTTATCGATACCACCGCCATCATGGAAAGATGCCTGTGTCGGATATATACAGCGTAATCAACCGATTGGGTCAGTATTGAGAAGTCAGAAATGATAAGAGATAATTTTTGTTTTTAGAGGCCTTTTCGTCGATTTTAGAATCAAGAAATTCTACTTTCAAGGATTAACAATGATCTCCCAGATAAAATCGAAACGCAGTAGTGTTTTCTTGAAAAAAACACATTTTTAATTTCCAATAATTGACAGTGAAAGTTATTACGGAGTTCGATTCTGTGTAAAGTTCCTGTTCACAGTTTTTTTTTTAAAAGACGCAGTTTTATTCATTCTTGTTCAATCGACAACGTTATTCCCGAGAACCAATTTTACTTTTACTTCTAGCTTCGAATTTAAACTGACCCAAACGATCATAACCTAGAGCGAGCACCCTGTTTATGTGTTTAGACTGAGTTATGTCCTTCAATAATACTCTTTTGTGAGAAGGTCCAGTAACCTTCGGAGAGGGAAGATGGCCGATTAAAAAAAATCCGGCTTTTGATTTTGATTTATTCTGTTTACTGTTTTACTCTACTCACTTGATATTGGCGAAATCACTGCGGAAAATCGCGGTGGACCGCCATTAATATAAAAAGAAGAAGAATAGTCTTTTGTTTTGATCTGTTTTGTACTCTTGATTTGATATGTTTTGTTTTACTTGTGACGTCGCTAATTGAAGCGCCAAACTGGTGATAATTTTTGCTTTGATAACACCGGCAATGAGTCACATTCACGAAGCATGCTTCGTTTGATTTAAATACCAAAAATACGATCTGGCAAAATTATCAAGAATAAGGTTGATTAAAGGTTAGCGTGCATGCAAACGGCGAGTTTAGATCATGTACAAACATAGCAAACAACTCTCAATAAAATGTGCGTAGGACATTGAATTAGATCATATGAACATGGTTAAAAGTCAGGTCACGTTCTTAATCCATGGAACCAGGTTAGCGGATGCGAGCGGACCCTAGCATAGGTTGCCATTATGCGGAGACGTATTGGGTAGAATTTGATCAGAATATGCAATGTCTAGCTGTTGCCCGTGACTCCGTCCGCATGGAAATCGTTTATCGCTATTTCCTCGGGAACTGTTCAATTTTGTGCTGTATAATAATTGTCTCCTCTAATTGTGTATAAATCGGTTCCGTAGATCCAGAGATTATACCCCCTAATACCTCACAAACCTGTTTAAAATATTAGTATAGGTTAAAAACCAAGATTAGGCTGATATAATCAAACAATCAAAGATCAACATCAAAACATTTGGCATTGTGACGTATTTATTAATTTTGCCTAACCAGACACGTGAAACAACACTCTTTGTTTGGACTTCTTGCATTGAATGTGGGGTTCATACAACCGGACAAATAATACTAGACTTGCGTCATGTAACAATAAACTATGATTTATCACCTCCGTTTATTGACTTGTTTGCTCGTCGCACGCGTCTCTAAGCGGCTAAGTGATTGTCAAATATTTAGTCACAGTCCGCTTATAGACTTGTCCTTGACACCGTACCAAAATGCAGTGTGAAAAATAGGCATGCGATTTTCACACACATTGTGTACATACAAAGAATCGTGTATTAATTTATTGCCTAATTAATGAGGCTTTAGCACGTGAGGTGATAGCACGAGCATTGAAATCGAACGTTATTGCTAACGCCGTGAGAATTAAAGTAATAAATGTCACTGTTTAACTTCTAAACGATCTAAAGGTTCTGCCGTCGTACGAAAGAAAGCAGCTATATGTTATAGGAATCGTATTGTAAAAGAAACCTTATGTGTAATCATGCAGAGTTGAGTATGCTTCAACTATCATAGTGCCAATAGCCGCCTTCTTTGGTATGACGGCAGGGTTGGAGTTTCTCTTGCAACCTAAGTCATTTTGAAACGACGTATCTCTAATCTTGTGCGTCTAAATAATTATCTTAGTAATTATGGGAGTAGTGTTCGCACGTTGTAAGTGGATTGATCGAGATAACGTTTTTTTAAACCACTTTTGCGAAATTCTAAGTCCGCTTGTTTTGTAACTCTTCTTGATACCGCTGTAGTGATGTTCTTGGGCTGATTTGATCAAAGTATCTAAAGATCTTACGTTGAGTAAGATGTAGCTGGGAAACCAGACGCTTAGAAGAGGCAACGACCACAGCAGTATTAGAATAGCAGAAACAATTGAACGAAACACTAATTTTTTGTGTGAATTAATATAATCATCTATATAAGTAACACTTTCATAAATTAAGGATAAATATAGTACTATCAAGATATCGCCATAAGTTCGCATATAATGCTTCCCCCTAATACTATTGATAGTGAAAAAAGTTTATTCGTATACTACTGTAGAACCCTGTCTCAATCGTATTATACTTCAACCTTCCTCCCAGCAGCAGTGTTCGCATTACTGTGTTCCGGTGTGGGGATAAGACAATCAGAAAAACTACTAGCACAGAGGCATTTCACCTTAGTTCTTAAGGTTGGCAATGCATTTGCAGTCTTGAGAATGCAAATGTCTGTCATAGATCCCAATAACCATCAGGTGGCCTGTGTGCTCGTTGGCCTTCACCAATCTTTTTTTTTTAACTATAGTACCTACTTCATTTAAATTTGCGTAGATATGTGGCTTTTCATAGGTCAACTCATTGTGACAACGTTGTTCTTGTGATATAATATAAAATACATTTTGTTTACTGTACGTACAGTACACGTTACAGTCGACGTCAGAGATATGTTTACATTTTTGCACTTTATTTCAGTGGAATAAGGTAAAAAATGTAAAAACATCATTGACCTCTTTGTATCTAATGAAGGCTACGCGAGGTGCCGTACGTTGACTTTAAAATTATACGTCCTTGACAAAATCGTTTTCTTTTTCAGACTGGCCGCCTAGACTTCAACGCGAGCCGCGTGACGGGCCACAAAGGCCCCGTGCTCGACATCAAATGGAACCCTTTCAACGATAACATCATCGCGTCATGTTCCGATGACTGCACGGTAATTTCAGTTTGCGCCAATTTTTACTTTTTTACCCACAATCGCAATTGTCAGAGCAAATTGGCACCCATTATACGGGGATGTTCCGATTGACCAATTTACCAGTTCTTGTGGGATTTGAAAGCGTGTGAGTTATCGTAGATTAGTTTTAATTGTCTTAATTGGTTGTTTTGAATTATTTGTGAAGTCAGTGTTTATAGTCAAATAATGGTCGGGAATTATGTCGAAGAGAAAGATGGATTCTTGTTACTCAACTGTGGCGGAGCTCAAAGGAAGAGTTAGATTTTTTCTATGCGTTTTTCCTGTTATTGTTGTTGATCTACTTTTTAAAAAAAAAAGTCATGTAATCACGTTAGTTAGGATATCATTTTTAGTTTTTTAGCTTGCCATCGGCTTGCCCAGCCTTAACTCAACGGTCCTTGCGTGGGGATTGTTAGCATGCCTCATTGGTTTAAAATACCGATTCCTACATTTTATTGTTTATTAACTGCCAAGTTTTATCTTTACGCTTGCTTGGCACCCCATCCTAACCAAATGTTAACAGCGTTGTGTTCCTTGTTATAGGTGAAGCTATGGCACATTCCGGACGGCGGTCTGTCCATGCACCTGACGGACTGGCTGGTAGAACTCCACGGCCACAAGCGCCGTGTCGCTTACATCGAATGGCATCCTACTGCGGAGAATATCATTCTCAGTGCCGGTTTCGACTATTTGGTAAGCGATAGACATACAATCAAACGTTATCCTATGCTATTAAACGAGCATGTACCTATATATTTGTTAACGGCTCTCACGATTTTGTTGAAAAATGCGGGATAGGGGGGCTTTTCGGGACAAAAAATCGATCGGCCAAGTCATCGTCATATTAGGGAAAATCCGGGTTCCACCGAAAAATCGGGTTCCGAGGTATTTGACATAATATAGACAACAGTATCAAGTTGTGATTTATTAGTGTCGTCTACATACGTACACCCGAGTAGAGTTCGGTCGCCCACGTACTTAGACTATTATACAGTGTGTAAATGGTATACGGGCGTTTATTAAAACTGGACATAGATTAAGACTCTACTAATCATTAACAGAAAGAATTATTTTGATTACGCTAACGTATACACCATTATTAATTTTTGAACATACTATCGACCCGCAATGTACATCGAAGTCCATCTGTCAGGTAAGTACGTAATGGTTTACTTGTGAAAATGTGTATTTCGGCTTAAGTAGCCTCAGCTTTAATAATACTTAACTTTGAAACGTCATTAATTGCGTTTTTAATTCATTGCATTTTTCGTTATACATTGCGTGTTAAATTATTTTGTAGGGTTACTTTTTTTTTATTTAATTTTAACTAAAGCTGCCTAAATGTGCTCAGTAGGGGTTGTACTAACCACAGTTAAAAGGAACGCCCGTATACCATTTACACACTGTATGTTTAATGGTTGATATAAAAACATCGTCACGACACCTAAGTCTGGCACTGTGCTGAGTGGTAGCCAATTTGGTGCATTATAGAATAGTTTTAAACCCTTTACTCCAGAAATTTTAATTTGTATTTAAATTTTGTATTATTGTTTAGTGTTTTGCACCAAATTAACAATTTTCTTCTTCTTCTTCTTTTACATTATCGTTACAGTATCGTTAGAGTTGGCTAGGACCCATAAAACTAGATTAGTTTTAGACTGGGTTAATTTGTTTGAGATTGTCCACTGATATTTATTTTCCACAAAAAGCCCGTCACAGAGCTGTGAATTTCATTCACAGTTTGTTATTAGTTCGTGATTTATTAATATGTTATATTGAATATAGCTAATGAGCGCATATCACTGTCCTCTTGTGTAATTGCATCTAGGTTAAAATAATTAAAAGAGTCATTGAGGATGCACTGATAATTGTCTCTGGAAAACTGTTCCACACGCTAACTCTGCGGTTAGACAAGAAATGGTATCCGAGTCTGATTTTACTTTAGAGCGGACGAGTTTTCCTCTTCGGTTAAATATGTCAACTAGCGTTAGAATTCCAGGGCCTCAAACTATCCAGCCGTTAAAGGTATCAAACAGATCTGGACAACCAGACAGATAAACTCATTCTTGCATTTGTACTTAAACTAACGCCGCAAACGTTGGTCACTGGTGGCCTCCACGCGCTAAAAGTCTGCAGTTCTGTGGCGACATTATGTGGCAAGTGGCCAGTTGTTAAATGTGACTAGTTGCCTCTACTCTTTATCGACCCCTTTTGGTGCACGGTTTGTACCCTCGCTCTAGCGGATAATGTTTGTGGGGTTCAGAAAGAAGCAAAAGTATTACAAAAATATTAAATCAAGCTACCCATTTTTTTACTTCAAGAATACATCACAACGCGATTAAGAGACGATAAGTATGATGAGATCTTAATCGAAAGATTGTGAAATCGATTAATGAAATTCGACATTAACGATGTTTTTTGATAGAGAAATTTTTGTAGAAGAATCGACAGTTTAAAATAACACAACCAATAAAAATATAAATTATATACAAAATGCGTAATAGATTAGATTGTAGAAAGTCAATCGGATAAAATTGATTTTAGTAGCATTTTGGAGAGTCATTCTCGCACGTTACACGTAACGTTTTTAATCTAGACCACACTGAATTAAAAAATAACGTTGTCTAGACGCTATTCATCCATTATATCCATTATCCATAAACCGGATGGAAACAATGATCTTTTACAAACTTAATCAGACTGTAACTGTTTAGAACGCATCCAAAACACCTTACTCGTATGTGACGTCACCTCGCGGCGGTTGGACCATTCAAATTGACAGTCGCTTGAATTCAACGGACAATCTTCACCTTACCATCAAGGAGCGATCACGTATTTGTACCTGTAACTCATTTTGTACCTGTATCCTAAATTCTAAAAATACAATATATTTTATAATCAAAACTTAATAAAAGTATTCACTGAAGACAACCCTAGGATCCCTGCATCAATTCCCATAGGAGCCTAGGGCCGCAACAGTAACCATACACTATAAATACTATACTTAAAACTTCTTTTTAGAATAAACTATTATAAAATTGCACACGTATCCAAAGTAAACACACGCACCCTCAAAAAATACTTCTACAATAAATTATTTTTGCCCAGTAATCTCACAGACAGCAGATTCATAAGCTAGCCAATTAAACATGCATAATAAATATCAATTTATCCGGTCTAAAAGTGCGCTCCCATTGCAGACAAGTCTATCAAATCAACAATCACGCGTAACGAACTCGCGCGCCGATTAGACGCCCGTTTAGTATATTATGTACCACGGTACATTATAATACGAAAACTATTACGAGCAGGTGTTACCGTTGCTGGAACCGTTATAGTTATTCATATGGGCTCTATGAGTTTTACCATACGATGACTGATGGTGGTCAAATTTTACAAGTAAAAAGTTGTTTTTAAAATAGGTACCTGAGCATAATTGTCTGTTAAAAAATTTAAGTAGAAAATGTAGCGGAAACTAAAACGTCATGGTCGAGCAAATGAAAAAACGCGCCTTACATAAACTTAGCATAAACTCCCTCTGGAATTGTGTAATTATTATTGCTACTCTATCAAACTATTCAGTTTAGAAAAAAAAAATATTTGAAACCTCGATATCATTTTTGAAGACCTATCCATAGATACCCCACACGTATGGGTTTGATGAACAAAAAAGGTTACTTTCAGTTCCAAGTATAAGGAACCCCCAAAATGTATTGTTTTTATTTTTCTATTTTTGTGTGAAAATCTTAATGCGGTTCACAGATTACATCTACTTACCAAGTTTCAACAGTATAGTTCTTATAGTTTCGGAAAAAAGTGGCTGACATACGGACGGACAGACAGACAGACAGACGGACAGACAGACAGACATGACAAATTCATAAGGGTTGCGTTAAATTGGATACTTATTTTCTTGTATTATACGTTAATGCCAGGACACGGTTCGTCTGCAAAAAAAATCTAAAAGTCCGTCGGGACAGTGGCAGACGTTGTTGGTTCTTTAAAACTGGTGACAAATTGAATCTTATCCTTGTATTTTTGCAGAAAAGCTTCGAAAATTGCATCAAATGTATGCTTGTTTATTAACGGCAGGATATCACTGCGCCGTTAACCCTTAATTTGGCAAAAATAAAAAAAAGTTGTGAATTCAAACCCTATTTCATTTTGAACCAGCATAAAAAGTTATCAATTAAAAAAATACAAAAAGTGAACATTATGTTATGTCAAGTATTGGACACTGTCAAATTAAGGGTTAATTATTTATATTCTGTGTAATACTCAATTTTGACCAAAACTAGATTTCTAAAACTTTCAGGGATTTTTCGTTTTGCTTTTGAAGTCTGCCGTAAAGTGTATAGAGCACGTCGATCAATTAAGTAATTTCTCAACTGAGACATTTTAGGTGCTATGATATTTTCCATTGTTGTAAGACGTTGCAATATTGCCCCCGGTTTCATTTTTAATTCAAACAATGTATCAATTCCAATCTTAACAGCGTCGCTCAGACCGTACGAGGAGGTTCACTCGATTTTTTTATCATGATCATGTTGCGCGGTAACTCTGAACATGAGCACAGAATCTGAATTGTTTAAAAATAATAAGTACATTCTTGCTGAGCACTGTGGACCACGTTTTTTCACCTTGTTACTCCTGTAGTATCTCTTCTTTCCATCTTCTGTTACTGGTAATAATGTAATGACCATGTACCTTCTGTTTTCACGGCTAATTCGGCTTGGTTACAGTTGTCAAACCTTTGAAAGAAGTTCCAGTACAAACATGACTTCTTTTTCTTGACCACCACTATTTCGTTTTTGTTGACACCGTTTCTGTTCAGTTCATATTCTGGTTTTTGTTTGTTTTCTTCATGGTATCGAATGTTGATATCCATTTTAATTCGTCGTCAATCGTAAAATATTTAAAAATATGCGAATCTGAAATCACTGTCAAACAAGTTGACAACACAACAACTAATAGCCATATGACTATGCTCGCTCCTCGAGTCAATAATCGTGTCACGTAAACGTTTCACCTTCCTCGCTACCTTTAGGGTTCCATACCCAAATGGCGAAAAATAATCCATAATATTAGGGTAAGCACTGTACAAGTGTAATATCATGTGAGGTATCGCGAGTTTAAAAAATGCAAAAAAACCAGGTATGTAAGTACGAAAATTGTTAATTATAAATACGTCGACAAGTTTTTGATTTATCAAATAGAAGCATGTTGATCTCAGATTTCATACAATCTTTATAAGCCCTTGGTTTAAGTCTAGTTACACCTCAAAACCAGGGTTCGCCAATATTATATCATAGATATGTACGTTGATATAATATCAATGGATATTTTTTTCTATCTAATAGGTACACAGGCAACACTAGAGAAAAATGTTTCACTTCCATTTCTGTTACTGAACTCAAGTTTTGGGGAATCATTTAGTTTCGTTCGTATTCTATTAGCTGAATTTCAAACCTCATCACGACGGTACTTGCAAGGAAATAAATATCCGATATTTTTATATTTATAATAAAAATATTATGCATATATATACCAATGAAATAACCGGATATTTATAATAAATATCGGATATTTTCATATCCTGAAAAATCCTTTTTCTGTGTTTTTATAAATGATACAGAACCTTAAATAAATACTAGCTTGATACGATCTTGGCGGTTTTATAATTACACGCTACATTAACAATAATATAGTTAAGCGTGTTTTAAATATGCAAACCAATAATAAAATGCTTGTTAACATGATTTTTCTCCTAACCAATTGTGTAATATATCTGATCAAGTAAACATTTTGTATCGTGAATATATATTTAGCAGACACTTTATAAAAAAGCATATTACGTAAATCATTGTTGTTGTGCCGATAGTTAAGTTTTTTATTTTGATCCCGACAAAAACTTTATAAGCTGTCAAGATGATTAAACAATATATTTTCTTGCTCAATCAATGTAATATTAGCTAATTATGTAACATAATTACTTCTCTTTGTATTACGATAAAGCCGTCGTTTCATGTAACGTAAGATAACTTTAAACATTAGACGCGGCTGATCAAGAATATTAAAACTGGCGTCATTGTGATTCTCAAATGTTTATTGCATTCTACAATTTAACTATAAAAGTAAATGATTTTTGATTCGATCGTTTTAAGTCTTTTTATTAATGGCAGCCAAGAAGGATTATGTTTTTTTTTTTAATAAGTAATACGATGCTAAACCTCGTTTAGGTAGGTTTAGTGTAGGTATCTAAGTGCTAATATCTATAAAGCATGTTGCTGTAGGAATAATGCCTTAATTAATCAGATTATGTTGTAGCATATCAAACAATTTATACATACATATAGAAATAATTATTAGTTTCTTTACGACTGATAAAATTAAATTGTGGAATAACATCTATGATTCTCTTAAGTCTATGAAAACCTCTAACCCTCATTATAAATGTAAAAGTTTCTGAGGATGCATGTTTGTTTCATTATGTTATGACTATCCTTATCGCGCATGAATGAAATTCGATAAACAGATAGTAAATATAATAACTGACTACCGCGCAGTTATTGGCTGTATTGTAACAATAGGTCTAAAGTAAGTTAATGACGATTATGCGATTAAATGAAGTTGCCTAGATCAAGAACTATAACGTTTATAATTTAAGTATGTTTTACTAAGGTGGCTTCATGCAAAATTGATGGCCAGCAACTAAATGACAGCTGACTAAAGAAGCATTTAACTTAATCCATAGGATTAGGAGACTACAATATTACTTCCGATTTGGGATTTTTTCATCGGAACAGGGCCTCTATTCAGGTGCGTTAAAACGATATTCTTATTTGACACGTTTAAGAATCGTTTATGTCACAGTCGCCATTATTGTAAATGACATAAGAGTTATCAAAACGTTGACAATACGGAAACAGGTCAAAAACGATATCGTTATAACGCACCTGAATAGAGGCCCAGGGCCTCTATTCAACAGGTCAAAAACGATATCGTTATAACGCAGTTGAATAGAGGCCCTGGGCCTCTATTCAGGTGTTTCCGTATTGTCAATGTTTTGATAACTCTTATGTCATTTACAATAATGGCGACTGTGACATAAACGATTCTTAAACGTGTCAAAAACGATATCGTTTTAATGCACCTGAATATATGCCCTGTACAGGAGTCAAAAACCATTGAGTCAATTTGGGATAATCTCTGTGACAGTTCATACTAACACGATGCTTGATATGGAACCATTTACTTAACAGTAATGGCTGCCGAGTTAAAAACAATACGATAACATGTCAAAAGTAAGATGGTTTAACTCTCGCAAGCGAAGCATATGGAAAGGGGTTATTAATCAAGATGATTAAAATTACGAAACAAGGCTGCCAAAGGGATCGACTTAAAGCAACCTAGGTTAGATTTTCGTTTTGGAAGTGTTGTGACTTAGGAAATAATTTAATATTGTTTTCAGATCTTCGTATGGGACGTGGGCAAGGGCGAGGCGGTGAAGGTGATCGACTGCCACAGCGACGTGATCTACTGCATGTCGTTCAACCGCGACGGCTCGCTGCTGGCCACCACCTGCAAGGACAAGAAGCTGAGGGTCATCGAGCCCCGGAGCGGGATCGTGCTGTCTGTACGTCTGGTTTTTATATGAAGTAGGCAAAAGGGTCCAATTCTAAATAAAGGAGGAGTGCTGGGTTTCGAGGTCATGGCTCCCTTAGTTCGCAGGACATTTGCGGTCTGTTCTATTAATTGGTATTCCGTTAGCGCTAGGACTATGTGTCAGTTGTTCTACCCTCCATACCGGATGATAGCTGTAATAGTGCTGCCTGTAAAGGGTTAGCAGCTAAGATGGAAGTTACTAACCGGCTCTTAACAAGAATCAACAGATCATCTTGAAGATCTTTATTAGCTCGATCCTTTCAAATACAAAAGAAAAGCTGGTGAAAGAGTACGATGCCCAGCAAAGCTCCATGAAGCAATCAGCAGGGCGAGTAACAGATCTTGCATTTTCTCGTTTGGCGCTCTGTGCGTCCTTGTCTGTACAGACTAGTTAGAAAGGGAGATACTAGTGAACACCAAGACGCGGACAACGCGGATTGAGTTGAGTTCTACATTTGCGGTCGAATAATACAGAGTCAGAATGCGTATTTCATACAAACGAGGCTATTTCGAAGCCTTGATTACTGGCCAGGGATTGTTTTGAGTGAGGTCAAAAGTTCTTAAGATACCTAACTGATCGCACAATCAGTTAACACATTTCGATTTTCTTACATTTTATTGCCATTTTAGATGTTTTTCTGAACATGCACAATTTCGGCGTTAACCACAGATTCAATCAGTTGGGTATCCTAGGTACTCTGGAAGTCCTGTATCGATGCTCGGAGTATCCATCATCAGATTTCACTAAAAAGCATCCAAGGCTTCGAAATAGCCTCTTTAGTATGAAAAACGCATTCTGTTGACCGCGAGAGTCAATTATGACAAATGTACATATCGTTTTAAGAACCTTAGTAGTATTTACTAATTCTCATATAATTTACAGGAGGGCCCATGCCACCTAGGCACCAAAGCATCCAAATGCACATTCCTCGGCGGCCAGGGCAAGGTCCTGACAACCGGATTCTCGCGCTACAGCGACCGGCAGTACGCTATTTGGGACCAGCACAATTTGGACAAGCCATTGGCTTGTGAGACCATCGACAGCTCTTCGGGAGTCGTGTTCCCCTATTACGACCATGATACTAATATGGTGAGTAGAGTTGCTCTAACACCTGGTTCAGACTTTCATTAGCACTAGTATCTTATTGGGATACCTGTCACTAATAACCCAAGGTCCAACGTTATATAAGTATAGCCTTATTGCCTAGTACATGTTCGGCAAACTTGTCTACACTTCATCATAAAAAAATATTGAGGACAATCGCGAATGACATTTAATTTCGGGTTTAAGAACATGTGTTTTAGCTTCTCTTTTAAATTAACATTTTATTTTATTAGAAACAGAAATATTAAATTAATTAAACAATTACATTTTAATTAAAACTCATTTTAACTTATAAAATAAAACCCTTCATTATCCCGTTGCACTGCAATGCTCAGTCGTTGAGCAAAAAAGGAGCCTTGCAGGTGTTCGCTAGAGACGCCAATTAACTTGTCTGACACTTCTTTTATGATTTTTTTCGTGTCAGACGACCACGGCACAAACGTTTCCAGTGCAAGTGCAGCAAATATGTAAATTGGCTTTAAAAAAGCGTATTTGCGGCACTTGATGGTTTGGGCGTGGTCTGCGGCGGTCACTGGCTTTATTTATTTATTTCTCAATAACAAGATAATACAAACTTCACTGACATTGAGAATCTTAATTAAAGAATGTAATGAGTGCATATCAGCACTGCCTCGCCTCGCCCAGTAACTCGTCCTTTTAGCGTTAGCGGGTAGATGTGCGCTATATTTTCACAAAAACATCGTAACGTGTGTGCATCGATTTCGTTCTGACTCATTAGTACTACTGGAAAAAAACTGCTTATAATCGTACTGGCTTTTTGATGTGTTCGCATTACCAATACTAGCAAAAACATTCAAGTGATATCTAGATATACTAGGTAGATACGAAGTCGATTGTCATGGTAATGTTCCATTGTGAACCAAACTAGCCGAAGATAGTCGACTACGATACGTTAATTAATGGACTATTCATTTATGATGTCAGTAAGGTTCTGCGCCATGTTGATGAAAAACATTGATAAAATCTCATCAACGAATATTAAAATATATCTTGAATGTATACATACACAGGCAATAATACTAACCCACACGTTTTTTGTTCATACAATTGTTTCTAAATACTACTTCTTAAACCAGAGGGTAACTTCAAAAATACCTAACCAATTTTGATGTCAATTATATTTTTTCCCCGTGTGGTTGCGGGGTTAGAATAGCGCCACTCCATGCTCCATGTTTTCCCGTGGATGTCGTAAGAGGCGACTAAGGGAATAAGGGCTTTAGTACTATCAGGCAAAGGGCTTGCAACCTGTCACTAATACACTAGTAAACTTCTTGGCCTGATTCTGCAAAATGTGGTTACAGAATTATAAACAAGTATTTTTAAGTTTTTGGTATTTCTGTAGCTCTGCCTACCCCACTCTGGGAATGACGGCGTGATGTTATGTATGTACGTAATTTTGTTGCTATTAGCCTAGGTCTAAAATGGCCACCTAACATTTATTTAAGGTCTCTTTCCAAAGAAACACAAATCATCCATAAATTACCTGTTCCTGGTAAATTATTGTTTTGCACGACTTTTAAATTTATGGATCTTTTGATGCTTATGTATTTGTTTTTCCAGGTCTACCTTGCTGGCAAGGGCGACGGGAACATCAGATACTACGAAGTGGTTGACGAGCAGCCCTACGTGCATTTCCTTAACCAATTCTTATCCGGTAACCCACAAGTAAGTAACAAAAGCTTAAATTTGCATTACTACCTAATGTTGGCTTTAGTACTGTTAGGCGATGGGCTTGCAACCTGTCACTAATACACTGGTAAACATCTTAGCCTACTTGTGCAAAATGTGGTTACAGAATTATAAACAAGTTTTTTTAGAGATGTTGGTATTTCTGTAGCTCTGCCTACCCCACTCTGGGAATGAAGGCGTGACGTATGTATGTACTTATTCTTATTTTTGACGACACGCTAGCCTAGTTCGAAATCCCTGGTCGTTACTTCATACGGTCAACCTCTGTTAAGTTACTATAGAGCTGTGTCGCGGAAATACAAAGATGATCTAACGCTGTGTATGTATTATGTACTAGTAGTATAAATGCGACTTTGTCTGTCTATTTGTTAATTTGCTGTGGAGATAGCCTGAACCCTAGTGCAGGACTTAAAGTATTTACCATCGCAGAAAATTAAATAACTACTGAAATAACAATAAAAGAGATCTACGTAGACGACGTCGCTAGTTTCAATAAAATAATACCGTTTAACTTGTTTGCTTTCAGCGTGGTTTGGGCTTCATGCCGAAACGCGGCGTTAACACAGCCGCGTGCGAAGTGTTCCGCTTCTACAAGTTGCATACCTCCCGTGGGCTGTGCGAGCCCATCGCCATGATCGTGCCACGCAAGTCGGATTGTTTCCAGGTAAGATTCAAATTTCAAAATATTTAGTCAGTTATTTTGCTCCATGAGAGCTTCTTTTACACGTCGGTAATAAGGAGTGAATCTACTAACGCTTCAGTTAAGACTCATCATTGCGTAGAAGCGCCGTAAGAAACTGCAGCAGAAGTTTTTTTTTTAAACATTATTAGTAAGTGACATCGCAAGGTAATAAATAAAATAGTTACGAATGTAAGATCTATTGCATTAAGCTAAAAAAACAAATTACCAGATCAACACGACGAGGTCTCTACATCAGAAGCCATAACTAGAATAATTGACAGAACAGACCGGACCCCACAAAAAGCAACCGATCACGGATTCACGAGAAGAGTTAATTTTTTTGGACCAAAATCAAAATGTCACAAAGTCTGCATAATGTATCTGGACTGTGAGCCTTTACACTACTATCCAGATTCATTAACAACGCGTTTAGCCTAATCCAAAGAGGTTGTCTTCGAGATTGACTTTTAGTTTTTGGCTCACATGCTTATATCCACTTCTAGTCACTTAATACGACGCTAAAAATGCATTTGAACCTCAAGAGTTGAATTTATTCAAATTTAACGGCACCAATTGACACGAGTTTTTTTCTGTTCGCAGACAATAAATGAGGGATCCAACAGGATAACAACTTTCGCACGCCTAAAGCTTTCTGTAAAATAATTAGTATCTGACTCATTCCTTTACCCAAACACTCTGAATCTCCCGATATGTCACATGGCAGTCCTTTATCGCCTGACGCCGACGTCGATGTTTTCATGCGCGACTGCCCATTTGGATCGACCTTCACGCACGTCTTACGTAAGGGATACACGACCACGTTGAAATTCTGAATAGCATCTGTATATTGTCGTGTTTGAAGGTGCTTTATTACTAAAAGCAGCAATCGGTCCCGTCTCCACATTGTGTTTGTGTTAAACCACTTTTAAAGTCGTAATAAATCATAGATAGCTCTTATATACAATAAATGAGGGATCCAACAGGATAACAACTTTCGTACGCCTAAAGCTTTCTGTAAAATAATTTGTATCTGACTCATTCCTTTACCCAAACACTCTGAATCTCCCGATATGTCACATGGCAGTCCTTTATCGCCTGACGCCGACGTCGATGTTTTCATGCGCGACTGCCCATTTGGATCGACCTTCACGCACGTCGTACGTGACGGATACACGACCACGTTGAAATTCTGAATAGCATCTGTATATTGTCGTGTTTGAAGGTGCTTTATTACTAAAAGCAGCAATCGGTCCCGTCTCCACATTGTGTTTGTGTAAAACCACTTTTAAAGTCCTAATAAATCATAGATAGTTCTTAAATTTAGCTTAGCAACTAGGCGACTTCAAAAAACAATTTTATTTATTTTGTAGGAGGACCTATATCCCGACACGGCTGCGCCGTTGCCGGCTCTTTCCGCCAAGGACTGGCTGAGCGGAATGAACGCGCCGCCATTGCTTATTAGCATGAAAACGGGTATGTAATATTTATTTGTACTAATTATTTATAATTAAATACTACAACAGTTTCATCAACTTACAAAATGTTAAATAAATAATAGAATCCAGAAGCGTTATTTTTCAGCGGGCTTATTATGGTCGTGTGGTTAAACATCTGTCACTTTATTACCAGCATAAGTCTTACCGGTAACGGATGCTTTATCCACCCCGTTAAAGGCGACCTTAATACGGACCCTGGATTTTCAGTCTAAACGCGTTATGTAAATTCTTACTCAGACAAAGTTAATAATGAGTTAATTCTAAAAATAATCCACAAAGACAAAGAAATTCCACTCCCCTGCCTATTGCCAGTGTAGTAGTCACATTATTCAGTTTTACCGACGGTTATCTCTTGTGGTTTATTTATTATTTATTTATTTAATCTTTATTGCACAAAAACAAGTACAAATGGCGGACCTAATGCCTAATGGCATTCTCTACCAGTCGACCAAATAACCAATCGGAAATTTATATAATTCAGTGGGTGCACAGAAAAAGAAGACAGATAAAACTAGAAACTTAACATAATTATCCTATCCATTGCTTATACCTACTTAAATAATACAAAACATATATACGTCATATACTTGTACATATAATACTCATACTAATATATTACTTATATAATACATAAATATAAACATATATACATATATGGTTACTAGTGGTTACGTTATTTCGATTGTCAACATTATTTAAACGTATCATAATAATGGTTGCATTATCGCAGGTGCACTAATAAATACACTAGTTAACATCTTAGCGTAATTTTGCAAAATGTGGATACAGAATTACCTACAAGTGTTTTGGAGTTGTTGGTATTTCTGTAGTTCTGCCTACCCCATTGGCAATGAAGGAGTGATGGTTTTTTTTTTTTATCGCAGGTGTAACGATATCGACGCACAAGCCGCGCACGTCGAACAAGGACGCGCCGGCGCTGCAGCCGCAGGACGCCAACAACCGCAAGAAGTTCGCCTTCCTCTCGCGCGAGACCACGCCCGACTACCGCCCGCTCGCCACCTGGCAGGACTCGCTCGCCGACGACAACCAGGTAATCATACCAAAATCTGGGTACCTGGGCTCAGCCTGAGGCATGCTCGCCCCGCGCATCGAGCTGCTCACGAGCCAAATTGTTGCACATAAACATGCGCGGGTGAGGCAGCGAACTGGCCGCGAGCCGACATTGTGCGTTGTTCAAAATTATAATTACACGTACCTACAATCTGGTTCGTATTTAGTCCAAAAACAACCTCTATAGAATATCTTATCCTCACACCTTTTATACCATTCAGGCACCCGTGATCGAAAAGTCTCAGAAGACTAGCGCCAACCAGAACACGAAGTTCCACCAGCTGCAGAAGATGTTCGGGAAGACCAGCGGCGACGCTGAGCCCGTACCGCTCTATAAGCAGATCAACCAGGGGGACGTGTTTAGCACCGAACATGAGGTAACGTCGAACGTCTTGATACCATTACCATTTCCAAAGATCGAAGGATTTGCACTGAATAAAAAGAAAGCCAACCAAAGGTTTCCTCGTTTGCTTCATCTTACCATAAATAGAAATAAATTTTATCTGTAGATGATATAGAGACCAAACATAGCTCGCGCCGAGGCGGGCGTTGGGCAGTCAATTTTGAATGAAGTTGTTCGTGACAAAACGTAGCAAGCGTCCGATTACCTTACCTTTTCGCCGGTCCAAACTGGGCCTTTAGCAGTAATATTTTATTATAATAACGTTCTAAAATTAGCTCATAGTTACTTTTAGCCATTTAAAAAGTAACTGCTGCTCCGAAATAAAGTGACAATATATCAAGATTTGCTGTCATGCATTAGCAATGCAAGCGATCATACGGCCATCTGCTCCCTATTTTACAAATCAGACAGTTACAGATGACAATTCGGTTTTCATTGCGAATTCGACGAGTTCCTGCATCGTTCGAATCCATTTAAGCTACGTAATGTAAACCAAACTATCACCCAACTAACCCCGACTACTAAAACGGAATTCCTCAATACCTTCACTTAACAATTTGTCTTGCTTCAGCTTCGCCTCGCATTCAACCGCCAAGGAGAGGAGTTGCGGATCGTGAAACGGCAACTACAGAACAGCCAGCAACGAGTGCGCGAGTTGGAACAACACATCGCTACATTGCAATCGCACATACGAGACGCTTAAACCCGTCGTTATTTCCGAATAGAGATTGCCTGTTTCGAAGGATTCTCGGGAAGATCTCGAGACCGGCGCATCTCTATCTCCGACGCATCGCAACAAGCGCAACGTTAACTGTCGCGAGTCGACTTTGTAACAGACTGAGCCCTATAGAAGGCAGGATGAAGGAAAACATACCGTTGAGTGATAAAAATGTGACTTACGCTAACTTAAAACGTTTTGTACTTCCATGTCGCATTTTGTAAGTGTTATAGTCGACAAGTTGCATTCTACTAGAAGCTAGGAATTCTCAACCAATTAATAAAAGATCTCATTAGCGACTTATAAAATTAGATCTATCATTCCATCTGAACTACTTGAATCTACTTTGTAGGACTGCTTAAGAAATGGATGCTGGTTAAGTTTACAATGTGCGATGTCTCAATGTTGTATTTGCTCACTTTACTTGCTGCTGCTAAATAAGGTATTTATTTTAATATACTTTGGTCATTATGATGACCCCTAAAGCCATTAAGAAGCTAATATTTGGCAATCATACAAACTTGATGTCTTTCAGTGTCACAAATTTACAATTTTAAATTAAGTGCTCAATGGCCACAAATAGACGTTTAGTGTTTTGTTAATGTGTGCACAAAACATACTATTGCTTGTTTGCTTATAGGTCTGCCACAGTGTTAATGTTTAAGCTTCAGTATTATGTGGAACGAAAGTGTGTTTAGGGTTCGCGAAGATGCCAAATTGTGTTAGATGGTCAACATAATGCTATTTGTACTTTCTAGCAAGTGCCTGCAGCACCCATGACGAATCTTTTCTGATATGATCACAGATTATGAAGTAAATGTATCTATTGATACTGTATTTCTTTATTATTATTAATCTCTGACATTTTTTTATTCGTGATTTGATAGTTTTGTATTATTACCTAGTTATTATGTTAATAATAAAAATTATGTGCAATTTAAATCAGGGTGGGAATGTTAAGGTTTAGTTATGTATGATCGGTTTATTGAGAGGGGCACCTTTTTAAGAAGCACATAATGAATTTTATTCCAAGTGTTATAAGTTAAGTTGACATTTTGTTAGTGATTGTTTTAAGAGTCTGATTTTCAAGATAACGTTACCTGTTATTTTTTAATTATGTGTATATGCTTTCTATGTTCTTCATATGAATTTTGATATGTTTACAATTTTATTCCAGTTAAGGCATTTAATTTCTGATGAAGATTAGTATGGACCAGATGATTTAAGATTGGAAATGAGAACAGTTAAGTATAATTTGGTACAACAAAGTTACCTGAGCCCTTCAAAGTAAATTTTAATTTTAATGTTACCATCAACCACATTAAGGTGCTAGTATTCGCTCAAAATGAGTAATACATTTCACACTAATAAAACTGCTAAGCTTGACCCTTTTATTGTATTCAATATTGGCATTTTTACTACTATATTCAGATATTAAAAATTTACGGTACTAAATATTTACATTCCATTTTCAGTCTAAAAGGCATAATTAGTGTGGTAAGTTATGAAAGTATTATTGTGCATTAGCTGGTTTACTAACTTTCTTAGCTAAGTCAGTGTTCATATTTATTATTGTGTATTTTTATATCATGCTTGTGTAGCACAAATATTCAAATAAATGTTTGAACAGTATTGCTTTTTGATCATACCCTTATTTCCTTAAAAAAAAAAAGACAGTATAAAATGTTCTTAATATAGTTTTATTCTTGTGTATGACACAACAGTACTTAGTCTTAATTATTTTTTTGTAAAAATATACCATTTAATATACCATTTTCTTGAGATTCCATATCCTTAACAAATGCTACTTAAATACAAAGTTTATACAAAGAAAACTAAACACAAACAGTTCAAGTTGCATTAAAAAACAACAGAAAATACATTTGTGTAACTTAAAATATGGACGGACAAATCACTCCGCTAAACGGAGGATGTACACTAACATACAATGATATCTTGAGGTCACAAAGTAATAAAAAATCTTCAAAAAAAAAACTAAGTAATATAAGGACGTATGAATCATCACTAAGCTAATGGAATTATACACAATATTACTTACATTGGTATCTTAAAGTCAAAATGTATATTTTAAATTGTGCAAAAACACTAGAGGTCCTCTACCACAAGGCACAAATGCAGTTTCAGACAGAATTATATTTTGAATAAGCAGAGAAAGCAGAGAATATTTAATTTATTTTTGATAGATATTGATTTAAACTATATTCTGGATTCTCTACTTAAACAAAAGTTAAAATACTTTATATTAGAATACATCTGACTCCATGAAAAGCTATTAGGAATGGTAACACAGTCGAAATAGTCAACCCTGATGCAGTGTTGCAACCGTCAGCACTACAAGTGTAGATACACGTCCTGTACTCTAACTTGTCTCCTGGCTGTTGCACATAATTGCAGTAATTACCCAGGTCCAGAGACGAACAGTATCTTTTGGTACTGATACCACCTGCAAAATTATGAAAAAATATGTATTTATTTATTTCATTGCCTTGTGCGTGAACATACCACCAACTGCCATTTTGCATGTATCATGTTTTACAGTAAATATTTGCTGATCAATTATAAATTACTATTATTAATTAGGTTGTCTGGAAGTGATCGCTATTTAGCGGTCAGACCGCCTGTTGTATACCTATGATTTAAATGTACTGTTCCGAGTTCCGTTTTATTTTTCGGTGTTCAATAAAGAGTATTTGTATCGGCCAATTGATTATTAAATTGCAGGATTAACAATGATAAATAATTGGACACAAAATGTGTATCGCAAGTGTGACGTGGGCGACACGCTCGAAAGCACACAGTGAGTCAGGTGTTAAGTTATCTCTATGTTAATGCATAGTACCTGGGCGTCCGAGAACCGCTCGGTTGAAAATAGAGGAAACTAATATGAAACCTAGCTATATTGATTTTTCTAGAATGTTTAAACAAATACATATTAGATAAAAGTGGGTTGAAAACGAATTTTCCTGTTGATGACAACTTTACAGATCGATATTCACCCCTTAAACCGTTACGTATATTTCAAATTAATTCAAAATCGTGATTACAAATACAGTTAGTTGCAAAACTGAGTCAATATTAGCACCTTAGTAGAATGTAAATAAGTTGATGATAGTTAAAAGTATTTTTAAATGTTTAATACGACAAGTACTCCTTGAAATTTGCTACAAATACTCCTACCAAATGATTTACCTGTCATTTACAGTTTTTAAGTAATTTAATCGTAAAAACTGTTGAATTTATCTTTTTTTATTTGTCTAATATTTTAATTCTCTCTGTGGCAACCCGAAATAAGGACCCTGATAAAATTAAAGAAATTTAGCCTTTTTAAAATAAGTAGAATATTATTAAAATCGGACATACTTTTGGTGGCAGTTATTGGCAACATTAGTTCGGTGCACGGTTCACTTTTGCACCGAGACAAATTAGCCATACAAACTGGTTGTTAGTTCACTATGGTAGGGGATTAAAATTCTGCAATAACTAGAAAACTACGTCCCTGATTCAAGCAGTTGATACCTCATTTTAAAAAGAATGGAATTCTCTATTTTAAATAGTTGCCATAGAGATAACTAAATTACTAGTATAAAACATAAATTGATTTTTTAGTTTTTGGTTCATAATCTTTAAAAAAATATAAATGACAAAAAACTATGTATACAGCAGTTTTGTAGCTTACTTCAAGGATAACTATTCTGTACTAAGCATTTGAAAATAGCTTTGATTGTCATCGACTTATTAACATTCTAATAAGGTGCTAATATTGACTCAGTTTTGCAACTAACTGTATATAAAGAAGCAATATCCTATACTATTAAACTAGCAAAGTTTAATAGTATAGGACATTGCTTGTTGAATATTATAAGATTATAATTATGATCTCCACCAATCCTTTGAAACATGCAAAACTACTTACCCATTTAGGAAAAATAAAGCCTTGTGCTGTGTTGTGCTGTAAAACTCAAAACCCGTGATAAGCAGTGAAAAGATTTGCATACATAATATTAGGCTAGTATCTTAACTGTGTTATAGAAGAAAATGTGGAAACGTGTAACCAACGGCCTGGTCACGACCTTGCGCGGCGAGCGGCGAAGACCAATTCAGAGATGTATGAAACATGCCACTGCTGACAAGCAGTCATGCCCAAGCCGTTATCGGTGGAAGATTATTCAGAGGTTTTTTAAATAAATCAAATCCACTGCTGACATTCTAGCAACTGACCCCAGTTCCATGATAAGTTCTCTAATGTTATTAAGATAAAATGAAATAGTCACTTGAAGGGCCGAATTAATAATTAAAAGGGAATTTATATTATAAATATATAAATGCTTTATACTTTAGAATATAAAGAAAAAAGTCTATGTTGTTTCATACTTATTTGTCACCAACTGGCATAACCTGTGATCCATTCAAATTCTGCCTTAACACTCGCATATTACATAAGGGATTTAGAGAATTTACTAGTGTTGGAAAAATCATTTGAACATGCGGGGTTAACTGCAAATAATATGACAATATTATTCGTTTAAATGATTTTAAACCATATTGTATGCAGGTTCAAATATTAAAAATTAAAATTATTGGGTTTAAGTAGTTTGAAACTTTTAAAACATTTTCGACAATAATCATATCATAGTAATTTAAAAAAAAGTGCCAAGTCAAAAAACATAAAGGCAAAGCCTAACAGTGCAATTTCACTCTTTTGTCTATAAATAATGAAACCTGTATGTTTTATGCAGAATTGAGCATTAAACACATTTTCACATGAAGTTGGCTTCAGCACCCCGCCATCCAGATTTATCAGTCCATCACCACACTCCATGGAAGACGAGGAGTTGCATTGATAGCAGTCTATAGCTACACCTAATAAGAAGTTGTTAGAAGAGTTAGTCCCAAGTGTATGTTATCATCACCAACTAATTGAAATACTTTGTAGTCCAGTACATTTTATATATTTATTTATTTATAATGCACAAGCAGCTCAAAGCAGATGCGTGCATTTCATTGTATGAAGATAACAAAGTAAAAATTAAACAGAAACACAAAATATAAATAATATATTGTATACTTTTAAATGTTTTTCCAGTGTGTTTTGAAACCAATAAGAGTATATGTACAAAACGAAAATCATGCCACACCTCAACATACTTCATTTAGTCACTATTCATAAACTTTTCCAGTACCAGTATGTTAATATAATTTATAAGTTGTTAAACTATTTGGTCTCAATTTTTAATGTTAGTAATGAGCAAAATCCTAATACAGAGAATTAACGCATTCATTGCCGGCAATGCATATAAACATTTTTCTGACTTTAACCTAGTGCCTTAAATGCAATGTGTTTATACAGAATATGTGAGCTTTATACAATACATTCAATGTGGCACCTAGAAAATGACCCAAGCAAAGGAACGGCAGCGAATGCGTTTAGTGAAAATAAAAAGAAAGTAACCCATTCAATTCCCCTTAATTAGAACTAAGCAACAGTAAATTATCTGCATTAGTAGTTAGTTACTGTAAGTAATCCATCTCCCGGTGAGTTAGGGGGTATTTCGACCCTGAATCTCACCTTCGTACCGCCCAACATGTTTTATACAGTACTGGGCGTTATGAATAGTAGCACAGTCCTTAGGTATGATGTCTATGTCGTTATCAAAGTACTCATTGCACTCAAACGGGTTTTCAGAGTCCGTCCCCGAACACTGATAGCAGTTTATCGAATCAACTAAAAATAAACAAAATATAAAACAAACGAAACTTAAAAGTTTTAGTTTAGAAACAACGCCCTAAACGTACCTGTTTTTAATGATGTTAACGTTAAACACAAGAATAGTACGGATTGACGTATACCCTTCATAGTTGCTAAACAGTTTTAATTCAACTAACAAAAGAAAATTGTGTATTACATTGGAAAATCGATATTAATAATTAAAATTTACTTTCGATATTGGCTAGTAGAGTACAAACAGTAGTGCCACAGATTGACATCATTTGCACTCAATCGTTACAAATGTTACAATCACAGATTAGAAGGTACAATCTTTACGAGTTATGAACTTCTCTATAGTCTATGGTTAACATAATAATTTAACCGTTTGTCAAAAGCGGTCCGTATCACGTTTAAAAGAATCGTAAAGCGACGCTTAAATCGCGTAGCCGTCAAAATGAATCAATAAATATGAATCCATACAATTTAAGCTCCGGGCGATAAAGATAATATTAAAAATATTTTCTTGGGAAGGAAAACGTCTAGTGGCCCGTTTTAAGAAGCTACAAGCAAAGAGTAAGGTAGTTACAAATTACAAGCGGAACTCTCTTTCTAGCAAAAGGAGTTAGAAAGAGACTTCCGCTTGTAATTTGTAACTTTTAGCGTCGTGAAACGGGCCTCAGACCTAGTTTTTTATAATATCTACAACATAGGCAAAAATCGGAAATATCGGATAAGGTTTGAGGGGAAAAGTTTGCAAGAAACCTGCAGCTTTTAACGCTGACTGTACACTGAATAAACAGAGTTGATACTCCAACACTGATGTGAAAAGATCAGGAAATCAAATAGTATCAACTCCGTTTATTTAGTGGACAGTCAGTGTAAAAAGCTGCAGGTTTTTTGAAATTGCCGCTGATTCTCTGGAACAGCTTTCGTATGCCATACTCTAGATACAATCTGGCAGTTTGGGCTGTCAAGTTTTAAAACTAAGGCCTATAAAATAAATGCTTAAAAAAACAAAAATCCGCCTAAAAAACGCAAAAAATAACTTCTTTTAAAAATGTAGGTTCCTACCTAATAGGTTAGTCCAACTGATGTCGGCTTTTTTTGTTGAAAATATTGTGGTCGCAGACTTCAGTTGGACTAAACTATTAGGTAGGTATTATATAATTATACCTACATTTTTAAAACAAGTTATTTTTTGCATTTTTTAAGGCGGTTTTTTGTTTTCTAGAGGTAATGCTCTAGGATTAAAAATCTTTTATTTGATCTCAAAAGATCTCATTATGAGGCGAGATATTTCACTTATGTTGCGATAGGGTATATGTTTAGGTACTACTGCACGTCCATTGCAACTTGAGAGTGAACAATGTATTGTTTGTCATAACATTTCACTTATCTTTTGACAGGTGTAATCCCAGTACAATTTGTCATATTTTGTAGGATCATAGGATAATTATTTATATTCAAAGGTATCAAAATGAGTTCCTATAATTAATAATTAATGCCCTATTTGATAGTTCTTCACTCGAACTCAAAACTTTCAAAAGTAAAAATATGACCCCCTCCCTCGCAGACGAACGCGGGGAATGTTTTCCATACCTGTTTGACGGAAAACATGTTTCTTTGTTTTTAAACAAAAAACATTTTGGCCACACATCTTTTCTGTTCGAAAAACATGTTAGAGAGATTACAAACATTGAAAACACGGCGGAGCGGACGCGGCTTTAGCGAGTCGAGTGCAAGTCGAGTGTTTGTTTGATTTCATTCTTATTTTCTATAGTAGTTTAAATATTTATTTATTTGATCGCAAATGAGATGAAAATCTTTGTGTCATCAGCGTCGGGTTTTTTATATACTAGTTAGGAAACCCCTTCTTACGGTCCTTGGTGCACAATGTAACTACGTCTATGCTATAATTACTTCATTGTGCTGCGGCCACATCTGCAGTAATCTTTAAATATGTTTTAAAGTTAGGGATGCCAATATGGCACGAATCCATGCCGAAGACTTAGAAGTGGCAGCAGCGTTAAACTTGTTTCTTTGACTTTTCATTAATTATTAGTATACCGATAAACCGGACCGGGAGACGAGCTGTAGGTAGGCCTCCAACAAGATGGAGCGACGACCTTGTAAAAATCGCGGGAACGCGGTGGATGCGAAAAGCACAGGACCGGTCTGAATGGAGAGCCTTGGGGGAGGCCTATGTCCAGCAGTGGACGTCTTTCGGCTGATATGATGATGATGATGATGATGATACCGATAAATGAAATTTAAGTGTCTTCTTGTGAAACCTTTTCATAGTGCCTATCCTTTGTCTGTGTGCCTAAATAGCGGGTGTGGCCTGTAATAGGAGCAATAAATTGAGGGATCGTTTCCACACCACAAACGTAACAACATTTTATTCTACAACTTTTGAATATAACTTATTGTTAACTAAATATTAATAAAATTTGGTTTTTCAAGCAAGCAATGTATTGCGAAAACTACGAAGTGACAGTAGATGTCAACTAGACTATTGGATGGAGTACATTGAAAATGCTATTTAGTTTGTTCGGAAAAATCCCAAATAATAAATAACATATTTTTATAAAGTTGTAGAACAAATTTTTCTACGTTTATAAAGTAGAAAGGACCCCTCATTTTATTGCTGCTATTACAGGCCACACCCGGTATAACATGACATGACAATTGCGAAGGGGACCCTTTTAGCAACATTTTAAACTCCCTGTTACTTTCTTACGAATCAATTTCGCGTTGCGACTTTAAACTTCGCATTTAAAACTTCGTCTTTGGCTATTCCTTTTATTCTCGAACCTCAGAACGTATTTATATACCAGTATGTACCTACTTATGACTTCGCAATTGTCATGTCAGTTCACTATTAATTTGGTCAAAAAAGTTTTGGCGTCAAAGAGGGAACCCGTTGCTAAAAACATCACGTAAGACGAGCGAATAAGCCGAAGGTATAATAAACTCGTCTGAAATCATCAACTGAGATGTCCGTCTCGAGATAATAAACTAAGTATTTGGTAGTTTTTAGGTATCCGAAGTCAATCTCAGAACCCTTTACTTTCGCCATGTCCGACTTTTAAACCGCTCATTAAAATCAATGACGAAAAAAGATTTTTTTTAGGGGCTCGTATAGGTAGGTGGGTATTTATTTTTTACTTTACAACATCGTAAACGCAGATCTTTACGCACACTATAGAGCTCCTTGGGATCGGACTGCGTGGCATTACATTTATTAGCGTAACAAGTCTTCTGGCTCTACTTTGAAATCCGTTTTTCGAACTTGGGATCGCCCCTTCACTTTTTTGCCAATTAGTGACGCATTGAGAGAAAAAGGGATAGCAAGATACGAAGTTCGAACTACGGATTTCAAAGTAGAGCCGGAAGACTTGTTACGCTAAATGTAGACAGTTACGATGAAATGTAACAAATGATAACCCATCTCGAGTCCACACTCTTCTATTTTTTGTTCGATCCAGTTGCACCCGATTTATTTTATAATTACGTTAACGTTTTTAATAATTAGTTCTGGCATTATTTTCAAACTGCATCTTTTTCTCGAAAATCCTCGGTAATTAGGCCTGAGTAAGTAGCACATGGTGGCACCTCTTATTCGCCATTTTTTATGTCAAACCATGCGCCTATCACCCTGTATATACCTATTTGTAATCAGTAATCACGTTCTCGAAAAATGCACTAATGATCTCAAAAATAACAACAACGGTGTTACAACAACGGGTGAAGTTGTCATCTCCAGGAATATTCGGAATTTACCCGAGCGGCGCTCGGTCTTCCACGTACTATTTAATTTATAAGAATCAGGTTCCCTGTCCCGAAGCAATGTGCAGCATGCTTTCGACACGTCCCCATAGTAATAATAAAATTTAATTTAGTATTTTTTTGTATAAGACACGTCATAGTGATTGATAGATAGGTATACATATCGCACCTTCGGTAGAACAAGGGCACAATGTACAATGTGACTAAAGGAGAAATTGTGCTCTTGTCTGGTAGAACAAAGGCACCATGTACAATGTTACTGAAGGGGAAATTGTGCCCTTGTCCTACCGAAGGTGCGATATGTGTATATATTTAAAGATAAAGAAATCTGCGTTATTTTTATTTCTGGACTGAAGGCGCATGGACGATATACGAATAAGACCACCCATGAGGCACACGTGCCTCCTATCGTAAGACGGAACCTGTTAAGTGCTATGGCACCGAAACTAAGTTCATAAGGGCCGGCACACATACAGCAAAGCGCAGCACTGATACTTTGTCATTGCCAAAGCATTATCATCTTTGGATTAAGATAAATAAGGTCGAAATTAATTAACACCATAATTAAATTTCCGCAAGCGTATGCTATGTGATTGAGAGCTAATTATTTTCGATCTTAAACTATCTATCTTCAATAATAAAGATGATAATGCTTTAGAAATCAAGTGCCTTACTTAACAGTGCTTGACTCGCTAAGTAACATTTTATTTGTTTTATTTACATGCTGTATTTGTATGTGGTGTTCAATAATATTTGTATTGTATTGTGCCTGTACTGTGCCTCACTGTATGGGCTCCGGTCTAACAGTATCCAAAAAAATCGATAAGGTGTCGTAGTCGACCATGAAACTCCGTTACCACTTCTCGACTTTACTTGTATGACGTTAAGGTCCAAAAGTGGAACCTATAGGACTTTCTTGGTCAACTAAGCCTGTGTAGCGCAAGGATTTTACAACATAAACAGTAAATATTGATTCAGTTTATTTTTATATTGCTTTGACATCAACAATATGAATATAAAAATAGTTATTAAATAAACTAGAACCTACTAAACTACTCCGTATCGTCGTTAGATAGGTAAACTAATTATTTTACAAACTATGGACGTCTCCATATCGTTAAAGTATAAGTAAATAGTAGATTCCAATTATTCACAAATATATTTTAAACATTTCACAAACATTCCAACACGCCTAAACTATTTTTAAACATTCTCCAAAATGTATAATTAGATCACAATACGCATGAGCTGAAACTTAACTCATGTGAACTTAATTTGTACATTACACTTATGTATAAACCTATTTTAAATGCATAACGTACACTATACCTAAAAGTACGTAACTAGCAGGTAGTAACTAGTGAAAATTAATGTTATTGTCATCGACGTCATCGTACATCTTAAACACAAAGATTATAACTTTACTTTATTCATCACAACGTTGGAATGTAATCGATTACTACATATCAATAATATATTTAGAGTATTCATGTGTCTAATACACCCATAATTATATAAAGGTAAGTATCAAACATTAAGTAGATAGACATATGGAAATAAAAAAAGAAGACTAATAGGTAAGTATGTAGACAAATTCGTAATTTTAATTAACACTTTACGATTGGCACGTCGGTCCTTAGCAAGATGTTAACCTAGGTTACCCTATGTAAGATAACAAGAATACAGATTTATTGTCTTGAAAAGCAGAAGCTCAGTCTAATTAAATTGAGTTTGCGAAACCCCCGGCAAGTTTCAAGACAAGACATGATTTTGGTCCTAGTTTTTCTTAAAAACTACACCAACGTGTATCGGTGTGTCAAGTGCTACCAAAATCTATATCTAACTATGAATATTAGGTAGGAAGTATAAGGCATCTTTCTTGGCAGAAAGCTTAATGTAAAAGCGTGGCACATTCCAACCGCATTGCTGCCACTCACACTGCTTCTATCGGATGGATAACTATGGGCCGTATTTATAATCAGCAATTCAATCACCCTTGAGTTAAATCCTAGGCTCGCGTCAGAAGACGTGTACCTATTGAGATAGGCATCCTACTTAAGATCATCTTAATTATACGGTCTGGTGGTGGTGAGGTGGTAGGTCTAATTTGTTGAAGAAATTGGTGACCCAGGTCCTTGAGATGTTAGTAGTTGTTGAGTTGGGGTCGGAGGGGCAGCGAGCCCTCGACCCAGAAGTTCGGTCTCTCCATCATGGTCTGCCACAATGACTGCTCCTTGCCGACACTATCCATCCAGTTCACAGGAGCGCCCATGTACTTCCCTGTAAGAGACGAGGAAATTTAAAAATAAACCGACGACTCTAATAAACATATACATACATAACATCACGCCTTCATTCCCAGAGTGGGATAGGCAGAGCTACAGACATACCAATCACTCTAAAAAGACTTGTTGATAATTCTGTAACCACATTTTGCACAAGTAGGCTAAGTTGTTTACCAGTGCATTAGTGACAGGTGGCAAGCCCATCGCCTAACAATACTACAAGCCCTTATTCCCTTAGTCGCCTCTTACGACATCTAATAAGCTATTGTTTATAATACTAAGCTATTGTTTGTTATATACGATTGTCATTCAATTTGACAAACAATTTTATCCATACACGTATCAAAAGTCTTCTATAATGAGTTTAGAACCCGTTGGCAGTGTCCAACATTACCACATTCAATTTTGTTATCTGCGGTGCGTGTGGTGTGGTGGTGGGTGTGCTGGCGGCTGTAACGTAATGTTCTTATAACGATATCAAATATGATAAATCTCAGCCCGGCTAGGCGGCTGTGACCCTACACGGTAAATACTATATTGCCTTTGACGTGTTTCCGTATTGTCAACGTTTTGATAACTCTTATTTATTTGACAGTAATGGCGGCCGAATTAAAAAAAAACTAATACACGACAAACGCAAAATATTTTTAACCCAGTAGAATAGAGGCCCTGGTCATTTGCCCTCGGATTCCGAACCTATCTTAGAGTAGTTATAATACGTATGTAGACAAAATAATGTATGCAACTGTACATAATTACTTAATCAGGCTTTAAAATACTCTTGTGATATTATTAAACTCCGTCGGCTCGTTTTATAAAACCACACTCGTGTTTTAAGGCCCCTCAATTATGTATCAGTTGCATAAAACTACTAAAAGTTAACCGAACAAAAGCACTAAGCAAGACCACTAAGAACATCGGTTTAGTATAACAATACGTACCAGTTCCGAGTGATAATCTGACGGCACCCATAAAGTCGTTGCTAGCGAGCCGGTCGCGGTCCCACAGGCTGAGCTCCAGGGCCCTGGTGGATAGCTCCTGCATGGTGAGCCCCCGGTACATGAACGTGTGTTCCCAACGAGGGCTCAACGTACGCCGGCAGACGGTCGTCTTTTGCTTCGCTAGCCGCCCGCGCTCAGGGAGTAGGTAGCTGTAAAAATTAGTTAATTATTAAATGAACGTTTGTTAAATGGAACATTAAGCACGTAATAAAGTCTTTCTCATAAATTAAACGACCCACACGGCAGTTAATCTTGACAACCGCTATCACACTTGCACTCGCAACTGATAGAATATTTAAATATCGTCACTCGTGTTTCGAAGGAAAATTGAGATTGCCGTTAACTTAACCCTTTGTATGTCGGACGGGATCGCACACTTGCACACGTCACACATGATGCATCAAAAGTCAAATTAAAATTTAGATCGGTTATATTCGTTATTTACGTTTCATTCAATGAATGGCGGGTGACTACTGTGGTATGGTTTATTGGGATTGGAAAAAAAACATTTAAGACTCTTTTAGACTTGTTTTTAAGTTCAAATGTAACCTGCACTGATCAGTACTTAAGCAGAAAACGGAAGGTGTACTAGTCGCTGCATAGATATACCAACTGGAACTGGGTTAAAAGCAAAAATCAATTCTGTCTTTCCTAACCTCAATTTATAACTGTCTTATTTATAACTTCCTATAACTTTTGATGCGGTAGCCTCAATCCGTACCTTTTGCAGAAAACGTCTGCGAGTCCGTTGGGCTTAGTGGCAACGACGTTCTTGGCCTCCTTGACGAGCACGTGCAGCGTGCCCTTGGCGCGGGCGCCGGTCTCCGCCAGCTCAAACTTGAGCCCGATGATCAGGTCGCCGCGTGAGCCCTGCTCCGAGTCGAACTGCTCTGTCTGGAGGGATAGTACATTTGCAAAGGATAAACAGCGGAAAACAAATAAATTGTAAGTATGTTGCCGGCGTTCCTAAGTGATGTAATGATGAACATAATGTAAGAATAAAAGGCCTAGTGTTCATAATATAAAGAAATAAATACTTTGACGACACGTTGGCCTAGTTGGGAGTGACACTGCCTCCGAAGCCAGCGGTCCTGGGTTCAAATAAGACAGATGAGAACAGATATTTGAGTGATGAGCGCGAATACTTATTCCTGAGTCTTGCATATTTTCTCTATATATGTAAGTATGATTATCGTTGTCTAGTACCCATAGTACAAGCCTAGAGCTTAGTTTGGGGTTTGGGACTAGGTCAATTTGTGTGAGATTGTCCCCAGATATTTAATTATTTATTAACTTATGCATAGAAAAAATCCAACTCTATAATAATTATAACGATGATGATGAAATTCTCCTGTAGCTTGCGGAGCCAATTGTCGAAACGAGCGTGTAACAATAGATGTGTGACTAGACTCACCCTCTCATGCAACTTGTACCACATGGGCGCGGCGTCATCGAACACGACGTCGGCCAGCGGCAGCGTCACCTCCCCCAGGAAGTCGTTCCTCCCGAACATGTCCGCGTGCCACACGCTCAGCCACAGTGTCCGCGCGGACAGCGAGGCTAGCGGCTGCACAAAGCTCAGGGTCTCCTCGAACACGGGGTTTAGAGTGTTCTTCTTCACTTTAGTCTTCCGTTTGCCAGACTTGGACTTGTCTGGTAACAAGTACACCTGGAATTTGATGAGGAATCTTTGAAGTTACATCTGATATGGAAACTGTAGGTGGAGAAAAGGTTACGTCGACCTTATGCGCTTCTCTTCCTTTGATACTGTCATTACTTGAATAATGTGTATGTGATCACTAATTGCTATAGCCTACTAAAACCTATTGTCGTGAACCTCGGAACCTTTAAAAGAAAAGTCCTCAATTCTAACTTCTATCAGAAGTCACGCTACATGAGAACAGGCCCATTGTTCAGTTTTAGACAGGTGATCGTGTCTGTTAAAAAACAGATTATCCACACCGTGCGTCAAACGTTGCAAGTCAATTTTGAATTCTTACCTTAACATATGGATCAGACCGATTCCTCTTGGTGTCGACTGGAGCGAGGTCCCTGCAGCGCCGCAGGCCGACCTCCAGCGCGCCCAGCCGGTAGTTGTATAGCAGGGAGAACTGCACTTCCCCGCGGACCGTCACGTTGCCGCGCGTGCCTTCCCCAGCACCAGAATACACTGACGCCATGGATTCGGACCGAGCCTGAAATGGCAATATTAAAGAGTCAATCAATGAGATAACCCGCTTTATATAGTGCGAACTAGATTTGAATTATTATAATGACTGAATTTATATATTTTGTGGGCTGATTACGATACTGCTGCTATTTAGAAATTATTCTGTCCGATGGTTTTAAATACAAAACTTACTGGAAAATCATTTAGATTTAGCGGTAGGTATATCAACTTAACCTCATGCCCAGAGCTAGGTACAACAAACAACGGGACATTCAGAGCTCTTACGGAAAGCCAAACTTTTTACAATGCATGCGAGTATGATGTCTCGTTGATCTCATTTTAAATGCATAACAAAACACAGTGTCGGTCCAAAATGCGAATAATTGTATTGTTATAAAACTTACAGCTGCGAAATGTTTATATGAAGTAAACGGATGTTTCCACAAGTGCGTCCTACGCTGCCCTGCTAACGGAAAAGGCAGTATCTAAAATTCTATGGTCAAAGCAGATTCAATCCTATCTTGTTGGTAATAAGGTTGCTTTTGCTACAGGAGTTTTGTCTGAGATACTGCCTTTTGTGTTAGCAGGGCAGTACGCGGTGATATCCCACATCGCCTGCTTTCGGGTGTCAGTAATGTGATACTATTAAACAAAGCCGTATGCCACATGTTTGTTTGTGTACCTACATGAAGGCCTTGTCACGAGTTTTATATTAAAATTCGATTCGTCAACATTAACTCCAAAACATTAATTTTATATTTCCTTAGGACTTTTCTGTTTGCACAACGTTTTCTCACAAGCCAGAGAAGGTGTCAAAGTAATCCTATACAAATTCGGAAGTTTATGACGTATCATAAACTTCCGAATTTGTATAGGATTAAATATGGCTAGCCAAAACTTGATTATTTCAAGTGCTTTTCGTCACTAAATGGTGCTAACTACTGTGATATATTTCAAATGCTTTTCACTTACAATGTATGTAATAAAAATTAATTGTATTGCACTGAAAATAAACTAGGTACATTGATATAACTACTTAGCTTTTCATATTAATTTTTAGTGACGATTCTAAACACACTATAATTTGCATAATTTACCCGTATAAAAATATATACCACCTATCTCGCTTGACAATATTAGTCAACATAGTTGCATAAAATTATGGTAGTATCAAGTTACCATTCCAAGATTACATAATTATAACTATTTATAACCCGGGAACTAATTTAAGATTCAAAATCGTTAATGTCAGTGAAGGCGTACGAATACGTTAAGGGATTTGAAGTATCATTATAAATGTATAAAACAAACATATTGACAATAATAAATGGAATAGTTAAGTATAGTAATGAATTAGATCAATCGGTCAATTATTTCATAAATGTCTCATAAAAATCTTCCTACATAGTAGGTTTCCTGGTTAAACTTTTGTAAGCAACATAACCAGTTTTGTAAACGCAAATAGATTGAAATATAACTGAGATATATATGGTAATTATGTAGGTATTTCGTATCGTTATAAGTATTATCGTTTGGTGATAAAAATCTGTTGTGTTGGTACAAATAACAACAGATAGCGACGTAAGTGGGTACTTAACGTTTTACTTAACTCTAAAACGACTATAGTATAATTAAGTTACCTACCTTCTTTTATCTGTTCGGCTTTTCTAGGACAACTTGTAGTTCAAGTTAAGTAGGAGACATCCTACATATATACATAACATCACGCCTTCATTCCCAGAGTCGGGTAGGCAGAGCTACAGACATACCAAAAACTCTAAAAAGACAATTCTGTAACCAAATTTTGCCAAACATTCTAAGAAACATTCTAAGAGATCAGCAGTTCCAAAAACTAGGATAACTCGTCACTTCATCGAATTTCACTTCATCGAATGTATCATTTCATCGAACGCAATTTCTTCTCAAACCATAATGTTTTCAGGGTATCTTAAACATTAATTACGTAGGTTAGGTTAGATGTTTAAGATACCCTGAAAACATTATGCTTACAGGAGAAAATAGCGTTCGATGAAATGATACATTCGATGAAAGGCGTTTGGATGAAATTATAGACACTCATTAAATAGTGTGCATATATTAATAACACGGGAGTTTGTGATAGATGTCGGGATTTGTTTGTATTTGCATACAGATCGCGTGTCCCTCGCCAGTTGCACCGCGCAACGTACCACGGGCATGTGAAACGGGCCAGCCGACCGCATATGGCATTGAGTAATAACATTTTATCGTATCTACCTACACCGCGATACTTTATAAGGGATTAATATTGCAACATTATTAGCCAGTTGATAGCAAAAGCTAACAAAATAAAAAGTATTAAGTTTTAACGTGACCACATTGGAAACATATTTGACGAGTTTGATAATGACTTTTTAATCAAAAATCCGATGCTAATGAGCGGTTGATTAAACAAGTTCATTATATAAAAAACCTCGCCAGTTATCAACGCATTTGGTAGCCTATTTAGAAGGCAATAGAACTGGCATGAGTTTTCAGGTCAAGGTTTATATGGAAAAAACAATGTAGCCGAATTCTTTCCATATGGAATCACGGTCAGAGTGAGTTACATCAGGTCCATACAAAGTCACTCCGCAGAGCAACGCTCGGATATTCGGTCGGGTTAATGTTTTGCAAACGTTGTTCGCAGCGTGTCGCAAGACAAAGTAACATAATACAATGGCCGGCGCAGAAACAATACTCCCGTGCACTAACAAATGTTTTTACATAACTAAAAACTAAACAGTAATAATTAACAAACGGCTGGTTCTCGAATGCTAAAGGTTGCGGTTGAGATTGACTATTAGCTTGGCATTTAACACAAAGTGTTTAGCATTGCTGTAAGCTGTAATTGTAGTTGAGATACAAGCAAGTTAAATGCCACAAGAACGGTGAAAGTGCTTACTGTTTTCATTTACACTTCGTCAACATAATGTCTGCTGAAGAGGCTCTTGCCCTTCTACCTTATTTTACCAATACCAACCATGCTAGTACTCCGTTGTTTTGTGGCCGGTTCTTTTTTGAATTTTCAGAATAGCCTGTATTACATAATTGTGTGTTCGTGCCCTTCAACCTACAAACGCACCGAAAGTGGTAGCGGGTGTAATCTGTAATGTTTGATTTGTATAAACGAGTTCGCACCGGCAGAAAAAATACCTAGTTCTTTGCGTAAAACTCCCTCCGCATACAAACTAATCAACATGGGCAATAGAATCATTGATATTTGTGGCTATAATAACTTATTACCTGAAGGCCGCTCCTGTTGAGGGAGAACCGGTCGCCAAGGTCACGCTCGTGCGGCAGCGGAGAGTTGGACCGCCGCGGCAGCGTGGCGTGCCCCGGCGACGTAGACTCCGATATGTACGTCTCATCTGGAACAGGGAACACTTCGTCAGCTATAGAATAATTATCAGGGATTAGAATTATGGGCCTGATTTCCCGGAGTTACGAGGGTAAGATGATAGAAGATTCAAAACCTGAGCGAAAACAAGAAACAGCCCTAAAAGGATGATAAAAAGAATAATCGTTTTAACATATAATTATATTAATTATAAGTAGGTACCTACTAAGTATTTACTGAAAGGCAAAATATTCCACTCGTCTACGTTTGATTTTTAAATACTTTTTGGGCTAATCGTAAATAAATTGACGTTATTATAACGATGTAACTAATTTAGATAAATTGTTTTTTTGGAATTTTGTATAATTATGTACACCATTTAACACCGACATTAAATACCCTTTATATTTATAGCCTTCATTTTATAGAAAAATGTTATAAAATGTTAGAAGTGCGTATGATTTTAAATAGATCATGTAAACTGGTGAGATAGAACTCGTGAATCAGTGCCCATAGATATATGGATGTGGTAGAAGAAATTTAGTCATTAGAAACGTGGACAGAATATGGTCGTGGCACAACGTATTTGATTCTGTGTACCGTCCTCGTTGTCCAATTCAATCCACTCATCGCGTTTGAGCTGACGGCACTTTTTACCCCGCGTCAGGGAGTTGTCACACCACTCTAACGATTTCAAAAAAGAGTCCCGACACGCCAGAACATCGTGAATGAATGACATCTTCTCACCAGATTTTAACGTACTGCAGCGACTGTTATTTGGAGAGTTCTTCGGTGGAGGACTAGGCGGCTTCCTCCTCACTGTACATTTCGCCATGTTTAGACTGATTGAACTCGAAATTTGCTCGCTGTGGAGCAACAGTTTTGATGAAGACTTATAGAGCTCATCATCTATCGCTCGGGTGATGGTCAAGGAGGGAATCGATTGGTCTTCTAGCTTTGGTGGTTCTTTGTTTAACGTGTAACTATTGCCTGTTGGGCCAACTAACGCAGAATGTGGATTGTCTAGAGGAGAATCACGGTGAACGTCATTAGTTAAACGATGTTTAGATGACGATTTACAGCAGAAACAGCACCAACGACATAAACACTCGCGGAAGGACATTCTGCTTTCAACAATTGCTCCACTATTTATAGTATAAATATCAACAGGTTGATAATGCGCTGTGGGAGATTGTTCTCGATTTAAACTCCTATTTTCGAACGACAAATATCCTGAATTAGAACTGCCCCTCACAGTTGTCATTATTTAACTAAAAACCGCACAAAACACAACCGGTTACATTTAAATATTATCACGGTATGGTTATTCATTAAACCTTTTTCACATTTTATCGTATCCTGTGCTCGCTTTGTTTTGTTTCCTGTTAGTGCCGTATTAGCGATAGCGATAGCCGACCCGTTGCAGCTAAATACGAGTACATTAGCTATTGCAACATTGAATGAGACTGGGGAGTTAATGAAATGAATGTGTCGAGTGCGTTATGTCGGGAAGAGCTACACATTAAGATACATTGATAAATCCTACAGAGAAAATACGTACCACCAAATGTAATTGGTCTTTGATGAATAGATAGCGTGCTCCAACGGGTTTGTTTATGAAATACTTTTGTTGTTGTTGATGTAGGTGTGTTCAAAGATATCGAGGATGTCGCTGTATTTCTGTCTCCAAATATAAGAGTAGGAAGGGATGACTTCAAGTTTCGACGGATAGGGAATTTGTTTAAAGATTCATTTTGCAGATTAATTTCTGGAGTGGACAGCTCTCGAACGCGATCTTTATTCTCTGCAGCAGTTGAGGAAGATCCTGCATACCCAGATTCTGATCCAGTAAAACTTTCATTGTCAATTTTATCGCTCGTCGGCGATGTTCTGTCACTTTTAGTGACAATAGCACTGTCAGTTTCGTCACTTAATTCTTCAATAACGTCATCATCCTTTTTACTGAATTCCACTAAAGAACTGTATTTATGAACATCCTGTTTTGTTGGACTTGTTTGAACCAATACCTTACTCACAGCATTCACGTGCTCAGGCGTTTTATTTAGTACTGGTATTTTTTTATTTCCAACCGGCACGGTTTTAAGCTGCTGATTTATGTCATCTGGATAATTGTGTTTATCTAACCTAGTTCCCGTTTGTTCCTGATTTTTGCTCATTTCAGATGTCTCTTTAGCTTTATCTAATGTAGTTTTGACTTTCTGGTTGGTATCAGTTGATAAATATTTAGTTAAAACACTTCCACCAATATCAGTAGACTCAAAATTATTCTCAAATAGTTTTGGTTTCATTGAAACTTCTTTTGGTTTGAACTCGTGGTGGTTACCTGAAAGAGTGTTTTCGTTTTCCTTTTGAATTTCTTGAATACTTTTATCGAACTCAGGCGACTTTTCAAATTCATGAGATACATTTTTGAACTCCTGATTAATGTTATCTGTGTAATTAGTTTCAGTTTCTTGCAATAATCTTTCATCAATCTTTTTAGCCACAAAGTAATTTTCACTTACTCTCTGTTTCAACGAAACAGCCTTGGGTTTAGTTACTTGAGATGCTAAGAAAGAATATAGTCGTAGTGTTTCTCTATGCTGTTTTCGCACATCAGACAAAGGAATCGGTTCTTTCTTTTGATACTTTCCTGTTTTCAAACAATTCCAACAAGTCACTTCCTCGTCATTATCAGTAACTGCACTATTTCTTGTATCAGCAGTATTTGTATTTTCAGCCTTCATTTTTTTTAAACACTTGATATGCTATCCGCGTATAAAATGCCGTCCAACTGAATCAATTCCGTCTGACCGGGCCTTTAAATAACTTCGTTGTTCGATCCTTCTCGACAAACGCGTTTATGTTTTTAACGACCTTAATGATATTGAGAAAAATGTTACGTAACCTAAAAAACAGCTACATTTGAAGTAATTATTTATTCAATTAATTTAATGTTCTAGATCTGAGATATATGACGACGCCTTCAAACCGGTCATATTATGTTAAATGCCAAAAGTTATTAAACAGTATGAAATAACATTTGGCATTGTTTTTTCTGCATCATAATAATTTGTTCCAAAGGCCTTGCTGAGCTAACTCAATCCACCTTACAACAAATTGCCAGTGTCAAGAGATCAAACGAATTCCTTCCAGAGTCAGTTTAGTAGGTACCTAAATAATACATGAAGTATCTAAATTTATACAAATTGATGTGGGTGGGATGGTGGTAATAATCAACATTTTTTTTTAACGCCGCTTACCTTGGTAAGGTCGTTTTGCTACTTAACTACGGAGATTTCAAAGGGCCATGATGCAATGAAAGGTTTGGTAGCAGTTCTTAGCTGGCTTAGGCCGGAAAATTTACTCGTTTACGTGTTTTATCTTATATAAACTGTTAGCTATTCTAAATTCTGTATTCTGTGTTCTGTATTTTTTTTTCTGAGGTAGGTATCCTTTCGATTCTACGTCGCGTCGTAGAATTTTAGTTGCACAGCAGGTTTTTAGTATACGCCCGATAAAGTGCACCAAACCAAGTGCACTGGACTTAATACTGCTCTCCTAAGCAAATAAGCAGTATTTCAAATTCAATAGACAAAGCAGATTCAATCCTATCATATTGGTAATAAGGTTGCATTTGCTACCAGAGTTTTTCCTGAGATACTGCCATTTGTGTTAGCGGGGCAGAAAACACATCACTAGATGGAGACTTACATTGCATGCGGATCCATTTTATAAGTACAAGATACACACTAAAAGTAACGCAGCGAAGTGTCGTATTGCCTCGTTGGTAATTTCCCTGCCTGCGAAGTTAGCGATTCCAGGCTTGATTCCCGGTATAGGCAAATATGAGCACGCGTATTTCGGTATAGGCAAATATGAGCACGAGTATTTGTTTCTGAGTTTTGGATGTTTTCTACCTATCTTTCAAATCATTACTCCTCAGGACGGATGCCATAACCTTCTTAACTAGGCTAACCCTTAATAATAATCTTGACCGCTATAATGAGATAATAATGGATCCAAGTCGCTGTCTAAAACTCAAACAAAAGAGTTACAAATTTCTTAATGAAATGAATGATTTTCTTACAAACTACTTTATAAATTATACCTACCCGAAATACCCGCATGCTACTTATTTAATAAAATATTTAGAAATTGTTGCAGAATTAGTGTAATTTGACATGTTAAACTCTGTTTTATCATGGGATAAATAAATAAATAAATAAAATACTTTAATAAATTGCCATCTTATTACACTGAGCACTCTCTACTTCCGGGTCTTTATTCCTCTTTGTATTAGCTCATCTGGCTTCGATATCAAAAATATATTGTTAATGAGAGGTCAGCTAAGAGCTGTCGATCATAACAGCAACAGTACGATTACGATACCTAATCAAGATGGGCTATATAAAGTAAAATAGCGACCGAGAAATGTCTTTGTTGCAACATTGCGTAATAATTACAAATTATTTTGTAACAGTAGCGGAATTCCAATAAGTAGTTGTAGTCAATTAGCTAATCAGCACTAAAACAAATATTAAAGAACTCGGTCTGTAGTGGTCATGCTCCATATCTTCGTAACTACATAAGATGAATATTCAAACAAGTTGTCACTGTATTTTTTTAAATAATTCCTGCTATAAAATCACTAAAGTCTCTATGATAAAATCTTTAATAATCGCATTGGAATCAGAGAGCCGTCAGTGCCACCAAAATGACAGCTTTGAGACTTTCTTTTGGTATGACGCAATGGTTAACTGTCAAATGTACCGCAACAGCTCATATGCAAAATGGCGCTAATGCAACCACATGAACTGCTGGTGCACTCGTAATCATGGGTCATTAGTTGTGGAATCATTTGTCATTAGGTATGAAGTCATCTATTTCACATGCCAAGAGAGATGTTGGCGGATATTTGGTAAGAAACAGCATGGGGGGTTTCAGAAATTAGTAACATTAATTAAAAAAGAACTGTATGTACCTTATCCCATGCAAAATAGGTTGATCCTATTTTGCAGGATCAATATAGTTCAATTAAATTGCAGCGACACGATGTAAAACTGTACACAAATGAGGAAAAATAAGGTGCGTTGGTTTGGAGAAAGTCAATTTGTTTGGGTGTGCCGTAAATTTAGTTGTCAAAGATTGTGTACCTACGCCCTAAAACATTATTTTCGTTTTTAATACGCAGGCTAACTTATGGGCATTATAAATGACAGAAGAATGAAATGCTTATCAAGCGATTGTGCCTGATTGGTTGCATCGTTAACCAACAACGCATGTGTATTCATTCGACTTCTAAATCAACAGAACCGTAACTTTGACACGTTAATTCGTATCGATGAGGTCAACGCTTTAGCAATGCAAACTGTTAAATGATCAATAGATCCATGTGACGGCCGTGGCCTGAATGCAGTAAATACTAATTAGAAAATTAAAGGTAGCCATTGAGCAGTGAAGACAATAGCCGCTTGGGTCAATATACGTCAGAGCGACCCAATTAGGAAAGCCTTTTGCTTGTAATGCTATCTAAATTATATATACTAATAAATGGTGAGAAGCATTTATTTGTGGCTAATGAATATTGAAGGATCACTCACTCACTGGTCACTGTAAGTTCAAACACCGGCAATTATATGAGGCACAGCATTGGGCTCGAAAATATGTGACATGTCTCTCCACTAGAGGCATAAAGAGCATATTAGATATTTTTGTGCCTTATGTTGAATACGTGATATAAAAAAATGCTAATGCCAAGCTGTGAATCTTTATTTTCTTAATCTATCAATGTATAAAACTTTTAGTATAACTCGGTAAATGGTAAATTTTATATTCTGGCGCTGAATATCTTGAAAGGTGTTTGTATTAATAAAAGAAAGTGCCTATGAGTAAAAGCGATGCAATAAAATGTAAATGGTAAGAAACTCGATTCGACCGATTTAAAATAATAAGTTACTATATTTAGTAGAACGATTACGAGCTGTAATACGAAAAATACAGATGTTAGTGAATAAACATACGACATGCATCGTTATTTATCATGCTTTCTTAGTCAGCTTTTAGAACCCATCGATAAGCTAATTGAGAAAGCAAGACGAATAAGAACTTATCCGTCTAGATACGATGTCGATGTCATATGATTATGCGCTAACTACACCTGTACGTAGGTATTGTTACATACGAGTTTTTTTTAATTATATCGCGGAAAATCGATAGTCATCGACGTAATTTCCAATGACTGACGTCAAATCAGTCACAGGCTTTAATTTAAAGCTATAAATATGTCATTATCAGGCTTTCGATACTGAAACTATAAAACTGCCATTAAGGCTCCGCTTTTATTTAAAATTTGCTGCTGACTTAGCGATTCCGTCATGACGTAACTTTATAGATGCATTTCTTTTTACATCTAGTGTTTTTGGTAGGTGATAAATATTGGGTAGTCAGTTTTTTAAGGACGTTATGAAATCGACTGAAGCTCCCAAAAATGGGCACTGATAGCGTATTTTATGAGATAAATCAAGCGTAAATGATGATTAATACCATAGATGACCACCGGGATTAATGCCTAATTAGAGATATAAATAAATATTTTGAGAACGAGGGCAATTCCGAAAACTAAGAAAATCATCAACATAAACTACCTTTTCGCACACATTTATTTACTTAATGCTACCTAAGATTGACTAGACTACTTATGTCCGACCGTCTATCCGGAACATGCAATGCCCATAACTCGTACATTAGATCCGATTATGTATGCTGATGCTAGGGTTGGCACCAGCACTTTCTTTTATATTACTTAATTCACAAGAGAAAGTCTCGAGAAATTTCAAGCGTCGTAAATAGTTTACTTAAAATTGGTTGAGTATTGCGCTCGTTCTGAAGTTGATGTTAATTAAGCAATGTTGCCAAGTTATGAAAAAGAATTAAATCATTACTGTAAAAAAGGAATAACTTCTAAGCTTCGTTAAAACCAATATAATTATTATTTAAGTCAAATTATAACGAATAACGTCAGTTTAGAACTAATTAGGGTTCTAAATAAAATAAATCTTTCAATACTGACAAAAGAAAGAGTCAAACCCAATTGAAAACATATTTTTTTCTCAAGCCTATAAGAACCATTATACTAGTGTAAATTTTGTAAAAATACGTCTAAATTTGAAGCTGAATAACTACACCTTATGTGGAATCATACATAATTATTTGTCTTAGTAATGATATGTTTTCTGTTACTTTACCTTATCTTACCATTTATTAAGGTTATAATTGAAAAGGTATAACTCAAGAAATGCTACTAGACTTTATTTACACATTCAGTTCTGACTACTAAATAAAAAAGTAAAACCTGGTATAAATTAATACAGCGTGTAAATTTCATACGGGCATATATTTTATCCAGACGTAGTTAACGATCATACAAATCATGTGAGAAAGATATTTTGTCCGTAACTTTTGTTATTGAGGAGTAGTTAATTTTTTTAAAGTTTATCTTAGGAGCAATGTACGAAGTGTGCGAGCGTCCATCGGTCGTCAATGTATCGCCTGTATCCAAGTGCAAGGGCGAAATGTGTGGAAAATAAATACCAATATCAGGCGAGTGAACCGCCTGCATTAATGACCGAAATTTTTGACTTTCATGGGCGAAGTAAACAAATGGCGAACCATAACAATTCGTGAGCATAACATGACTATTATGTAGATGCTTTAATTTAATTGGCGCAATGTCATACATTGCTTGCTGAATTAATTAGTAAGAAAAAAAAAGAAATACAACTAATTTTGCTGTTACACACCTTTTTATATTAATTAGGATGTATATGAACTATTGTTAAAATATATGCCCGTATGAAATTTACACGCTGTAGATACATATTTTATTTAATAACCAGTAAGTCTGGGGTCTCTTTAAACGTTGAAATACTCTTTTGATTAAAAGTCATCGTCTACCTTATGTGCAAGTTCCTAGTTATATAGTTGATCATATTATTTTTATTAAATAAATGAATGTGCCTGCGGCGCAGCCCTGCGACGCGATCCGCGGCGCGTGCGTCGCGTGACGGACAGAACAGTAGGCGCAGAAGGTTACAGTCTAGCTGCCGAGTTGTGTCACTAGCTATAGTAGCTATTTATCCTTCATATGGCAATGATTTTACCTATTAAGCTGATGCTGTCTAAAGTCTAATCTATTAGCTACCCAATCAGTGTTACTAGTAGAAGAATACTTGCAACCTTGAATATGGTAGCTGGCCAAACTACGCTATAGGCTTTCTGTTTTCTACGTGTGTTTGTTTCCGCGTATCTATGTTTTGTATATAACCTCTTAAAATTATACGTTTACTTTTCTAAATAAAGCATAAATGCTAGATTATTATTAATCATAAACTGCTATATTATAGAATCTTAATTCCTTAAATATTATTTTGAATGAACCATTGGCGTTTAAAATAATAATAATTACTAAAAAATACTCGCTTGTTAAAGCGTATGACTTTTGTTTATTTATTATATGTTATTATTATTATAAATATTATTTTAAATCAAAATAACTCCGTTAGAATAATATTATTAATATTATAAATACTCGCTTATTAAAGCGAATGACTTTTGTTTATTTATTATACGTCATTATTATTATTGTTTCAACTCACAATCACTCCGTTAAAATAATAGCACAATTCTATAGAATTGTTAGCCACAAATGTACATGTTTTAAGTTTTTATCATCGTTTTTACTGCCATTAGGAAGGCATTTACGAAGTTGGAGATTATTAACATTATAAAAAAGTTGACAGGTAAGCTTAAGTCGAGGTGCCGAAACACGTCTTTGTAATTTACCTAAGTAAACAAAGGCTGGAAGTCCCAGTAGTGGGACAGCTCCCTCTCTTTATGGCCCCTCAACACGATTGCCCATCATGGGCCAGCGAAAGAGACGCATTCACACCTTGGAGCGACCAATATTTTGTTGTGTAACACTCTTAAGGTAATTATTGGTAAGAAAAATGACCATATCCTCTGCCTCTATTCTACTGCGTTAACTACGATATCGCGTTTGGCGTGTTTTAGAATCGTTTATGACTCTGTCGCCATTATTGTAAATGACTTAAGAGTTATCAAAACGTTGACAATACGGAAACAAGTCAAAGACGATATCGTTATTACCGTGTAGAATCCCAGCCCAGATTATTTGAAATCATTATCGTGCTGGTACATTAATCCACGCAAACTGTAATCCCTACAGCTCTTTAGCTGTAATGAGGAAGCAACACGTATAAAATACCAATTAAATGCATATAGAAAGCACGCCGGCGCAAACATGGTGGAAGTTTCCCATGGCAGCGTAGAAAGTGCCTCGGCTAACCTTACTGGTCTTATTCGATGCCGGTTATACAAGTAAACCTATAAATGGACGCACAATTACTTATAATTGTGTGATTTTTTCATTACTCTTGCGTTTTGGTATGGAATGGTAGAATGTCAAAGGGCGCTGGCATCCAACGCTAACCAATATCAAATTCTATGAATTAACTCGCCCCTCCGCTGCAGAATTCAGATTGATCGATCTCAACTCACTTAAAGAAGTGTGGTTGTGCCGTTCTATATAGCTCTTTTTGCTGCTTGTGCTTTGTTTTGCAAGAAAAGGAAGACTAAAAACTATATGAAGTAAACGCACTGAGAGCGGAGGCGGGGCGTTGCGGAGTGTTCTCATACTAAAGAGAGTTTCAAAGGCGTGGCAGAGGTGGTTTTAATACAGGAATGCGCCGCACTGCGCCGCCTCCGCTTTCAGTGCGTTTGCGATATAGAAAACTTTAATAAAACAATATACCAGTATTTTATGTGTTATACCAGTCATGCTTTGTCGATTTACGAAAAAAAATATTTGTACAATTCACAAGCGACTCATTAAAATTTCTAACATAAAAAATAACCCGGTCATCGTGAAATAATGGCTCGGCATCAATACAACACAAGTGCTTGTAACGCTAACGATGATGACAATATTAACTTGTAGGAGTCTGCGCGTGGACATAATGAAGATTACACTAAGTACGGGATCGAGGCTCAAATTATAAAAGAAAAAGTTACATTAAACTCTCATATGGTTTCACTAAACACGGTAAAAAGTAAGAGGTCTTTGTTTGATTAAACTAAACGTCGTGGTTGCTCACAACAATGTTCTATACACCTAGAAGAACCCTATTAGGACATCTGCAGGTGTTTAACGTACCTATTGATAGGATTGACGAGTCTTCATGTATTTAAACATTCTATCCCCCATACTCATAAACGTGGAATAACCGTGAGGTAGCTTATGCCATGCTTAGTCACTTTCTGTCAGATGCAAATGCCACAATTACAGATAAGGACAAAGCATAGCATCATGGCTATTTTTTGGAGCTATCGTGAGATTAGCGAGATGTAGTACGCCGTATTTTCAATACATTAATATCATTTAGTTTCTAATGGTAATTATAGTCTCACCCACTATGCTTTCAATATGTGACATGTTTTAAATAGCAACCGCCTACAAAAGTTTCATATAACTGCAAATTAAAAATGGAAAACTACGTTAATGCCAATTTAACGACACATTCTACGCTCATACAAAAGTTCATTAGCTGCGTATTGCACCATGCGCCTTATCTCCTCGATTATAACCGCTAAGATAAAAGAGTTGCGCAAGTCTGATGGCCATGTGTTGTGAGATTCAAAGTTTTCTCAATTGCGTGCGTACCCCAAACTTATAAACATTCGTTCTAACTCGATGATAATCATACAATATTTGGCGCTATATCGCATTCTTAGCGCTGACTGTTGACAAAACAAAATCTTCAGGTATTTACCTGATGGTAAACAAGTCACGTGACTATGCAATTTACAGTCAAATTCCTCTGAAGATATCTGTGGTTTTGATTGACTGTTGGCTTCTGTAATTTTAGTTAGTTCTGTAGGTTATGCTCTATTTCCTAAATATTGTATCAACTATCCAAATGTTGACATATACATATATGTAGTTTATGTAAGTTTAAGTATGTTTATTATGTATAATTACATGTCTTTCTATCTATTTATATAAGTATTTGAATGTATTAAGTAGTTTTGTATTTTTCTATGGTTCTTTTTTATGGTCTTTTTGGTTAGTTTTTGTTTTTTGGGTTCTCTAAATAAATTTGTACACCTGTTTACTCGATGCACATCCTTTCACTTTTCTCAATCTCTCAAGGGTTAGCTGGAAGAGATCCCTTAAAGGGATAAGTTCGCCTTTGTACATCTTTTTATTTTTATTCATTGTATTGTTTTGGTTTTTCTTTTGTACAATAAAGTGTTTACATACATACATACGTGTTGACTTTTAAATGTAGGTACGTTGATTACTGATCCACACAAACAAAACGAAAGGTTCCGAGTCGTGTCTGTAGGCGGTGCATGAATACATTATTCAGTATTCATTTATTAATAATTCAAGTTCATCATTGTATAACACAATTATTGTCATCAAAAGTAATAAAAGTACTTCAAACAATACTTAAATCGAGATTTTACTTGTTTATCGCAAACCTATACGTAATCAACATACGCCCGAACGTGTATTCAGAGCAGTTTCTTAAGTAGTCCATATTAATTCAACAGCAGGCGAACTCGGAAGGCAATGCAACATACCAACATAACGGCACTTAAACCTTGCGTAACAGTACATTAATCATTGCCAACATTAAAGGGAAGTTTCCACTAATCGCGGTAAAATTGACGCGATTGTAACGGGCCGAGATGGCTGTACTGTATTGTCTATGGAACCATTGCGTCAGCTGTGGTAGCCTCGGTTGGATACACTATTTATAATGGAGTCTGCGGAACTGTAATTAGATAAATTACTCCTACAGAAATGACATCTCGGCGTGTAGTGTTATAAATGCAAACTATTTAAATAACAACTACGAGTATGATAACTAATAAGGCCAATGCAATCCATTAATATAAAATAATACTAATTTAACAAAAATAAAACCCGTATGCATGTTTTGATAATGTCGTCTATATTTATGTTAAATACCCATTTTACATACGTTAGATGAGCCATTTTCTTTAACAAAAGTACCCAGTGGGCAGTGACACTTGCGACACTAAGACGAATTTAATGAGACACCTCGCTTTTCGAAATCGGGCCTTACGTTCAGTCTCAGAGGGAACAAAAAGCCATACAGATAAAACACACATTACCCTCTTTCTTCTGATGTCCAGTAATAAGGGGTGTTAAGGTTGCTACGACAGACCAAAATGGTTTGCTTGGTAAGGGTGAATTTAAATACTTCGCATGAGCAGCTTTATTATACTGGCAGCGTAGTCAAAATGTATAACGCTAAGTTAGCGATATTCGAAAATCTAAGAAATGTAGGATTGTGTAAGTTGATGACAGTTCGGTTCTCTGCCTTTTCGCCGACAAATCTTTCACAAATGCATCGCTTCGCAACCTATTCATTTGCCACCCCGCTTTTTTTTCTGTAACTACGAATATTTCAGGATTTTTGTAATACTAACCTAACCTATAGGGTTCTACACGGTGGTCCTGAAATAAATCCAGAACTATTTATAGTTTCGGAGAAAAAACGCGGGTTATCAAATGATATGTTTGTAAAATGAATCATTTGTGAAACATTGGTTATGAAATGATAGGATCCCTGACAGATCACGTCGAATGCTTATGTAAACTCCATATATTTCGTATCGATAGAATACAGAAACGTTAGCAGCGTATGCCGATTATGTCTGAATAACTTAATACACAGTACTGGATTACGATGATGATGATGTTGCCGGTTTCCAGAATGAACAAGAACCAACACGAACATCTTTTGATGTAGTCCAATCCTAAGCTGGACATTGTATAGATAAAAAAAACGTACCAGACGAAACAAGGTTTCCGTTTAGCTCAAGAAATACTTTTTGTCATAAAGAACTTTACAACTGTAACGAAACGATGAAAATAAACGATAGACATAACAGTAATCGGCAAGAAACAAGGCATTCTCTACGGTGCACGGCCACTCCTGTGTAATTTTCTATTTTCTTTTAAAAAACTTCCTATTCACGCCGGATGAACAAGAGGGAGATGTAGGGCTAGTGATTATCTGAAGCTCCCTCGCAATACAAATTGCCGGGAAGTTGGCAATAGTGTACGCTACTTAAACACAAGGCATAATTTCATTGTTAAGTAAAGAGGCAAACAGAATTAGACAAATCTTGCTAGAGATTATCACGACAACGCCAATACAGTATAAAAAGAGACTTACGAAACATTTCACTACCAACGTGCGTATATAGAAGTGATCGTTATTTTAGAACACTTGTTTAAGTGCCTTTTTATTAGCAGAATAAGTTAAAACAACTTCAATGATATTGTACGGTAAGTATAGTATTTAGAACACTATGTTGTACTTATAATATTTCCACATTGTACTTGCTCGTGTAGCAACGGCTTTTCGACATTTACTGCATGGCTGTTGACATTTCAGTCTCTTGACTGCTTATTATTATGCTATTATTACGTGGTTAGCCTTCGATAAAAACACCATGTCGTATAAATGAAAGTAATTAAACGCTCAAGCTGAAATCCCGTAGCTGTCAATTTCTTTTAATCACAATCATAAACACATACCTACAAATTTAGGTCCGGGCGTTATAACCCCCTAAATCAAGTCCGACCTCCACGATTTAAGAAAAACACGATTTGAGTTCTTATGAAAAATACGTCTTTATGCTCTAGTTTTTTTTTTTTATTTGTTAAGAATTTTTTTCTTGGAAAGGAAAACATACAGACTTAGTTTTTCATAATATCATATTCAATAATGGCAACGAATACCGCATTTTGTATGGAAATTTTCAGCTTAACAAGGCTGTTAATAACATATATACATACATACATAGCATCAGACCTTCATTCCCAGAGTGGGGTAGGCAGAGCTACAGAAATACAAACAACTCTAAAAAGACTTGTTTATAATTCTGTAACCACATTTTGCACAACCAGGCCAAGAAGTTTCTAGTAAACTTTTTTTGTATTAGTGATAGGTTGCAAGCCCATAGCCTAATACATAGTACTACAAGCCCTTAATAACCCTTATTGGCTCTTAATTAATTTTATTGAATCATCATTTCGCTTCATAGCTGAATCTTATTGCCGTATTGCTAAATTCAAAGGATGTCGTATTTTTTTGAAGAAAGTGCGGCTATGTAATTAAAAAATAAACAAGAAATGGTAATTAATTTTAATCAAATGTAGGTATCATCAAGTTATTAGCTCATAATCATCGTGCAACGGAAGTAGTAAATTAGTTCGATTACCTATTATCATAAATAGATGGATTAATTGGAAACATAAGCAGGTAAAAGCCGAAGTGAAAGCATTAACAACGCGTCAATAAACTAATCACCATAACATAGCAGTTAACCAAAATATTGCGAACACGCACACGCTTCCGATGTTAGTTTCTGCACTGTGAGTCACTTTAAGAGTGCTTGTAAGTATAATTAAAAAATCTCTAGTTCTAATTTTAGTAAGCCTCTTAAGATTGTGAATTATACCTAGAGAAAAATTTAATTCTTATCAAGAAGGGTTTAAATAATTTTCCCTCTTTATAACTTCTTTACAGCTACAATTGATTGCCAACCCTAACGAGTATTTTTATAACAAAATTTATTAAGCATGGTCCTTTGAACCGGATCAAAATATCGCAATCTGGATTGATAATTGAACTGCGTAGGAATTGAAAGAAGGTAATAGATGACGGGTTTTTAACATTTAAAAACGACAATCAGTACAGTAGGTATATCTTTAATTTTGTTTAATTTATTCAAAATGCGTCCCATTTAGCAAACGTTCAAACCAGTTGCACAAACATTCATCCAAGGAAACACCAAGGTACAGTCGACACCACAACTATCTGTACAGATAGCACTTTGCAAATATAAAACCAACTTTTGCTTCACGTTCAATAAAGTCTGTGTGAATTATATTGTAGATTTGTTGGCTCTATAGAAGTTGGTGAAGGCGATTGTACGTTGCGTGGTTTATAAATAACGTCTACACGTTTATTTATTGCCGGAGACCTCACGCATTGTACTTGTAAAGTCAAGGTAAGTACAAGCGGATGCGACTGGGCGCTCTAAACATTGGGATGTTCAGAGGATTTAAAGCAGTTTAGTTTGGTTTAACGGACCTCAAAAGACAACAAATTGGAACCTTTGCATTTAGTATTTAGACGAGTTGGTAGTCCTCGAGTGACGATTTAAAAAGGTTAGATAGGTATCAAACTGGTGAACTAGTTACTTACTTCTAAGCACTAGATTCTTATAATGTGGACACCTTTTCAATCTTCTGCAGAAACAGACTCTGGTAGCATGAAAGAAGGGCAATATAAACCTTAAGCAGCTTGTTCAGCGGCTATAGTAAAAAGAGCTAAACATAACTGTAACTGTTTTTGCCGCTTTAGTGTCATTTGCTTAGTCACTATGATTTGACACATTAGGATTTCACTTGTTTATGTATTTATGCAATGTACAGTTACACTATGACTAGTCTACTACGGGTAGTTTAGCTATCAAGGCTAGGACATATTTCCACAATACGAGGTATAAACCAATAAATATATTACAATTTACAATAAGGATTTAGTGAGAACTGTTTCTTGAAACAAAGTTTCCGTGACGGCTCTTGATCACCATTTATACAATCTCCTAATTTCTCGGTTGATTATTTCAATGATTGCAATACTTACGTTTCTCATTTCGCACGTTAAATCCAACAGTAATTGACAAAAACATATATTTGAATATAACATTATTGCGTTTAAAAAGAATTAACTTTTGAATAAGTTCCTTTTTTGCATAGTGTCACTGTTGGATTAACTGTGCGTTTTTTACTTGCTCGTGAATTATAATTTAATATTTAGTTTGTTTCCCCGTTTTGTTAGTCCGTATTATATTATGCAAAGTTTCGTCACTCAGAAAAACAAGTGAAGTAAGCTTTGAACTGTTTAATGTAATAAATACCGTAAAATGTTAAAGAGGAAGTAAATAACTTGCCTCGAAATGTCAGTGGGCAGTTAAATACTAAGCTATATTTTGCTAGACACATCCTTAAAAGACTAAAGTCATTAAAAGATCATACCTTATAAGCGTGAAGCGATTAACGAGTTTTCGCATAACTATTAGTTTATGTTAATCTTGTTTTATAAAGTCAAGGCATGGCGAAGACTCAAGGCTGCTAGATAAGTATGTATTAGGCATGCATCACGAATGAATACATTTAAAACACATAAAGGTTCTGAACCTTAACGTAGAATGAACGACACTGGATATGAACAAGAAATACACTTCCACAGAAAGGTACACACTATACAATAATTATTTTTATTTTAGTTTCTCTCTTAAGCCACTTTTACGATGTAAGGATCACCATGCGGTTTGTCGGCTTCAAAGTTGACCAAATAACCACATAGGCAGGTAGGTACACAAAAAGTAAGATGATATCATGAACAAACAGGTTCCTACGCTAACGTACTTTAAAACGATACCAAAATACCGGACATTTAAAAATACTTATTTAACTGATCCTGAGAGAGGAAAAACACTTTTAGTAAGTAAATTAAACCTTTGGTGGTAGTACATTGCTTACCTAAACTACGTGAGCGGGAATGCAACCATTTTAACATGTTGAAGCAAAATATTGAAACTAAAGAGCCAAATCAATTACACTACATTATATTCATTAAATGTGGATAACAACGTCATTATGATAATGGAACTTGCACGGGAAACACTATACTATCAATACAATAAATAAAATAGAAATGACTGTTTGATTATTTGTAATTTTAGGTTCGGTCAGTAAATTGATACACAAATGAATTCGTTTCATTTAATTAAATTGAATTTTGTTATAGATATATTTGAATGAAATGCATACAGTACGTAAAATCTATTCATACTTGAATCCTATATAACAAGTTATGAATACATAAACAATATATATCTCCATTAAAAGAAACAATCAGTTTCAACTTGTGTAGGATTAAAGCACCGAGCAAATGGTTTATACAAACAGCATCATAACGAATTAAGCAGATTGGGACAAGGTCCCTGTCCTCATTTCCTCGGCTTACATCACTTGGATAGCACGATACGCGCGTCTAAGTGACACACAAGGTTTTCTAAAGGACAATGGACAATTTCCATATTTCACCTTAAATTTATTTACACAAAAGGAATTGTGTTTAGAAACAACTGTCAAGCAATATACTGTTTCTATATATTTACCTGGACAACTTGTGGCTTAAACTTGTCATGTTTAAAAGATGAATAGTTATGGTTATTTCCGAAAATTTTTGGGTTACTTCATTCCTTCTTTTACTCAAAAACAGTAAATACATATTAAGGTAGAGTTGGTGTAAAGCAACATCGAAAATATTCCTTATGATGTGGAAGATCTACAAATAACATTACAAGTAGGTTCTCACATATACATGTGACTGCGCAGATAAGAGCGTTTTGAATTATTTCGATTCAAGAATTCAACAAACTATATGAAGGACTTTGAGCACTTGGTTCAACATTGGCACCTAGACAACACAAGATTGACTATTGTTCACATTGTTATTGTTGTGGCAGAAGAATAAGAATGTGGATTTTTTCCCCTTTTACTGAAAGAACGCAAGGCCAATGGGTATTTTTCGAAATTTGAAGTGGTTTGAGCGTTTTTTTTATCTATACTTTCTTAGGCTGCTGACCAACCAACAAAAAAAAACTGCGAGAAATGTGCGATAGTCCGTTCGACAGTGGCTAGTGATAGTTTACAAGTGACGTGCTTTCTCGCAGGTGTTTTCTTCCAGGTGGTATAAGACCTTATTATTTTATGCTTGAGCAGTATTTTGTGTATTACGCCCCTGCTTTACAATTATGGAGCGCATCGCGGAGGTTTGAAAACGCTAAATTCTGGACAGCTGTTAGGGATTAACAACAAGTTCATTATTATCTAATACTATCCTAATGTGGGTGCGCTCCTAACCCCCCGTAAGAGTTTATTTAGTAAGACGGAAACGTTATCTCAGAACAGGTTGTAAGCTTTTCGAAAGGTTGTTACCTATTACGTATCACCTGACAAGTGGTATCAATATTTGGAGCCAACCTGTTATTGGTTACGAAACGGACTTATCAATATTGTAATGCTGTTGTTTTAACAGAGCAAGTCGGTCGCCGCGTGGGTTGCGTGGTTAAACAGCTTTTCTATAGCCGCTCTAGATAATAGGCCTACTTTTAAATCTCTTACATTCTTAACATGTCCTTCTAAACTGAGTATTTACTGTTATTCTCTTGGAAATTTTGTCACTCACTTCATCTTAAATAGCCCGACAAGCATTACTTGACCCACTCGTTCGTAGGTAATTTGCGGATTTAAGTACCGACGGCCTTGGCGGAGCCGATTCGAGATACGACAAGGGCTGCGATACGCCCTAGCGCGGACGCAGCTTAAACGTACCAAGTAGGGCCATCAGCAACATCAAGGACAAAGTCTTTATAGAGTACAGTTACAGGTCTTCATCTGAGCTACAGGAAATGTACCGTTCCTATACTAAGTAGGTAATTGTATAGTCTCGTAAGTAGAGCATGAATTTACGCTTAAGTATCTTACACAGGACGTAAAAGACATGCTCGAATGTTTAACCTGGTTATAGTTATACAATGCGTGACGTTACAATGACGCGTTATTGAATAAATTAACGATTCTGTGATTTTTTGTGAATAACAATTGTTGCAATTTTCTAATATTGCCATAGTGTAGGACGCTATTGACTCCCATGATAATACGACACGTATTGTGATGGACTTTCACTGAACGACACTACATTGTTTTATAAAACAATGACTGTGTTTTCACACTATGCCGCACTAAACGACCGATATAAAACAGCACCAAGGACATTTCTGACAAGCAAATAAGGGGTTACAGTCGTACACATAAATGTTAGCAAAAAGTCTTATAACACGAACAATATCCGTCAAGTATTTGAAAGATCTTCAGATTTTGGTTAAGCTTGCTTAGACTTTAATCTCGAGCGTTTAACCAACCAAGTCTTGGCAGACAGTACATTCTGAAAGCACTTTACCTGAAAATATCCGATATAGTCAAATACAAAGTTTAGGCGTTATTTAAAAAAAATAATTGGGTGTTTACTAAAACATAATGTCTATGGTCTGGTGATTCAATTAAAGACTTATGGTTTCCAAAAACGGTGGACGGAGGCAAATGCGCAGTCCGTGACTGGCAACCGGCGCGTGGAGAACTCTTGCGAAAGGTACGTTGAACCCGAGGAAACCTCAATCCCGACGAAAAGTGACTCTTTTATTCGATTGTTTTAACCGTAGGATAACCGATTGTTACGTGGTGTCATTGAACTCGGGGAGATTTGGACACGATTTGCTTTGATAACTTCAGACCTCTGAACAGATGCCTTTCAGCTGATCAACTTTAAACTAATTTCATATTTCAGAGATCACAATCGGAGGTTAAGAAAACAACAACGTTTTAAAACCCAGAACTGCACGGTAATACGATTGAAAAGTATATTACCCAAAAAACTGCAAAAACTTATTACGACATTTGATTCAATTGAAATGCTTTCAAAGTAATCCATGTAAATTGTAACATTTTACTTAGTTTCAATAGCAATAAGTGGGTTGCACAGTTTACGATCAAAGTAATGCCATTATAACTGTGGGAAAAATTGTAGTCTGTTGACATCGCGGAGTTATAATGTAATGATACGCAAATGACATTCCATCGAGGGACAATAGTGATATTTATTTTCCGGTTCAAGAAATCGTTACAAGTGGTACGTGCAAGTAACTGTACATTTGAGTACCCTGTCGTAGCTATTGATATTCTAAATTTAAACCACTCTCACTTCAATATATTACAGTCACAAAGTACTGAAATGTGTTGATACTTCTGATTTCTACTGTACCTACTCTACTACTTATTGTTTCGCCAACATTGTCTTATAATATGACAAAATGAGAATACTATATAATACTATAATCGCAAAAACCTTAAATTATCAGTACAAAACACAAGCTAAAGTTACCCGTAGGCTCGTTAGCCTACTTGAGTATAAAAAAACTGCACAAAAGCTATAAGCACATTTTGTTCGAGACATTTTCTTACTAGCATTGTTATTGGGCGTTATAAGGATGAAAAAGTAACAATAAAACGCGCCATCGTTTCAAACTTTGGAGAAATCCTAAGCTTTCTTAATAGAATTTAAGAGGCGATCACTTAATAGCTAACCTTAGAACCGCAAAAACTTTGGAATCTCATTGAAGGTTTCACGGCAGTTTATCTTGTTTCTTTGCTATCGGAGTCCGTGCACAAAGATATCAATTGCAAAAACCACGTCGAGCGGGCCACAGCAGAGTAAAATAGTTGAGCCGAGGCTTGACCTCCTTAGCCAGCCTGCTTAACAGACTTGGCGACACCGCACTGCACGGGTAAATTAATAAACGTACTTAAGGCAGTAAACGAGAACGCGTCGCGATTTTGTTTCAAGAGACGATGAGTAAGCAAATGTATGAGTGAAACGATCATAAAACCAACTAATATTTTTCTCGTATTGGGCTTGTATGAGATTGAAAAGTCAGGTTAATTGGTATGAGAATCTTCAAATTTCTTTATGTACGCAATGCGTTACGATATGGGGCTTTTTAAAAAGGGTGTTATTATTTTATTTTACACCGGCAACGCATTGGTGACGCCTCCTGCGTTGCAAATGTCCATAGGTGGCGGTGACCACTTCCCATCAGGAGGGCCTGTTTGTCCGTCGATGGCAATAATAAAAAAAATGTATCGCCTGGATCGCCCCTTGCAGATCAGGAACATAGACTTCGTAAAAAATATACTAAACTAAAAATAACAGGATTACAAACCAGAACGGACTAATGTTTATTCAAAAGTTAGCAGAGCCTCGTAAATCAATGTCTATCGATTTGTCTCCATCACTTTATCTCATATCTATTTTTTTCATACCAGCTGGGATAGTCCACGCAGATATCTCATGTTTATATGGAATTTGACATTTGAATTGACAATACTTCGAAAGTGGTTTTAGTTGTGGTATAAGGTCAAGGAGATCTATGGTGAGTCAAAGTACAATCATTGCTGTCTTTGTAATCGTATCTGAATTAAGATGATATTGAAATGAATAACTCTAACGCCTACTGTCAGAAGCATGTACAGTGGAATTCATATGTAGCTATACATTTTACACACTTAATACCGTATAATAGTGATTTGAATTCAGTATATCAATAGCTGTGACAAATAACTAAAATGTACAGCTACTTATGAATTCGACCGTACTGCATGGTTTTCAGGGTTCCGTACCCAAAGGCTAAAAAACGGGACCATATTACTAAGACTCCGCTGTCTGCCTGTCTGTCTGTCACCAGGCTGTATCTCATGAACCGTGATAGCTAGACAGTTGAAATTTTCACAGGTGATATATTTCTACATAGCAAAATAAAAACTAAAAACAGAATAAAATAAATATTTAAGGGGGCTCTCATACAACAAACGTGATTTATTTGCAGTTTTTGGCTCGATATTAATAACGGCAATAGGTAGACGCTGGATATGTTCACAGAATATTTAGTTGTATTAATTAAATTACAATAAAATAAATATTTAACGGGGCTCCCATACAAAAAACGTAATTTTTTGCCGCTTTTTGCTCGATATTAATGGTACGGAACCCTTCGTGCGCGAGTCCGACTCGCACTTGGCCGGTATTTTCCTGTGTAGTGGATTATATGGGACACTTTCTGTTTTCATGTGGAGAAGTTCTTTGGAGCATTTGTAGCTTGAAGTTTTACCAGCGTCATGCTGATGAATGCTGTGTTAACTTGTTAAAATATTTGCATAAAATATTCGTTACGGTACAGAAACAGCCACGCGTCTGTGACAGGCCTCTAATCAAGACGTCGTTGGCAAACGGCAAGTGGCGTAAATACTCGGCTAAGTACGTGACTGCAAAGTTGCATAGTAATTGTATTGGACTAGTCGATTTGTAAATTTATTCAATAACTTCGTTGTTCGGTAAGTAACGGTTTCAGGCAAACAGCTGAATTTAGCGTAATAAACACTTAAGTACTTGGGTATTGCGATGGTTTGGCTATTCAATTTACACCACGTTTTTTATCAATACGTAACTCTGAGTGGGTACGAGTACGTTAAACTTACGAACCGTAAATTATTAACTTACTTAGAGACGAATGGAATCAAAAGCATTTTTTTTCTAATATATACATATAAGAGAAGCGAACAAATAAAGATAATTGGTTTAGTAACGTACCTAATAGGCTTAAGGGCTATTTTAGGAATTTGAGGTTGGAGTCAAGCCTATTTGTGAAAAAGGTGGTTACAGAAATATCCACAAGTCTTTTTAGAGTTTTTGGTATTTCTGTAGCTCTGTCGCCTCTGCCTACCCCGCTCTGGGAATGAAGGAGTGATGATGTCACGTACGTTTGTATGTAAAATGGAGTCATCGAACGATTATGACCAAATAGAATCAATAAAACCAGTTTAACCAGGGACTTGGTTTATTTTGATAAAAAAAAAACGCTCGATCTTACTCAATTAAATTGGCCAACATCCGAAATTCACAAATATCTACCCACGCACTTACGATGCTGACTATTATGGAATATTGGATTTACCTAAGGACATTCTTGAACTCTTGCTCTAATGATTTTGATAAGAAACTTCTTCTTGACAATAAAAGCAGCCAATTTAAAAACAATACGAAAGTACGAAAAGGGTAAACAAAATGTTAAATATGGGCTCTGTCAAGTGCTCACATTCGGCGAGGTAAAACATGTCTTTAACTCCAGCGACGCTTTGGTTCCCAGGTCATCATTATTATGTAAGGGTACTAACCTAAGCTTGGCGCAGACGCGGGGGCAGCAGGTGGGGGTTGCAACGTCGTCTGCGGCGGGCGGCGTCTCCGCGGCGCGTGGAGCCCCGGCGCGGACGCAGCTCGCGTCGCGGTGCGGAAGCCGGGCGCCCGGTACCGCGCAGACTTCACCGGGCCGGCTGGCACCGTGTTCGTGCCGGCGATTGACGGCAAGCGAGGAAGAGAACCCGCCCGTTGCTCCTCTTCAGACTGAAATGAATAATTTACTTTAAGTAGCTATACTGAAGTTAGGGCAGATTAGTAGAAACTTGGATAGTGAGCTTTCATGCTACATAAGAAACAAGTAGAATTTAAACTAGTGCGAGGCATTATTATAAACAAAACTAACACTAAACGGTTTACTCACATATTACTCAGGTAACGGCCCGACATGTTTCGGACTCTTTAGGAGTCCTTCATTAGGGGAGCGTGTTATTGAGTGTAAGGGAGAACGCGCCCGCGACAACACACTCCCCTGTAGAAGGACTCATAACGTGTCCGAAAAATGTCGGGCCCTTACCTGACTAGAACCGGAATATACTAAAGTTGTATCAGGTGCTGACATAACTAAATAGAATCCCTCAAAAGTACTATACAGCTTCAGTTGCTCTGTTACAGCGGGATGTTCAGTCCTGCGATTAGCGAATCACATAAGTAGCAATAGAATAAAAAAAACATTAAATAGAAAATTACATCAAAATAACGTGCTTAGTCACGGAGATAGGTACTTTAGTTGCGTATATAGGTATTTTAGACGACTTATTAACAAGAAGTGTCTTTAACGTCTCACGGATAATGCATCGTCTGGCAATGATGATTAATAGTAAACTTTGGTTTCTTGGAATGGAACCCGGAATCTAATATATATTAAAACTCTCGGTTAAGTTAATTACACTACGAAAAGCATTTTTGGGATGTCGATGTGAGTGTTTTTGTTTAGTAAAACAATAGAAAAAACCAAGTGTATACAATTTCACTGTGTTCTCTGATTAGAAGTTAAACTCTTAACTTAGAATCGGTGGGACATAATTATACTAAAACCAGACTCAAAATGATCCTCGGCCCTTCCGTTAACTCCTGTTTAGATTTTATTGTAAAACCCTCGATGATTCCGAACTTGATAAGAACTGGCGAATGATATCAGTAAATTGGGTCGCCGGATGGATAGGAATCGCCATTGCTAAACTCTAAACCGTCGCGGAATTCCCGCATAATCTAACATAGCGAATACAACAGACAACCAAAACCAATGAAGTTAAATTTACGATTGTTCTGAATCAAGTTTTGGTCAGTCAGTTTTGTAGAACTAAATTATATAGGTAATTAAACAAAAAAATCTGATCTTTCAAAGACCAACCCATGCAGTTAAGTTAGACGGTTTTATGATAGTGTCAAATCATGCATAGTTATGCATGTGCACAGATCAAATCAGTTCAAACCAAACATGAGGCAATATCTTAACATTTAGTCACTTAATAGACGGATTTTACTAACCTTATCTTATTTAATAAATTGTTTATGAATATTAAAGATTACCCGTTTCATCGCTTGAGGGCGAGAATAATGTCCAAAAAAAGAACGAATTTTGGATTTGAATGCCAGTAATGCCACTCAAGGGCACACCAGAACAACTAAAAAAAAAAATCAGACTTAGTACCCATTTCACCATACGATGTTAAATTTAATCAATGTTAATCGACTGTTAGTTCATACATTTTGACAAATGTTAACGCTCTAATTGTCTGTTAAGTGGTTAACATGGTATGGTGAAATTGGTACTTATCTTTTAACCTTTTTATTTCCTAACAACGTTTCGTAATAATATTCTCAAAAAGGTGTCCATGCGCGTAGTAAACTAACATCGTTGCATCAAGTTAAAACATACCTACGATCAAGATCAGGAAGCAGTATCCATGACGCAATTTTCCGTCCATCTGCAGCCGTTTTGTACTGAGAAGTCTGTGAAGCAACATTGGCTTGCAGAAACTTTATTAGCCCATGCTTTACATAATAGTTATGCATTCTTACGAGTTCAGTGCTCACCAAAGTACAATTAAAGTCATAAATCTAAAATCATAAGGAGAAAGTCGTGTCGAAATTTTAGATTGCGGCTGCCGAAATAATAGTTGTCTATTAGTTTTATAATGAGATTTTTTACCTGATATCATAATAATATTCGCAACAGAACGTCACACGGGTAAATTAAGTTTTTATAATAAACTATGTAAGCTGTTGGCTTCACTCGCGTTTGGTTTGTCTGTTCCTTTGAGAATAATTTCCCGAGATGAGAATTATTGTGTATATCACGGCCATGGCGACAACGATTACAATTATTACTTCTGATAAAAATGATTAATTTTTATTTGCTGCATTTATTATAACTAATCTCTTGTCAAAGGTAAGAAACAAGTAGTGTGGTGGTATACCACAAAACTGGGACATGAAACAGTATTCTTTAAAAAAATTAAACTAATATTTTCATTAAATAACCAATTACGGCAGTTTCTAATCATAAAACACCATGTTTTCTAAGGTAATAAAACGATTATTAGGGTTTCCATTGAAATTAAGTAGCTAGCAGCTTAGTTAAAAACAAAACAATCATTGCATCATGTAAATGATAAGTCGATACTTAAATAAGTAGGTAGGTATCCTATGTACCTATGCATGTAATGCATATGCTAATTTAATATTATATCGAATTATCGTAAATGTGAGAGTTGATAAGCAAATAACTCTGGTCACATGCGTCGATGCGTGATTCAACTTATACATAACTACCTAAATTACAAAAAAAATACGGAAAAAAATATGACATAAATACACAATGGTGTTTACAAAATGGCGAACGATTGTATATATAGGTACTTGTTCCAACAGTGTGTCCTCGTAATCAAATATAATACAATATTATTTGAAAGATACCCCGTTTGTAGATGAAACCCCGGAAAATGTAACATTATATACGGAAATAAACTAATTGTATCGTTTATAATAATAAATAATTATCTTCACTAATATTATAAAGAGAGAATGTGAATATTGTGAGTTTGTATCTATCGGACAGGTCATCTCCTTCCGGAGATTACCGTATGTTTTCTGTGGTTCCCAATGGAACCTATTCGGTAAATTGTTTCACCATAAGGTAGGTACATTATTCCGGATGGATATATGGTAACAGCACCAATGTTCGACACTTTAGCTGACATGTACCAATAATCGACAGAAGCTTTGAATTCAAAAATCACAAGGTTATAGTTTGATTGTTGCAAAACAAATGAATAACTCTTATCTTCTTTGAATAAGAGGCAGTGTCGAACATTGGTCCTATGTTGAGTACTGTAGCCGTTACCTTAGGCTTTTGTTTGAACCTGAGCGAAGCGAGGGCGGAACGCTTTTATCTAATAATTTGTCTTGTCAGCCGATTTTACTTTCTAACTGAAAAAGATGGTAATGCATTTTTGGCCTTAATGGTTTTATAGCTTGTATTTAAATTATAAATTAAATAAGGCATCTGCATATTTTTTATTATTATTATTATACGTATTGCGTTGTTGCATGTGATTATTGCAAACAACATAAAAAATACATTTATTACATTGTATTTATTAACGACGCAAACATTGTTAACCAAGTACCCACGCGTGACAGACAATTTTATATTTTTAGTAATCTTAATTGCGATCCGAGTACCTAACTATTACAGAGTAATTATCCATACAGGTTTAATGACCTTTGCCCGCTTTTTTATCTCTTAGTTTTGGAAAATAAGTATTTCTGTATCTCAATAGCGGGCTGAATGTGGTATTTCTATCTCTAGTAGTCATATTGAAAAGTAATTTTTCAAACACTCAACTATTATAGGCTTCATACTACAGCCATTACGAAATAACAGTATTTTTTTAAACTAGTGCCAAGAACAAAATTTCTATGTGAAAATAATTAAAACTCTAGACGAGTTTTTATTAACTCTGTTGAAAGTATCAATTGCACCCTCAAACAGGGGTACTCGCTTGCACTCCTGCGGCTTAAATTTGGGGTGCAATTGATCACTTTCACCCCTTGGGTAACAATGTTAACATTCAACTATTGGATAGTACTGAAATCAAATAAGCAAAAATGAAGCTTAATAGATAACTGCGAATCTTAAACGACCAGAGATTGGGTTCATGACACGTATAAAACGTATCGGAAAACACAGTATCGTACGTTATATTATCCTTGGGCTATTGGGAAGGCAAAATGCCTTCAGTGGTCCTCTTCTTCATGTGTGATGATAATGAAAATGTTGGTAGTAATGCTACTTTATATTGTACTCTCGTACGTGAGGCCCACGCAAAATTTTGCTAGTTCAAAAAATAACCTTGTGTCTGTAAACTAAAGTTAAAGGTCTGCTTGTCCTAAATTTAAGCCGTTGGGTCTTACGGATGGATTGTATAAAATAGTACAGCACGTCTAGCACATGACGGCGCGCGAGTTATGTTGCCCGCGAGATAGTCTACCTGTCTTTCTCTGACCGTTCTAATTAGACAATGATGGGTAGTCTATGGGTGAAGCCAGACGATCGTATTTTTTTGAGTTCTCAGTCGCGTAATTTCTGCTGCATTCGGTTTCATACAAAACTACTGTTTTGTTCACACGGCGACGCAAAATGAGTTGGGCTTTTGTATAGGCAGAAATTACGCGACTCACAACTCAAAAAATTACGCTCGTCAGTACGGGTAGCACAAGTTGTATTTTCTCTCTTGTCGCTCAGTGCGTCTCTATCGTTACAGACTGGATAAAAAGGGAGATCCGAGCGACAAACAAGTCGCGGACCACTTGTGATAGCCCTCCTGCACGGGTAGCACAAGTTGTATTTTCTCGCTTGTCGCTCAGTGCGTCTCTATTGTTACCGAATAGATGGAAGGGGAGATCCGAGCGACAAACAAGTCGCGGACAACTTGTGCTTGCCCTCCTGGCTTCACCCTATCTCGCGCGCGACTCAACCCGCGCCGTCATGTGCTAGCCGTGCTGCAATTTTATGGTTTAATCATCGCTGCATTATAAATACTGAGACCTTTAACACTCAAAAAATACTACTCATTGAAACCTTTAGTTATTTAACCCTTTATAAATAATGTTATGATACAATTAGACAGATTCAATGCAATAATAATTTTGATGGTTTGATGAACGATGTCATGTTATGTTATGTTATGTATGATGCGAGATTATTTGAAAATGGGCGTTTAGTGACACGAGTTATGTAAACCGGCGAGAGCATTGATTTTATCGTTTTTTTTTCAATGTTTTAGTGAGTTTTTGGCAGTAGTAATTACCTGCTTAACTTTATTTAGCCACTTAAAGTAAAACGCGGTAAGTTAGGTTAGGAGTTAGTGACCCTCTTTACAAAGGGTGTGTAATTTTGGAATATAAAAACATTGGAAATGATTTATATTTCACATGGTATAACAATATTTGATATAATTTCATGGAATTCAATCTTACAACTGGTATAATGAACAATTGATATAACAACAATTATCACAAGTTTATTGTGTGTACCCGTAGTAAACAATTGATGTAATGAGCATTTCGCATACAGCTCAATCGACACAATTTGATTATAGTCGATATAATGTACCTATTGTTGAACCTGTTAGTAAAGTATTATTTTCTGTATGCCAAGCTTTATTATCTACATACCAATATGCTGCAACATTTTTCTTATAGCAAAATCAGATATGCTAAACTATCACCTCAACTGATAAACAGGGCCTAGAGCGGGACGACGGAGCCCCGCAGCGGAGCTCCTTTATCTGGATTGTTTGGCCCATGCAACACTGACCTGACCTACTTTTAAAGCGACTTTAACCTAAAGTTGTCTTTAAAAACATACTTATTATACGTTATGTTCATTGCGTATTATAGCAAAAATGCTTATATTACATATACATTGCCGTGTGGTGCCGGGTTAGAATAGTGCCACTCCATGTCTTCTCGTGGATGTCGTGAGAGGCGACTAAGGGAATAAAGGCTTGTAGTACTGTTAGGCGATGGCCTTGCAACCTGTCACTAATACACTGGTAAACATCTTAGCCTGATTGTGCAAAATGTGGTTACAGAATTATCAACAAGTTAAGAGTTGTTGGTATTCTGTAGCTCTGCCTACCCCACTCTGGGAATGGGGGCGTTTCGTTGTGTGTGTGTGTGTGTGTGTGTGTGTGTGTGTGTGTGTGTGTGTGTGTGTGTGTGTGTGTGTGTGTGTGTGTGCGTGTGTGTGTGTAATACGAAGGGTTATATGTCGTAACATATCTATGCATATCATATTACAGCGAGCTAAAAGGATAGAGCTGTGGCAGTTATATTATATAGCTCTGTCCTCTACGTTCGCAGTAAAATAACTGCAAAGGTATGTTATAATATCCTCCCTAGTACACAAATACAGTAATCAAGTTTAGAGTTTAGTTAGGGACGAACGTTTAAGAGGCCGTATACAAAATTTTGCCGGTTATCTTATTTTCGTGATTTTACAGTTTAAATACTGCTTTTCTATAAGTTTTAATGCACATCATGAAATATCATTTCAGTTATGATTGAATAAATGAGTTGGGAATGAATGCGCTACTTTTTTATTTTGTCGAGAATTAAAATTCAGGGTTGAGGTTATTTTAAAACATTTATTGCTATTTTTTTTTTATTTTTTGGATGATTTATGGTAATGGATTGATTTCGAACTGAAGTTTATTACTGTTGTTTAAAATTTGTGAACGAGAGTTGAAAGAAGCCGAAATTTAAATCAATTTCTTGTCCATTTTCTATAAAATTTCACCAAGTTAATTATATTTTTACACAAAAAAAATATAGCAAGGTGGTAATAAGTAATTCATACATTTTTTAGAAGCCTTTTACTGCAATCAATTGTAATCAAATCGAAAATATCATTCGTGTTGCGCATTAAAATTTGTAGAAGTAAAGTATTCCAACAGAGAAATCACTTCTGTAAAATCACAAATATCAGCGAAATCGGCAAAAAATTTTATACGGCCTCTTAACATACTCGTATTCTGAGACGTTGTCGGATAAAGGCAATAGAGCAGAGCGTCATATTCTATATTCAATAGTTTGTACGATGTCGAGGTAAGCGTCAAATTAATCTTTCACAGTCGTATAGAAATCGATCTATCGGGTCGACCGTCAGTAATGGCAAACACGTCACGACAGGCAAAAATATTGTAAGAAATACTTATTGTTACAGTTTATGTGGTAGGAAGTGACGCGTTTACATTGATTGCAGAATTTGACATCAGAGGCACATTTCACTAAGCTCAAAATTACAAGCGGAAGTCTCTTTCTAACTCCTTTTGCTAAAAAGAGATATTCGCTTGCAATTTTTGTAACTGTGTATAGATTTGTGAAACGGGCCATAGACTTTTATAAATTCACTAACAATTGTAACCAAATTGGATATAGGTACGTTGACGACTATTTATATAATTGTTAAGTTATTTGACTCTTTATTTTTCTAACGGCAACCACGTCACGTCACATTCACACTCATTGACATTGACACTACGTTTCACGTGTACTAAACGTTACGCAAGGCTGCGTTGCAATTACTGTACTTTTATTTTTGTTCGTTATTTGCTATTTGATGATTATTGTCGTCGCAAAAATCAAGGCTTGGTGCGAGTTAGGAAATTCGAAGTAATTTGAGTTTCCGCAAAAATGTCTCAGTCATGACTAATAAAACTAAACAAACCATTTGTTCACGTAATTTGAATTATGGTAATAAAATTTCACTCGTATGTCTAAATACTACAATGCATCTGTGTCATTAAAATCATCGTCAACAAAACAGTTTAGGCATTGCCAAAAAAGTTTAAAGAAACTTACCTCAGCGTCAGGTGCAGATGCCCGCCGCCTGCCTCTCCACAAGCGATCCTCACTTCCACCGATGGCACCACAACTCCTCGAGTGCGACTTCTGAGCCGCCAGCTCAGCGCCCGCCGGCGACCGCCGCGCCTCGCACCCATTGCCACCTAGAGTGCCTCGCGAGTCCGCAGCCAGCAACGCCGACTCGAAACTACCACGCCACGAAAACCTCTCACTATCACTCGCGACACTCCCGCGGCTCGCCGTCGCCTCCAGGATATCATGAGAGCGACTGCGAGCCAACGCTCCGGGTTCCGACGCACTATCATCATCCGTACTTGGCACACCACCCGACACTTCATGCATTAACGCCACTAATCTACCACCGATATGCCGCATCACTTTGCCAAACATAGGCGGCGAGCCCTCTCCGGCGCGGCCTAGGGTCGCCGCCAGCCGCTGATACGCCCCTACGGCGTCGCGCTCCAGAGAACCAGCCTCGCCATTGCCTTTATCGAACTCGTCGATTATCTCGCGACAACTCTCCGATATCTGCTTTCTCAAGGCCGATCGATTTGCCGACGTCCCTTCTAAATCTGAGCCAGCGTAGTCGGACGAATCGTACGAATCGCTCCAAGTATCTTCGCTAGATAGATATTCTACGATTTCTCGCACTTCTTCATCTCTAATACCTGGGACGGTTTTCATCAGTCGGGTTAATTCGCTTTCAAAATACAAAAGTTGGGGTGGTTTCGGTGGTCGAGAGCTTTCGGAGTTAGACGATTGGGGTGTTGACGCTCGAACGTTCGCGGAATTTATCATTTGCTTAAAAAATTGGCGCATTTTCGTCATCATGAGATTAGTTTCTTCGTCCGAGGACCAATTATTAAAGCTATCCTTACGTATTAGGGGGGTGGGCGGCGGACGAGACGACGGAGGACCTTCGACGCGTTCCTCGATATCAGGTCTTATCTCTTCGGTAATTTCCTCTAATTCTACTTTAGGTTCGTGAGATCGGGTGAAATCAGAACTTGAATCGCCGTTTCTTAAGAGATCGTCGCAGCTGCCCACGAATCCGCTATCTCTGCTAGTTTGTTTTTTAGATTCGGATAATTCAGATCCAAGCGGTGTAAATTCGGGTCGGGGCGTTAACCTGCCGTCTTCACCCTCCGAAACTGATCGTGTGTCGTCTCGGGTTTCCTCCGCAAACTCCGTTGATAGGCGGCGTTCGTCCGCTGGGGAACCTCTAGTTTTTTTGCTCTGTTTTTTCCTTTTTGATTCCCCTTGCGAATCAAGCCTTTCTGAGGAGTCATGCCGGTCATCAGCTTCAGTGCTCGAGCCATCTGAGACTTCCTGGGCATCTTGTGACGGCTCTTCACCGGTCAATAAATTATCTAAAGACGAAGAGTGTGAGCGGGGGGTGCCCCTGGCTCGGACTAAACGTTTCCGCCTCTGTTCAGGGCTTTGTTTTCCTTCACTGTCACTTCCAACGCTACCGGAGCCATCTGAGTCGCGCCTTTCTTGGTTGAATCCCATGAAACCCGACAGAAAATATTTTTCTAATCGGGACGACACTAATTCATCGTTATCCCCGCTTCTCTCCGGCTGCTCATTGTCAACAATTGATTCGCCTCCTTCACTACACACACTTGAAGTTTCTGACGTTGGCTCTTCATCATCACGTATATTTCTACCATCACCTAAACCAAAGAAAAAATATTTTTCCAATTCGGTAGCCGATATAGGTCGCGGTTTTTTTGTTGTTTGCTCCGTTTCACTTTCTTCGCAACTTTCTTCGACTATTGTGTGTAAAGTAAAGTCTAAGGAACGTCGACAGTATGAGAATTCCTCTCCTCGGGTGGGTAACGCCGCTTCATCCCCCGAGTCCGAGTCGGAGGGTGAAGTGGCCTCGTCCTCGTCATGGCTGACGTCCTCGACCCACGAGTCGTCATCTGCAAGCCCCTCCTCGAGACACACGACTGCTGAGAGAGTGTCGGCATTGCTTACAACCGTCACGCCGCCCGAAGGCTGCGGTGCTTCGTCGTCGGACATTCGTTCGTCATTTTCGTTTTGTTGTAAGTTCGCGTTTGGTCCGGTTTCGTTTACCGAGTTGGTATGGTGCACTGTTATGTCGCGCATTAGGCGCGTAGTATCCGACGTGACGACGGAGACGCGATCGTGTGTTATCATAACGCGGCTCGTAAAGCGCGCTGAGCCGTCCGTACCGGCCGTGCGCGAGCGGCAAACTGTTGACACCGCGTCCGCGGCAGGTGCGCCCGCGCCCCCCGCCTCCAAACAAACCGGCCCCACACCGTGCAATTTCTCCTCCTCTTGCTCTTCCAGCAATAATTCTTTCTTCAATAGTTCACTGAGCGTGCGCTCGATACCTTTAAACAGGTCTATTTTTTCAACTGGCGGCGAACTTTGACTATCGTCGGCAGGCTCGGGCGAAGGCGCTAATTTTGATAACAACCCGTGCGAAGTTTTGGTAGAAATTAATTTCTCATTGTTATGCTTCTCATTAGGTAACTCGACGGAAACTTTTACTTTCATATCACTTTCTGTATTAAACATATCGTCCAGCGTGTCGCGTTCTTTATTTTCCGATAATGAGATACTTCTATTGCTATCATTATTTTTGATACTATCTAAAGTGTTATAATCCGTGCTACACGACGCATTAAAGCTATTAAATTCTTTACAGGTTTCACTTTGGAGCATATTTTTCATGAAATTAGTTTTACTGGACTCATAATTTTCGTCATCACTTCCATAGGGTATAACAGGAACCTCTTCACTAAAACTAACAGACTCTAAGAGGACGACGTTGTCGTTATTTTGGTTATCACTTTCTTCTTGGTGGTTGGAGTTTGTTTCGTTTTCCATGATAACTTCGGCAATGATTTCTAAACTATCAGACTTTTTGTCGTAGGAGTCGTCGCAGTCGATGCCGCTGCTGTCCGCGTTGTCTTCCATGTCGGAAGACGAGTCTGCGGGGTTGACGACGAACACTCGTGAGAACTGCCCCCCGCCGCCTCCAGAGTCGTCGGAGTCTTCATCTGTAGTGGCCGGCTCTTCCGGCGCTCCACTCGTTAGGTCATAACTGCGCTGTTCCACACCTGCCTCGGAATCACTAGAATCCTCAGATTCGTTGGAAGAAATGAACGCTTTCTCCGCGTCCAAGTGCTCGGGCATCGCGTCCGGAGTTTGCGACAATACTGATAAGTCCTGCTTGGCGATCAACTTGATTTCGTCTGACGTTTCATGTTCGACTGGCCGTTCAATAACGTTATCAGTGGTATCGATATCGGAAGATTGCGGTTGTGACGTAACGGATTGTATGCCTTTATCAGTTCGCTCTATGGTTGTCATTTCGAGCGTTTTCGTTTGTGTGAGCGCGATCGCGTTGGCGTTGGCGGTGGCGGTAGCGGCGGCGGTGACGGCAACAGCGGCGGCCGTCGTGAGTCGGGCGAGGACCGCCGCATCGAGGGGAGGAAAGCCGGGGTAGGTGTTCCAGTGTGGCGTCGGTGGGTTTTGGGTGGGGAAGGCTAGCAGGGCGGGCCAGAGGGCAGCGGGGACCGGTACAGGTACTGGGACGGGGACGGCGACGATGCGTGGTTCGGCGCCGCAGGAGCAGGTCCTCGGGCAGGCTTGGGGGATGTGTCGGGGGGTGGGGGTGGGTTGCGGGAGCGGGGCCGCCGCCGCGCCGGGCTCGAAGTAATCCCAGTCGCAGTCGTCGGGTGCGAGCGGCGCGGCGGAGGAGGCGGTGGACGAAGAGTCCTCCGTGTCCTCGCGGCAGGACGAGTCGGAACTGAGGAACACGAGGCGATAGTCCTCGGGACGCATGCGACCGGCCTCTGGCTCGCTCGCCTCGCCCGGTTCGCTGTTGACGCCCCACTCTGAAAACAACAAAATTACAATTGAGCTTCATAGAAACAACAAAAATGTTGGTGTGTTTTAAAATTACTAAAACTCTTTGTTAGCGCAAAAACTGGCTAATCCAACGTTTCACTAAATTTACGGAAATTTAAAACGTTCGCTGTAGGTACACATTGCACAAATTAACAGTAAACCAAGACAATTTAAATTTGTAGCTCACCAACAATTAATCGGACGTCTAAGCGTAAACAAAATGTTTACGGTGGTCAAACATTGATTACAATTAAAACGTCTGTTTAATTGTTTCGCGAAATCCGCACTGAAACTATGTTGCGAACCGAGAAGAACGAAACGCCTACTTAAAAACAACAGCAACATCATTCAACTGTTGCACTTCGAGCGCTAAAAATGTAGGCGCTTATTCACAGTAAGATTTTTTATCACAACACCACTCATATAATTAGGTACCTATACGGTCCACTTTCTCTGAAGGCAAGGCCTTTTTATTAGCTCTTGTTAACAGTACAAACATGAAAAGGTCAGTACAGTTGTTTAAAGTAATGTTAATTGAGAAACAGGTAGAACAAGGCACAGAATGTAAACCGCTCCTCATTTGGGCGCTATTTCAACTCAGTTGCTTGGTAGTCGGAAACAATTTCACACTTAAATGTGCCAGAAATTGCATTTCAAGTCAGGTAATCAAATGCAAGTTAATTTAAAATTTTAAATATTTTAAAATGAGTTAATTAGCGGATAAAATTAAAGAACTAAGCATCATTTGGTTACTGATATTATTGGTGAAATGATTCACATGTCTTCTATATCTTTACGACACGCTAGCCTATTTGGTAGGGACCCTGCCTTCAAAACTAGCGGTCCTGGGTTCACATCCTGGTAAGGGCAGATATTCGTGTGATGAGTACGAGTATTTATTTCTCTATATAAGTAAATATCCGTCTAGTACCCATAGCACTAGCCTATATATATATATATATATATATATTAATATATTTATCATGAAGTTATATGAAATACTGTTGATGTTCATGTTAAGTCGGTTAGAAAAAGAGCGAATAATAGCGAGTGAAATCGAAGTACCAACCCGATTATCATTTTTAGAGTTATTGCACTGCTTTAAGTAGGACCTCGTAATTTTTTCCTCGAGAAAAATCCCTTTTTTACTTAAAGTAAATTTATTCAATTGTCAATTTAACTCAATTGCTTGCACCCGCTTTGATTTTTTTCACCTTAGAATCTATTTTATTTAAACAATCAAACTAGCTATTGAACTTCATATGGCCCCGCCCTTTTACCCCATGAGTAAAGTCAACATTGGTCAATAACCCATGCAAAGTGGCCTATTCCGAACCTGCTTGCGGAATGCCATGGCCTGATCGCAATCATGCTAATACTATCGTAGAAAGCACCACGGATGGGTGGCTGCACTCGTGAGTCGAAAGCGACATGCCACACGAACCTATCGAGATGAGGGCCTATTTCGGATCAGTCGACATTTTGCAAATGGGAGCCTGTTGTTTCCCTATTTGCTCATCATGTTTACATAATTGTTCAGTCATATTTTTCACATCGCTGCAACCGTTCACTTTTGAGAATATATTTAGTAGATATCTAACGTTTACATGAAACTAGGTTTGATTCTGTTTGTTTATTAACGATCCTAGAAAAAATTACACTTCCATCAAAGTTTTATTTTATGACCTTAAGAGGATCTGAATAAAAAAAAACATACAAAATGCGATTACGTTTTCGTCCCCTTAAACTCTGTACGTTTTCATTTCCAAAAATAAATAAAAAAACAAAAGCGGAAACGTACAGACCTCATTTTTCATAATATCTGCAACATATTTAAAAATCGAGGAAATCCGATTAGATTTAGGGGGTGATAAAGGTTATCGCCCGAAGCTAAACTTTAATGGATTATTTTTGACACCTTCGCGATTTTAAGCATCGCTTCACAATCCTCTTAAACACAGCATAACAATAAATTTTGGCAGACAACTCCTATAGACCCTTTGCGAATATGTGCGACATGTTAATTTATTCAAAGTTGAATGTGTGACATGCTACGATAACCTATCGAGATCAGGGGGGTTACCATGACATGCCTAAGCAATTAATTTAAGGATGGCTGTAAAGGATAGACCTATAGCAGTTATATAGCTCTGTCTTATTTTCTCACCGTAAACTGAATTGCTTATCCATGTCATGGTAACCCCCCAGAGTCTGTTGTGGATAGTTCGGCAACTTACTTTCATGATTAAATTTTAATATTATTTAAAATAACCACCTAAGCTTGAGGTTTAATATTTGCTTATGATTTAGTGAAAAGGCACATTTCTTCGTCATTGTATAACATAAAAATACCAATTTATCATATTATTCTAAAATATTGAAGACAGATAAAATAATAAGTAATTAATCTTATTGATTAAATGACAAACGAAACTTGATGCACAGTTAAATTAAGTTTGTCTACATAAAGTAAACGGTAAAATAATGATTAAATAAAAGTAACGTAAGAAAGAAAGTAAATTAGCATGCTGTCTGCATGATAAACAGTTGAATGCCAAACGCGGCATTGACACTTGAATGACGATGAGTCTCACTTTTTTCGAAAGGCTATTAATGGAAATAAAAAAGTAACAAGTACAAAAATAATATTAAAATGCAATTGTACACTGTAAAAAAATCTAGAATACTTCATCTTACCTCAAATTAACTGTCATGACTTCTCCCTCATAGTTTTCGTAAGTAATCGTAATAATCACGAGTGACCGAGAATACTTCCTTACAGTGCTCTGAGTGTTACAAGACACGATTTTCTCCGTTTCCTAGATAGGGCCGCAAATCGCGATGTGACAGGGTAGGTTGGAGAAACGATAGGGAAATGAAATTGTTATCTATACTAATATATAAAGCTGAAGAGTTTGTTTGTTTGCTTGAACGCGCTAATCTCAGGAACTACTAAGGTCCCGGGGAAGGACATAAGATACTTTTTATCCCGGAAAAATAACAGTTCTAGAGGAAATAGCGATAAACAAGGTATTTGACATAATATAGACGACACTATCAAATTGTGGTTTAATAGTGTCGTCTACATATCTACACATAGGGGGAGGAGCGGAAGACTAATTCTACGCGCACAAAGTCGCGGGCGTCTTCTAGTCATCTTATATTCAGATCCGGGTCTAAAGATAATTTCCCTTGAAATGACAGTTTTCGACCACCGAAAGTATTTCGCAAGGTACTCCAGCACCGCAACCGTCTGAAAGGATGCCGTGAGTATTAATTTAATTATTTATTGGTTCTCTAATTTATAAACGTCAAACAGGATTCTAGTTTAACAAGAATAGATTTTGACGTTTATATTTTAGCTCCTAAAATATCAGAACACAACTCGAAATGGCCCCACTATAAAGAGACGTATCCACTATTTCACCAATTATACTGTAATAAGACTAAATAAGCTCCTAAAGGACTGAACTTGTTATTAGTGGAAATCATTGTGGTGAACAATTTTTGTTGTTCATTACGCGTTAGCGTAGTTGGTAGTGACCCTGCCTACAAAGCTAGTGGTCCCAAGTTTGATCCCGGTACGGGCAAATATTTGTGTGATGCGCACGAGTATTTGTTTCTGAGTTTTGTATGTTTTCTATGTAATTAAGTATTTATTTCTCTTTATTAGTATTTAAATCATTGCCTAGTACCCATAGTACAAGCTTAGTTTAGGTCTTTAGGACCCTGATATTTATTATTATGATTACTATACTTATGACTTAATCAATTGTAATAATGATTTTCGTTAGCGAACTCGTTAGTCAAACGCCTAAGTTGTGAATCAATCGCAATCACTTCGGCGTAAATTAGTTTCATGGACATGATAAACTAATTGCGAAATCTTTATCTCTGTCTAATTTGCTAATAGCACCTGATGATTACCTTTCTTAGAGACTCAATGGCCTTTTATCTTTGGCCATACGGCCACGGACAATATGGACATAGTATAAAATAATGTATATGATTGGAATGTTTTACGTCATACTAAAATCTCTTAAAAGGTCCTTAATGTTTTATATTAAAGCTTAAGCCATTTCGTACTAATACAGTGTGTCTCTGGATAAGATGAACAAACGAATAGGGATGAAAATAGAGCAATTGTACAGACAGTTTTTTTTTTAAAAACATGGTGTATTTTACTATTTAATATTTTAAAAAAACATTGTCTGTTTAAGCCGAGTGGTTGCCGGGTTAGAATAGTGCCACTCCATGTCTTCCCGTGGATATCGTAAGAGGCGACTAAGGGAATAAGGGCTTGTTGTTATTTATTTAAAATGTGATTATTTTTTAGAAATTCCTGAGAATTCCTAAAATTACTTACAATTAAGTCCATATTACTTCATGTTATTATTAGCTAGGTATAATTATTTATTAACTCATTATCTAATGCAAACACGACATTTTTGATTAGCAGTCAAAGATATGTATGTCGTTTAGCATGTGTTGCCTTTTTTTTGTTTGGCGTGTTTTTTCGAGGTTTACGCTTTGATATTACGCTTACTAATATTACGCTTTGATATTTGTTGATACTTTGTTTCAATAGGCTTGACAGCAATCAATGTTTTTTTTTATTATAAAAAAACTAATATTTTTTTACTGCCTAAATTGCATTTTATTGAATATTTGTTCCTGAGTCTTGGATGTTTTCTATGTATTTAAGTACTTATATCTATATAAGTATGTTTATCGTTGTCTAGTACCCGTAGTACAAGCCTAGAGCTTAGTTTGGGACTAGGTCAATTTGTGTGAGATTGTCCCCTGATATTTATTTATTTATTTAGTTTCAACCCTATTCGTTTGTGCACCTTATCCAGGGACACACTTCACACACTGCATAACAAACTAGCAACGCGCCCTGGCTTCGCTTCGGTTTATGCGAGTTTTCTGTAAAACATGTACCTAAATAAACCACCATGATTATACATAACAAACCTTCCATGAATCATTATCTAACAGATGGTGAACACCGCATCAAAATCCAATGCGTGGTTTACGACTTAGCGGATAGACAGACAAGACAGACAGACACGGAAAACTTTTTCAACCAACATAGGCAGCTACATAGTGTTATAAATTAAACGTCCGCGGATGGAATCATGGCCGACACGGGCGACAGCACACCATAAGTAGTCCAAGACCCTAATCCACCAACCCGTCCTATTGTTTCATTTATCTCAACGGCTACGTCCGTCAGTCTCTATAAAGCATATCGTTCAGACAATCCAATTGTGGAGCGGTGGAAACGGATATCGCACATGACTTGAACACTATATCATCGGAAGCAACTTGGAAACTTTTCTCGCAGTAGTCGTAAAACGTATAGGCAATAGATCAGCTTGTTTATTCTTTATATATAACTATTGCGAAGAGTTATTTATTAAAACCACAAATGCAGTTCATAACTAACATAACAAAACAATAAAACAATAACCTATTTATTTATTATACACGATAAAATGAAACATGAATCAGTAGGATTATTTTAAAGAGGTATACCTACCGCAGGCGGTCTTACAGCTAAATAGCGATCTATTACAGACCGCCTTTGAAAGATAAAATTATAAGGCATGCGGGGTAAACTAATAGGCTAAGTAAAGTTTTTGGAAGAGATGTAAATTATATTTTTTGTAAATTGTGTTTTTAGAAATATTTCAATTTTGCCGGATTGCCTGAATTCATTGCGTGGATTGTACCATTCAAACGTGCTCTCGTGGCTATCAAAAAGCAGGGCAAGAGTCGTCGTGAAATCAAGAAATCGGTGTCCAAGAAACAGTGCCAGAGGGGTCGAAAATAAATCGTAGTCTAAATATCATGCAAAGGCCGTAGAGTAAAGCGGCAAAATTGAAAGACCGGGGTTAGTTCTGAGGTCGTTAAATATATTTCTATAAACACTGATCACATGAAACGCAAGCAAATAGAAAAGAGCCGTTGAATTGAATCGTTTGTTTACTTTGATTTGACATGACAATGACAGATATAGAAGTGACAGTTTTTTTTTTCATTAAGTATGAAGGCAACAAATTTGTCGGCCATTAAAATTAACAAATGTCAACTCCATAACTAAAAAAAATATTTCTTTAATATTAGAGGAAATAAAAATAAAAGAGCCGCAGTTCCTTGATCTTTAGGATGACGACTATCGAAAAAAATAATTATTTATATCTCTTCCAAAAACTTTACTTAGCCAATTACATTTTAAATGAAGTCATACAAAATTACGACGGGTAGTTAACTATATCTAACACAACGTGCAACTTCTAAGCTTAAACCCCACTAATACTAGGTACATACCTACCAGAACCTCGATGCGTGTACGTCAATACAAAAACATCATTCATTAATCATTACGTGACTGGAGGCTTACAATATGCGTAGAATGTTAAAATCATTTTTTACATACGGACGTGACTCCGCATTCAATATTCAGAAGACTAGCTTTTGAGTTTCGGCAACTTTGCCAGCGGGAAACGTTTAAAAACCAAAAGTTATCAACGATGGACATGTGATCTAAGTATAGTTTATGATTATTTAACTGTAAGGTAGAATTATTTATTAGTTTATTGACTTTTTGTAGGTTTTAATCTTGCCTATCCTCGTATAGTTTCCTCAGTCATGGTCAACCGAAAAAGATCCCTTAAAGGCACACGTTAATCTTAAGTTTGTGAACGTATTTATTGTAATTGGTTTTAAGTGCAATAAAGAGTTTACGGGTGAATCAACTTTTAAGGTACTCTCCAATTTTCGACATGTCTCACTATGTCACCTTAATTTGGTAGAATGCTTTTTTTTTTGATGTGGTCAATATATTGAATAAATCAGACAATTAAACTTACTTTCTAGCTGACAATTTTAAAAATTCTTCTATGATTTACACAAATAAATCAGGTAACGCAGGGGACGACGTTGTCCCCGGGTTTTGTATGAAAAACGTGCATTTTCCACTGCGTTACCATGTTTTTACAAAATTATAGAATTGGTTTATGATTATGAATAGTGAAATCCGAAAATCTGATTATCTAATTTTAACATGTGTAAACCATTATCAATCTCACATATTCTAGTAAGTTTTTATTAGCGTTTAGAAAAGGAGGACTTTAAAAGTTGATTCACCCTTACACACACATATGATCTTGATCCTGTTCCGAGATCAAAATATTTGCATTAATTTAAAGTGTTTTGCGAAGTAAAATTCAGATATCTAATACAGAGTAATTTTATTATCAGTGCACAAATTTTAACATATGATTTTGTATCGTAATATATTACGACAATAAAACGAGTCCAAAAAATTGTTTTTGTTGCAAAATATCTCTCTTTTACCGTCTCGCGTGGACACTAAGTCACACTAGAAATAATGACATAGGTTGTCAAGCTGTAGGTATGCGATACACTGTATTGATATTCTAAAATTGAAATTTCATGTACAGCTTATCAGACAACAAGCCCCTCTCCTACTGATATTCTACATTTGAAATTTCATTTATTGACTTACTTAACAACACTCCCCTCTCCTCGCACCCCTGCATTAGAGGGTCCATGAATATCGTTAAGTTAGTGGAATCATTGAATCGGCAATATCTCTAATATTTTTGAAGCTAGAGTAAAAATAACACAACATGTGTTATTGATTAACAATAGCGAAGCAAATATTAAAAAATACCCTGTATGATACCTACTTATCCCAAAAAGTTCAATATAAGAAATAACAAAGTAAATGTTGGTACCTAATTAAAAATATCATCTAGGTTTTACTTTAAAAATGAAAACGGTACCTAGTCCGTATAAAATATCATAACATAGCAACCATAACATCCCACCATATCATATTACTATTGCCACCACATTGTACAAAACTAGGGCATTTTTCTACAATAATGAAAAACTCTCATACTGGCGTAAGATACGCTACTACGGTAGACATCAACGGGATGCCTTATGACACACAAAGCTTGGTCAGGATAGCTGCTGTGTAAAGAGCTATTTATTCGTCAACATGAGCAGTAATAGGTTAGGAAATTGCTTTGGTGTTACGTTATCGTTACCAAAATTTTACGGGGCCTAATCAAGACGAAAAGTTAGCGATTCTTGAAAATGTATAGGATTGACGTGATGACGGATCGCGTCGACCGCTATCTCGATAATATTCCGAGCCGATAGAAAACAGAAACGTTAACAGCGTTTGAATCTTGGCTAGGTCAACTTGATTGACGTAAGTTGCCGGACAGTCATGGTGTTGACAGTTTTCGATAATCGTTTACACTAGCGTTATGCATCTAGCCAAGGGCCACTGATAGATCCATTTAGCGTTCGTCGGAAATGTTGTTAAGACTAGGATATAAGAGGCCCTGGACAGATGGATTCAGCGGATCGCGGAAGCATTCGCCAAAATAAATCGTATTATTAATTGACATACGTGAACGCTTTCGTCACTTGATTTCTGCTGTCGTAAATGTTTGCAAAATGCCGATTGTCTATCACCGCAGTATTTTTTCCGAATATATTCTCTTTTTGTGCTGTAAAACTTTTTAACCTGTAAAATTAATCAATGATCTTAAAACCGCTTTAAGATAATCTACTGTTTTCAGGACCTCTGTTCCACTGGGCAACATCATATATATATTGTCTTTAACTCGGCGGAAATCATTCATCACCTCTCTAAAGACCTAGGTACAAAACGCTACAAAGCGGAATAGGACATAGCACCCAGGTGTTATTTTACAAGCTATCTTATTACTATTATTAGCAGTAAAAGGCATGCTTTAACATTTACATAAACACTTAACGAGTCCCATTATGGGCGTAAGTATCACACCCTCGTGCCTAGCCTAGACATTATGGCAGTGGTAATATAGTGCCACGCTGTGCCGCTGTGCCCGCATGCCATAATTATTTTCATAATGCGTGATTTAATTCAGCCCTTATCAAAAGTCATGAAAAATCATATACAACTGTGTTTGTCGGTTTATGAACTAATTAACAGGTGAGCCTTTTTTACATATATGCAAGGCATAAGGTCCAACGGATAAATGAATCAGATATACTAATTATTATTTTCCTTCATTTGACACATATTTTGTTTCATATTACACCATCCACGAGCCAGCCTAGGAGAACGATATTGCAGCCATTAATATAAAACCTTTAAACCTAAAAATTTATAATAAGTTACCGGAATATATTAGAAAATCTGACATGCCGGAATTCAAAAAACTCTTATTGGATTTTTTAACAGACAGTGCGTTTTATTCCGTACTAGAGTATTTTAATTTGTAATAATAGCGTGTAGAAATACTAATATAATGTACCTACCTACCTAAGTAATGCATGTTGCATGCTATCCCTCACAATTTTGTATGCCTACTGGCCAGACATAGTGATACTACCAATTATAACTATTTTGTACCATTTCTCACCTATGTTTTACAAATAAATAAATTTGATTTGATTTTGATTTGATTTGAACTCTATTATAGCTTGCGTCTAAGCTGCACCAAACAGCTCAGAACGCTAGCCAAAGATAACTAATCACCGACAAACGTGCCATATTAGTCGTTAATGCCCTATTTGAGGGCATTGTAACCAAATCGCTCGGACAATGAAAGTAAGAGCACGACGTTGGCGCCTGCTCAAGGTTCGTTGCCTAACTCGGATACGTGGGACGATAGGAGGCAGCGAGGCCGCTGCCCGCGCGCGCTTTTGGTTTGACAAGCGGCCTTAAATTTGCTGTTGTAGGTTGAAGGTGCAAGGTTTGGCGATGATGGAAATGTTCAATCATAAAGTTGCAATTATAAAGGATGACTAGCTACATGGAACTGCCAGTATTAAATCTAGATTTAGAATTAAAAATTGTTTTAACTTTTAACTGCAAGTGGCCCTATTGCCTGCGACACGGCCGTGATTGAGTTATTTAGAAAAATACGGTAGTTTTGGTTTTGCTTTCCCTATTACATGCCATGAAAAAAACTACGATTATTTATACGGCCAACTAGACTGGTTGTTATTGTCTAGCTGGTATTTATTTTGGCTGGCTGCCGACGTTTATTGAATAAATGGGTACATCGGTTGTACACTGTTTCACCGACACTCATTTTGTAGAACGTGTCACTTCGCAGAATTTTCAATTCATAGAACGCTAATTTCTGCTGAAACATATTACTGCTTTCAGATTATTCTTCGGTGATCACGGGTCTAACTTAACCTAACCTACGTAACCCATGCTTAAGATAATCTGAAAATGATAAGGTTTCAGCAGCATTTGCTTTCTAAAAATTTAAAATTCTGCGAAGTGATGCGTTCTATGAAATGAGTGTCGGTGAAACAAGGGGACACCGGACACATATCAACATTCGTGGGTCCGTGGGTCTTAAAACGTCTGTCATGTTTGTATCCTCGTACGGCAGTCTAGCCGACCTTACCCGAACCCTAAATACTTTAAATGATCACTTGCACTGTAACTGTGATGCTAGATCCACGCTCAGGCTTGGGATACTGCTCGAACATATACATAATGTATTATAAGTTAAAAAAGGATGGCATCACTGCCTTGATCACTTTTGGCGAGAGGGTAGAGCTAGCATGAAGTAGCTTATAAGCAAAGGTTTAATTTCAAAATCATACTTAGCTATGATAGATTTAGAGACTTATCTAGTTCATCAGAACTTGCGTTTTTAGGGATTTGTAGCAAAATTGCAAAAATGGTCTTACTGTCTGCCAGTCGGTCTGTATGTCACAGCTATTTTAGTCAGAGACTATTGGGATTATAAAGAGTCTATTTAATTACAACGCTACTCGTATGAAAAGCTTAACTGTTGAGTGCGTTGTTTTGAAAATTATTGACTTGTAAACTAGAGCGGTCGAGCGATCAACATATAGCTTCATACTTGACGTTAGTGTCATTGTTTATTAATTACTCATTTATTAAATCATTACCCTTTACGATCTGATTAAAATACCAGCATACGTAAACAGCTAGGAATTTGTTTTATGGCGATTGTCTAACAGTAACAATGCATATGTTGATATCTATGCCCATGCGATGTGACCGGAGAAGGTTTGCTTAGATCCCGCGTGGGATTGTTAGCTAATAACAATTTGCGTTGTTAGGTGATTGTCTCATAAAGACGTGTGTTAACTGCACATAAATTAACGCGAAAAATTCAATGTATTGTTTGCGTTCAGGTTATTAATTATGACAGTTATGAGTAAGAAAGTTTATGACAGGTGTATTTTTATGTAACTTACAGACTTTTGTGTCTTGTCTACAAAACAAAGGTCTTAATCGTGAATTTTATTCTTGAGACCTTAAGTACCAATTTCACCATTCGATGTTACCACTTAACAGATAATTAGAGCCTTAACGGTTGACAAAATGTACCTATGAACTCACAGTCGATTAACATTGATTAAATTTAACATCGTATGGTGAAATAGGTACTTACTCAGAATTTTTTGAGTAAAATAGATGGCTCTATTTTCATCTCTGAGGACATCATTATACAAGATGATATTCTACTTTACGATGCTTTTCCTCGGCATACCAGATCAGTGATGTCCCCTTTCAGTAAAATCAATGAATGAATGATATTGTGACACATTTAAAGTTTACTTTCAGAATAATTCCTTTAATTCCATTAGACAAGTAGATAACGCTCGTCTGTAATTATCTCGAGTTAAACACATAGTTTCTTATTGGCTCGGCCGTGAAATCGGCAACATTGTACAGATGGAAACTCTTGCCAAGTAATTTATACCGTTGTCACTTGTCAGAGCTATACAACAGAGGTTTATTTATGGGAGTAACATTATCTAAAGACATTATTAGTCTCCTCGGGACTTGGGTTCAATTAATGTTTGAAACTATATGGTTTCGAAAAGTAATTGTTAGAAATCTGACCAAAAGATCTTATGTTGAAAGTTTTTGGCGACACGCTACCTATAAAGATCTTTGCCTTACACTTACTAATAACGGAAAGCATTTTCAAAGAAAGCTTTTTTGGAGTCTTATCAAAATAACTAAACAACACAGTACGTAAAAAAATATGCAGCGTTTCAATATTCATATACCAATGACTATTAATAAAGCCATGAACCCTGATTCCTCATCGCTTTTTATTTTTTTATGGCATAGTTAAGGCAAACGAGCACACAGGCCACCTGATGGTAATCGGGATCTAAGCCCCATAGACATTTGCATTCTCTAGACTACAATCCTAATACTGCAAATGAGCTGTCAACGCTGAGGACTAAGATGAATGCCTCTATGCTAGTGATTTCACCTGATTTTTGAAGGTTGCATTTACATACCCTGTAATGCTTTTAAAGAGGATCACTCAGCATTTTTTATAAGCTACATAAATAAAAACTAACAGAGCATGATCCGCGCTAATTTAATGTAGTGTCATTGACCGTGCGTCTCGCATCAGAATCGCTATAAAACTACTGAACCATGGAACAATCGCAGCATCTTTGTAACAAAGACCTGGAGTCTTTGTTTTTAATCAAAAACTAAATTAATTGCGATATCGATGGATACAGAGAAACCGACACAAATACCTATCAGACGAAACTTGACCATAATTTATGGGATTTTGTCTTGCTTCTTTTGTTTAAAGCCTTTGCCGCTGTTAGGGAATTCCCTACGGAAGAAATGCACGAAGGTGTAGCTTTATCCTGTGTATGAAAATGTACTCCCAAAGTAAGTCTCTTATTAAAACATAGACTTTCAGTGCCTTGGTTCGAATTTTTGAGGTGATAAAAATAATCATTAACAGTTTGATTAGTTATAATTTGCTTGGTTTACAGTAAAGGTACCGAGAAAACTATGTTTATTTTTCTAATTTATAAAGCGTGTAAACCTTTAAAGCAGGTAATATGCATCATGATAGACATAGATTAACTGGAAGAGATCCCTTAGAGGGATATGTTCGCCTTTGTACATCCCTGCTACATTTTTATTTATTTAATAATTATCTCTTCTGTTTGCACGATAAAGTGTTTACATTCATACATACTTAGATAATGTCTTTCGGGTCTGTTAATTACCACGAACATTTCACTTATTTTTGCTTTTACGTAACTAATGATCAGAAAATGACTTAGTTGGCTTTCAGAATGACTCGCCCTATTTTAAACATAACATTATTTTCCATCGTCACATTCGTAAATGGAACAACTCTAAGCATAAAGACCTCGGCTGTAGGGTAAAAGCTAACGGAAGAGAGATCCAAATGATTGCTATTGTTGTACTTGTGCCTAATGATATGATAATGTCACTGACGTACAACACGGGCCGCTAGCTTTGGCCTTTATTCCTTTATAGAAATACCCTGGGCCTCTTTTCTATTGCGTTTAAACGATATCGATATGTATTTTAGCATCGTTTTTAACTCGGCCGCCATTATTATCAGTGACATAAGAGTTACCAAAACGTTGACAATACGGAAACACGTCAAAGACGATATCGTTATTAACGTGTAGAATCCCAGCCCTGCATCTTTGTGAAAAATTCAGAGGTAAGCTTAGTTATTACTTTAATATATTTATACCCATCGCGTTATAATGATTTAAGAGGCCACATATGATAAAGTCGGTAATGTTCTGCGATTTGGATCTCAATAACTATAACGCCTGTTTGTCTGTTGTTTGGATATATAAAACTTGATCATATTTTCTTGAGACTATTAGGTAAACGTGAAAACACGGTTAAAAACAAAATCCTCGATATATAGATTTATTTATCAAACTTGACACATTTTTCGCACGTTTTTGGTTGAGTCTTTGAAACCCTGCGATCATCAACGATGATTTTTAATTCTGTAGTTGAGTGTCTTCTTAATTCTGGTAAACCATTTTTTTAATCAATGTAGTTTTTAAGTAATCAGCAATTATTTGAATTCGACACTGCCATCATGGCGCGCGCAAACTATATCCATCTCACGTTCTTAGCGCGAAGGCACATAAAGGCATCCCCTATGATTCTTGTGTAAGCGTGCGTGGAAGCATATGTGGCCTCTTAACTGTAACTCACGTAAGGCGTAACTATCGCATCGTATGCTAAAATAAGGAGGTGCAGGTCAGATCTTGTTTTGAACATAAACGGGGTGGCTGACTCAGAAGGCTTACTATTCCGTCAATGAATATCTCGATGACATTGACCAATAATTATTAACATTATTAATTAATTTAGCTTTAATGATTGTTTTTTTTTATTTTGATATTATTTTTTAATGTAATTATGAACTTCACGAATGACAATGTATAACCCTTATTGAATAAAGAATTATGAATTATGTAGTAAGTCTTTATTTTATCATTATACATTATTAGTTTTTAGATTTAAACTTTTATACACCCCTGCTGCAGTCCCCATTTTAAAACCGGATATAGCGTGAAACCGCGACGTTTCGAAAGGTCAGGGAACTCTATTAACTCGACCCGGTCTAATGGCATGAAATACCCCGGCGAAAAAAACACCTGCCTACTAAAAAGTAACAATAGTATTGGTGGTTAACTTTGTACGCGGCAGATTAATTTCCAGACATGTCCAGACACGTAGAGCCAAACAAATCGATTCCTGTGCCAATAACTAGCTAAAGTTACGCAATAATTCTCATACCATTTACTTCGTATAGTTTTTAACTAGGAAGCATGTCAAGTAAAATAAGAGCTATCATAACGTTGACATTGCGATAACATGTCGAAAGCAATATGGTTTTGCTGAGTAAAATATCAAAGGTGCCCCTGGGGATATTCATGAATTTGTGTCCTCAGTTATTTCTCTTACAAGGTTATCTGGAAGAGATCGCTATTTAGCGGTAAGACCGCCTGTTGTATACCTATGATTTAAATGTACTGTTCCATGTTCTGTTTTTATTTTTTATTTTTGGTGTTCAATAAAGAGTATTTGTATTGTATTGTATTGTATATTCATATCTGAATATGACATAAATAAAAAACGTTTTCTCTGTGGGTATTTACCATATGAATAAATAAATAAATAACGTTATGTAGTGGGTTAGGAACGGAATAGGTTGACTATGGCGAGTAGGCTATAAATTGTAATCAGCTAAACTCTAAAACCTAATTAGATTCCAACATACGTCAAAAAAGTGTTGCCATTAAAATGACATATTAGTGGATCGGTAAATTTTCACTTCTGTAAATGTTATAGTTAGCTGTTTATTTTATTTATAATATTAAAGGCAACATTTAATTTTCCTTCTTCAATAAACAATCTTATTTAAATACTCGTCGCAAAAAAAGATATTTAGTTAAATTGTTTTATAGGAGAAAAGTTTAAATTACAATGGCAATAACTCAGGCTTTAATAACATTTGGTACCAATTAATATTCTCATTATGTGCGATTACATTTTTAGGAAAAAAAATCAATCATATTTTTACGTACGTCTTCAAAACTTGACAACTGATCATGTGTGGTAGCCTTTATGGTGGACATGGTGGTTCTGTGGCGGCCATAACATCTATTGTCACTTCATTCGACATCTGACGTTTGGATAGCTCGAATGTTTTCTGTATTCTGTGTTCGCCCCGTGGTGATTTCCATTGTTAAGTTTTTGTTTTCCGTTAAGTTTTTGTTGTTTCATTTCGTTATTGTTTCAAGTTTGTGTTTTGCTCGTGGGTTTTGCTTTATCGCAAGTAAAATGGAGCCTGTACCAGGTTCCTCTCACAGCAAAGAGAATGATCCTATATTTCCACCAAAAAAGCGTCCTAAAAGTCATATGAGTGTCTCGGAGAAATTCATGGTCGTGAACTGTTACAAACATACCCTTTATTGTTACTTTATTGTTTTATTTTAACATAATTATTGTACCAAAAGGTTGGTTTTCCCTGAAACGTCACAATGATGATGACATGTGTAACTGTGACATTCCGCCATCTTTGGTAGTTTTTTTGACGTATATTGGAATCTAATTAGGTTTTAGAGTATAGGTAGACTCTTGGCCCCACTCCAGGTGACGACAGGTGACAGGTATAGCCTACCGGCGAACCGGTATATTTGGTAGGCCCAATTATTGCACACTCAACGAGTTGGAAATGTTCACCAATTTCCACCTGTCGCCCTTTCGTTGTCAAGTTTGTAAAATAAGAAGCCTGGCGTGTTTTAATTACATGTAACTGGCAGTGGCGGCGGCGAATGTGTTAAGGGGCTATTATAGAGTAACTTTAACATTTCAACCACCTTTTTCTCATAACTTTTAAACGGTCCAACCAAAACCGCATTTTAATCAGACTTACAGTCCAGTCGCCCTCTCCATCATCAGAACTTTGCGTTATGCATCTTAACTAAGCCACCGGGTCGGCAACATCAGAATCATGCCTTCATAGTTCCGGTACTGCGATGCAACAGACAGAAGACTAGAGTCAAACATAGAACACCCCTTTTTTCGAAGTTGAAAATAGGTCAGTTAGTGAAATCCGAAACTATTATATACTAATTATGAGCTCTAGATTAGATAAGATTTAGCTTTCCAATCCATATTGATCTAGCCAACAGTGCGGACAGGCGGGTGGTACGGTCCGATGGCTGCGATAGTTCTAAGCGATGGGGTTTGTGTACCACGCGTTGCATTATACTAAAATTAGCCAATAATCACGGTTTTGGACGCATCCGAAGTTACACAGTTTCGTAGTAATTAAAAGTATGATTTTGAACGGATACACATTATGATTAATTTAAGCACGTTGAAATCCCGGTAACTGAGCCAGTTCAAACCTTACTCGTAAAATCGTTATCAAGCAAATTATTGAAACCAATACTGGGGCCAGTAAGGAAGAGTGTTACAGATATTTAGAATAGAAATAGTGATTCGAATTGGCCCTATTTCATAATCAATTCGCAATTACTTTCTAGGATGTTTTTCTAAATTTAAAACGTCACTGTTTGGAACTGAATCCAGTCGGATTCAGTTCCAAACAGTGGTGCTAGATAAGTTGCATTCGACAATCGTTAGCGATTATGTTTCGATTGATAAATGTATGGAATTGACGTAAGCCACCGAGATAGTAACGTGACACTTACGTCAATTCCATATATTTTTCAATCGAAACATAATCGCTAGCGAGTGTCGAATGCAACTTGACTAGCCCCACTGGGCTGAGTTTCTACACGGTAAAAACGTATTGCCTTTGACGTGTTTCCGTATTGTCAACGTTTTGATAACTCACATTTACTAAACAGTAATGGCAGCCAAGTTAAAAACAATAATAAAACACGTCAAACGCAATATCGTTTTAGTAGAATAGAGGCCAAGAAATGTGCAAAATAAGAAGTGTCGAAATTGTACATTTGGAAACGTTGCAATCTATTCTTGATTAAAAGCAGATCTAAGACACAGTTTTGTACATTTTAAAACCACTAAACTAAGTTTTAGCGTAAATCTTGGTTTATTTTTTTTGTTGGAAGTGGCCCTAAGTAAAGAGAGAAATGAACCCAACGCTTTTCTCAAAATTGATTTTACCTTTAATTCATGTATAATTAAAAAACATAACAGTCTCAACAAAAATTAAATGAAGTCGAATTGATACACTGTTGTATTGATTAAAAAATAGAACGAGATTGAACTCTTAAGTTGGTTAATCAATTGGTTTAAATGTTTGGAGTTTTATTTAAGCGTAAACATTTCTTCAAGATGGTTTACAACTAACTCTAAAACTCAAGTGGAAGGTTGAAGTGACCACTCGTGGGCTTGAACAGAGAGCTTAATGACAACTCTAAACTTAAGTTTCTCAAGAACAAGTCGAGAGCTACGCTTGAGCCTACACTTTTCGTAATCTCAATGTTTATCGGAAAGGTGCTCTAAAAAACTAGTCTAACAATAAATCAGATTAACAATGGCGCGATAAGATTGAGTCGGCTTGACTTCACGATGTTTATAACAATAAGTATTTGATGGGATGCCCGCTTTGACTCTGGCTTTTATTTTACATTTATGATCGTTTTCTACATCGGTATGCTTTGTTTTAACACTTTTTTATGCCATAGGACTATTGGCGTAGGTATATGAGCTCACCGGCATTTGGCAAGTAGACCTTTTTAACCTCAAGATTGTAAACTTACGGTGATAGTATCAAGACTGCAAATGCGTTGCCAACCCTGAGGCCTTAGATGGAACTCGATGCTAGTCGGAACACGATAGTGCGAATACTGCTGTTAGGCGGCAGGTTAAGATAAAATGGTGGCAGTGTTTCGGACGGACCCTGCACAAGTCCTTCTACCAAAAAACCAAAACCAAGAACCAAAAACGGGAACAAGAGGAAAAAAAAGCATGGCCCAGGCCTATGCTGCCCCAGTCAGGTAGGTTAGTCGTGCAAGGCTCTCTGTAGTAAGATTATTTTAAAAACTAGGCTGTTTTTGGCAAAACTATACTATTTTATTATTATTATCAGGTTTCCTCATAGAAAAGTAGAGTATTTAACTCGGATGAAAGTCAGCATGAATGTATTTCACACTCAAAATATTGGTGTCTGGAAAATTACTCGTGTCAGCCGATGATGACGGGAGCCGCGGATATAAGAAGTCTATGGGCTTTCTCGCCCGCAAAATCTACTATTATTATATTAACTAGTGGCCTGCCAGCGGCTTCGCCCTGCTGCAAATTTCTGACTTTCCCGGTGGAATTTTCAGCTTTTTTCTTTCATAAGAACCTTCTCCTGACAGTAACAAACACAACGCATCTTTAGAATTATAGTGACCTATAATCCACATACCTACCTATTTTGAATTTCGACTTAGGTCTCTATAGTACTAAATTTATGACTCGAAATCGAAAGCTGAAAATGTTTGAATTAGGTCACTATATTTCTAAAAGTGCAACAGTAAAAAAAATAATTAGCGAAATCGGTTCAGCTGCTCTCGAGACTTGCGCTTAGCAACACATTCAGCGATTCCTTTTTATTATATAGAAGAAGATAGTTTTATTATATGGAGGTTGTTAATGATTATGCTCCACAGGGGAACAAAAGGCCTTCCCCACTGTTTTACAATTTACACGAGTCTATTGTATTAGTAGTTTACAGTATTTTGCAGATTTTAATGGCAAAGAGAAGGCACACGAGCACTCAGGCCACCTGATGGTAGGTGGGATCTGAAACACATAGACATCTGAATTCTCAAGACCACAATTTCAAGGCTGCAATCTTAAGACGTCCAATACGTTGCCAATTATAAAACAAGCAACCGGCCGAGTAGGATAGGCGATACTTTAGCGCACCGAGGGTTCCGTACCTCTAACACTTAAGTCAGATTTTATAATTTTTTGTTTTTCGTTAGGGTTTCCAATTTAATCACGCAAAATTTGACGCTTTTTTGTATTACCGTTTAACGACACAGCTTAACTTTGGAAAATTTAAGTAATTGTATTTTTTTTCCAATTACAAATCCGCTATTGTTCCTTACTCTGTAAAAATATAACAAAAGCTCTGTTAAGACGGAGGCGCAGTCGGACGGACAACAAAATCTTAATGACAGGGTCCCCTTTGGCAACCTTTGACGTACTCAATGGAACGATATTAATGCACAGCTCAATACGAAAAAATAACGAATACCACGAGATGCATTAAAATGTTACCACAAAGTTGAGAATGGCCAACGTCGATCAAAACGTAACAAACTGTTAAAATCTTTGGTAATACACCTAGAATAGCAACTAGCTTATTTCAATTTTATCTTAACAACCTCAATATAAGATACTTAGCTTTAGGTAAACAAACCTTTTCCTGTTTGTATGTATAAAACAGCCTAGTGTTTTTACTTGAGCGTAAATAAGATTAAAAGCGTAAAATCCCTTTAAGCTTAAACAAACTAGTTAGTTATAGAGACTTGTGATTTCGGAACAAAGAAACTTCGTGGGGCTATTTCGCACTCAGAACTTGTATAAATTACTTGAACATTAATAAAGTCATTGTTAAGGCTTCGTATTCCTAAGTGACTTACGGCCCTTACGGGCTTAAGGCTTAACTTTAAGAATCGTATTACACAACCACGCTTATCCATATCCAATTACTTACTTTTAGTACCTTTAAAACTCCTCGTTTGGCTTCATGAAAGGTTTCTTTTCGGTCAAAGTTCACGGTTCACTATAATAAAAACGCACAAATAACACTATTCGACACTGGCCACTAAAAAATAAGAAAATATAATTTAAAAGGTCATTTAGAAATAAACTTCAGTCATAAACTGCATTTGTTTTTCACGTGGAACTAGTTTTTCAAAAAAAGGAACGTGTTGTTCGGTTTTGAAAATGGCTGTTGGTTTGTCGTTGCGCGGGGCAGCGCTAAACGGATGTGCGCAGGGAGCCGGCCGGCCGACTGTTGCGCTCGCCGTGCGCGGCTAGGGCTGCGGTACTGGTCGATTGTTTGCTTTGTCGATGACGTTGACGTTGGTAGGGTCGCTCGTGACTAGTCGCGTTCACGCAATGGGCTAGATTTGCTTTGCGTAAGCTTAACTTTGAATGGACGGTTTCTGTACCGCTGTGCTTTGTGCCATTCCTGCCTTTCCTTGTTGGCCAAACCATAAAAAAATGTTAGATTAAAATGCTCAAGCACACTATGAGAACCATTTTTAAATGAAATACTGATCAAATTAAGGGCACACTACCTACTGAAGCCTTAGACAAGACGCATAACGCTAACGTAAACTGTTTTCAAAGAGTGTCATAATGTTCAGAATTGATATAGGTAAGCGCTCGACGCGGTCGACCGGCAGCTTACGTCAATAGGTAATGTTCTCGCAATACATCTTGTCTAGTGCCAATGACGAGCATCTAGCAAGTTTTCTTTCAAGCGAATGCTTCGTAAGAATTTGCTGGAACAAAATGTTGCGTAGAATACATACATATACGTATACATAGTAGGCTTGACCCATCGTGGAATATGTTCTAGTCTCTGGTGTTATATTTATAAAACAATAAATTTATATATGTATATTATATACATTTATTGTTTTATTAGTACTTTTTGCATAAAGTATTATCATTTTGTAAATATGCTCTTTGCTTTGTATTCTGTCTATCTTTTTCTGAGCACCACATTATAGCCGAGTCCCTATCTATGGTCATATTGGTTGAGAAATGAACACAGGAAGTCAGACAAGAAGTTTATAGGTTATGTTATGCTTTATGTTTTTAGTTTTTAGCAACAAATTTAAATCGAAGTCGCAACTTTAAATGTAGGAAACGTGCATGAGTAGGAACACTGGGAACTAAACTGTTATCTAGTAAATATAAGCGCACACTTTGTTATTGTTTAATGTGTAAACAGAACGTGCACAACTAGCTTTGCCGAGGAATGATTCATCTTTAATCAACCAACCATATAGGACATATACCTAGGGCATATCATCCATTAGAGACTCACCAGAAATGCATATTTATCGATAGTTTTATCGACAGTCGGGACTAACATGACTCACTCGCACACCGCCAACAACAAATCGTACCCGGGGACCAAAATGACGTAAGCGACCGGTAACGACTCGACAAAAACTCAGCTCCGCCGAGGGCCAAACATCACCACAAAAACCAAGCGCCTGGCGTTTACGACTGTTTCAAGTTTGGTCAACGACGAACAATGAACTTGCACTGGCGAACTAGACCAAACAGCGAAGTTAAAGAAGTTTTGTATATGGAACACGTTCTGGTTTGGAAACCATAGTGGTTCTTTTGTCTGTGGGCACACGTAGGAGGCGACACCCACACAAGCAAAGCGCAAGTAAATTGGTAACTGTACCTTAACTCGGCTCATACCGTGACGCTCGTCATTATGTCGCAAAAAACACTATATTACATTTTATTACGATCGTTTTTTGGGATTCATATAACCTTGCTTTGAGGTTGTGAAATCAAATTAGCTAACAAGCGTCTAGTGTGTGATAAAAACTATAAAAAGCCTTTTAACTACGATGAGAAGAGGGTAATAATCATGACTACAGATACAACCATACCTACTCGAACTTTATTCTTAAACTACACACTAAAATGAGAATATAATTTAAACCAGTCGCAATACAAGACTTCAACGACGCCCTACCATTACCTGTCTCTTTCCAGCTCCATTAATTAAAAAGAGACATGTAAGCAGAGGTCGCTTTTGAAATGGATGTGGCTTTACTTTAATTTCCGGGACGGAATGAATTATTTAACACTAAAGACGGGAAACGTAGGGTTTTAAAACGCCAAGCATCCGATTTCCTATACCTATAACCATACCTGGGATAACTCGGGGCAAGTTCTAGGGATTTGATATCGATAAAAAAGATGTCGATGTAATTAGATACTGGTTATGATACCATGAAAAAAGTAAACAGTCTTATAAAAGGTGAGGAAATTTCAATAACCAACATAAATGAGAAATTTGCTTTGAGTCATTATAAATATTTAAAGAATGCCCCGTTGACCACTGTGGTCGGTGATAGAACGTTTAGCAGTATAAAGTGGATATTTTCATCTAGACGGCAATCATTAATACCATCGAATATGAAAAAAATATTGAATGTATATCATGAAAACTATTTTAAAATAAACATATAAATAGGTACACGTTTTAATTAGTTTTTTTTTTTATTTAAAAAAGAGGAGAAAATAAGTAATATTTATTTATTTCGCATAACATTTAGATTTTGGCAGTAACATCGGTATATTTTTTGTCGATAAAACATTTTGCTACATCACTTTCGTATAGATGCCCCGAGATATCCCAGGTATGCCTATAACAGAACACGAAAATTAGTTCTCGGCCCTGGATGAGTCAACAAAGTTAAGTTTCGTACTTTTAGGTAATGGCCATATTGGCGATGAATTTAATTCACTTTTGAGTTCAAACTCTACATTGGAGAAGGAGATAATTATATAATTTTTTGTGGTTCCGTAAAAAAAGAGCGACCCTATTGCTTAGCCACGTATCCTTTCGTCCGCCCGTCTGTCAGCTGGAAGCTCATGAACTGTAATAGATAGACTGTTGAAGTTTTCACAGCGTGTATTTCTTTCTAATGCCGCTTTACCTAAAAAAAAAATACCCCCTGAAATAAACTTAACTAGTTACCCTCTTGCATGTAGTTGTAATCCCTTCTTAGTGCACCCCTAGGATATCCAACGAATATTCCCTCCAAATTTCAAGTCACTATGTCCTGTGGTTTCGGCTGTGCGGGATCGATCGATCAGACGGTCGGTTCATGCTTTCAAAATTCATTTATTCAATATTGAACGGTCTATAGATGTATTACAACTACATAGAAGAGGGGCTTTACTTAAGTTGTTTATTAGCGTCCGACTCGCACTTGGTTTTTATAACATACTCGTTAAAATATAACGATAAGGACGATGATCGATTAAGGCCCGACTTATCCAATCTCTGGATAAAATTATCTTCGTAAAAGTTATCACTCTCGTTTCCTCTGTAATATAAAAAAGGGATAGAGCTGAAGTTTATATGAACGAAACCGTTATCTAAAGATGGATAAAACAGCCATAATAGAATAGTTAATCTTTAAATGCAAGTAGGATTTGTACCAAAAACTGCTTTTTCCTTTGTATAGGTACCTAGGTATTTTTAGGCGATGGGCTTGCAACCTGTCACTAATACACTAGAATACTTCTTGGCCTGATTGTGCAAAATGTGGTTACAGAATTATCAACAAGTCTTTTTAGAGTTGTTGGTATTTCTGTAGCTCTGCCTACCCCACTCTGGGAATGAAGGCGTGATGCTATGTATGTATGTAGGTACCTACATACCTACTTAATGGACCACACACTAAGCATAATAAAAGCTTTAATTCTTAACTTGTATGTTGAGTCAAATCTTGCAAGTCAATTTAAAACCAGTTCCCGCTATTTATTTCCGCTGAAGGGAAAACATATAAACCCGGTGACAATGCAATATTATGATATTTATGATGTTTAAGAGCCGGGGTTTTTAGCGCTAGAAATTTTGACTCGAACTTTCGTGTGCTTATATTTTCTATCATTAGTCTTTGATTTCGAGCACTCGAAAGTCAAAAATCGCCTCCCTCTTCTGGACTGTGGGTGGAGACAGAAGGTGGCAACAGTTCTCCGCCGTACCGTTCTTAAAGTAGAATTTGGATTCACCTAGTTGCAAACAAAATACATTTAGCAACAAAAGAGCGTCTCAGTTTGAGGGTTCCATAATCAACAAGGAACCCTTATAGTTTATTATCATATTATTGTTAGTACTACAAAGTTTTTGGCATAATTATTAATTGAATTACGCCGACAAAGGTATATTTTTTTTATTTTTAACTGAATTCAAAAAAGGAGGAGGTTATATGTTCCATTGTATGTATTTGTTTGTTTCTTTATTTATGTTCACCGATTACTCCGTCAATTATGGACCGATTTTGAATATTTTTTTTCGGTTTGATTGAGTATACTTTCGAGGTGGTCCCATTGTCACCAAATCTAAATCTGAAGAGGGGACCAGTGAGTAGTTGAGGGAACTTCTCAAATATTGTATTGATATAGCGATTTTTGTATTTTTAGTAAGAAGTCTAGCATTTGCATTCAGAAAGTATCATTTGGGGAAGTGAAACTGATAATGAAGACGACAGATGGCCATCGGAACTCCTCAACGGTACCTATTTCAAGGGTGGCGTTAACATATCTCGATTAAGATAGTTGAGGGACTACAACGAAGAATATTTACTTGTTGAAATATGACTATGACTTTCCGGCGGCGTTGCTTGCGGCGCGCTTGAAACTTAAAGTTTCATATCAACTAATAAGTGGGAGTACGGAACAGCGTATTTATGTTCACTAAAAAGTTTTAAATAAAATAAATGTAAAAAAAAACAAAAAACCGTCTTCAAAAATACAAGAAATAAGTTCTTTTAAAATTGTAGGCACTTACCTAATAGGTTAGTCGAACTGAAGTCGGCGACCACAATATTTTCATCCAAAAAGCCGACTTCAGTTGAACTAACCTATTAGGTAGGCGCCTACAATTTTAAAAGAAGTTATTTCTTGCATTTTTGAAAGCGGTTTTTTGTTTTTATAAATATTGTATTTGAATTTCTGTGTTTTGTACAGTAAAGTGTTTACTTGCCCGTTTGTTTCCGCACAAATCAAAACAAACATTCTCATGCGCATTACTCTAGGTCTAGACCGGCGCGTATAAGTGCAATCGGGAAGTCATAAAAAAGACATAAAACTAGATTACCCGTATATGTAACGGTATGCTTGTAATACAGTTTTAGTTATACATTTATCGTTATCTAGTAGAATCATCTAAAAGAAAAACACTACCACTAATGGAGCTATGAAACATCCATATGTGTGCGTGTTATTAACACAATGCTAGGGCGTTCCACTTAAGAATATACAAATTAGGCAAAATTTGACAGTTATTTTCCCCCGATATTTATTTATTTAAGTTGACGACACGTTAGCCTAGTCGGTAGTGACCCTACGAAGCTAGTGGTCCCGGGTTCAAATCCCAGTACCTAAGGGCAGCTATTTGTGTGATGAGCGCGAGTATTTGTTCCAGAGTTTTAAGAGCTTTCTATGTATGTATGTATTTCTCTATATACTCGTAACATCTATGTGATAATTGACCCCTTTTTTACTGTACTGTAAATATACATATTTTTTTAACGTCATTGACTTTAAGTTTTATATTTACTTTTGTTTTCTTATGACGATATAGGTAATTTTAGGCTAACATTGGCTCCTAGGACCATTCCACTTTACTCTTTTTTTTAGAATGCACATAATTTCACCTTTCTTACTACTATAATAAGTCAATACTAAGACGATCTCACATATATATGTTCACTTTGGCATTTATAATAGCTATTAGTGGCAGCTTATTTATTACTTACGGACACAAGCGTTATTAATAACTAGCTAATTTCAAAACGATTAACAAGCTGTATCACTTATAAAAAGCCAACGTATTACATCAATCAATCACATTCTACATCTATCTACACAAGGTTACCACACAGTTCGACGAAGAACTCCTACGCTGGTCAACTATACGTAGAGACACCACAGAGTTTGGACACCGAGTGCAAAAATGCTCTAACTGTCAAGTAAATAAGAGGTAGGTACCATACAGCAGACAATATCAAGATGTGTATATACAATATTGATTTGATTTAAAGCCGACTGGAAGAGGCCTAATATGTTTTTTTATAATTTGTTCAAATTGTGGCGAAGGCATGTGGTTAAGCGATTAATGCAAAAGTGATCACTTATTAATACGTTGACTGGACCCAAGACCTCAATGTCGAATATAATACCAAAATACCTGATAATAAACGTAATGTTTAATTAGCTCGAAATAATAAAGAATTATAGAAGATATTATAGATCAATAATAAGTATATGTTGTCTCTAGCAAGCTGTGTATGTAAGTAATAAGACAAGTGTTTTCTTTTGCCTTAGTAAAACCTAAGGGAACAAGGGCTTGTAATACTGTTTAGAGATGGCCTTGCAACCTGTCACTAATACACTGGCAAACATCTTGGCCTGATTGAGCAAAATGTGATTACACAAATATCAAGAAGTATTTTTAGAGTTGTTGGTATTTCTGTAACTCTGCCTACCCCACTTTGGGAATGAAGGCGTGATGTTATACAGGATGTTAGGTAATTAATGTTACGTATTGTAGTAAAACCATCTCCTTATAATCATTAAGTGCCTATTTCTGTGTTTTATTACCATTATAATATAGTATCAGCATATGCAACTTCAATGCCTATAGCGCCACCTAGTGAAAACGTCTGTGACTACTGCAACGCGGAGCGAACAGTGATCAACGTAGGTACGGGTTTCTGCTACTTTTCACAAGATGGCAATGTAACTAATTTATGTTACACTGCGTATGTTATTTCGTAAAATGATCATTGAGTAATATTTAATAGATTTATTAGATAAACATACATAGAACAACATTTGCAAACGCGTTTTTATTTGCTACATAAAAGAAGACCAGTTTAGCTCCTACAATTTTTCATAGATGGCACTAGTGATATTGTTAGCTGTCGGTAGTGTTGTAGTAATGAACGATCTTCGAAGTTTTTTGTTACTTCATAATAATCAACACAGAGAGAGGTTGTTTATCAAGTTTTTTTTATGAGAATAAGACTCCTTTCCTCGTTTCATCTGCTCTTGCACGTTCGCAGTCAGACACGAAAATCCTTTAAACTAAATGAAGGCACTCGATATCGATAAATGCAGAGCAATGACACCTTTCTATCTTGGAACGTAAATTGGAATTGACGTATGACATTTTTAGAAGTAAGTACCGGAATTGTGTAGCTTTTGCAGTTCTTGACCATATTTGGTGTTGGTAACACGAGTCATTACGCGATGCGACTCAAAAATGCATGTGCTATAGTCAGTTGCCGGCAAGGAATGTGTCAAGGCCAGCCCGCGGACGGACACCTAATTATACAGATCACTCCCACTTTATACCTGAACTACTCACCAGTTCCTAAAGAATTAAGGCAACCTGAAGACACATCTACATCTTCAAGTATAACGTAACGTACGTAAAATACGTAGGAATTATACATGAACGCATTAAACAGGTAAGTAGTTAGGTACGTATACCTGTACACATATAATATTATTGATACAAGTTGCGTCTACGGCGCATTGTCTTGTCTCTATAGACTGGAAAGGAAACCAGTGTAAGGTTTGCGAGGCAAAACTTGACAAGTTATGTAACAGGTATTGTGCGTTGTATATTTGATGCTAGCGCTTAGTTTCCGGTTTGCATAGTGTTTGAGAGGAAAATCATAGCAAAGAAAATGGATTCTAATCGAGATCATTTTAATCGCAGAGATTAAATGCTTTATTACTAGTTAGAGGCAAACGCCGTCCTTGTAGAGAACTGGGCAACTAAAACCCAGTAGTTACCTACCTATTAGTAAGTTTTAATGTAACTAAGGCAAATAAGGCGCTATTGACAAAGATTGCGATTCCTAGTGTTACTATTTATTGTGAATAAAATTGGTTCTCCAATAAGTACATATTTTTAAAGGTTTAAGTTTTTGTGGTAACTATGACTTTTTTATGTCGGTTTACTTTAGATTAAATACCTAAACATGACCTATAGCTGGGCCGGACATTCGGCCTTCAATGCACACTTACCATTACAAATAAGCAAAACCAAAAATAATTGGAAAGGCTAACTTTCAGCAGATAATAGGTACAATACCTGAAACCTAAAACCTCTAATAACTGCTTCGTTTATGTATACTGTTACCGTTTTGGCCTAACGTTAGCACATTCACTACTAACTACCAAAAAGTCCCGTATTTTCGTTTGCCAGATTTAGCAACATGCTTGCTCAAAATGATTTCCCAAATACGAGTAGTACCTACCCCCGGGACTATTATAACATTTTTGTATGCAATGGAGAAAGTAAACGAACACACAGGTCACCTAATGGTAAGTGGAATCTGCTACCCGTATAGACATTTGCATTCTCAAGACAAAAAATTTAAGACTGCAATCCAAAGACTGCAAATGCATTGCCAACTCTGAGGACTAAGATGCCTCTATGATAATAATTTCACCGGTTGTCTTATCCCCAAACCGGAAAAACAATAAGAACACTCCTGCTTGGGGGTAGGTTACAGGTATGGTTAAAGGAAAAGATGGTGGTAGTGATCCGGACGGACCCTGCATATGGTCCCACCACCACTATAAGATAAATTACGGCCAAAATATAAAATACTCGTATTGACTTTGCCATTTATACCGTATGTTCAACAATTTGAGGCAAGTACCTATTCAAAAACGCAAAAAATCGTCGTGGTCTCCGTGTCCTTAATCTGAGTTATTGAATAATAATTATCAACATAAGAGATAAGACATGGCAAAAAACCAAGTACGGACTGCATACGTGCCTATATTTGGGTAAGGACCAAATAGTTGGACCATAGTTAAGCGTAGTTAACCATACAAACAACAAAAATGAAAAAAGTTCCGTTGTGACACGAAAACTATCCCTAAAAATGTATGGCTAACTTTCGTGTCACAACGGAAAAGATTCATAGAAAAATAATTGAGTGAGTTAGCGTGGCCAACTTTTTGGTCCTTACCCATTTTTCATTTATGCAACAATTTCATGCAGTTACTCATAAAAAACTTTAATCGACGTACTCGTCGTTGTAGTACTGGGCTGATTAAATAGTTTATTTTAATTTATCTGCAAGAAAAATCAGAAATGGTTTTAAATAGTAACTAACATTCATCTGGTAAGTTACCACAAACTAAAATATATATTATGCTAGCTAAATAGTTAACTTATTGCCGAACTGTAAAGGGATGAACAATTTGCGGTTACACTACTATTACTGGCCGCTAACTAGTTATCTTGAGTTATGCCATCAATAGAAAAAGCCATATTGCAGCCATGACCTCTTTCGCAGAAGCCTATTAACCAGCATCCTCAAGTCATTATCTTTAAACTGTAGTAGCAGCTTGCTTAATCCATGGATAATTGCTTTGCCATAAAGAGCTTGGTTTATTGAATAATGATAGTTCTGGAAAATCGATCATTCTAGCAAGATTTCTTAAAAATAAATATGTATTAAACAGTGTAATGTGACCCTAATATCCACAAAAAAGCTCTGTTCTAGAATGGTTTCAAGGTAACCACTAAAGATACCATATAGTTAAATATGGAACACACCTCCCTGTAAGTATATGTATAACCAAACATACATGTTTATCTTATTAATAGCCATCGGCTGATTGTCACTCCCACACTGGATCTTATATCTGACAGTAAATTCTTAATAGGTTAGACGTACTGTACTGTCATGCCCTTCAAAAGAAAAAGGTAGTATAAAAATATGAAGTCTTTATGCGTATTGAAAACCTAATAATTATTAGAAAATTACCACCGTTAGTATGTGTGGTGTGAAAATGACTGATAGAAAAACGGTTGAAAAGATCACAGAGATATGTGAACAGAAAGAAGATGTAGTGACTAAGATTGAGAAGGGTATGCTTCGATGGTTTGTTCATTTGGAAAGAATGGATGAACGAAGATTGACAAAAGAGATATACAGTACGAAAGTGAGTGGAAGGGTTGGAAGGGGCAGCCCCGTATGCGTACTTTTTTGAATCAAATCGGAGAAATTCTGCAAAAGGGCCAAATTTTAAGTACCCGAAACCGAATTTCATGCATGACGCGATGTATGAATGTGGAAGAAGCGAAAGAGAAGTGTCAGGATCGTAGCAGGTGGAAAGAAAAAAGTGGTCTCTCCCTACCCCTCTGGAAAACAAGCGTGATTTAATGCATGTATGTACCGCCGTAAATCGCGGGCTTCTTGTGTTTATTATAAGCAGAAATCTAACCTGGGTTTGCTGGCGTCCTGCGTCGTCGGGCCGAGGCTCTTCTGACCACAGTGGACACTAAAGAGTCCATCTCACTTCCCGAATCCCACCGAGACCTGTTTATAACCGACTTTAACACTCGCGCATCGTCCTCAGTGTCCCTGTCACTGCTAGTCGGAGGGATGTTGGACTCGTCACTCTCAGGCACCGGGGCCTTCACTTCACGGTTAAACACTCCGATCATAGTCACATCCTGCATGTCATCGTCACATGTGAAAGGATGTGTCAAAGTCCTCCGGATGTTGCTCTTTCGATGTTTCACCTTCGCCCCTTCGGAGAGGGAGCGCCGGTTATCAGGTTTGGCGTCACGCACGTTTTTCAGGTCTGACGGCGACAGAGATTTCTTTCTAGAGTTCCGACGCTTATTGCTACGTCTCTGTCTGCTTGACTCTCTTGCAGTCTGCATTGTGGTTTCATTTGTGTCTGCAAAAGAAGTACGGACCCAATAAGATTATATCAGCAAATTGTGACGAAATTAATCCTACGTTTAATGTAATAATAAATTTTCAGTAATCGGTAGTAAGGATTTTTAATATCTTAGGTTTCGGTTTTACATAAGACCTTATATAGGGTGTTTAATGCCGAACCATATTTAATGAGCTGATATGACAAATTCGACCGTGTAGTATTATGTATATGAGCTCAGGTGGGTCGCTGGCTGGGTAATTAACTAATTAGTAACCAAATTTAATACTGGTGTCTCGTGCTTAACTTGCTGAACCTTGTTCTGTTAGTTTGTCTACTAATAAAATACAATCAGAATAACTTAATGAAAATTAGTGACATTTTATTTAAACTTATGCTTAAAATAAGAACTCGTTAATATGTTGCTCAAGAGCTTGAGATTTTTCATAGAAAACCAAAACATGTTTTTAACCCACTCGAATAAATTTAATCGATAGCGGATAAATAAAACAAATTGATTTCCGACCGTCTCAAAGTATGAATAAAGTTATTTGATAGCACGATCTAAGAATAATATTGCAGCAAAATACCTTCCAAGAAACCGCAACCACAAACCGAAGTTTTTTTTTAAATTATACACACTGCATTAGCATCGCCATTCCACAAAACAAACAAAACGTCACTAGATGTTATCTGTATAAATTTCAAAAGTAATCACAGATAAGAAACTTTTAATAGACGCGCGAACGCGACTTTCTTTCAGGAGCGCGAGGCGATGACTGTTCGTTCAGGCTCGGCAGAGGCGTTGGTGCATGCACGTGAGTTGATTGTTTCAAAAATTAAAAAGTTTAAGGTCGAGTCTCAATGTCGTGGCGATACGTCCGCAGCCTACGCTCCGGCGTGTCAACTGAACTGGCTCTATTCAACCGGCTGACATTTCTCATTTGGTGCAACTCGGAAACTACTTTAGGAAACGAAGCACTACGTTTTCAATTTGCAATGCGTAATGACATCTTTATTAGATACAGAAAGAAACTACAGTAGTGTTTTGAGACCGTACGGAGTGCTTCCAAATAGTTGCCTTACTGACCACCACAATAGGTAAATCAATTAAAAATACATTAAATAAATAACAAACTATTAACTTAAATTGCCCTCCGTTGTTATGAACTCAATTGGTGCCGAGTAATTTTTCAAATTAGTTACAGCAACTCTTATAACAGATCTCAATTCTCAGATAAAGAACAAATATAAAAAACAGTTTATTTTGTTACGTTAGGCTTTTACTAAAATATTAACAGTTATGCAAGCTATAGCAAATCAATTAGATGAATACTGTAATCAAATCACGATGCTTATCAAGTGCACTGAATCGTAAACCTTCGCTTGCACGGTTTTTGCCCATTTTTTTTTATTGGAGATGATACTAATAACTGGCTTTAAAAAATGTTCGCATTAATATGCGGTTGAAAAACGATAAGCCAACGTTGAGAAAACTTTCATCAAGTGGTGAAAGTTAACTTAGTGGAAGTACGACCTTGTGAAGGGTCTATCCGGACGAATCGATTCGATACAACCATTTTATCCTTTAACCTACCACTAAGCAGCAGTGTTCGACGGGTTAGCGGTAGGTTAAATGATAAGATGGTGGTAGCAATCCGGACTGACCCTGCACAAGGGCCTACCTCCACCGAACCGAATGACACCGGTGGGGATAAGTCAACCGGTGAAATTACTAGCACAGAGGAGTTCCATCTTAGTTCTCAGGGTTGGCAACGCATTTGGAGTCACAGGATTACAGTTTTGAGATTGTTATCTTCAGAATTTAAAAGTCTATGGGTGTTAGATCCTATTTACCATCAAGCGGCCTTTGTGCAAGGTGTGCCTTCCCCTCGCCATAAAAAAATCTTAATCCAAATCACTGAGGGCTTATTTTACATTATCTTATCTCTACACATATATTGCTATCGTATTGTTCTTAACTCAGCCGCCATTAGTGTCAAGTAAATAAGAACTATCATAACGTTGAAAATACGATAACATGTCAAAAGCAATTAGGTTTAAGCCGAGTACGGTTAGCGGTCAGTGTTGTTGTTAAGTATTTAGTAAAGGCAACACAAAAATGATTCAAAACAAATGGACGCACGTGCACATGTCGCAGTGCTTGTGTAACACCAAATTTCGTCATCTAAATGATCATCTAAACATACAATGCTAAAGCAAGTACGCTATACTTGAATCTAAAATGAAGCTCCATAATAAATTTAATAATCTTTATAACCTACCGTCGAGTTCCGGTGTGGGGATAAGGCTACCGGTGAAATTACTATCCTAGAGCCATCTTGGCCCGCTGGGTTGGCGCTGCATTTGCGGTCTTAGGATTGTAGAGTCAAATGAGTGCAGATGTCTATAGGTCACAGATCCTCTTACCATCATGCGGCCTGTGCGCTCGTTTGACTTATCCATGCCACATAAATATTAATGTTACAAGTTGTCTAGTACCAATAGTGTTGCCAACCCTACTTCGGCAGACAGTTATGATAGGTGATAACTAAGGCAAGTTCACCTTCCCATAATCACGTGATGGGTTCCCATGGCGAGACAATGTCTAGAGTTACTCGACAGTTAGCCGTGTGCGCTTACAAGTACACGAGTGGATAATAGTACGGTCACTGACTTTAATTGTGGAGCCACTATAGAACTCTGTGGCAGGGAATCTTTATACAATAAAATACAAATACTCTTGTTCAACAATAAAGCAGAACACGGAACAGTACATTTTAATTAGACATACAACAGGCGGTCTTACCGCTAAATAGCGATCTCATAAATAACTAAAGTCACAAAGATATGGCAGAATTCCTTTAGAACTCAAACTAAACAAACTTAACTACAAGAAACGCTTAAAAGTATTTCTATTTCGAAATAAAATCTATTTATATATTTATTACTTTATACAAACTAATAAATACACAAATACATAAAATAAAAATTTGATGTTATCTTTTTATCTTAATTTGTTTTTATTTTACATAGCTTATTCCTCCCAAACCACGAAACGGATTTTATAATTATATCACAGGACACAATCTCACACAAATCAAACTGTCCCAAACTAAGTTCTAGGCTTGTACTATGGGTACTAGACAACGTTAAACATACTTCTATAGAGAAATAAATACTTAAATACATAGAAAACATCCAAGACTCAGGAGCAAATATTCGTTATTATTATTTTAAAGCGGTTTTCACCATCATTTAGATAATTTTTCACGATTTTTTATGCATAATGCATTCTGGCTTATGGACAAGTGTTACAGAAAACTAACATAAACCGAAGCGAAGCGAGGGCGGGTCGATAGTATTGACATAATTCCTCTCGTTAATGGCAGGTACTTTTTACTCACCTTCATCACCACAGAACTAAAGCGGAATTTATTTGACAGATTGCTCTAGCCTAACAGCTCGAGTCGTGAGTACACAAGTGGAAAACTTCGCTTCAAACTAATATGCTATAGTTCACCGAATTAATTAGTGATGGGGATATGACGGTGTAACACTAGCGAATCGGTCTACATAGTCTGCCCAGTCCGAATTATACAGTGCGACACGTCCATAACTCTCGAAAACGTCAATCTAATTATTTAAACCAAAATCACATAAACTAACAGGTTAATTTATGTGGTGTAATCGTATATGATTACCAATCCTTCGTGGTAACTATGGCAACATTTTAGGTGTTTCAAATTGATAAAAAGTGAATAATCAAACGGCTGTCCGCTCACATATAAGAGGGGTCCAGGCACTGCCTGGTTGAAGCGTTATTTATTTTGAACTCATTTCTCGTTACTTGACGCTGTCATAAGAGTTGTTTACCATGTCTTGGTAAAGTCAAAACAAAACACTTCCACGTTTATTTAGGTAAAATAGGTTTAATACCTAGCACGCGGAAGCGAGGTCTGTTGTACGTGTACAAACGCATTGCGTACAATAACATGCTCTAAATATTTTGCAGCGGCAGTAAAATGTTTCTAAGTTATTTATGTCACAAATAAAGGCACGATCTGAGCAGGCATGTGTATTTCACGAATGAATGGTTCGATTACCAGTTCGTTTCAGTTTCACTTCAGCAGCGTTTCGTTTGCTTCAGTGTCCTGGTCGATATAATCGATATTGTTCACGACACCTGAATTACCCAAATATGTTTACTATATGCTCCTAAAGTATGCTCCTAATAGTTCCATAAGTTATATAAAGAAAAGCGAGCGTCCAAGCAGTATCCAGCGAGCATTTATCTCATGAGACATTGAAGTAAACTGAACTAGGTGAACTTAATGAGTGATACACTTCACGTGAACTAAAGACACATAGCTATGATATGTATCTTTTCTTTTAAGCGAGACATTTTGCGCATATCTAGATCAGAGCTATTATCCCACAATTGACCTACCTAGGATTAGCATTATACTACTTTCAATAAAACATCACAACTTCCAAACTAGGACGCTGGGTATCATGAATTGTTAGGTGTCGTGTTATATTTTAAGTTTTTTTTTTAATATTCCTTTTTACCTTTGCCTTGCTTTTGTTACTCTGTATTGTTCTCACTCATTCACTCCAAGGTAAACGAGAAGAGATTAATTAAGACGTGTAAGTGGGCGGTTTTTAAAAAGTGTACATCGTTAAGGACAAAAATGAAAAAACTTACTTTTCCATTTCGTCACGCAAATTAACGTATGTAAATGTATGGCAAGTTTTCGTGACGAAACGGGAAAAGATTTTCAATTTCTTAGTTTTTTCCTTTACGATGTAAACTTTTTTTGGAAAACGCCCAAGTACTCATTTGCGTTTGATAAAGGTGCATTTATCAAACGCAAATGCATCCTTTAAGTCGGATGTTAGGTACTCTAATTTATTCGTGTACTCGAAATATGCGTTTATGCGACCAGTAAAAGAACGGATAGAGATATAAAATATTTCATAAATCACTTGGGTACTGTTATCTACAATCCTCAATCCTATCAGTTTGACTTTTCGCTGGCACTGGTTCCTTCTTTGTGTAACCCAAATTGGTACAAAGCTTGGATTCGAACTAAATCATTACAAAATATCAGCGGGAAATATCAGCTCTTATCTGTGAAAGGTGCTCGACTATTTTAGAAATAACAAGCATTCGATATCTACTTTGTTAGTTGTTCTTTTCATCTAGATATTGGGTGAAAGGGATGGCTGTAGATACCGTGAGTTATGGTTGCGAAATTTTATTGAGTTCGTGGGTGTATTGATTCGTGAGGCGAGTGATTTTGATTGACAGTAAGTGGGTAATACCACGACTAAAATTAAGAACATAGTGAACTCCTGACATTCTTTGAGTAAAGACAAGAAGAGTAAGAACAAGTGAAGTATTTGCGCTTATATTAAAGTTACAATCGTCTTAACGCATTAAAAAGAAAAGAAAGATAAAAATATACCTGCCCTTGCGTTATTATGTTCAGTACAGGCTTGGAAATATATTTCTTACCTAATACGTAGGTCACTCAATAAGTTTTGAGATGCTCGAAATTAAAAAATGGAACGCATGGGTATTATATCTTTTTAAAAAGCAAATTTATTTAAAAATAGAACGCCATAAGCCATATTTTCAATTTAAAAAAAAATACAGTGTTCCTGTCATTTTACTACAACGCTTCCCGCGTTTTTTGGCTGAAACGATGGAGCTTAACCGCGAACATTTGCGTGGTAGATTTTAAATTTGGTTTAAGGGGGCACCGAGCTTTTTGCGCTCATTAAATTTAGGTATTTTATGCACTCTGTGTATGTGTGCGTATAGCACACCAGCAAAGAGCGAGCCGGAGCCATGCGCCGGCCGCGCGCCGCGCCTGACGAGCCGTGCGCCGGTCCACTAGGCGCGGAGGTTGCTACCAATGTTTATAAAATAAAAAACATAATCGATTCCGAATACTTTTATTAAAATATTCACTATAAGAAGTTAAAAACTTTTTTCAGCCTACATTTTTTTTTAAATTAGTTGTTTACTGTCGGTAGGTAAGGTAGGATTGAATTACTTGTATGAGGTACAGCCACATCACGAGATTGTTGAGCCACTCTAGAACCCTCTCACAGATAGTTAGATAATTTTTAATTAATGTCGTTTGTACATCTAAGGTGTATTTAGCTAGTGTTAAGTTATTTATAATATTTATTGGGCAATTGTTCGGCTAAAGAGAATAAATCATAAGTAAAAGCCGTACATCTTCCAATCGGCCATCTTCCCTCTCCGAAGGTTACCGGGAGAACCCTTTCATAGAAAGTTGACGGTAAATTTTGACGTAAATAATTTATTTTGCGTGACTTGACGCTGTCATTAGGACAGAGTTCTATGGTGGCTCAACAACCCCGTGATTTAATGTGACTGTATATTGAAATTAAATAAAACCTAATTACCTTTATTGACAATATTCTAAGCACAAAATAAAGTGAACTCAATGCCTAATGTAAAGTAATAGAACGGCTAAGTAGGGCAAAAATCCCAGTCATCGACCCTTTCTTCAAGTTATTATTTTTAACTGACTTCAAAGAAAAGGAAGTTCTCAGTTTGACCTATATGTATGTATGTATGTTTGTCCGCGATTATCTCACGTTTGGCTGAACCGATTTTAATGCGGTTTTCAGAAAAGTATTTGTTTCACATAGGAGAAGGTTTTGGTATTTTTACCGTCTTTAAAAAAAGGGACTTAGTTTGACCCGTATGTACGAATGATTATCTATGATTATTTTCGCAAAAACTTCAATGTCTGATTCTGATCAATATAAAGTATAAAATTAAATTGATGTTTTAAAAAACTAAAAACTTAAAGCCGCTGTATCAATCACATATTTAGAAGTTCCTACTTAATGTATGTATGTATATAATGTAATGAATAATGTACGCAGGTATCTTTAGAAAATAAAATTAGGACACAAGAAACAACAATAATCAATATCGGATTTTACTTCACGGCATTATTTTATCTGTGTGAGTAAGCAATGTCATTGTCTATTTTTCCATCCACTGAAAGACAAGAATATTGGTCCATTGGCATCCTGTAATAAAACAGAACGTTTTGATTTAACTATAATTTATTTATTAACAGAATTGGTTTTTGGATGAAATTTTGTAATCCTCATTCTATAAAAATAATTCGTATTTGGGACTTACAATTCCTTTGTGTGGTAAACTTCGCGTGTTGTTTAAAATTACTTGTGTCAATAAACCAATTTTGGCCCAAAACATCAATACTACAACTAAACGATTACAAAGTCTAAGTAATACAAATCGATACATCTCGAAAATCAGTCTATGTTGCTACCGATTCATTTTCTCCTCCCTAGCGTGGCATTTTGACAACTGTCAAATCAGGTTTCTTATAACGACTCCACTATCAGTAGGTTTACGATTTTAACTTACTTCATTTCTTCACGCAAGCGTTTAGCATTGTGCTTTTGCCCACCCCTTCTCTTCCTTTTTTGGTTGTGTTTGTTCCCCATTTAAAATAAAGTGAATAATCACAAAAATCGCGATAAACGCAACCAACCAAAAAGCGACACAGCCTCCACCTCCGACGGCCGAAGCCTGAATAATGCGGACATGGGGGAAACGTGACGGCTCTGGCTAAAATGGACGAAACGCGTGCGAATTTAGGTATTTCCTTCATATTAGTAAAATAAAAACACATTTTAAAATGTAAAGTGTAGACGTTATAGAAGACGTGTAGTTTTGTTGTAAATCCAAAACTGATGATCTTCCGTGAAGTAATTACGCCGTACTAAGTGTTTATTTTGTTATGTAGAGGTATCTTTGGATGTTTTTTCTATCGAGGGAAGTACAAGTAATCGTGTTTCTAAAGTGTATGATAGATAGAGTGATTCCTTAAATATCTTACATATGAATTGCATAACTAAAGCTTCAGTAAAAGCAATGCAGCAGGCGATCAAACGAACGCATTTTTTTCGTAATTACGTATCGTTGCCTCGGCGCACTCTTAACCGAACAGCTAAGTTTGCAACGACTACAGCCGGCATCGGGAGAGTCTGCTCCTTCACGGGCAACCATTTTTAGGTGGTTTAGTGAATTTAAAAGGGGCAAAACTAACCTCGAAGACGATCAAAGAAGCGGACGCCCGCAAACACCAGTAACTGCAGAAAATGTGTGGACTACTGAAATGTTGGTACGGGAAGACCTACGAATTACATACAAGGACATCGAGAAGATCCTGGGCATTACTTCGGGGAGTGTGAACACCATCCTACACCAATATCTCGGAGTCAGGAAGCTTTGTTGTCGTTGATCCCGCGATTGCTCTCCGAAACCGAAAAACAGGCTCGTGTGGATTGGTGCCGTGAAATGCGTCAACGTTTTGAAAACGTGGCGTCGAGACGTGTTTTGGAAATCATTACTGGTGACGAAACATGGATCTATCAGTATGACCCCGAAAGTAAGGAGTAATCTTCGGTATGGGTCTACTCAGACGGAGAGTTACCGACAAAATTGCAAAGACCACGTAATGTTGGTAAAAAAATGGTGGCTAGTTTTTTTGGTCGGGGTGGACACTTATCGATATCATGCTGGAAAACTGTAGTCGGAATGGTACACAATAGTAGCATTGCCGAAAGTTATCCAAGCTATGCGAGAGCGTAGACCAACGGCCGGGCTTCGAGGAATCGTGCTGCATCACGATAACGCTTCTTCACATACGTCCCTCAGAACGAAGGCGTTTCTAGAGCAATATGGTATAGAAACCCTACAGCCCTGACTTAGCTCCTTGTGATTTCTTTTTGTTCCCAACTGTCAAAGAAAAAAATAAAGGAAAGTTTTTTTCGAGTGCCGAAGAAGCCGTCGCTGCCTACGAAGTAGCCATTTCTGACCTCTCACATCAAGACTGGCAAAAGTGTTAGTTGGTTTAGACGAATGGAAGTTTGTATAGAGCATCGTGAGTACTTCGAAAAAATTTAAAATAAATTGTGGTTATATGTTGGATACTTTTTGCTTATCCCAAAACTTATTTAGTGACCCACGTACGACTACGTAAACGTTATTTGTTAAGTATGATAGCTGAGTCGTTTAACGATCATCCGTAGCGACTGAAGCTCGAGCACGGCCATTTCAATCATATGTCACGTATTCGGATCACCGTTTCTCTTGGAAAACGAGTAGTATAATTTTACGGAATCTACCAGTAGCACTAACCCCTAAAACAGACTCATGTTCCATAGATTATTTTAACCATAAGTACGTATAGTGGCCGGCCGTTAAGAAATCAATCTTCATAACTGTCATCGCAGTACAATTTATAACCTATTTTGGGTTTGAGGTAATAATTTGGACGGGAATGACAGGTGCCAGGATTCACTTCTATCGGCCAGGCACTAAAACTACTCGATAAAGACACAAAATGTCTACTTCAAGGTCGTGCTAGGAACATTTAGTACATTAGTGGACCAGGCGGCAGGGCTAGTGTTGAGAGCGTCCTGAATTCTCTCCCAGGGCGCTCTTTTAGCCCTTTTCCTGGTGATGTATCTTATAAGATACGGTAGTACACTTTTTTACAGAAACTCATTTCATGGAATGTATAACTTCGCAGAATTTCCATTTCATAGAAAGCTAATTTCAACTGTAACCTTACTGTTATCAGATTATTTTTAAGTGGTCACAGGTCTAACCTAACCTAACCTACGTAACTCATGCTTAAGATAATCTGATTAAACATTAAGGATTCAGCAGAAATTAGCTTTCAATGAAATGAAAATTCTGCAAAGTGATACATTCTATGAAATGAGTTTCAGTAAAACAAGGGGACACCATAAGAACAGTTTTTAATGCTGTTTTAAATTCTGAACAGATTTGAACTCGCTTTTTTTTGTCAAGAAAAGAGTTAATGACGAAGCCGGGTGATCCTAGTCAATTGCGCAAGTAGAACCTGTGGCCATCGCCAACAACGGCGTGGAAGGAGAACCGCTGGGTTTTTAGTGGGTATTCCAGCCACTCCCAGTTGGCGAGTACCACATAAACACCATAGGTTCCCTCCTGGGCCCAGATGGTATGCATAAAAGCATTTTTCCAGCGAAAAATAAGGAAGATTTAGTAGGTACTAAATACGGACAAAGAGCGCTGTTCCAATCGCCATATTTAATTTCTCAGTGACGATGCCGCAACGTTTCTTACTCCATAGAAGGGAAAATTTTCTGTCAGAAAAATCATTTTTGAGACATGCTTTTCTTGCCACCTGTATTTTTTTGCATAGTCATTTTCTGCTTATCAAGACCAACCTGATGAGTTCAAAAACACGGTGGGTCTACGTTAAGTATAGCGGAAATCATGTCGCCAGTGTCGAAACCTTCTGACTCCATCATCAGACCAGCTCGATGGTGTCATATTATTGTATTCTCATTGAGGTTACGTGGTACCAAATTTCAGCCCAATCGGTCCGCGGGACGTGGTTTAAATCTTCCTTGCAATATTTGAACCGAACATACGACTCACATACGTAGAGGAAAAGCCCCAAATATGGACTAGGTACATAATATGGACCACACGAATATCTCGCTAGGTGGCGTTCCTATCGAAGTGAAGTAGGACGCTTTGGACACCATTGAGGTGCGCCTCCCCGCCAGTGATTCGCCGTCAAGCTCAGTGCACGTATGTGTCAGTTATCGTCGATTGAAGTTTTTAGGCACATTTGATGGAAATTTTCGGTTACTTTTGTAAGGCTGTTGCTTCTTTTATGACAAACGCTTATTATTGTACCTTGGTGTCCTAGAAACGTTATATTATTAGTGAACTTTGTTGTTGTAGCGTGTGACGACACGAATTACTAGTTTCTTTTTGGAAAAAGTTTAACGACAAATGACACCTGTTTATATTGTGGACCAATAGTTAGTTTCAAATATGGACTAGTAGTCCATATTATGAACATGCTCGTAATATGGACTCGAACCTTATTTCAATTTTTAACTTTATTATTTTAAAGGACTCTTAAAATAACATTTATTTAACATATAAGGCTGATTAGTGATTACAAGTTTCCTTTTTTTAAATAGGAAAAAAATGTGATAATTGTCATACCTTAATTATGATAGTCCATATTACGCACCCCTAGGCCGTATTATAAACATGGTGGTCCATATAATGTTACCTATTTTGAAAGGGTTAATTTTGAGTTTATTTAGAATTACGAAGTTTTTGTTAAACGTTTGTTACTTTATGACATTTTTATTATATTTAGAAGATTGCCTGTCTATCATTATAGTAGGTAGATAGATATTTTGTCATAGATTACAAAATAACACCAGTCTTTTATTTGTGCTTCTTCGTCAGTTGATACAAGTCATATCTTTCTTCGTTCTGTTATTTATTAACTAATTTGCATTTTCTCCAGTTACGTTATGATACTGATGATAAGGTACTAAGATAAGGCAATGGTAGGTACTATTACTAAAGTAAACACTGAGTTTAAAATTAAACTCTTCTGTCAAACCAGTTGTGTAGTGTAGAACTTATAATTTATCAAACCTAATTAACAATAATGTCAAGTCCTCTGGGTGGTCTGTCTGTGAATAATGATTCAGTTACGACAATGCAATCATTATTGATTACAATATATTACAAGCATGCCATTTGCATCGTTACGTAAGGTTTTTTATTTAAATAATGTTATTTGTCTGAAACGTTATATTTGCAGTTACATCTCAGCCAGGCAGATGTTCCTGGGTTCTACATTGATTCCCCGTTTTTGCTATTAGGTCTCCGCAAACCTAAACTTGTACCCCATGGCCACTAGCGCCCAGCCATGGCTTCGCTCCGGTTTAAGACGCCGTGAAATTTTGCCGGTTTTGCTTCTTTTCGTGATTTTACTGTTAAAATACTGCTTTTCTATAAGTTTTAATGCACATCATGAAATATCATTTCAGTTACGATCGAATAAATGGGTTACGACTTACGAATGAGTGAGCTACTTTTTTATTTTTGTCGAGTATTATAATGCGAGATTTAAGTTGGTTTAAAACAATTATACCTACAATCCATTTTTTTTTATTTTGGTTATTTTTTCAAGGTTATGGATTGATTTTGAACTGAAGTTTATTACTGTAGTTTTAATTTTATGAACGAGAAATTAAGTAGCAAAAATCAAAAACAATTTTTTGCCTATATTCTACAAAATTATACCAAGCTTATTTATTTTTTACCCAAAAAATATATATAAAAGTGGTAAAAAGTGATTCATACATTTTTAGACGACTTTTACAGCAATAAATTGATTTTTTTTCAAAACTTTTAGACGCGAAAACAATTCATGAATATGCGATATTCTAAACCTCTTACAGCAAAATTCACAAAACAGCCGTCGGTTTTATGTCGATTAATCACAAATTAAATAATAAAAAGTAGCTTATATATTCGTTGAATATTGAAATTATTTTTCGTGTTGCGCATTAAAATTTGTAGAAGTAAAATATTCCAACTGTAAAATCACATCTGTGAAATCACTTAAATCAGCGAAATCGGCAAAATTTCGTATACGGCCTCTTAAACAAATAATAAAAAATGCCTATATTTTTTATTTTTTAATATCAGGTGCATTTTATAATAGTTTGAGTTACACCCGGCACAGTAGGGTTAGCCTTGTGACTTGTCCCTGTTACCTACGGAGGGGTTCTATCCCCAGTAACGGCAAATATTTGTGTCAAGGGCGCGAGTCTTCGAACTTTGGATGTTTTTTATTTGTAAGTAAGTTTACCGTTGTCTAGTACCCATAGTAGTTAGGTACAAACTAGCTTAAGCTTAGTTTGGGATTTATTTATAAATTATTTTTTTTAGGATAAAAAACAGGATACAAATACAGTAAGTAACTATAAGAAACAATCGTAATGGATAAATTTGACCCCATGAACAATTCTCACAAAGACATAATGTAAAAAAAAAAGAAAATTTGTGTTATAGCCTCAATATCATTTATTACTCAAAAAAAAGAACATATAGCCGGATTGAAAAGTATAATATATTAGGTATAAATAGCATAAATTAATTAAACACACAAAAATAGATTAATTTAAAATAATGCATGTTTATATTATTATCAATTCTCATGCAAGTGAATAACGATGTATTCTTATGGGAAATAAAGATCTTTAAACCCAAATTAATTACCCTGTTTGGTTGCCGGGTTAGAACTCCATGTCTTCTCGTGGATGCCGTAAGAGGCGAATAAGGGAATAAGGGCTTGTACTCGTAGTGCTGTTAGGCGATGGGCTTGCAACCTGTCACTAATACACTGGTAAACATCTTAGCCTGCTTGTGCAAAATGTGGTTACAGAATTATCAACAAGTCTTTTTAGAGTTGCTTATATTTCTACTCGTATAGCTCTGCCTCCCCACTCTGGGAATGAAGGCGTGATTATGTACGTATGTATAACATACAATTAGTGGTGGTAGGACCATGCGTAGGGTCCATCCGGATTGCTACAACCATCGGCCCCATATCCTTTAAGCTACCACCAATCAGCAGTGTTTGCATTGTTGTGTTCCGGCGTAGGGATGAGACAACCGGTGATTACTATGATAGAGGCATTAATCCTCAGGATTGGCAACGCATTTGCAGTCTTAAGAATAGAGAAGTCCAGGATCTCAGATCTCATCTTACCGTCATGTGGACTGTGTGCTCGTTTGTCTACCTTATGACGTAAAAAAATACATAGACAACAGTATCAAGACATGCCGTTGTTTATGTTTATTCCTGCTTCTACTAATCTATTGGACTTGATTTGATGAATTGGTACAACTTCATTTGTAACAATTGTCTCATTAAAATGCTTAGACTTATCCTCTAATTACTTTCTTAAGCTATGTTTGCTTCACTGAATAGATTTACCCTGACATTGAGCCGCTACAGCTGCTAACGAAGTGTGAAAATTGACAATAGCTTGTTGTAGGTCAGCGGTTTGCATTTTATCATCCGTCACGAACGTCTCACTTCCTGGATCTTGAATCAGATTATGGAGGAGGTTTAAAACTATAGTTCTAGTAGTTACTGTTAGACTAAGCTAGTGATCACGCGTTCGATTACCACTGTGCTACAATTCATACTTTATGTACCGTCGGGCATTTTACTACCTTGTCGCAATAACGTACTGAACTGAGAGTGGTTTGAATTTAGGATATCAACAGCTGCGACAAGGTACTAAAATGTTTTCGGATCTGGGGGGTTACCATGACATGCCTAAGCATTTCAGTTTTTAGGATGTGCGTAAATGGCAGAGCTATAGCAATTTTTTAGCTGTGTCTCTTTCTTTGACCGTAAAGTGAATTGCTTAGCCATTGATTTATGAATCGAAAAGGAGCCCGCTCGTAGACAAATTCGCCGCAAAATTTGATTTTAAAGTTTTGTCGTCGGTGAGATTAAAAGTCGAACCCCAGCACCCTATTTCACCAACTTGACAGTGACACGTGACTGGTGACAATTCGATGTACATTTTAATTCATCTTAGTACCTACTTACATTAAAAAGTTAAGACGCTTATACATCACTGGGTTTCATATAAGCTGCGCCATGTACACTGAGTTGTCACCTGTCATAGTCGGTATGGTGAAATAGGGGGCTAATAGTTTGTATTGTCGTTGTAAACTTGTCAATTTTTAAAGGCGAAGTGTACAATTAATAATCTACGGACTAGGGAATCCAATCACGCAAAACGCGGGATCCCGCGAACGCCTTTGCGGGATTACTCTTGCGGGATCCCGCACGTTTACGGAAATGGAAACCATGAACTCAGACGATTTCCTGATTATTTATTAGACCCCCGGCACAACCTCATTAATAAGTGATTTAACAACTTTACCAAATAAGTGATTGAATATTGTTTCTTAACAGAAGCTGATAATGTATCCTACCTCTAAAAAATCAATTGTGAGTAATAAATATACATAAAAAAAACTCTTTTTTTTATTTTCTTTTCTTTACTTTTTTATTTATTACAAATTACTATTCATGATTACATAGTAGAAAAGGTGTTAAATATTGATTATTGCTAGAATGTTTCAGATACAGGTGGTTATTGTAGAAAATAATTTAGTGTTTTGCATAATTATGCATGTAAATCAAACAGATGAAACAACTTTGTAATTTAACAGCCCTTGTTCAAACTAAACGACAGTAATAATAATTAAAAATTGCAACAGACTATAGACTATATTTGTAGACATTCAGATAATATAAGTTCAGGTAGGTATTAATTTTTTAGTTAAGGTGCTACGTTAAATTATAGTACATTACTGCATAGCTCCGGAAAGTAGGGTTTGCCTGGCTAGCGGGCCGAGCCTTGGCGAGGCCTGCTAAAATACGAGTCAGGTAATCAATCCCATTTACGCCGAGGTATATATAATGCCTTTCTCAAACAATGCGAGGAAATGATACAAATGTATAATTAGAATAATTTGTAAAAAAAATATCGACGAATTGATAGAGAAATAGTACAATAATTTCACAATTAGTTACCTGCCGCCCGCCGCCGCCGTCCAGCGTTGCACCCACCTTTTATTAAATTAGGTAAGTATATAGGACTTTAATGATCTTTTTGATCTCACAGGCAATAATCACCATTCATAATTTCATCATGAAGATCATTTTTAAATAATATTATGCAGCCGACAGGAATATGTTTCATACATTTACTGTACATCTTGGAAAAAAAATGGCTTTTTCCGTCGTCGTTTTTCAAAAGAAAAGCTATCCTTTTCGAGCATGTTTAAGAAAATAAAATTGTCTAAAATTTCGTCACAATACTCCATGCTTTCGTTATGATCATAAAAGTACAATTGTATAACCGAACTTAATGGCGTACCTAAAATGCGTTTAACCACCGTTTCATTAAAATGTCGGAATACAAAAAAAGCAAAGGTCTGACTGTAACTAAGTACTTCTTAACTAGTACAGTTCAAATATTAAAATCGATCCACTATCGACGGAGTATTCGCGTAACAAACGCACAAACAAACATAACCCCTCCATTTTTGAAGTCAGTTAAAAATGGTGAAATACCTACATGAGAAAATAAAAAACGGGGTCTTTTGTAAAAAGAAACGGTTGGTTGAGCGAGACCTTTCACGCAAGCTTACAACGCAGTATACCTACAATATATTAAGTAATGAGATCACAAAGAGAACAGTTGTGACCAACTTTTCTTGCCAATTTATGGGTAGCAAATTGCTGCCAGCAATCTATGGGTACTAACAGTACTAACCTTGTTTTGCAGTGATCACTCTGTCGTGATACGGTGTAGTACACCTAGACAAAAAGCCTGTAAAACGACTGATAGAGGAATTTCATAAGACCTCAAGGTTAGCAACCTGTGCTATGTCCAAGGGCCTTAGAGCTTAATCAATTTATGGCTTGTGAGATATTAAAGAAACATAAAATGCACAATCCTGACACCTGACCACGCAGCACAGATTAGGTACCTGTAACCTATTCTTGTATATTTTTATTGTTTTTCACTATAGTTTCCCTTTACCTGCCAAAGGTAATATGTTTCCTGCCAAGAGTTTTATTAGCTAATCACTGCTCAAATCCCTACAGTGCTTCCATCTGGCTAGCTCAACGATAACATAGACTTATTGTAGTACCTAATGGAATGGAGTATATTACACCTAACAATAGTGTCACAGCAGAACAAAGACAGAGGTAGAGCCGACATGCTGTCCCCACCCGACGGCAAGTAACAAGCGATGCAAGGCTACGGCTTCATTAGATTACTGATTAATGTTTCATTACCTACGAGTATATACCGTCTTTGAAAGGAAATAAGATCCATGAGTGATAAAAATAAAGTTGCAAATAATCCAACACAACATTACATAAATATTTGTAAGCAAAACGTGTAAATAATGTGTAATTGACACGACGTGAGCAGAGAATGAAACATTAGGTTACTCAGATGTGATATCTACTAGATTTGTGTTACTTGACCAATAATACTTTCCTATTATTTTACTGTACTATTTGACGGTGAATGTAGAATTATTTGCCGACCACTTAACTTGAAAGTGGTTTTCCCTTTCTAAGACAAACCTACGCTAAGCTATTGCCCTAGTGTCAAGGAAAGTAGAACGTTAAGTTGTACTTCAGAATTAATTAAAGGAAATACTCGTATGAAACAATTACAATACAATAATCATCAATTGAGTTAAGCTCTTAGTTATTCTCCGATTTAATGTTTTGTACCACTTGTGCATCCACAACTAATGTTTTTGACAGGTCATGTTATGTATAAACAATGTAAGAGCTATAATAACTAGACAACTGTAATGTGAATAACCAATTCAAGAGCTTTTCCCCAAGTTGAGGTTGTAGAACCGGTAAGTTGTTTCGGAACGCGGAATTCAAGAAATATGATTAATTTGTTTCCCGTTATTGCTTTAAAAGGGTACGGTACAAGTGAGTAAATGTTTTTCCCTGGAAAATTAATTAATCGATAATTAAAACTTTAGAGAGATAAAACCCTTTCATTCATAACGTGCAATGAATATTTCTGAGAACTTCAATATGATTTAACTTTTTTATATATCATAAACAGTTCTGTTGATTGTGAAATAAAAAGATAATATTGTTTTGTACGATATTATTATTTTTTGCGAATCATGGAGTTAAAATTAAAACAAATAATATGGAATCTACATTTTAGTTTTGTGAAATTGTTTGAATTATCTTTTCTTATACAAGAAAATTGTAAGGTTAGTGAAGCTTATCCCAATGGTTAAGACCATCCTTACAACGTGGTGAAAAAAGGGTATCATTTCGTTAATTTTTTTACTCGAGTTACTTATTTGTTTAATTTTTAAACGCATAACTTTCCGACTTTTCTTTAAAACGAATAGAACTGGCATTATACGAACACCACAAGAAGGATAACGAGAAAGAGAAAGTAAAGAAAAGATTCAACAAGCAAAGAATAAAACAGATTAAACTTCCTGATATTAAACCCGGCGTCGCCGAATTTGGTAATAGTAACGAACATGAACCGGCAAGCGAGTATAGCCTTGCATATATCACGTAGAAAGTACTAGGCTTGCACTCGACAAAGGTTATTTGGTTACACAACTAGTAAAGAGTCTGAATGTTCCGTGACCTACCGAAGTGCAAATGTCACTAATGTAGATATGCCCCGTCATGTGAGAAGAAAGACACAATACCTAAGATGATAATTCGTTAGAACCACGAAGATGTGATGTGGACTGTGGAGGGAGGAAGCTTTTCATGTATCAGACAGTGAAGTGTAATCCCGTAAGATTGAAAACACTACTAAAACACTAACACAAAATAATGAATCGACTACTTGGCTTTGCTGCAAAGAAACAGGTTGAAATTTGATGACGGTGAAATGTTATTAATACAACAAATGTTAGAGAAAGTAAAAAAATAAAGATAAAAGTGAATTGGATGTCAAAATGAAAGTTGATAGAGATGAGACCGAAGATAGCCATATCTCTAATTACGACCGCTTAGGAACGATTTGACGATTTAAAAAGGCAAGACGCAAGAATCATAAAATGTCTCTATTTCTAAACTGAATTACCTACAACAACAACTATTAATTCATGTACGTTTCACAAGCTTTCATTATTTGCCATCAATAGTTTGATACAACAAAATGTTATGTCGGGTGGTTTCTGTGGATTTACTTATTTATGTTTTGCAGAGTATTTATTGACATATTTTTGTATGGCATATTGTTACATGGGAGAAATATCTTTTGGCCGAATTCACTTTGGCATAGTTCCTTCAACATACAATCACATCGCAGTATTTTCTAGTTCAGAATCATACTTTACTGATGAAAATAGTATTAATATTAAAGAATGTTGAATTCGCAGCAAAAAAGCACAATTAGGTGCCATGTAGTTCTAAACTATTCATTTTTTTGGAACAGTTTATTTTGTGTTGGAGTCACATTTCTAACCTAGCCGGAACTTTTTTTTCTGCAACAGCTTGTTTATGTTGCGGTTGCATTTCCAACTTAACCTTACATACTTTTTTGGCACAGTTTCGCTTCTGTTGGAGTCGCTAACCTAACCTAACCAACTTTTCTGCTAGCAGAAAAAATCACTAGGTATGCCGTAATAAAGGTATGCTGTAGGATTGTTTCGTCACACAAAATTACGTCAACGAAAGTCAGCGAAAATAATATTCCGCAAAATGGGTATGGGTAGTGATAGTTATAACCCGCTTCTATGTCATTCTCAATTTTTGAGATAAGATGGCTTATATTGCAATAGACGTCATACAGGGACTTGCATGTAAGGCAGATTTGTTTGTCAATTGGCATGCACGCCCCTGTGAAAATCTAGTAAGGAGGAATTACTCCAAGCGTTTACAGTATTGAAACAATAGAAAATGTCTTAAAGAGAGGCTACTTAGCCAATTTCTCGTCTTAATAACATAACACCCATTTTGTCTGCCTCTCTAAAACTAATGGTCTAGATATCGAGCAAAAGTTTATCAGAGTCTTATCTAAAGAAGGTCTGACAACCGCTAAGGCAACTTTTTTATTTTAATTATTTTAATCACGCTTTTAACAAGCTACGGTCTATTAGCATGAATATTTGTAGCCAATAAGGTAGGTGATAATTTGTGGCAGTAATTAAAGGAAATGAATATGGACTAACCAGATTGAATCACGCCTGCTAGCGTAATGTGACCTCAAATTTACATGTCGATAGTTAATATATATTGTAAGTAAAAGTATTATTTACTCGTTTTTAAGTTTTCATATTTAGATTCAATTGAAGTAAAATGCAATTGTGTGCCTATATTCGACGTCGTTTAATAGCTAGTCCTAGTTGGAGAAAACGTGGAAAAATATTTTAAAAAATAGGCATTCGAATGAACTATTTCGCAACTGCAGCGTAAACTGATTAATCAAAGTTAAAATAAAATTATTATGTCAAGATTATTTATGAACTTTAACTAAATCGCACTGCTAGATCAAAACAGCATCAACTCAAAATAAAACTGTATTTTTAAATCAACATTAATACCAATGTGTTTGGACTTGAAACAAATCTAACAGTTTTTTTGAGTTGATACTGTTTTGATCTAGCAGTGCGATTAATAAGAAGGACAAGGAAATCCTGAAAAAAGAAATTGCTCTCTGTCTTAATAGGCAATCTGATCCATTTTGAGTTGACACACAAGTAGATGCTTTTATTGCAAAAAAATGTTCTAAAGTCGAGGCTTTCTAGATTTATCGCGTCATGGTCAAACAAAAGAGAAAAAAAAGGCGGGAGCTTTTGTACGAAGAAGACCCCTGAAACGATAACACATGGTCTTAGGGTACATATTAGTATACGGACGTTAGAGTTGTTCAGCCATTTTTCTCTTTTACTCTGTCAAAAATTATTCTTCTGCTCTCAGTATTTGCTGAGATAGTCTCTATTCAAATTTATGATGGCATTTCAGCAAATCTTTGTTACAATTAATTAATGAATACCTTTATATTAAGAACTTGCTGTAAATCTTCTGCAGACTATTGAGTATTATTCTTATCATTTCACTCAAAACTAAGATGTCTCTCAATATTTATAAATCTCTGCCCAATCAATGCATAGAGCAACGCAGTGCAAATCCCTAACTAGTAAACAGTTTATTCTCGTGCTTGAGTAACACGTTAACTATGCTAAACCGTTGATTCAGAGAGATCTAGATAAGTGTTAAAGATCGCGGTACATATTAATGAGCCTATTAACAACCTGTTCTGGAGCTGATTAAGGCCTTGGTTTCTGATAACATGGACTCGTTAACTCGTGTTTTACGACTGCTCTGTCCACACCAATGAGTCTGATCTGAGGTGTCAGATTCTTACGCTAAAGACTGGGAATTAACAGTTGAAATTAAGATCAATACTTACTTAGTCGCTTTGATGTAATGTGATGCCTTACAAAATTACTAAGCTAAATGAAGGTAACAAAGGCACAAACGGGACAACACTGAAAACGGTGATATTTAAGCGAGTCCGAAGTCCATAATTACTTTTTACAAAGTTCATGCCCTTACAGAACATATTGAATATGATAATTACAATGCAGACCTATTTACATCCAACTAAGATGCATAATATGCACGACACCAAACAGACAACGTATCGGTATCAACCTACCTTCAAAGGAATATGACCTGTTGAGATATTTACACACGGATCATAATTCCATGAAAGCAAGGGGGCAAAGGAACTATCGGCGTTAGTATGCGAGCCGATTTGTAGGATATAACGGAACAGTTGTCACTCAAGTTATACCTACGTATCTATCTATAGTTATAAGTGTTTATTGATTTAGAATTTCGATTATATCTCAGAGCGGGTTCAATAAAGTTGAACAGACTCATGCAAATTGATGGGAATTAAAAATAAAGTTGCGGAGAAAGGTGATTTATGAACTCTACTCAACCAGCAACGTTGCGGATGGAAACATGATTGAGAGTTTAAAGGTCAAAATAGTAATATGATATGCGTGTATTTAGAAAAAACAAACAATATATTTAGTTTTCACAAACATCTGATATAGGTACCCCAAAAATCGCTTACACGCGGCATGAAAATGGTGCCAGTAAATCGCTTCAATTTGCCCACGGTTGACGAGCGAACAATATGCTTCTATCTTCGTGATTATTGACACGGTGAGCTAAATTTAACAGTTTTTGCGGTTATGATAGTGTGCCAAATTGTCCAATATTGTAGGTGGACGTGACTCGGTGATGGGGCAAGCTCATCGCGGATTCAGGGCACGGTCTGGCCCTCGGGTTATTACTTGCGACGGATATTGCATTGCTTTGCTATGTGGCCTTTTAGGTTTAGGCGGTGTTAAAACCGTGCGTTAGTTTGTAGACGACTGGTGCGATCGTTCGAGTTAAAATGACACGGAAAAGCTGTCGTTGGAAGAAACTTTTAAATTTTGCTGAGTAGTAGGTATGAAAAATAATAAATATTGTGGATGCAAACCGTAATCCTAATTACTTTTGGAATTGTTTAACAACAAATGTGTTTTTTCTGTACAAGGCTATTTAATTTACCCATTGCACATTTTATACTGTAATGACTATTAAATGTTTGTCTCGTACTCAGAAATAAAAGTGTCACTAATTAAAATGTGAGAACTACATGAATGCATAGTTCAAACGTTTTTGTCATTTAAAAACGGGTACTCTAATTATGTTATTACACTATTTTTAACTGAAACCCAACCAAACTACTCTAATCAACAGATCAATCAAAAAATATAATATTATTATATTGCAAGTATTATCAAGAGAATTAGACAACATTTAAAGATAATAGACAAACATTCCTCATTTTGCAGTCTCAACCATCTATTATACCTATCTATATCACAACGTTCGTATCTACACCGTGTTTTTTTTGATTTACGATAACTTTAAGGGCACGTTCTTCAAGTCAAATTAAGCTAATTTCCCGAAGACAGACATATGATAACTCGTACGGTTATAAAGATATTCAATTATTAAAATTAATCAGTTAATCACGTTAAACTAATGTAAAAGGCTCTTAATTGATACTTAACAATTTTCTTTTAATTACCTATTATGAGAAAAGAGTTTTCAATTGTTAGGTCGTGCACCTGTCCAGTGTTATCTTTACTTGTGTGTGTGTATGTCACGCTGACTTGACGTATTTGACACTAACTATGAGTTAACTCTAAAGACCCTTTTAGAATGATTGAAGACACAACATTTAATTACTTTGTTCTAAACAATATATTTTTTTTTGCAATATTTTAAAATCTAATGTACCACGTAGTTTCTATACGTGTACCTAACAATATGCCGAAGTTATCGTAAATCAAAAAAACACGGTGTATAACAGAACGAAATTAAGCATCATTATTGGTAACTTTTAAAAACAACATGATATCTATACTAATGTTATAAATGTGAAAGTAACTTTGCTTCTGTCTGTCTGTTTGTTACGCTTTCACGGATAAACCGCTGAACCGATTTAAATGAAATTTGGTATGGAGATAGTTTGAGTCCCGGGGAAGGACAAAGGGTACTTTGAGGGAATAGCGATAAAAGACTTCTACGCGTACGGAGTCGCGGGCAAAAGCTTGTGTTATAAATGTGAAAGTAGGTCTGTCTGTCTTGCTGTCTGTTACACTCTAACTGGTAAACTTCTGAACCGATTTAGATGAAATTTGGTATGGAGATAGTTAGAGTCCCGGGAAAGGACGTAGGGTACTTGATCCCGAAAAATTGCACGTCTCCTGAGATAATAGTGATAAACGACTTCAACGTGGACGGAGTCGCGGTAAACCACAAGTTTACTAATGTCTATTAACTAGATAGTTTTTAACCCCGTCAAAAATAGATAGGTGTTATAAGTTTAACGTGTGTATATGTGAATCTGTGTGTCTATCTCTGCCATGCTTAAACAAATCGCAGTATCTCAGACAAAACTCCTTTAGCAAATGCAACCTTATTACTGACGCGATAGAATTGAATATGCTTTGGCTATTGAATTTGAGAAACTTCCTATTTGAGGACACATCTGTGGCATCGTAGCTCTAAAACGTATGGGCTGATTTGGACTTGGTTTTTACAAGAAAAAAAAGGTATTTCACTCGGAATGTTGCTTAGCTAGGTTTAGGCTGTTTAAGAGATATCTCTTACATGAGAGATAGAGATATATCTCAGGAAAGGGAAGGCCATTATTTTGGGGATTTTTTATTTTTTAAATAGTTATTGATGGATCAAGTAGATGTACAGACGAGCAACAGTGTGAAATGGGACTTTACGCAAAGTAATAGCTTTAAGCCTTAAATCACAGCACAAAGACCGTTAATACAGATTAATATCGCAGACCATATAAGTAAAAGACAGTAATACTTAGCAAGTGAAGGAAGGGAGCGAGCGACGGGGCAATGTCCGACGTCTGCACCGGGCTGCATACATAATGCGTGCCCCCTACCACGCGTAGGCACGACGATCGATCGAGAAAAAGTTCCCTTGCCTTAGAAGATTGTGGAACTGATTGCAAAGGTCATTAACGTTAATGTTTCTGGAATGGAAAAATTATACGTGAGAAAGTAGCTTAGTTCTTGGAAACTAGGCCTGTAAGAATGCCTACTGAGGCATTCAGGCATACAATCAAAATTTATTTTAGACGCCTTTGGAAAAAACGCCTTACAGCGATTGCAGTAAATAAATTATTAACAGAAGCAATGTTTGAAGCTTCACTAGTATAAAACAAAGTCGCTTCCCGCTGTCTGTCCCTTTACCCTATGTATGCTTAGATCTTTAAAACTACGCAACGGATTTTGATGCGGTTTTTTTTAATAGATAGAGTGGTACAAGAGGAAGGTTTATATGTATCGTACTTTAACCCGGAGCGAAGCAAGGGCGGATCGCTAGTGTTAAATAAGTGAGAAACAAGCAAATAAAAGACAGCAGGACTGAATTTCAAAACAGCAAGTAACGATTAAAAAAAATATTATTTTTATTTCTCCTGTACATAACATGGTACGTATCAGTTGCAAGAGTAAGACGATTGACAGAACCCACAAGAAATCCTGCGCTAGAGCTAGAACGGAGGCATTGACTCGACCACCCGCTCCTAGCTCGTATGCCTATGTTCGGCGGAGAATGTGCGTTAGTAAGGTACAGATGAGCTGCCAATTATTGTGCTGGTTTATCCTGTTTCACGTTTATTTCTGTTATAAAACAAACTAGTTTCTAATGATGTGAGACATTTCTTTAACGAGATAGTGATTCGTGTCCATGAAATCCTTATAATAAAATAAAAGGCTCTTTAATACTTGTTTTCTACGTTTATACGTCAGCGTTTGTGTCTAATTGAAGTGTCACTCGAAACTTGGAAAACAAAGGCCACAAAGACCGACGAAATATGCTTCATTATTTAGACATAATAATAAGTAGATTGATAGACTATAGAGACTGACTGAATCACAGGAAAAAAATTTTGCTTACATAGAAACATAGCTGTGTTACTGCTTATTACACTTATTTAGCTTATTTTTTTAGAATTGCAGTCTCTAAAAAAATAAAGAGGGCAATCTCTGGTCGTGGGCAATAACTGTAAAGTTTACCCTAAACTTAGATATGCAATGTTTTATTTGGCTAGATATATTACTAAAAGTAGATAGTCAACACTTAGGTAACTAGAGTTTGTAGAAACATCTGTTTATTGCATATTTAAATACAGTCAAGCTGCCTAAGGCCCGGAAGATTAAAAAATAGAACTCAGATATACATATAAGAAGACGAGACAATTTTTTCTTCTTATTTTGATCAGGCTTGTCGTGATTGTTCTAGATGCTTTAATGAACACGCATTGTTAGAATTAAAGCAAAAATCATGTCTAAGACGAGCGAAATACTAGCAAGAAAATCAGTCGATTATATCATCCAAAGAATTCTCACGAGCGATTAGTACGACAACGACGATTTTACGATCTATTGTTTTAAAGTTGAAGTTTGACTATGAAATATTACTGCAGTAACATCTAAATCACCAACAAAGTTTGGTGAAATTTCGAATTAACAAAATCCCTTGTGCAAAATTCAATTGTTATAAAGCAACAATGGTGAAGTTGCATGAAAGCATCAAATGTAGCTCACAAATTGCAGCATTGCAATTATTTCACAAATGCAAACATATGTAGCAGCACATAATAAAAATAATCGTTCCCAGGCGCTTGCAGGTGCTTAACCTGAAGATTTTAAAAGGTTACTTAAAGGACAACAACGCAATCAGTTTATTTCGAAACCATTTACGGTTATGCAGTTTTAACACTTTTAACGAGGATGTTCTGTTTTTAAATATTCTGCGGTTCAGTTGCTTACTTTTCAGGCCTAGTACATTACCCATTCGTTTTTCTTTAGCATAGGTAAGTAGCCTTCATTTTCCTGCTCCTGGATTAGCATAGCATAGCTACACTGATTGTGCAAAGTCTGATAATCATCAAATGAGATTATTGCTTTCAAAACGTTTGTTTTACGAAAGTCTTACGCACATAGCATGATTGGCAACAATTAAATGGTTGAAATTACCTACGTTGTGGTTGATTCCGATAGTTTATATAATCTAAATAATAAAAATTACTGAAAATGGTGAAATAAGATAAAACGTTCACTCCTATCGAAAATTTTACCGTCTTCACTTCAGAAATAGGATAGATAGAGAAAGAAGTTCAGAAGTCTAACGCACGAGACCATTATTACATGTATTCATACACACATTGTATAATCGAGGTTATTTATTATTGCAATGGTTGCTTAACTTAGTTACTTAAGTTAACCTAACATCCTGTAAACTAACACTGGAATAACCAACCAATAACCATTTGAGTACTGAGTTGTCATTACACCATAATATGGCAAACCTACGACTTATATAGATAGCTACCAAATATCTGTCAGTTTTAACCTATCTATCTATCTCGATCCTAAGATGATATCGTTGAGATCCATGGCATTTTTTTGAAGGCCCCTGTCTAGCAGTGGAGTTCTATCGGCTGAAATGATGACAGTAATGAGATCCTCAAGCTATTACCATTCATGAAGTGACAAAAAAACAAAGATTCCAAGGATAAGTGCCTATTGATACGAGTCGTCTCGAGAGTTGTAAGCGTATGACTAATTTCTTGCGGTTGACATTGACACGTCATCGGATACCTAACAGTATAAGATACCAATAAGCAATGAATAACAAAACCATTCCGAATGCAAATAAGAAGTAAGGTACCTACGAATTTTGTACTGGCCTAAGCTAAATTCTTTGCTAAGTTAGGTATTAAGGAAAGTAATTTTAAGTAAGGGCAAAACAGCATATAGTTAGGACACCGGTTCATCTAAATATTCTACATCTTTTACTAGAAAACTCGAAATATATACAATGCTACCTAATTAAAGGCGATAATAATATTTGAAAAAAGTAATAACATAAATAGTAGTCATCGAATAAAATAAAATACTACTTGTATGTCGCCTTACTATGTACCTATTTAAGTTCCAAGAACACCCTGTTAATATCTACTACGTTTTACTAAATATGCTTAAACTAACGGACAATTTGCAGCAAACCAAAATTGTTCTCGATTAACAATCGACTCAAGACTTACTTAGCTTTGCACTCCTTTTAAACCATTTTCAAAGAGAAAACAATCATCTAAGTGTTTGAAATTGAAAAAGCATGTAGTAGGACGATGTTTGCATCTTAATACTACTTACTTACTTACTACGTACTTATAATTATGAAATAATACGGGTGAAAGTTTGTGGTACTTTACCAAACCCTCCATTTGCTTCGAACATCTTTAGGCTCTCTAAGCGTACCGATCAAATTACCGTCCCACCAGTATGTAGTAACAAATCGACACGTTCGCTTGGCCGAATTATTTAATAGCGTACATTTTAGACCAAAGAAACAACCAAGTCGAGCAATTAACATCTACATGTTGATTTGCCCAATGGTAACTTAGCGGGAAAACTGAAAATCATCGTGTTTAACTAGGGAAAATTGTAATGGGGATTTTTAGTTTATATAATAAAATACAATCGATGTTTTATTGTATAGCGGTTACTGTACCAATTTCACGCGTTGTGTGATAGTTTAAGCTACTTACTAGCTACTACCTAGCTACTTAGCTAAGGTGGTAAATACTGGTACTCATAAGTAGATAGGTACTACTAAGGTATGTATGATTACAAATCTATAACAAAAACAAGTGCGAGTCGGACTCGCCCATGAAGAGTTCCGTAGCAGCAAGTAACATAATATAAAAGTTCGTTGTAGCTTTGATCAATGTTTTTATGACGTATTAAAAGAAACTACTTTTTAGATCTCGTTCAAACCAATTTTCGGTGGAAGTTTGCATGGTAATGTACATCATATATTTTTTTTAGTTCTATCATTCTCTTATTATAGAAGTTACAGGGGGGGACACACATTTCAACACTTTGGAAGTGTCTCTCGCGCAAACTGTTCAGTTTAGAAAAAAATGATGTTAGTAACCTCAATATCATTTTTGAAGACCTATCCATAGATACCCCACACGTATGGGTTGGATGAAAAAACAATTTTGAGTTTCAGTTCTAAGTATGAGGAACCCCCAAAATTTATGTTTTTTTTTCCATTTTTGTGTGTAAATCTTAATGCGGTTCACAGAATACATCTACTTACCAAGTTTCAAGAGTGTAGTTCTTATAGTTTCGGAAAAAAGTGACTGTGACATACGGACGGACAGACAGACAGACATGACGAATCTATAAGGGTTCTGTTTTTTGCCATTTGGCTACGGAACCCTAAAAATGTCTTTAAGTAAAAGATTGTGATAATGATTAGATGACGCTCGCATGGCGGACTGATCTACAGATTTAAATAAAATTGGCCACACCTATAGGCTAAGCTTTTAGGCTAAGTCGCTACTATGACGTTTCAAAAGAGTTTATTATTTGTAAACCTACTTGAATAAAGATTATCCCACCAAAAACATAAATGTAAAAAAGGAGAGCCTTCGCCGCAAAAAGAATGGAGATCTGAGATTGAGTGCCAAGTTCTATGCAAAATCCAAATATGTAGTCTAAGGGCTGACTTGGCTGGTTTTCCCATACGAATTATTATTAAGTACCTACTTTTACACAGTCATGGAAGAACCTTATGTTCGATGGGTAGTTTCTACCAGCAAGCCAAATTTTCGAAATAATAAAGTAAGAACCGAAAGGTAACAGGTTTAGAACATGCGAAGGCTATATAATTCGTATGGGAAAACCAGCCAAGTCAGCCCTTAGACTACATATTTGGATTTTGCATAGAACTTGGCACTCAATCTCAGATCTCCATTCTTTTTGCGGCGAAGCCCACAGCGCAGAGAATAATTTTTGTATTGAACTTGGCTCTCCTTTTTTACATTTATGTTTTTGATGGGATATCATTAGTTTTTGTAGGTAAGTCTTACCTACTTACTAAAAAATACAATTATTATTTATTTAAACTATTGCCTATACTATACTAAACCTACGTACCTACTTATTATAGGAATTGTAATAATAATAAGTATATACACCTACCTACTTATAACTATAAAATGATTATTTATTTAAACTATTGCCTATACTATAATACTATACGTACGTACCTACTTATTAAAGAAATTGTAATAATAATATTACTTCAAATTATAAGTTTTCCTTAAGAAAACTTAGCAATTTCGCAGCATGAATCGCAACCTTATAGGTCAGATATCGAGAGACAATCGGACAGCAAGACGGCGCTCGCGCTTATGAGCGCGGCTGCCGCTCGCTCGGCCACGTTCGCGTCAACGGTTCGATTCGGTTGTCACAGCGCAGCGCCGCTCCGGCGTCACTCGGCGCGCGCGCGTCGTGTATATACCGAAAATCTAAATGCCTATTACTTTATCATTATTTATGAGTAGGTAATGATTCTGGGTCATTCTCAGTTAAGAGGTAATAGCTTACTGATAAAACTTGGCATGACAAAAAAAATTGAAATTTGATTTAATTTTTTTACAGATTTATCAAAACAACTTGTTTTTTAATATGTGCTAGGTGATTGACTGGTCAATTTTTCATTTTTTTATCATTTTACAGAAAGCCAGGGGAGAGACTTTTATGAAAAAATTTCATAAAATATAAATAAATGCATATATTAAATGTTTGTCTGATTTTTATAATTCTATTAGATGATGTATATGCATTTTCTAATGTTTTTTTTTTTATTATTCTTTTTTACCTCAGAAAATAGTGTTTGTTGAGCACAGTCTAGTCCCTCCCCTGGCCTTTTGAAAAACAAGAAAAAAATAAAAAATTGACGGATTATTTTGCAGATCTGAATAATGGAAAGTGTAATTAAGTGTAATAGTTAATTTAAATCAATATTTATACGTTTGCTGAACATTTTTGCAAATGTTGTGCCAGGGGAGAGAAAGCCAGGGGAGAGACTTTTCAGTAAGAAAATCGATAATATCTCAAAAGTATTTAATATTAGTTAATAAAATGAAGTATGTTTGTTATCTATAAGTAAATTAAAGTCAATATAAATATATATTTAAGTATTTAGAAAAATTAATCCAGAAATAAAGCTGACCAGGGGAGAGACTATTTCACCAGATACCATCAAAATTGATGAACAAAGGGATCAATACGAGTGACAAAATGTGGAAAAAAGATCATTATTACAACGTTGGCTTATATTTGTGGATCAAATGAATTATGATTAGCATTAATATTACAATAATTAAGATCGCAAATACAATATTTTTTAGATTATAAGAATGCCAGGGGAAGAGACGCAAATTCCGGCGACAAAATGTATCGTGAATATATTCTATTAAAATAAAAAAAAATAGTTACTTCGGTTACATCATTACAATCATTCTTTATATTATTTTCTAATACAGACTAACTTAAAATGTTTCCATGGCTTTAAGATCACGTAAACTTACTGATTTACTGTAAATACTAGCTGGGGACAGGCCAGGGGAGAGAAGTTTTGCACGTTTGAGGTGAAATTGTGACAAAACTAAGTTAATTAATTATTTGAAATTGATTGTCCATAAAGTTGAGCACTTATATTAAGAGATTGTGATATAATATTCTTTTAATTTTCAATAGAAGTATGATTATTTATCCGGGACATCGTTTTTGCCTCTTAACTGAGAATGACCCTTCTACACTATTGATGTGCGCTAAATATAAAAATAATAATTAATCCCAGTTAATAACGTAGGTACCCTAAGTAATATTAGGTATTTATGTTAAGCGTTCATAATAGAATCTAATTATTTAAAAATTGCCAGTTTTTTATTTATTCCTTTGTATTCATCTAATTACCTATCTGCATACCAAATTTTAACTCTCTAGGTCATCTGGAACTGGGTTAGAGTTTTGGTCTATAGGTCAGTCAGTGATAAAAATGAGGAATTTTGGACATTAATATCTAAATAACCGTTTGAGATAAGCTTATGAAATTTAGAACACATATGTATCTCGCAAGTCTCTATATATGAGCCAAATTTGATACGTTTATGTAAAATAGTTTTTGATTTATGAGGGGGTCAAAAGTGGCTCCAAATGGTTCATGTAATATTAACACACGGTGCGGCTCGCCAGTTCTGTTTCTTGAACTTGGCTTGACACGCTCCCGCGTGTCTAGATTCTGATTCTGATTCTGATTCTATAGAAATTACAAATGCCTACCTAGGTATTATAGATCAATCGTGTAGGGTCTTGTTATTAGCAAAGGAACCGGCACGATGGCAGTATGAAGTAACTTTTATTTATTATGAGAAGAGGCGTTTAAACTTAAACCCAAGCTCTGCTGTCTAAATCAAATGGATTATTAGGTCAAAGACGTCCACAGTATTTGGAAGGAAACTATTAGTTATTTTCTTTCCATGTGTAGGTACCTGCTTGCCAAAGGAACTAGGTAGGTAGGTATTGCGAATAATCCCCACAGGCCTCCTGCCAAATATCTTAAAAAGACTCAAGTCTTGCTGTTATACCTACGAGAATGCAATAGTGTACCAAGGAAATAAATATTTTTAATTTGAATTTAAAACAGCTTACCACAGTCTCGGAGGACCTACCGAAAACAACAACGAACTCGGGGCTTGTTATGATTGTCAGTCGAAATTTGTAACGGAGAGAAAACCTACATCGGACATCATGATTATGACCCAAGGGTGTATAGGATCTAGTGCTGGCTTAAGTAGGCTATGTTTATAACGACCCGTTGAGGTAGATAATGACACCACACAAAACATAACAAGTGACGGAGCAGGTAGCTTGCGAAGTTGCGATGAAGTCAAACTTGCAAACAGATCGATGCAGTCATCAGTTCCTTTTCAGATAGATAAGTAGATACTAAAAACGGCCGCACGCCTACTGATTCACATCAAACAGACAACAATAAAAATGTAAGTTGATGCTAGTAGTTGATGTTGCATACTGAACGGTATTTTAATGACTTTTATAACCCTGGAGTGATTCTCTCAACACAGCGCTGCGTAAAACGCAAAGATGAATGTTTAACCGGCAAGTTTAAGTAGTGTCGTCGGAGTGTACGAAACACATTTTAGCGAGTGCCTTCTCAATTAGGCAGCAGAGCTCGGTCGCCCAGCGGAGCTTTACGTTCACCTTTGCGTTTTACGCAGCGCTGTGTTGAGAGAATCACCCCCAGTTGACATGGTTTAGTCATCATCACCACGTCAGTCGAGATATGTCCAACAAGACCTACTGGTAGGTGATTCTCTTAAACATCTCGTTCTTGAACTTCTTGATCTGATCGCACCAAATATTAACCGGCGGGTTGAAGTTGCCTCGTCAGAGCTAACTGTTTCCGTATTAACGTAAATTTATATTATTTTACAAACAAATAATGTCAAAACAGATCAGAAGTCTAGAGTAGCTATCTTACTCACTAGCGACTTGTTGTCGCTCGTTAATCCGTACTCTATAACGAGAGAGATGAAATGACTGAAGCGAGCGACATGACATGTGATTGTGCTATCGCAGACGAGAAAAGAAACAGTTTGTCTTTTTACAAGCTTTTATTTACTTGCTTCGTCCGTAAGTCATTAATTCCTATGAAATTAATTCTGACTTCTTGAGCCACTTTTTGTTATTATACCCAATAGACTGAAATATTGAATACATAAGTAGGTATAACTCCAAGGTGTGTAATATTCGTATTGGTTGTCTAGTACCCATAATACAAGCCTAGAGCTTAGTTTGGGACTAGGGCAATTTGTGTGAGATTGTCCCCTGATATTTATTTATTTAATTATTTATTCCGGAATCTAGGAGCTAATCTGATGGGTTCCTCTTGTTTTCGTATAATTACGATTGACCGAATGTATGATTTCACATAATGCTACTATCGCATAATTGTTATTCTACTGATACCTTTGGTAAGTTCCCAATTCTACAGATTTCTATCTCTACATTTTCAGCTCTATAGATTCCCAATTCAAGAGATTCCCAATTCTAGAGATTCTCAGCTTTACAGATTCCCAATTCTAGATTCCCAGAACTACAGATTCTAAACTATACGGATTTCCAACTCTACATAATCATAATTCGTTAATAAAGTAGGTAGGTTAGGTTTGTTTCGTTTTAAAATCCGGCCCGAAGAGCCAAAACGTCCCAGAAATAGGAGCACCGTCGACCCTATGACAGACGACGGTGAGATAGATATGGGAATGGATATCAGAACACATGTGATTCTCTTGAAATTAAAATATGTTGAAATGGTAATCTGTAAACATGAGAATCCGTAGAATTAGGAATCCGTAGCAATGAGAATCTGTAGATTTAGGAATCTGTAGAGCTGAGAATCTGTAGAATTGGGAATCTGTAGAGCTAGGAATCTGTAGAATTGGGAATATGTAGACCTGGTAAAAATCACGATGTAGGTAGGTGCTAACTAAACATTTGGCCAAAAAAGTTTCGCCGTCATAGAGCCCGATTTGATGGTGGAGTCGGAAGGTGGAAACAGGAACGTAGAACCGCCGAATTGAGTTTCGTTAGTTTGGTCTCTAATAAATTAGGTATAGGTAGTAGGTAAGTATTGTTGTGAAACTTGGAGACTTTAATTAAACTGAAAAGTATATAAAAAATAACAACGAAGACAGACAAAGACAAAATAGTAATAGTATAGAAAGAAAAAATATTAGATAACCAGGGACCTACCTACAACAGGTAGGTACAACATACGAGTATGAAATGTATTTTTGCATTTATAAGTCTCGATAAGCAGACGATGACTACATAAGTACAGTCGGCAACAAAGGCTTGCCCCAAAGATGATATTTTTGACTGAAATTTGTTCACTATTGCATGGAGTTACGAATAGCAAACTTCTTTTCAAACTAAGATTGTTTGTCGTGTTTAAGCCACGCATCCGTTCGGCAGATAAGGCCCAACCCTTGGGGTACCTGTTTAAGGTCCCCGTCGCCTTATCACCGTTTCCCGCTGAACAAAAGCTAACGATTGACTCAGGTGTAGGTAAGTATCATAAAAATCACAATAAAGAACTTGAGGCAGCCAAAAACCTACCTAGCTATCCAGTTATTATTAAAATCACAGGACTACTTATTACAGCTGCTCGTAGATCGTAGAGCGGCATTCAGGATTCGGGCAGAATGTAGATACCTGCCTACCTATAACTTCCTAGTGGCACAGAATAAGTAATAGTACAAGTACAGAAGCGACACTCCGTGACAGCAAACATGCGAATTTAAACCTAAACAGAACGCGTTAACGATAATAAAACAAGTGCATGGCCGGAAGTGACCTTGGTTACATTTCTGCGATCGATAGTGGGGGCGCCCCTAACGAGGCAAAATGCAGCTTAAATCTGCGCCGCGAGAGTATGTATTATTTCGCCCGCCATGAGCTTTACTGACTCCGCTCACTCCGCAGGGCTGGCAGTTACTTGTACTAATTAATACGTTAATACTTATTCCGTGGCAGTTGTAAGAAAACAAATTGCATTAAACTTATTATTAATTGTAGTTTTCTTATGTAGTTTTAGTTTTATTCATCCCTAACTGTGGTAATGCTGTTGCATTTGGTACACAAACAGGACTATTTTCTTTGTACCTATCTTTTATATTTGTATTTGTTTGTGCAACTGTTAGTGTGTCTAATTGAATAAATAAATGAAATAAATAAATCTAGTTTGTAACTAGAGACGCACTAAGCGAGACAAGCGAGAAAATACAACTTGTGCTACCCGTACTGGAATAGGTAGGTTAATGTTAGTCTAGGAGCTGACGTACGTTTTCGATAAACAGTCATTTATTTTAAGGACTTTGAAGGCTCATTTTGTAATACATAGTTGTATTACTAAATATTTGTTGTTAACATACTAGCATAGCATAGCTTCGATATAGACCTTAAAACATTTTGTTTATCTATAACAAGATGAAATAGGTATATAGAATACAGATAGATAAGAAAGGGGATAGCACAAAAATCGCAAAATACCTGCATGCTTAGTATGGTGGCGTTTATTGCAAGACAAAATATGGATTAAGCTTCCGTCACTCTCGTACTTATACACGTGTCAAAAAGTGAAGGATGTTTTATCCACATGTTGTCACGCGACAAACGCAGCCATATTAGGCCCCCTGTATTGTGTTGATGCACCACAGATGTTAACATTACATCGTTAGTACATGAAAAAACGTTAAAAAAAAGTCGGATTGGTGAAATTTCAAAAAAACATTTAATATATTTTTGATTTAAAAACAATAATTATTAATATCTTATAACAATATTTATGTTTCATCAATAACATTTAATCAACATTTGCAACCCGCGATGGAAAGCCTATTAGTCTTATTGCCTGTTTCACAATCGACAAGTAAAGCATATGTGAGACATAAATTTACTCTTTCTTACACTTAAAAATATACAAGGGGAGAGCCAATTTTTAATGGCAGATAAATTTGTCCTTGCAATACTTAATAATAAAATTTACATTATAATTATTTGTAACTGTGACTGATTGATTACAATTACAAATCTTTAATTTTTACATATTTTTTAACTCCTTTTTCATATATTTGATATTTATTATTTATTTATTTATAGTTAAGTAAAAGGTAAAATAAAAATTACAGTTTTTTAACAAAAGTTAATTACAACTTTAATTTTATTGAAAACAGTCACAAAGCGGACCTTATTAATTTTTTCTTATATATTATATAGGTAAATCATTACTAGGGTCATGTTTTAGCGAAAATATCCATCTAAATATTGTTATAATAATTACAAGTCTTAAACAAAAAATAAACCCGACTTCAATTTCCGTCAACCTCGGGAGTAGGTATACCCTAACAGGGCTAACAAATCAAAAAAATGTTCAAAATCAGAAACTAAAAGAAAAGAAAAAAAGAAAGACAAACCTAATTTAAACGTTAGTACTTATATATCAAATTAAAAACTAATCTTACATCAGGCTCTTGGACTATGCAACTCGTATAACACGACAAAATTATAAACTCGAGCACTATTATTACCTATTCCGTTACTCAAGTAAGAAGGTAGGTAACCAGTATATGCTGACCTTGCTTTAGTAGGTAGTCACTATTACTGGGAGATCTACTTACGCGGAACGCTCTTTAAGTAAGGTAGGTAATAGATTTTTGATGCGAATAAGTCGAAAACTGCGAAACTGAGGTAGGTAGTTAATAAAATAAATAATATTATTCCGCTCTTTTTGTGTCGAGGATTCAAAACTGTAATCATTGTGTCAGTAATTAAGTACAGCTACTCGTAACTACCTACGTCGATCGAAGTTATAATTTATAAAATAATATTAATAATAATCTTACCTTTCGATATCTTTTGGCAGTGTAAATAATGATAGATCGCCATTCCTGTCATTATTTAAGCACCCGTATGCTCTACAGTACCTTTTGGCTTTTCGAGGAGCCATAGGTACATTTATTTAAACAAAAACTCGAATTATTTTCGCAGCGGCGTACGGGCGGCGCGCTTCAAGACGAGCGCTCGCGTGACACTCAACTGATTAGCCTTGTGTAAAAGGCCGCACATTGAGTAGGCAATAGCGCGGAGTGTCACCGGCCTGCTAGTGGGTGCAGTCGGAACAGAGTAAAATTCATTGTTTAGTGAATGCCACCGGTAAATCGAAGGTTAGGTAGGTTACATAGTTATTAAATTATTTTGTTATTAATTAGGGCAGCAGCAGCGCAAATAGCAACTGCTTTACTAGTTATAAGGTAAACTGCTCTTATATCGGCCTTTTAAGTCGTTTTCAACTCCTACTCATAATATCTAAATCTAGTTTTAGAAATCGTTGTTAAAATTAAAACAATTATCTAATAGGTAGGTACCTATTGATCACGGCGACCGATATTTGGATTTGTGCTAAGAAAAAAACAATTTTATGATATAAAAAATCTCAGGATTTTTTATTTTATTATATGTATCGAAAACAAGCAACACACATTACCTACTTTAAACGAAAACACTACGGTAAAGTTGTTTACCTACTCCAAAATGTCGTTCTCAGTCGGTCCGAGGTGAAAAGGCCGCTGATACGAGTAGGCATGTAGGTATACGCTCATACACCTCCATGTCCTAGGGCCGACTGTACATATTTCTGATGATATTATGCACAGATCACTGCCATATTGGTATCCTCAAATAATATCCTAACATGAATTGACGTTTCTTAGTTGACGCCACTATATCTTCGACAGGGCCGATATTAGGGCGGTTTACCCTACGGACTTCAGGTTAATATTGTTGGCTCAATCATCTTACGATTCTAAATCAGTTAGGTAGTTACCTTACTATCCAAGCTTTTTGTCAACGTTTTAAACTAATATCGGTAAGTAGGTAGTAGGTAGGTAAGATACCTAATGTGGTAAACATTTTTTTCTCTATCTCCATCTGCAGTAGAGTGCCAGCTCACCAAAGCCTCATTTTATTTATTTTCATTCAAATAAATGTAAAAAATACCTAGTTGACCAGAATCATCTCATGGCTAGGTAGATAGGTAACTATGTGGTTATTCTAGCTGAAGTAGGTACATAGGTAGGTCTCCAGGTTTTTTTGAATAGGTACCTAGGTACCTATACCTATATGTCTGAATCTCACGGAAGTTTTGTTAAAATACTATCTAGGTAGGTACTTAGGTGCCATTTTAAACAAAACTTCCGAGAGCCTCCGACATCTAATTACAGAGATCCTAAGTAGGTATAAAACATATACATTTGACATATTTACCTACCTACATGAATAGGTACCTAACCAGTTGTGATCTCTAATAATTATGGTAGGCACCCTAGCCTAGTGTTTTCCTTTCAAACGACATAGATATAGGTACATGGGTCATTCTACTTTTAAGCGCAGGTCGATTTTTTGACAAGTGCTCTTCAAATAATATTTTTATAAAAACGTTAAGGTGTTCGGTTTTGTAATTTAATATTGAAATAGTTACACAACTTGGCTTACATTTAAAATTATCACTACATTTAAAAAGTCACTATAATTAACTTTAAAGTAGGTAACATAGTGGTCACGCATGTCCCCGCCATTTGTATGGAAAAAGTGTATTTACCGCTGTGTTACAAACTTTTCCTGATAAAATATCAATAAATTTAAAGTGTTTTGTTTTGAACTATTAAATTTAGTTGTTCCAGTTTCAATATACCTAAGTCAAATTTACGTGAAAAAAATGTCTAATAATGCCTTTAATTTCACCAATGATTATTATGCGCTAAAAAGTAGAATGACCAACATATATTATGTATAAAATAGGTAGGTACCTACCTAAAACCTCCTAGCTTGAACATGACCTCTCTAGTTCTTTTACAGTTTGGTGTGAGGACCTAGGTACCTACTTAGAACCGCCGGTTCAATCGTATGTTAAACAATGTAGAGTTGAATATGTATTGATGGGTTAATTCCGTCGGTCTGGCCCCTATCCCACAAATATTTACAAGTGTACAAGTTGACAATATTGTCAACTTTTTCTATGGAAAACCTTACAAATTTGTAAAATTGTACACTTGTAGTGTTGTGGGATAGGGGGCTGGTGTTATGTAGAGGCTAACCTAACATTGTTGCACTTCGACCCGAACCGTACCCTGCAGTTTCTCTACACAATAAACAAAGGCCTATATAGGTAGGTAGGGTCCTACAAGATAAGGTTATCTGTATAGGATACACAGGTACCTTACCTTATCGACAGAACAACAGCTGTATTTACTACGAAGCTTGTGAATAATAATGAAATTAACGATATCAATAAGTACCTACGTTTAAATAGGTAGGTACCTAACATGCAAAGCTATAAAATTGCAATCTTACCTACTTGGAATAGAGCAATAACACACATGAGACATGACAATGTAAGTAAATTGTGGTTTTAAACTTGACAACATTCAACAAATACTTATGAAGGTATGAATGTTTAAACAATTGTTTAGAAAATATTAGAGCAAAACACAAAAACTTATCAAGTTTTAAACATTAAAGTTAGTATTAACGTAGGTAGAAACTGGCCGTAAAAGCTATGTTTGTAACCACCTTTAAAATAACAAATATTCACAGTAAAATACATCATTAACAAACTGTTAGTTTTGGCGACTGCATCGAAACCAGAAATCTGGTTTTGTGATACCGCTATGCACTGGAGTAAAATGAAGAAACGTATCATACCTGTTTAATAGGATAGCCACACAGCACTGAAGTTCCTAGGGACACACAACTACGGTTTATTTACTTATACAAAATGCGATATTGTTCGTTTTGTGGAGGCGTTCGTTCGATCGTTTTGTCGTTGAACCGGTAGGACAGGACGCGCGATACCTGCCTGAGACCCGTCCACTAATCGACTGTCTATGCTATGGTGCACGTGTTTACTTCTGTCGCGTGTGTGCGTGCAAAGGCTTCAATCGGTGCGCGTACGCGTGAATAGTGTTGCCAGAGGATAAAAAGAAAAACTATTTTAAGATTTAATATTATATGCGATTAAAATTAAAATAATTTTCGTTATCTTACAAGCAAACAAAGACTAACAGTGTCACTGAACTTATATAGACATTAACAGAAAAGTTCAAACATTTATACAAGCTTTCTCATAATATTATTTAGGTCAATGATTTTATAACATTTATAATATTACCTTACATTTAGGTTAGTATATTTACCCTCTTATTCTTAATCGCGCAAAAGCTAAAAATGCTTAGAATATGCTTTGTCCTTTTTTATCATCATTGTGACTCTTGCATTAGACAGAGGCTACTTTTACTAAAATATTCAGGTTTATAGTGCTTTTATGGATAAGGGGGTTAGTTTTTAAATTTAGAAGAGACTCACGTCCACAGTAGGTAATTGTTTTCCTACATTTAAGATGAATTTTACAAAATACATCGATCACGATAATACCAACGTCATTATATTTAAAATAAAAAAACAATTGTAAAACCAATTTAGGATGTTGCTATATTTGTTTTATTTATAATATTCCAATTTATGAAATCTATTCAAAGATCTCATTTTTCTAATTCAAAATAATTTCATTCTAAACTAGATTTGTTTCTAAAGAAGTTATTTACTGCATCAAACTTCAAACAGATAGTTATTTATGAAATAAATACTGAATTATATATTGTCCCTAATTAAACTTGTTAACAGAAAAGCATTTTATTAGTTTTTAAACTTAAATTTAAATTAATTTATTTTATAGCAATTAAGGGTTCATTATGATTTGATCTAAGTCAAGAGGGAATACGAGGGTCAAACTGATAGTTCTTAGAAAATCAAAAACTGAGTAAACTAGTAAGTTATTAGTTTTAATCCTTGTATATTTTCAAAATATTGTCCATTCATGTCAATTCATCGCTGCATCCGATGGAACCACTGAGAAAAGCACTTTGCCCACTCGTCCTTAGGGGTCTCTTCGACGGCCTTTTGAAACGCAGCCACAACTTCCTCGGCGTCCATAAAACGTTTTACTCGAAGTTTTTCTTGTATTTTCGGGAATAAATAAAAATCGCAAGGTGCGAGGTCAGGGCTATACAGCGGGTGACCCAGTAATTCCACGTCTGACGTCGCCCAATAGTCGATCGTTCGCCTGGCGGTGTACGACGAGGCGTTGTCGTGGTGAAGGAGGATTCTACTACGAGGTCGTTTCTCCCGAACTTTTTCCAAGACAAGTGGCAAACAATTGTTAGTGTACCACTCTGGAGTAACTATTTTCGATCCTCGAAAACAATTGTCGCCCACCATCTTTTTTCCCACGCTTCGACCTCACTTCTTTTTAGTTGGTAAATCCTCGGAAGGAAACACCCACTGAGCAGATTGTCTTTTGGTTTCGGGATCATAACAGTAAATCCAGCTTTCGTCACCCGTAAGTGTGTCAAACACAGCATTTGAGTCACCTGCGTTAAATCTTTCAACCATTTCACCGGACCAATCAACACGTGGAGTTTTTGGGCCTCGGTCAAATTATGAGGTATCCACCGGGCACAAAGCTTCCTGACCGCTAAATGTTCATGTAGGATTTTGTGCACTTGACTCATACCAATGCCTAAGCTTGTCCGAATCTGCTGATAGGTCACTCTTTTGTCAGTCTCTATCATACGCCGCACAACACAGATGTTATCTTCAGTCGTCGCTGTAGAAGGCCGTCCCTTACGCAGATCATCGGTGAGATTATTGCGACCACGTTTAAACTCATTAAACCAGTTGTAAACAGTGGCACGAGATGGGGCTTCATCGGGAAAGGCCAATCGTAGTCTATCATAACTTTCTTGTTGACTTAAATGTTATCGAAAGTCATAAAAAATAATTGCACGATAATTTTCTCGCGTTAAATTCATGCTTACGTGACACAGACAATTTTCAATTTGCCACCAAATCGTAAAACAAATGACAAATGAATAAAATTCATACTCAATAATATTGGAAAAAAGTTCCATTTTCAAAATTTAAACTGATTTTTATTTTGTTTACAAGTGGCCAGTTCTAAAAACTCTCAGTGTCACCCTCGTATAAAAGTGTAGTTTTATCTCTAACAGAAAATATTTACTATTTAATTGTTCCTAAGAAAGTTTTAAATATGTACTTTAATTCAATTTCTGATTGCTATCAGATTTATAATGTACCTAAATTTTAGTGAAAAACATAAAAATTATTACCTATTTCCCTATTTGAATAAAATCCTAATTCCCAACTTTCCCTAGTCAAGTAATTCTACCCTAACTCTACTTATAAGGCCTATTCTTCAAAGAACTACATCCTAGAAGCTTACCTTATCGTCATAATTAGCTAGTTCCCTAGGTAAACTGTAAAGTTCAGCCTGGTCTGCTGAGAAAGCAACCTAACACCCGTGTGATTGCCACCCCTCTCACAAAGACCGAAGTCCAAGACGGTGAGAGTATGATGCCGTACTGTGTGGTTTAGTGTATATAAATATATATAAAGTTTTAAGGAACCAATCCTCAAACTTCCCTGAGCTTTCATGGGTGCTATTGCATGCCCAACCTGTGGACCCTAATCCCACTTCAGGCTGGCAAATGAGAATGGTGGGCACTTATATAGATTTCTGTTGGTAAAGATAACATCTTGGGACGCCCAATCCGTCTTTTAGATTCTACAGAGTTCCAAACCAAGCCTATTTGTCACCGTTAGGGTCAGCGTGATTCGTCAGGCAAACTGTTAGCCTGGACACCGCTCTGGCACGAAAATTTGCTAATCTAGCTTAACTCAAAAAACATTAACTACTACAAAACTATCCCCCAAAACTCCAAAACTAAATTTACTAAATAAACAACGTGCCAGACACAAATGTCAACTGAAAATCTTCTAAACTTGCTGTCTACTTCTTTCTTCTATCTTTGTTTTTAAAGTCTATCATTGAAATAATTTGGCAACCCCGTAAATAATTTTATGTGGTAATATTTTGTGGCTGTCAAGAAGCGACACTTTCGTGGTAGATTAGCTGTCAGATTCCTCTCGTAACTCATTGTTGTGTTAAAAGTACCTATTCACGACGTTACAACCATTAAAAAGTGAATTGCCGTCACTGTGCGGGTAACACTATTTTGTACGAGTATGCTGAATGCCAAGTTGTTTTCGATACGTTATTAGAAACACAGGACCCGTTTTCGCCGTTTTTCCTCCATAAAAAGAAACTGATTGTTAACAGGCGTTATAAAATGACAACCAAAAGCCTACAAATCCCTTCAATTCTAAATACTACGGTCATAATCAGGTTATGTTTTTCGTTTAATAACCAACTATATTCAGTTGTTATAACTCAGCCTCCTCTGTCCGTCTATCTCTCAGCGTGTTGTATCTAATAAATCGTAATAATGGACTAGCTTTAGCAAATTTTGAGCCACAGATTAAATAAGACTTAACAGCTCTATGTATTTTCAAGAAATTTTGGTCTTCCATACTGGCAACATTAACGGACTACTTATAGTACTTGCTTCCTACAAGCAAAGCTTGCTCTCGCCATGAGATCTGTAGTATAGTATCCTAGCCCGGTTTTATTTTGTTGTATAAATAGCCCAGGTAACATATTCAGGTTTTGGGTTCAACCGTAGGCAGAAACTATATTTTGTTTAAAATTACTTTAGCAAGCCCCTCGTTGAAGATTAAAATGTTGGACAGGTTTATCCCGTTTGAAGTGTTTTAAAATGCAAGGTCAATGCTCTAAATCGAAACGGCTGAAGTTGTACTACTGATTAAAATATACCTACTTCTGGAGTAAAAATAACCTTTTTCTTACCAACAAAGCTATCTATTTAAGTTCTAAGGTAATTTAATAAGGAATGAATAAGTATGCCTAATTTCTGCCGTTATTCTCTTTTTGATAATAATTTAAACAACCCTGTGTGGTTGTCGGACTAGAATAGTGCCACTCCATGTCTTCCCGCGGATGTCATAAGAGGCGACTAAGGAAATAAGTGCCTGTAGTACTGTTAGGTGATGGGCTTGCAACCTGTCACTAATACACTGGTAAACATCTTAGCGTACTTGTGCAAAATGTGGTTACAGAATCAACAAGTCTTTTTAGAGTTGTTGGTATTTCTGTAGCTGTGCCTAACCCGCTCTGGGAATGTATGTTATGTATGTAGATAACAATTTAAATAAAGGAATACAAGTTCTTATTTATTTATATAATTTCTTTGATATTCTCTGACCTAAGTATAATTTATTGTCCCTAAGTTTAAATTTGCCATCATCAAGGTCAACTTCGCAAACAGAAGAAAATAAAATAATGAATGTTTTAAGTAGGTATATTCGCTTGTCATTTTTTTAGGTTAATAAAGAAAAGAACGGCCGTTTTATCATTAATCTTTCCCTGGCAACACTGTAAACTGGCAAACAAGAGTTTAATAAATAATGAGTGATATTGCTATGTAACAATTTTATCCGAATAATAATTCTAAATAATTATTTTGATTGTGGTTGCTTGAGAAAATTTTAGTACTTTCCACCAGTCAAACGTTTATTTGCCCAATTTTATATACTACGTACCTATTTAAAAAAATATTTTGATACAAGACATGACATCACTGGAACTACAGCTATTTCCCATACTAAACGCACAGATTTTTTAAAGGTAACTTTTTAGCAATATATGGGTATTTTTCAAAGAAATGGTACCTAATTAAGGACTGAAAATAAGTTACGGTAACTTTTACATGTGAGTAACGAAAATTAACTTTATAAATGGACGACTAATTTTCGTTACTCACATGTAAAAGTTATCGTAACTTATTTTCAGTCCTTAATTAGGTACCATTTCTTTGAAAAAAACCCATATAGTTAATAATTTAAAAATAACTTTAATCATTCTAAAACAATTTCCGCTTAATTAATTTCAGCCGTATATACCGAATAGTCTATTAAAATAAATCCTGAGTAGACTTAAAACTAATAACGGAAAACCTATAAAAAGCTTCATAAAAGGCGTACAATCACTTTAAAGCTCCCTCTATTGGCGAGTAGCATTTTCATAGAATTGATATTGATGTGAGAATCTGTATAGATCTGTGACAGGCAAGACAAGACGAGTAACTTTTTATTTTTGTTTGTTGTGATTTGTGGTTGATAACAAGGTAAACAAAAATATAATAATACTTTACGATGTAATGATCTTATTGCTGCGATATGCGTTTAGCGACCCATAGCACCACTTCTCTACACTCATCAAGTTTATCGAAATAATACAAGAAGTTTTTATATTTGGTGCATCACGACTTCGCATTTTAGATGGCGTAAGGTAAGTAGGTAATCAGTATTACGTTAAAGATTATTTCATTTGCAATAATTATGTGTAATGATCACTGACTTAGGTACGTGTACCTACCTACTGCTTGGGCAAACGTAGGCTTTATTGGTTTATTTCCGGGGTAAAAAGAAATATGTTAAGCAACATTTGTTCGTTGCTGAGAATATCATTTTATAATTGTTTACCTGTGTAGATACTTACTATCTTTTCGTTCTTGAAGGGTAAGTGAAATAGCATTCGTCAACCCAGTTAGTATATTACAATGTAGAGTTCATTTAAATACCTACCGATCAGGCTTCAGTCAGTATTTATTCGCTAAAAAGAGTAGACCGTGCTGTATACTTAAATTTATTATAATAATATCAAAGTACATACCTAGGTTGGATTTGGATTAATGGCTGGTTTTAATGGAGGCCTTACTGGCTCGCTGATATTTTTGTCTGAATTTGTCTAGATAAAGAAATGTTTTATTCCATATAAAGCTGAAAGTATCTGACTTGTATACTAGAAGTATTAGAAAGGGTCAAATAATTTAGAACCCATTAGATATTACTATTACCTACCTCAAATTCCATTTCATGTAAGCGTATGCGTCATTTAGTGTTTTATGTTAACAGAAATAAGACCAGGTATCAATATATTAATTGCTTGTGACTGGACTATCTGTGCTGTTAATTCTCTAATTGTCATTTTCTGGCGAACAGTCATTTCGCAGATTTTTCTTTATTTCTTAGATATCATGATTAATCAAAGGTCCAATACACTAAAAGGTTTTTTTTGTATCAGGTCAGTAAAATAAAAATATTTCATAATTTTTAGATTCATTTTATTTTCAATAACATAAAAATGTTATGTTATTCATTTTACACATTTCAAAATGAATTTCAGTGGGTCAATCAGATTTGCTAAAATGTTCACATTAAATTCAAAATGTATAACTACAGTACAGTTTGGCTTTGCATGAACTTAGAGTCATGGTTTGCATTTACCTTATATAGAAATCTTCTTTCACCTATTTCCAAATGTTGCATCTTATATTTGTACAAGAGCACAAACTCTACTTTACTCCATAGCTGTTCATTATAATATTCAACAAAATATATTGTAATAGTTAACATGTTAGGATGGATCATGCAACTGGCTCCTTGTCTTTTTAATGTGATATGCTATACATTTTTTGTGATATTTTCCATTTTATATAAACAAATTCGTCATTTAACCACCCAAAATTTGGTAAATGTGTAAAAAAAGTGCTATTTGGTCACACAAAAATCCTTATGATGATCCACCCAACAGCAATGTTCACTACAATAAATAGAACTAGCTAACTGGAATTGAAGGTCCCTTAAAAGTATGCATTTAATCAAAACGATGGTCAACTAGTCAAACTTTAATTTGCTCTCATTAATTAAGATACTGATTTCAGTAAGTAACTAAGTTAAGATCCAGGGAGCCGCCGAGGGTACGCGTGAGTAGTTGACCACTGCTTTGTGTATAATACTAATTTTATTGTTTTCCGTAATAGATGACTATCTCTAATAGGCGTCCATATCCATAGCATGAAGTAAAGATGCGCAAATCACCAATTTTTACACAAGTTAGTGAAAGGATTGACAGATTTACATATAAACTCTAAGATATTTATTAACCGTTTCATCAAAAATTTACTAATAGTAAGTTATCTCTGAAAATTGACATCTAAATTAATTATGGATATTTTATGGGAACTTAATTCCATTTAGAATTTCACGGTTTAGCACGCCGAAAGAAGTAGTTTAGGTACGATTAGCAGGAATGCGTTGTCAATTTTATGTGTCACGTTGGTACCGCGCATTACCTCTCTTTCCGCAATATTACCGCTCTTTCCGCAATTCTTCATTAAGTATGGCGGCAGGGTAACTTAATTGACAACTGGCGCCGGCGCCTTGTCCTGCGCGCGCGACGCTGACGTCCATTCAGTCACAAATAAACATTTGAAAATACGTGAAACAAGGTATAGTCCAACCATGCTCATCTGAATTTTATCATCTAATTACAACTATTATATCACTATTATAAACTATACAATTTGAACAGCACAGTATTATCATCAGAATTCATTATTGCTTCTCTATAGTATATTGCTACGTTGAAGTTGACAGGATAATGAAGTAAAATTTAGATGAGCATAGGTCCAGTGACATGAGTTTAGCTAATGTGTAGGTTCAAGATTAACCTAGTCCGGCTGGTGTTTGCGAGTGTGGAGTGCGTGTCAGAGCACGGCACGGGGCGACGTGTCGGTGCGAGGCTGCCTTGAGGGGTGTCACACAGAAGGCACGTGTCGTAATTTGCACTCTGAACGCATGTTAACTTTTATACATATGGTATTTTGTATGTACATGTAAAACCATGTGTAGATTTTTTTAATTTAGTAATACTATACTAAACTGGCCGTCATATAAGTATCTGCCATGTTCTCCTAAATATAACTAGGTAATATAATATTATTAACTAAATCATATTTACAAATAATACAGTTCATTACTATATATAGAAATTAAAATATATTTCTATCATTCTTCGATTCACATAACGCAAAATAATTTAACAGAGTTCATTTTTGCACTCACATTTACAATATAGTTTTGTAACTAATTTGTTACCATTTATTTGTTGATTTCAAACAACTCATATATCACCCAATAAGCGAGTAGCACAATTACTCACGAATCCTATCATATTACCTTATCGTTTAAAAAATGCAGAATATGCGAAAAACTTTAAGGAATACTTTACAGTAAATGGCAATTGAACGTTATAGTTCGCCCGCATCCAATAGGAACTATAAGATTCAGAATGCCTTCCGGCGGCCGCGGCTCTAAGCTATATTATGTACACGCCGCGGTCGCCCGGCCCGCAGTACCAAACCACTAGCACAAATAACTCCCACTTATGTACACCCACTCAACTATCCAGAAATTATAAACTCTAAACGATTATAATTATGTCTCATCGAATAAGTTGAATTAAGTATTAATGAAAATTTGTGTTACAGTTTATGCTAGAGTTTAGAATATAAGGAGCTTAGATGCGCCACCGATTGCGCGGCGGAGCGAGGAACTATAATACATTCAAACACCGCAGTGTCTATGGCCACGCCTCGCCTCACATACTTTACCTATATGCTAAACGTTCTCCAGCATCATTGTTGTAACAACCGATGCTCCCGTGTGTGATTACATTGGATCTCGCATGCTTTAGTCAGGTTGTAGGAAACGCTTTTCAGATATGCCCCTTCGACTCGGGAGTAAAAATGCAATTTAATTCTAATTCAAACTTTTTGCTAGTTGTTTAATCCTTCGCCGAATGAAATTTTCTTTCCTCTATACACAAAATGACCTAAGCATTTGCGATATCCAACATTTCCACGAATGGAGAAGGGACTAAAATCTAGTATCACAATGTCGGGCTTCGCTGGCTTGAATGCGAATTGAATCAACGCCTTGCAAGGATAACACCGGATCACTTAAGTTTTGTCATAACGAGCTGTACTTTCTTAATCTAATAGTATACATTTTCTGATAGAAAATCACGATTGCTTCATCTGAAGATTTTTCCTACAGGTCAATCCTTATATCAGTGACGTATTTCAGTGTAATACGGATTTAATGTGATATCACAATCAAATTGTTTTACCACAGTAGGATCTAAGCGAGGTTATAATGCAATTACGCTTTTTCCTATCTCGTCACAGGTTACATTACATAATTTCGTGCCTTTGTGGTCTTTTTATGATGTCAATCATCAATTCCGCTGCCACGAAATAAGCTAGTTTCCTCTGTTCAGTACTCCCGTTAGATCAGTGTAGTGATCGGTGTATCCTAGGAGGGTGTTCACTCGAAGAGCGCCAGGAGGTCGTCGGAGGAAGGCACGCGCGGAGGGTGCGAGCCCGCGGAGGAGGACGAGGAGGGCGGCGTGGCGAGCAACTCGCCCAGCGCCGGGGCGTCCAAGTACGAGAGCAGCTCCATCGGGTCCACATTCGTCTCCGGCAATAGCTGCAATTGTAACTTATGTTAGTTCTTAGCGCGTGTAATTTACTTTAAGTTCCAATGAAGAAGAAGAAGAATTATTGTACAAAACAATGTCGATGGAGAAAGTCAACTTACATTGAGATTATCAGTGCCCTCGCCGTCGATGACCGCCGCAGGATCGAAGTTCAAGTCCGACGGTATGTCTACATCGGTGAGGGAGTGGTGGCCGACTGACGGCGGGCCTGGTGTGTGGGATGAGCCAGGCGTGTGTGCGCCGCCGCCGCCACCCGGGGTGTGCGCAGAGCCGGGTGTGTGCGGCGTGTGCGGGGTGTGTGGCATCTACGAAAAAAGGAGTTGTTAAAATATATCCCCAGAGGACCTAAAAAAATAAAGAACTTGGAATTTATCGTTCTTGTGAATTTTGCACGACGTATAACTTACCTGATCATTTAGGCTCTTCTCCATCGCATTCAACGGATCCAGCGAGTTCACACTGTCATTCAGATGCGAAAGTGGCCCATTGCCAGCAAACTCGTTACTACCAGGACCATTGCTCATCCCGAAGTCGTAGTTTTGATTCCCGTTAGCGTTCCTGTTCTGTGTGCTCTGATTGTATGAGGAGATCATTGAGCCGCTGGCAATTGTGTTCATGTCAGGAGGCAGGTATGGCGACAGAGCTTGGTCCCAGTTGTTCATGGTAGGCATGTTCATGGAACCTGGTGATACTGCTTTACCCCGCTTCCCCACGCTATTGTCGTTACTATCTTCATCCTAAAAACCACATATAATAAAAATTGGGCCCGGATTTTCATATTTTAAAAGGCGGCTTATTTGAGTAGGTACTATTATTTAAAGGAGGTAAGTTAGCAAATAATCACCTTTATTCCCGCGTTGGCAGGATTCTTAGCTGGCTTCCAATTCGCTCCGCCGTCAATGGTGACTTCGTCTACGTCTGAATTGTTAGCAGTGTTGAGGATACCCCACATGTACTGGTCGACTTCTAAGCCTTCAAGTTGCGCTGGTTTACTGAAAAATAAAATAGTTTATTTAAATCCCACAAGTAAAAATTTCCGCTGACTCAATATATTTAGACATGTTTCGCTCGTGTTGCCCATATCAACACGAAAGTCGATAATAATATAAATACTCACTTGCAAACAGGACATCTCCACGACCCCCTTTCGCAGTTGAGTTGTAGATAAGATTCCAGGTCGAAACATTGTATGTGTTTGCATTCGTGCCCTCGCGCAGGTAGCGTAATCTTCTTGAATGTGATTGGACATTTTAACGAGACCTTTAACGCGGTCTGTTCTACGCTGTCCCTGTCGTTAGGGTTATTGGACACGATGTTTCCGTTGCCTGGAGACTGGTTGAAATTCATCTTGATCTTGGCGATGCAGTGGTCTGCTGTTAGCAACCTCTTCCGTAGTAAACCTTGCAGCACACTTCGAACGCTCGGCCGATGGACCAATTGTAAAACGAACAGGTGTGACTGGAAATAATAAGTACCTAAATTAATATCAGATCCAAAATATTGGTATGATATTATTGCAAGGTGTTTAAGAATAATGTATTGTGACAAGTTCTAGAGTTGAGCGTTGTGTTTAAACAAGTGTTTTATGAATATTGGTAGGTTACAATATTTGGTGGCGTTTATGTAATGAAGATACTTACACAACAGCAGGCGGACACGGTAATCTGTATCGTGTTTCTGCCAGGTTGGCAGACGTCTTTCAGGTACAGCGGTTTGTGTGATGATTTGTTCTCTCCTCTATCTATCATTAAGGGCGTCGCATTAACTGACACTTGAACACTCGCCGGCCAGTTCGTGTTCATCTGCCTATCTTCATGGTGGAAGCATTTCAGTTGTAACTCAAGGTCCGATCTGAAATAAAACACACGTTATACTTTGGTCTAATTTTGTGTAGTTTTAATATATACATGAACAAAGTTTGATGAATATTTACCTCCATAGTAACGTTGAATGGACCGTGGGTTTTAATTGGAATACATGATTGCTAACTGCTAAATTATGTTCTAATCTAAATGGTGGTAATATAATACCATCTCTTACAGGGAATGTTAACCGGAGCTCATCATCTGAAAAAAAAAACATTTTATTACATTCAGGTTCACATTAAGTATTTAATTTAAATATTTTATTCTGTTCTAGACTCAATCGAGATCTCATTTATTTACTACTTGAAGCAATTATCTAAAAACTTACTTTGCATGCCCATAGGTTGTTTGAGCTCGTTAAAGTGGGGTTTCACATCGCTAGCTGAGTTCGGGCTTATGTATGGTGGCATACTACTGGCTGGCGTTAAAGGTGGCGTCGGGTTCCCAGGCACGGGGCTGTGCTGGTAGCTCATGTTAGTCCTCATAGCCACCTCCTGCGCGAACTGACCGCTATACTGGCCAGCGTACTGACCGTTTCCACCCTGATGCTGCGGAAACTGGTTAGGAACGCCGCCGTTGAAGTATTGTCCTTGATTAGAGTAAGGCGGCGTTGTCTGCCTCATGCCTCCTCTCATTCCCCCTGCGAAGTTCCCACTGGGACCCAACGGTTGCTGAGGTGGATACTGCCCCTGGAAGCCGGGCCGGCCACCATATCCCGCAGGATACTGCCCAGGACCGAAAGTGGGTTGGCCCTGCATATATTGCGTCTTACGCTGGTTCATCAGCATCGTTCCTTGCGGATATGGCGTGTGCCGTCTCTGATACTGAGGCGCCATTTTGGCGGAACCGGCCATCTGCGCAGGCCCCATTTGTGAGGACATCATGTTAGCGTGCATGCCCATGTTGGCCATTTGTGCCATCGGGTTCATGCCATTCATGCCAGCGTTGCCCATCTGGCTCATGCCGGTCATTCCATTCATTCCGCCGTTTCCTCCCATGCTCATTCCAGTCATGCCGGGGTTATGAGTGCGCTGCTGACCGTAGCCGTTCATCGCACTATACTGGGGGTTTCCCATAGTCATGTTTTGCATCTGGAATTGAAAAAGAATCCTTATAAAATGTAGACTATTAAGGCTCGAGAGGTTCTTAAGTCTCAAGAGTGTAACGAATTTCAATGATTTATGTAGCGGGTGTAGTTTTTTTTGCCTTACCTGCGAGAATGGCTGCGAGTCCTGCATCGCGGCCGAGGTGGCCGCGGCGACCATTGCGGCGGTGGCGCCGAACTGCGCGTTCTCGCCCCCGCCGCTCATCGCGCCCGAACCGCCGGCGCACCCATAGCCGCTGATAAAAAAAAGAATATCCATAAGAAAAAGTAAAAAAATGCTATTATAATAAGATGCTAACCAAGGCCGCAAAATAGGTACGTATTATAATGTGAAATCGGTCCAGTAAACTTTATTTTACTCACGATACGAGTAGTTTCCATTGCAAGCGGCCTTGCAGAGCCGAACATTCCACACGTTAACGCTTCGATTATTAATAAACTCAGACTCAATATTCAACCCAAATCCTATCGACGTAAGATCTTTTTTTATTAGGTACATGCAGAGATTTTATTATTTTACGAACAATGAGAGAAAAAATCAATATGGACGTATAGTGACGCGTTGTTACCCCTGTGTTTCTCTCGGGATGTGTTTGATTTTTTGTATGGCGCCGGAGTGGGAGCGCGATTCATGTGAACTGCTTTTGGGGCGAATTCCCGAGCCTTCCCGGAGCCCTTCCTAATAATTCTCGACAAATGCGCGACAAACACTCGCACGGGCTCATTGTTACACCGCATCTCTGTTAGTAGTAGTGCACAACAATATTATCGCTTTTGTGTAGCTATTATAAATTTATTATAATGAATACACAAACACACACACATGAATAAAACAATTTGCTTTACCGGTGTGCCGAAAATTTAGACTATCATTCAAAACATGTTATTTTTTGTTTGTTTTAGTTACATGTTAAAATTAGCGAGTTGTGTTTAGGAGTTACTAAATAAGTCGTTACTAAGACTGTAAATCCACTTGGCCATTGTTGGTTTTCCACAGCTCCTACTTAAGTATTCTCATAAATAGCTTAACAGATACTTAGTAGCGTCATTCGAATGAGCGACAACCAATAAACACACGAGTCAACAACGCTCAAGTCGTCGTGCCTATTCATCGAGACTGCAGATGATTTACAAGGGTCCTTCCTTAGGTAAACTCGGCTCGACCTTTTGCTTCTTTTTATAGTTTTGTCTGGCTTTTTTCTTTTGCCGACCAAAATGTGTCCCGACAAAAAAATACGTGTTCAGTTCAGTATCCTGGTACACTTTTTGTTAAGTGGTACCACATCCGAATAATCACTTACGGTCTGCTCAAAATATTTGGGATTTTGAATGCGAGCGGCTCGACCGTCTCAGGCATTTCTTTTGAGACAATTCTTGGAACACTTTTTTAGAGCGTTTTCTGCGACGAGCCGTCTGGTTTCACTAGCGTGTAGTTATAAAATCTTGATTTTGATAGAATATATTAATTACTGGATTACTGGAGTTATATTTGGCAACGTTTAGCTAACTGCTCTTCGACACACGTTGATAAATCGATATAGAGGAGTAGCTATGTCGCTATTTCGAGAAACTAGAAGGTGTTTGGCATAGTATTGAGAGATGTGTGAGTAACGCGTAGATATTTTGATACATAGGCTGCAGTTAATTTTGGATCGTTGCGCAGACGTGTCGGATTCCTAGTTAATTGGCAGTGGCGATAATCGCGCATTGAATTTGAATGCTAGCAAATATGCTCGAGGTGTTTGTAAAATTTTGACAACTTTTAAGTAATTATCTCTAGTTTTCAATATTTATTCATCTTGATTCACTTTAGTCGATAGAGTTTTCTTTTATAAGTACTTTTTTTCAGACAAAGTGTTAAATAAGGCATTAATTATGAGCTGCGTATAGATTACTATCATGGCAGCGTGAAGCCGTGCCGCGGTGAGCCCCATTTCGACGGCAGTTGGTCACCCCCGTTAAATACCACTTCACATTGTGGCTTGTGCACATTGCTTGCGTTCAACTATTGATACATTGGATCCATAGAAGCGTGAAAATGAAAGAATAATTAAAGATGACGTTTTAATTCTTAATTATAACAAGTTTTTCAGAAATTGGTTGCTGTTTGTTTATGAACAAGCATATTTAAAATCCTGTTTGTCTTTTATTTGTAAAATATAACAATCTTCATAACTGTGTATTTATTGTGTTTGCATTGTAATTTGTCAGTGGCAACATTTTTGGTATGGTAATATTTAGGATTCTGTCTCATTCCCGTCAATTGAAGCCGGATCGGGAGAGAATGAATCATGCTCCAAGGAGCGGATTCCGAGGGTTATAAATGGAGGCGAGCGTTCCGGGGTAAATACGGTACAATAAGCGAAGGGTCGGCTCACCCGTCGCCCGCCTGGGGTAAGTGGGCCCGGTCACGTCAATACGGGGCTTTATTACGCGACGCTCCTGATAATAATTGGTTCTTCCCCGACGAAACTGAACCGAAACATCGAATTAAGGACACGATTATAGAATTGACTTATCAAAATTTCACTCAAACGTCTCAGGGCGAGCATATTTACTTTTTTTTTTTTTGATCTATTCGCATTTTTGCAAGTTTTTGTATACGTGGTGCGCTCAGAAGTCCCATAGTCACACAGATGTGTACCCATATCTACCTACTTCTTTTATTTTTTATTGTTATGGCTGTAGAGGAATCAAAAGGCCGCAAGAAAAAAAGTATAAAAGAATCCGTTCGACTCTATTGAGCACGTGGTGCAAAGCGTTCTGTTCTGTGCATCCGCCCCCAACCCGCCCGCTTAACTGACGTTTTTTCCCACGATTAAGAGCTGTTTCAAATCCTGATTAAATCTGTTGGTAATTGTTAAACTATTATAACCAGAGTAAAACTGAAACATCGTGTTTGTTTAAAACCGTTTTAATTAACATTTAGCGCCATAAAATTTCGGTTAAAATGTCACACAATTGTTCCGTGTCTACCCTTAAAATAAAGTAGACTTCCTGTGTTCAATTCACACATCTCGTTGCCAGGCCCCGTGTTATTATTATTTACTTATTGGTTTTGAATAGAGGCAGGCGGCCATCAACAATATGTCGTTTGTAAAGGTGACTACGAAACAAAGCCGTTGAGCGCCCCGACTTAGCACCTGCTCGATTTTTTTCTAATAAACTTATAGTTAATGATAATTATCATGAATATTTTATTAAGTGCAGTTCATGGATGTTAAACATTTTGGTCTCGTTTTAATTAAGAGAATTAAGTACCTTTGTAATGTAATTAATTGCTCAAAATAATTCATGACTGATCTTCCAAACTATGCGATGCGTTCAGTTGTTTTGCTAGTTTATAACGTTTTGTTTGTTTGTGTTTATTGTAAGCGCCAAGTGCAGTCACCGCACCGCGTGCATTCCCATCGCGCGTTGGTGTGAGTGAGCGGGCCCTGTGTGCGTGCGCCGCGGCTGTGTGAGTGACGGCGCGAGTGTTTGAGTGCCCTCGGCTTATGTGCGTGTGAATGGAAGAGCATACATTTTATTTATAATTGCAACGATGCGCGGTCGACAATGTCACACTTTACTTGCGTACATTTAAGTCAATCGTCATTTCATTTGTCGGGCGATTAACTGTTGATTTAAAACCAAATTACTCGTAACCATTTTTCGCACTAGCAACATTGTATATAAATAGGTACATAGATATTTGGAAATGACCACGATTACGCTACATTTACGTAAATGATATTTTTTGATTTTATTGCTGGTTAACAACGATAAGGTGGCACAGGTAAGCGAGTCACGTTTCAGCGTTTTGTTGAAAATGTAAACAAACTTGTTCCGGATAAGATAAAAACAAGTCGGTACGTAGGTAAGTGTGAAGTTTCGGTAACTGATAAAAGGAAGACGCGCGTCCTTTACATATTTGTGTTCTTAGCTACACATGGAGGAAATATATTCTGTATGCTTAAGTAATGATAATTGTTTTTATGTCTTCCTTGTTAGGTACAAAAAATGCGACGTTATTACTGAATTATTTTGTTTATCTTTGCGCAAGGAAATCATCGTCAACGTTACCCAAGTCCTTTATATAGACAAAGCATTACGCCGCCCCTAAAGTTTTAACGTAACTTAATCTTATGTGGACATCGAAAAGGTTTCTCTACTCACCTAGGGGCGTTGACTCTGTATCCTATATTCGCCTGAGGGTTGTGCTTCTCCGGAGCGTGGGCTCCAAAAGCGGCTGCCGACCCCGCGTACCCGACCGTGCCAGTGGAGTGCGCCGTCCTGTCGGCCACGAAGCACCCCCTGAAACACGACGTTGCTTGTACCTCAACACTTCAACAACTAACCCCAAATTGTCAGGTTAATGACTTTGAAATTCTTCAAGCGAAAATTTCCCGCTTCAGCAGTGTACGTGTCATGGCTTGTTTCTTTTATCGTGCTAAGCGCCGTAAATTTCCCTCCAGCCAGCAACGTCAACAATCGGCGAAACGTTCATCGTGGCGTGGCACTTCTACGTACCAAATTCACCATTTCAGGCTTACTGTTACGTTACGCACGCTATTTCAGTTCGTTCCCATAAATTTACTGGGAATTTTCAGTAAGTACATTTTAGAAATAATGTCTGCATTTTTACAACTTTTATTATAAAAATCTTTTTTTATTTTCTTTAGTCAGATTTTTTTTTCAATCCATTTTAGGTCCGTCACGATGAACGCTCCGCTCGAGAATCCCGTCATTCGATCAGCTGCTGAGGCAAAATCCAACGTGTGCTCTATTTTACGACAGGTGGTGTGTCTTAATAGTTCAATTTTAGACAAGTTTTATTAATATTTTCTGGCAGAATATGATAAAAAAAAATATACGAATGAAGTAGTAACGCAGAAAAATATTTATAAAACTTGTCCAAACTTTTTCCATAAACACCGCGAAAATCTTCAAAAATAACACTTTTATTTACTTGAATTAGCACTGTCACGTGGCACAAATCCTTGGAGAAATAACTCAGTTTTTATCTCCACAATCCAATTTTACATCACTTAAATGCAATCCTTGTGGTGGTTCACTGCACTGTTTTGATGTCTAAAATCCGTTAATGTCACAAGTCACAAACTTTACAAACAATCCAAATCCTGTGCGATGAGATCTTTATTTTTCACTGTGTTCCTGGTTCCGATAACGGGCATAAATGATTATTTGATCGTTTACTCCCGAGTGAGACTTTGAAGTCAACGAAACATTATTGACGTGCTTCGCGAGAGTCGACGCGGACGTCAATGACGGCGAACGACCGCGTGTTCGGCCGCCAAAGGTAACACTGGCGAGCCGGCGACGGTGAGTGGTTGCGGCGCGGGGCGCTCCCACCCCGCGCGGCGTTGCCAGCTCGCGCGATAAGTGGCGCACCCCCGCGTCCCTCGTTCGTATGTCGTCGTCTCGGCACTCGGCACTCGGCCGCGCTCGGGCGTCGCCGTCGTTGTATCGGCTCTCGCTCACCCCGTCCCGCGCGCTCGACGTTTTCACGTAACGGTCCTCGATCGAGCGCGATACTGCGAGTGCGATAGTTGCAACGCTCTGTCGTCATTCGATTAGGCAGTACAATCGAAGTAGATCGCGACTGCGGGATGAAATCTATGATCAAATATGAAATTATAGTAATAATTGTATTATTAAAATTATATTATGATATTGATTTAATAACACTTACTTAAATGTTATCATTTAATAATATCAATTTTAATGACATTCCTAACATACCTACTTATGTAATAATTCCACACACCGCTGCTACCTAGGCGATACACTATCTGACCGGGCTAGTTATGTAGGTAGGAGCACAGCTATCGAGTGTTTTTGCGCAGCAGCGGCGGCGGTCAGTAAGCGTCTGCGTTCGGGCATAATAATTAGTAGCGATAAACAATAGGCATGTCCTCTCCGCTACCTGCGCATGACGAGGACGCTCGTCAGTCGTCCTGCCGTGTCCTTGCCGTCCGGAGCGACCGCGTCGCACGCGTTTCGCACACCTTCAAAACAAATAAATCGTTCGCACCTTAAGTATTGAACTACGTGTGACGCATTTCAAATTATTTTTAATTTTTATTCTTATTCTTCGACCTATCAAGCATACCTAATGAAGCAGGTCAACGATATGTTTCAATGTGTCTAGATAACGATCGATTTTATAATTGTCTTGATAAATTCCGTTTATTGACTAATGATTTACACATTTCAGGTTCACCTATCACAAACCTAAGGAAATGTACCTCCTATCATAAATGATTACTAAACTAGTATGAAAGTACCGGATACTGCGCTGGTTCGAACTTCAGCAACTGAAAGTCATGCTAGCATGGCGTAACGTAACGCGTTACGTTTCGTAGTAGGCGCCACGCGTGCCGCGGACGGCGACAGCGGGAAAGTCGGGAAAGCGACTCGCGCGCAACGCGTTAGTCCGCGTTCCTTGATCGACCTCTGCCTAAACCATTCATAAAATCACTTACAAATCGCTTTGGATTTGTTCCAAATGATATCAACGATTGTAGCGATATTATTCATGTCGTTATTTTGACGTCATAAACCTCATTTTAATTAATTTATGTTAATGCATTGTGAGGTACTTAACTTTATAAACAAAAAACATTTGAGTGTTACTACATGCACAGGTAGGTTCCTATTACACAGTTCTTATTAGTTATCTGCAATCTTCGTTTTTCTACGAAACAAGGGATATACGTTTGCGAGTGCAAGTGTGATAGCGATAGCCAGTCGAATTTTATGAAGCTGCGATTAAGTACTGTGCACAAGGCTTTTTAAATGTAATAAGTTGATACCTACACGTAATGGTATTGACAAGGTATTTTCGGAGTTTAGTCGGCTCGATTTGTTTCAAGGCTTTTCAGCTTTTACAGCACAAGCCATCTGTTTCCAACTGTTTATTGTAACAGTAGCGATTAAAACGTGTTTAGTCTGATTTCATTTTGCCAGGCCAAAAATCTTATCAAAACAGATAATTTTTATGACGATGGAGCATGATAATGAAATTTAACATAAATGCACGTAGTGCTCTATCTTGGAATTGTATTTAAAATCATGACGTTCACTTGTTGTGTACGTGATGTAGGTATGTAATGTTTAAGGCCGTCTGCGTTAAACTGAAATTTATTTGACTCTAATGTGATTCCGGCTCAAAAATCTACCTGTGAAATGCTAAACACCTTCAATAATGTTTGTTAACGCTCCATCCTTCAATTCAAATGAACTTGAACCAAACCAAGGTCGTACAAAAAATGACAGACGTTTTTAAGTATGCGTAGTTTTGTTACCATTTTTATTTCGTAAATGATTATCGTCTGATTACGGACACCTACTTAAAGCCGTATAACACCATTCATTTTGATATAATAAAAGTAATTTTATAAATATTGGCTCTCGAGGATAGAAATAATTCACTTGATGTTTTAATAAAATTACTAGCATAGAGGCATTCCATCTTAGTCCTCAGGGTTGGCAACGCATTTGAGGTCTTAGGATTAGAGTCTTGAGAATTCAAATGTCTATGGGTCTCAGATTCCACTTACCATCAGGTGGCCTGAGTGCTCGTGTATTTTATCTTCTTTGCACAATGCAGATAAATGTAAAAAGTACAAATAGCGGCCCTAATGCCTATAGGGTGAATTGCAATAGTTAAGGACCTAATTGATGTCAAGATTTAAATGAAACAAAATATTTTTCCTTTGTGTAACGAAAATTAGTCGTACAATTGTATGGTTAATCTTCGTTACACTAAGGAAAAATATTTTGTTTCAATTAAATATTGACATCAATTAGGGCCTTAACTGTATACAGTCGAAGTCTTAATTATGTTTACACATTAGTACCTTGTTGTATTCATTCACTGAGACAATTTCATATATAATGTATGAAATGGTCTCAGAGAATGAAAGTGACAAGGTACTAATGTGTAAACATATTTATGACTTAACAATACAATTTCTTTACAATATTTTTGCAATTCATCCTTTAGCCATTCTCTACCAGTCAAGTCGACCACATGTTTAACAGAGAATAAACCGGTGCCAATAGAGAACTTAACAGTGTTAAAAAATAAGGTAAATCTAAATAGCCATATGCCATATGGCTATGATATTACCTATCATAAGTCAAACACTTTATGCCCTTACCTAAGAAAGAAGATGCAATGTTCAACGTCCATTATTATTTATTGGAAATAATGTAAGGAAACCACACAGATTCATATAAATAGATGCCACAAGAAGATGACACATACTTACTTATTTGATATTTGACGATATCATCTAACTCATCTTAAAAACCCGATAGATATACTCATAGAGTTGTATAAGATTTTGTTAATAAAATGTTCTTAAATACCAATAGCGTACCATGAGTAAACATAAACAGAGCTTGAGCGTTGGGCGGTCGGATTTAGATCGTAAGTACCCAGACGAGTAAGGTCACGTGTTTATCACGTAGGTGTACCGTTTCTAGTCAGTTGCAGTTTAACAATAGATCATCATCAAAGCATTTGAAGCGGAGAATTAAATAGTCAGTTTTTCCTCGTTGACAACGGTTATAAATCACGGTTGCTGTTTACTTTACGATCCAGCTATTATCGTCAACTCGGCGGTTTTGCAACGCGCCCGCCTCGAGCTCAAGACCGCTGCGCAGGAGTCGTAAAAAGCAGATATAGTCGAACATGCACATCAGCTATTTCGGTATCGCTTGTACTTCCATTCTATCCATAGGTGTCGATCGTTCCCCATTGCTCGGGATTTTACGCTCTTCGACGATGAACACCGGATTATTAATAGTTGTTAATATACCTATTACCTATCGCAGCAGCCTGCTACACTACTTCTGCTTTACAAGGACTCCTCGACTTGGTAGAAGTAGCAAACTGCTATTGCGTTCGTAATGATCACAGTGACAAATTTGTAGATAACGATTAGTGCTATCTAATCGTACTTACGTATACCTACGTGTTATGTGTCGGTCGGCATGAATAAAAGATGAGTCTAAAATTTAAATAGCTTACAAATGGAAATTTTCGTTAGACAAACCGCTCTGTCTTATTAACCAATTTACCTATTGTTTAAGAACTAGTATTTCGTGTGGTTAAATAAATGTTATGAAAATGCTGATCTGATCGAACGTGACAAACCGGTAATGAGGCCTAGATTGAGCACCTCCTTATTTGAAATCGTTTAAAAACTGGAATAGAGTCAAATTGTTAGAGCGGGCGGTAAGTGGCACATAATGCAATGTGGCAAGCGGGCATGTCGGCGGCGCGAGCGGTTACATGCACCTCCCTTATGCGTAAACCTGTTTCGCGCTTCGCTCGCAAAATATGTCGCCAATCGCGCGTGGCGACTGCGACTGGCTTGTTTTATTCGCTTATTCGCAATGTTTGTTCGTAATGTGTTTTCTGTGTTTAAAGTTTGACATTTTTGTTGCTTTGCTACTTTGCTTATCTTGGGAGTTATACTGTAATGCAAATTAAAACTTTCCGCGGCCGTGTGAATTTTGCGCCTAGGCCATTCATACAAGTTTACTTAAGGACGGGTTCAAAATTATAGCTTTTAATATTAGTAATTGTCCAGTTACTGAACATAAATATCGAGATGAAACTACACTTGTACCATAAAAACATTATGAAAGTGAAATGGTATCTTTTTTACGTTTGTGTATATTTAACGACTAAACGATCAAAATCGAGCAAATAGAAAAAACTGCCAGGCCGTGGACCGGCCGACCATTAATTACATAATAGGTTGGTCAAGGCCACAATAATACGTTGGTTAGTTGCATTGCATGCTCGTATTTGTGGTAATCGATAGCGTAAAACGACTTCCGAATGGGACCCTAAAATCTGTAAAGCAGACTGAACTGCGAAGTCAGGGCGTGGTAGACCAAGATTTTCTAGCCGGGTATATTAAGTAGGTACTAATTTCCGACAAGCGTTTAGTCATCAGTGGTAGAAGGACCCTTTGCAGGATCCGTGCGGATCGGTACCTCCATCTTACCATTAAACTTGCCACTAAACGGCAGTTTTTGCATTGTAGTGCTTAGATAAGACGAACGGATAAAATTACTATCGTATTCCATCCAAGCAAGGGTTGGAAACGCATTAGAAGTCTTGACATTATCGTTGTAATATTGCAATATTGAGTTCAGATTGCAAATATCTATGGGGTTTAGGGTGCATTTACCATCAGGTAGCCTATGTAATCGTTTGCCTTCGTTAGTGCCAAATTTATTGTCATCCCGATTTTTTATAATTCAGAAGGTAAGAAATTTAGTTTTGTATATATTAACATAATTTGACGGTATCGTAGTTTCCTGTTTCCAATGGTACTGAGCTCTTACGTTAATTTCAGGTATTCGCGGTATTTTCTAAGTTTATTCGTGCGGAGACAGATGGCGCCCCTGGTTTGATCGTATTCCAGACACTGTTGCATCCCAGCTCAAATATTATGTAAGTTACCCTACTCATATTACTTAGACACAAGTTGTTTGACACAAACTGTTTCCGCCAAGGTGTATTTTATATTTAATGCATTTGTAAAACAATTAAAGGTAATATACCACGTAAAATTAACGAATATTACTTTTTAAATGCTTTCGAATTTGTATGCAACTGACAGCTACTCGTATATTAAATAAATCGCAGCAAAGAGATGTGTGTTTCTATAAGTTTATTTTACTCATAGGAAAAAATGAGGCTTTTCGCTTATTGCGTTTTCTATAAAAAAAAGAATCATTTTCGAGAATGTTTGTCTTATAACAAAAAACGTTGGAATGTCCAAACATTTTGTCGAAGTTCCCCAACTAAGTAAATATTAAGCTATTTTAATTACTAATTTATAATTATAATTATATTTCGATTTGTTACATTTGCAGACAGCAATATTTGACTGTAGTATTTGTGCTAATTAATACAGCTATACATATGTATATTTTTTTAACTGTTTTTATTTTATTATTATTACCTATGTTACTTTTATTCACATTGTCATAATTAGATTTTTTCTTCTTGTTTTTACAAAGACGATCTTATAGTGAATTCATTATAAATAATATGCGACTTATAATAATGTACTTACATTTCAATACACAATAAATCAATACTACTACATTTTATTAAATAAAACTTGGCTGCATGATTTTTCAGTTGATATTTTTGATTATATTTTTTGAAAATAACCAGAACCTACCGCCAAGCAGAAGTGTTCACATTGTTGTTTTCCGTTGTGGGGATAAGACAACCGGTGAAAATACTAGCATATAGGCATTCCATCTTAGACCTCAGGTTTGGCAACGCATTTGCGGTCTTAGGATTGCAATCTTTAGATGGTAGCTTTGAGGATGCAAATTTTAATGTCGGTCACAAATCCCACTTGCCATCAGGTGGCCTGTGTGCTCGATTGGCTTCTTGATGCCTTAACAAAAAGATTCTTTATATACCCTTAAATTGTTTTGATTCTTTATACATATATCACAATGCAGTAATTTTCAAAATATCAAAATAATCCAAGGATATTTTTTATCCCTGGACATTTTAGTAGTCCTATAGTTAGTGGTACGGTACTTAGGATACTGCTTAAGCTCTACTTTAACGCAATAGAGGTATTTTTTGGCCAAAATATATATAAGAAAACCTTATTTAACAATTTTTGCTTTGGAAACTATGTGTTTACAAATTTGAAATCACAAATGTTCGTTGGTTAGCTTAAATCTATTTATTTAAAAAAATTGCTCTTAAATCCTACTTAGGGTACGATTCGAAACCACTGTGTCGTCAAAAAAAATATACATGGTTCGGTTATGTGAGCATTTTTTTTTGCCACTTTGTGTGAGATCGCCAGATTTTGAAAAAAAATAGGTAGAGAACATCAAACTATGCAAAAAAAAATATGATATTCTAATATGTCCCCAAAAAAAAGGAAGGAAAGTTCTTTTTGTGTTACCAAAAACGTATGAATATCGGTAACACAAAAGGAACTTTCCTTACAAATATTTTGGGATACATTAGAATATTATTTATGTATTGCATAGTTTGATGTTCTCTAACTACCTGCAATTTGTTATGAAATCTAGCGATGTCACTCAAAGTTGCAAAAAAAAGAGAAATGCTCATGTGTGACAAATTTAGTAGTACGGCAAGACGTTGCAGATTGCAAAAAACTTTTCCGTACAAACGCCACCGCCTAGCGCCTGTGGCGTGTTACCCATCAAGCTGTATATATTTACGACACCGATGATTTCCATTCTTCGCGCTCGATGTCGCGTCAGCTCTGATGAGAAAGCCAGACATTGTAGGTGAACATTCTTCGTTCTACAAAGGCATTTGGTACATCATATCTTAATCGAATAAAATACATAGTTAAAATATTTCAATGTTTACATTTTGTATTCTTTATAAAATTCGCCGTGAAATATTCGCAACGAGTCCGTCAGCCAGTAAATCATTTATCTTTAAGACAGAACAACTGTAATTATTTAAGTATTTTGGCAGCTTACTGAACAGACCTAATTATTATTCAAATGCTTATTAGAATATGACATTTGTAAAATACCATAAATAGCTTTTTTAACACAGTTGCTCAAGAAGTGGTACTTTTCGTAGCTGTATATCGTACTGGATGTTTCGCACTAGTGTGTTTTACTTTTCCAATTTTTTTCAATATAATTTTGTTTCAACTTCCAAGCCGTGCATCGAACCAAAGCGTTTGCATGTTCAATATAAAAATTACATAAATACACACATAAACACATAAAATGTATCTAGGTAATATAAAAAAAACAGCTCTCATCAAGATGGCTGAATCTGAATTAGTTTTACGAATGATTGGATAGTTGGGTATTAAGGTCGATTCACATTACACCATGCCGAAACTGGGCCCAGCTCAGCACGGCGTAATGTGAATCCACCTTTATGTATTACCGCTGGTTAATAGAGGAATTACTTTTTGACTTTTAAAAATAGGTAGCATATTTTTTTATTGAAATTAATGTGGCATATTTGAGTGAATGGTCACAACCTATTTTATAAAGTCTGTTTCAATTAAAAGTAAAATTGTCTCTTGTACTTAATAGTTTTATTTACTGATTTGTTTTTGTTTCATCGATATTTTTTCGCAAATATATTAAAAAACGTCGTTTGATACACGTGCGGAACTGTCATTTTAACTCGTCCAGTCTTGTCCCTCGCTTGCAGCTCGGGCCAAGACACCTTGGGTGGGACTCGTGTAAAATGACATACTTTCCGCACTTGCATCATATTTTTAAAATATGTTTTAATTGATTACTAACGCACCTGAGGTAAAGAGAAACAATGATGCGCGGGTTAAGTGTTTTACTAAAATAAAGGCCAGAACGGGCACAATGACTCACATGGAATTCAGCCGTGCCCGCTGGTTCGTCGGAATCAGAAATACAATCCTAATTATAATCGTACGCATCCGTCCAGCTCCTCAATCGGTCCAGACCGCACCGAGCAACTTTTAGGACTGATCTTTGTCGTTAAATACCGCCGAATCGATGGCGGTTCCCTTTTGTTTTTTTCTTTTATAATGATTAAGTCGGTTTTTGCCAATTGAAAATTTAAAAGCACTTGAGTGAGCATCGGCTAATGAGAGGGATGTAGTTACACGTTAGAGTAAGATAGAATCATGGGTATTATCAAACGGTCTTGTTAATTAGAGTTACAAGTTTGATCATGATAGTTTTAACGAAAGGAAGTGCAAGCGTGTTGTTGATATTTTGTTTTGGGCTACTTGTAGGGATGGGTTTTTCCGAATGTTTTGTCATAACGGTGGGAATCCTCATTTTGCTTGGGGTTTTTCTCTGGCACAGATAGGAATAACCCGGTTGCGGCATTAACTTAAAGTTTTTATTCTTGTAAAAAAATAACATTAAAACTAAAAGAAAAACGTGAGTTTGTGGATGTCGCCTTGAGGACAAAATTGCGAAAGTCAATGTTTTTCCTTTTTTTCTTCGCACTACAACCGAAGAACCCAATATACGTCGAGTAGTCTTAAACATTTAACTACTGTGACAGTATTAGCGTCCGGAGAGCGGTACATACTATGTACATATCGTACAACATTGCCGCATTGCGGTGTGCGGCCATGTGTCCACACATCGCTCCTGCCCTTAATGGTGCGAGTACTCAATTACATTTTAGAACACAGCCAGCGATTTTTAGGAAAATCTGTGCTATTTATTGCATTTTTACTTATAATTTATTTTAAATACCAAGCAGTTATAAACATAAAAAAACGTACATGGTTAAAACATGTGGATAAACTGCCCAAAAAACCTTTACTTATTTCTAATTACCGAACATCTAATATCGTTAGCTCTTTGGGTGTTATAGAGTTAAAATACATTTTAAGTAAGATTTAGGTAGCAATGCTAGCTTATGAATGTTAAATTAGATTTTAGTATTCATACTTTAAGTGTATTTCTTGTTCTAAGGTAAAGAAATCAAGCGCAGTGGCAATTCTTAACGGCTGAAGAGTCAATGGTGCCAAAACACATACGACCACGGAATAATAATGTCAAATTACGGTGTTTCTGGCTCCTTTCCGGTTTTGATGGTTTTTTTTTAATAACTTTAGCACGAACGAATTGCATCCACCTGTCGATGAAATTTGATGCTTTTTTTAAATTAGCCATTTTACTATCTAACCTAACTAATATAATACAGTTTAGTCCTCATAATGAAAAACTTATGAATGTGTGTTTTTTAATATTGCCTTTCTTTCATTAGGAGTTGGTACTAGATTTCACTAAACACATTACACTACACTCTTCAAGTATGGAATGCGTACCTCGATTTCTCATATTCTCTTTTCGAGAACCTTTTTGACAGTGAAATGTGTCGTGAACGTCCGTCCTTTCTAACACGTCATTTAGTATTTCTGCTATTGTTTAAAGTAACTGCTAGGCCAATTAATTATATTCATTCGTTCCTTTAGGTAGGTTATGCGTCAAATAAACAATTGCTTCAAGACTTAGCTCATTATCAGTCAATTGTTAAGAAGCGAGCGTTATCAAGGGTTTTTTCGGGTCAGGTATTCGTTCCAAGCAATGAACACGGCGTAACTTGCAAGTCGATTCTCGGTTACGAAATAACTCTTGTTAAATTATAAAGGGATTGTTGGAAGTTTAAGTGTCCGTCATTTTAACTTTTAACTATGGTTTTTGTTTCAAAAGTTTCTTTGCTAAATTTATTTAGCATCTATACCACATTCATTCGAACACTACGAATTGTTGTGTTCCGTTGTGGGGATTAGACAACCGGTGAAATTACTAGCATAGAGGCATTCCATCTTAATCCTCAGGGTTGGCAACGCATTTGAGGTCTTAGGATCATAGTCTTGAGAATTCAAATGTCTATAGGTCTCAGATTCCACTTACCATCAGATGGCCTGAGCACTCGTGTGCCTTCTCCTTAACATAAAAAAACGTACCTACTCCTTTTGGCAACTAAGATTGAACTTTTGATTTGATTAATCAAATAGGTCATACAGTTCATCTATATCATTCATCTAGTTGAATTTTAAAATTAAATTGAGTGTTTACTCTGAGTCGGCCTACCGTGCACGTTAAAGAATACGAAATATGAAAGTTCTTCGAGTTGTTTTTGTTCCTGCTTTAGAACGGTGTAGCGAGTTTGTAATACATTAGTCCGGCGTTGATTTACACCACCACGTATCGTGAGCGCTGCTATTCATAGTACTAATGTACTAAATATAGTAGCGATTCCCTATTATTTCTCGCGACTGACTCAGTAAAGTTCCGCCAGCTTTCGTCAGGGGATAGAACCGATATTGAATATATTTAAGGTTATGACGCATTTCCTGACGCGTTTTGATATTTGCTACATATAAAAAGTACAAGTTTTAGTAGTTAGTGTTAGGGCACCTAGTAGTCGTTACTGGTACGTTATATTTTATTAATATAGATCTAAAGTATTTTATTTTCAGCATTTACCTCCAAATTAATTTAACGTCATCTTAGCGTCCTTATATTTTAATACAATTACCTTAACGTGCGTCGAGAATAGTATGTTAAAAGCATCTCAAGGATAGCAAGTACTATGTAAATAGCATACGAATGCACATATGCAAAAGGGACGATCTTATGCAGGTAGGAGGCCGTCTGATTCTGCACGAACACTGCACTTTGTAGTCGTCATCATACCCAAATTAGTCATACACGATTTTAAATGTTACACTCGTCTTTACACGATGAAATAAACAACAGACATTCCTCTATTACAAAGTGGGAGACATTAATAAATGCGTCGGGGTAAATAACCGTAGAGCAACGCGTCATAGTAATTTATTTTTAAATTGCGCTTCAGAGGAGCTGCTATTGGGTTTTGTGTGGAATTGGAGTAGTGTTTGTTCGTTGGTTAGTTTCGCTGCAGCTTGGAGTGAATCGGGATATGAGGTGGTGATGGCGGTGGCGTCTCGTGCGTCGTGCGTCCGCGCACATCTGCCGCTGCCCGCGCCGCGCAGACGGCGCGCGCGTGGCAACCCGTCGCACCCGTCCGCTGTGGCCCGAGTCACGGGAAACTGGGGTTGAATTTTCTAATAGTACCCTGGTGGATGTATTACTATGTGGAAATACGTGTTTATGTGATATCACAGGCGGGCCCCTGAACAATCAAGGTCGAGATACTTGTTGCCACGTACTTCTGCGAGTACACGGGCGAGTACACGTTAGGTTTGTCGCTCGAGTTAAATCTATTGAAAGTAAGTAAGAAAATAACATAAAAACGTGGCTGACCGAAATTCACGGAATTAAAATTAAGGATGTACCTTTTATCGTAAATTACAACGAGCACAGCACGGGATTAACCGATTTTTTTCGCTAATTAACTAATGACGTCTATTTTAATCGTAGCAGTTTGGTAGCGTTCACGATATTTAGATAGTAACATTTTTTTTGTGACATTTTGTATATAACTTAAAGCTCAAAATAGTGACGGTAATTATTCCATCGTCATTGCCCGCATGGTTCCTCATGCTCACCATCATCTCGGTAAGTGAAAAAATTTAAATAGATGTTCCTATGTAAAATAAATGTTAAAGGCAAAATTGCAACGCCTGAAACCATGTAGAGTCACAAATTCACACAAGATTATCGAACTACCCGCAATTGATCTTAAATTGTCAATTAAAAAAATCAACGCAAGCTAGTGAGATACAACATGTAAAATGATAATAAAAGCACAAGATACTTGTTTGTTTCCTCACATTCTTTACATACACTAAATAAAAATGGCGCAATGCTACACGTCCCACCATATAGGATCGGGAACACCTCCCCGCTCGTCGCTCGGGCCGCTCGCTCCCGCTGGTTGGGAGCGCAGCTAATTATAATCCACTAAACATCATCGAGAGCTCGTAACTTAGGGTCGCGCCTCATGCATGTATTTTTATGCACTTTTTCTACGCTTCCTATTCCTGTCCCCCGAGGTACGAACCGATTTGGGTAATTACTACCCGAAGTATTTCTTTCATTTAAGTCTGATCTGATTCTTTGCATACTGGAAAAAAACTGGTTAATGGTAATGGATAGAACCTTACGCGTTATGAACCACCAATTTCATAAAGATTTGTGAGAAGATGAAGTAGTATTTTTTTAAAGAATGGCACGTGGAATCTTGTTCAACCCTAAAATTAGTGCGCCGTGGTTAGTCGAGCTCTTAGCGTATCCATATCCAGCATTAGTTATCATGATTAGTTTTATTTCAGTGTTGTACTAAATTGCACACTTGAGCATGATCCTGTGCAAAATCACCGTGACGAAGTGGTTATGTTGAAGAACTTTTTCGATGGTATGAGTTGCGTAACTCATGAGTCTCATTACAGCTCATTGTTGTAATAAGAACATTTAAGAATTAAAATCCTATATTTACGTGCCAGTTTATATTTATTGTTTACTTTATAGAAATCACCTTGATGTGTTTATATTTTTCATTATCTTAAACGCGCTGACTGGCTTATATTTATTTTTGTGGCATAAAACCGTTAATAATAGAAAGGTAATCAAATTCATAGCAAAATTGCATGTGTACGAATGACTCCGTTACCGAGACGTGTGAGCCTATTGTTCGACGTACGCGTGAAAATCAAACTTCCGCGATGCCATTGGGAAACTAAAAAATACAATAGAGCTCCAGTCTATTAAAGATATTGCAAACAATTTGTAGTTTTAGTTTTTTTATTACGATTTCACTTTGATAGCAAATTTCAATGTTTAATCTGTTTTTTTCTTCGCGAAGACTTGCACTTGTAAAATTATCTGCTGGAATTCGTTTCAAACGCCGTTTTGGTAAAAACCTGGTTGCTTGAATAGGGTTAAAGATATTCAACGCGATTATTATCCGTCGCCGGTAATTTCTTGTAAATCGTGGTGCGTATATTCCGTTACAGTAATGCCGGAGTGGGGACGCGGTCATACATATTTCTCTGGAAACGGATCACCTTGTCGCTCGGTGCTGGTTACTTACAATTAAAAAGCGAAAGAGCGCGGATTTCGCGGCGGATTGCGAGAAATATCGAAGGGGTCGACGAACTACGTCGACGCATCGTGTCCGCGTCTTCTCTCTCAATTTTTTATTGTTTTTGTATTATTGCGGAGATTTCGAAACAGATTTTAACATAATTAAAAGGTTCGTATGGTATGTACATTTGGTACGAGAAGATCCGTGAAGATATTGTGGGTTGAATTTATGACCATGGTGAATTAACGAGCGTGTCGTATTATGATGAGATCAGAGCTAAGGGATTTTATCAACACGCCTGTATTTTAAGTAAAGTTTTGTTTTTCCAATATACCGACCATATATAAAACCCAATGTATCATATACACTTAAGTTTTACAAAAAATGCACTGCGTTCAAAATAAAGAGAGGTTTTTGTTGAGTGACTTTCCAAAGCTACCAAACACTCCAAATAAACGTAATATTTTTTGCGGGTGTGAGAAAGTAATGCGCGATTGATTCCCGGTAGCGTTACTTCTCGGGATGAAGCGGAGTCAGTGAAATAAATTACCAATTTTCCAGGATGTTTGCTTTTTAAATCCGAAATTAGCATCACATCAATAATTTATGGTCTGGCTCAAACGGACCACTATCTTTGGTTTCACGGGATACAGTCTTAACATGGCTTTGATATCGGCAAAAATTACAAAGAAATCAAAATGACATACGAATAAAATAAATTGTTGACTAACTTTTAATTCCTCTTTCATAGTGTTATCCAACTCTGGTTAAGTGTTGAGGGTACCGAGAATTTATAGTGACCAAGAATCGTAATGATTTTTATAATCACCGCTTAATATTACCATGTCCCTTTGAAACAGACGTAAAGCCAACATTCAACAACGACTCGACCCATAACATCCTTCTTTTTGTATGCAGGCTAAAAATTATCACCGGCGTAGAAATAAAATAATTTAAAAAGAGCAGCCGTTGCAGGTGCGGGGGCAGGTGGAATAATTGGCAATTCTTTGTCTCAACCCGTACCCATACTAACGAAAACCTATAGCCGCTTAAAGACCTTAAGTCACCGACGTCTTATTTTATTACAACTTTTTGCTCTGTTTGTCTTTACGTTGGTGTGGGTCTACCGCGCTTGCACTCCATTCGACGACTCCTAATTTTATTGTCCTTTATTTTTAAGCGGTTTGGCGTCGTCTGATGGCTCCATGACTGATAATTTCTTTATGCATTTTATTAAATAAATAAATTATTTGTCTACGTATTTGCCATTTGCGTTCTTCCAAAAAAACATTACTTAATATGGCAACATCAGCTTCTACTGGGTACTTTCGGCTGTTACTAATGCCGTGTAATGCAAGTCATCGTATAATTTTCGTCTCCAAAATTCAACGGCAAGGGCCGTCCATCAGTTTTGGCAGTAACGCTTTTACAAGTCGATGATTGATTTACCCAACGTATCAATGCAGTACATTGCGACTGTCAACGTGAAATTCCGGAAGGCAGGAATGTGGGTGAGGTAACCCCATTCGGTCGGTGCACATGCGCTTTGCTGCCGCGATTTCTGTTGCAATCCGACCGAATCTAGACGGCTGTCGAGCGGCGGTGAGCGGTTCACGGTATTTTAATCTTCAACTCGGCTGGATGCTAACCTCATTGTGAGAGTACATACGTAGCGCAACCCGGTCACTTAGCTAGTACGCGTATTATCTCCATTTGCATAGTGCGGACAAGTAGCGGTGTTGACTTACGCGCCGCTGCCGCATATAATGCCGTTCAAACTGCATAAAAGTATTACAATTTCTCTTCTGGTCTAGTAGGTACGCTGTCGTTTGTAAAGGTACGTTACCAATTGTCTACATGATAATCTAGATATTAGGTTTGTAGCATATTATTACTAAAACAGAGAACTAACAGGTATTAAAATCGAGGAACCACTCTCAGCACTGGCCGTGGACTCGTAGCAATTCAAAAGTTGCCGATCTTCAATGTGGGATGTTAAATATATTTCCTCGATCGTGGTCTATGACTGCCTCATTTAATCTTGATGTACATAATTGATCTTATAAAAAAATAAAGTTAAACACGTACTCAGGTAGTTGGTGCGACATTGAACAAAACACGCGATCGCAACAATGGTCATGTATGAATGTTGTTCGCGGCACACGATGTGTGTACCCGGATAATGATGTTATTTGCTCTGCCTTCCGTCATCACGTCACAGATCATTGCTGCTAATACGTAGTTTCATATCTTCCTTCGTGTTACTTTACTCCCCCAACCACGTTTTATAAATAGTTGAAATTATGTATCGGTTTATAGTAATTGATATGATTGTTCCTAAGGTTTCGTAGGTATATTATGGTAGAGGTAATACGATAGAACTATGCGCATGTTTAGTGAGTGTAACGAGAAATTATCAAACATATTTTTATGAGCGTCGATTGTACTGGTACTTATCGTGTTATTTAAAGTTTCGCGGTGTCGTTTGATAGCGGTGTACAATTTAAGTTGATTAGTCCAGTTTGCTTTAGATATCATCCGATGTCCTTCGTTTCCTATGCAGTGGTCGCAGAAGGCATTGAAAAGTTTGCATTTTAATTAGTGTTCTAAATACAAACATAATCGCACGTATAATCCCTGTCCCCGTTACACTCGCGTGTTTAGGTACCTCGCTCGTTGGGCCCGATTGTTATTGTCGAGTATGTGTAAACACAGCTCGAATCATATGCATCGAACGTTGACGTGCTAAGGCAAATGACTGTTCGCTAATTAAATTAACTGTTCTGGTTTAACTGGACATTTCTAGTCGGCACTAGGTCGCTGCATTAGCGTCTTGGAACTGCAATTTAAACCACGTTGTAGGTACTTCTACAATACTCAATATCAAATACTCTAGATGGGTCCACCTTCTCATCCTTTAAACCACTGCCTAGCAGCAATGTTCGCATTATTGTATTCCGGTGTGGGATAAGACATCCGGTGAAATTGCCTCTATGCAAGTAGAGGCATGCCGTCTTTGTACTCAGGATTGGCAACTCTTTTGCGGTCTTAGGATTAAAGTCTTAAGATTGTAGTCTTTTGAAAATGCGAAGGTCTAATAGGTCACAGATCCCAACTATCGGATGGCCTGTGTGCTCGTTTGCCTTCTTAATAACATAAAAAACTCTTCATCGTATATTATATCCTGGTCATCTTTAATTTTGATTAATCATAAAAGTAATGTATTCTCATTACTCCAAGTGCGTTCTGTATGTGGATTACTTGTCATAATATAGAATGATCTCGATCAAGTGATGCGCTAGACTAAATAATCATCATACGCGTAGTAAAGAGACGATTGACGGCAGTAAATAAAGGATTAAAATAAACAGACCAATCCGCCTTTGGTTCTCAGTATGCGAACGTGTGAGGTCATTTAGTTGGAAAACTTTTGGGTCCGACCCACTCATGAGTCACCTCTAAGTGCGGGAACATCAAAGTCATGACTTTGTCATATACTTTGGTATGGATATACCTAAATTTGTTGGTTGTGATTGTCCCATTCAAATTTAAATAAGTAATCTTGTTGTTTTCCAATGTTTAAGTGGCGTTGTTTTTGTCGGAATTAGTTTCATTATTATCTTGAAAAGTATTGTCAAAATCCGTTTTGCTTAAGTTTTAAGCAAAAAAAACCAACATTTCAAGTGTGTTATTAGCTTTTGAATGTCCAGTTTACAAGTTAGTTTAACGTCTTTGTTATCGGTTTATTTTATGTGCGCTCGCCAGTTTAGTGATTTTTCCACGCTCACTGTAACTCACACTAACGCACCGTGATCAGAGTGCAATAGGCATACTTATTTACTACTACAACCGTACACGCAGCAATGAAATAAGCACTCAGTTGCCAACGTATACGGTGAATTTTCGATTGCGCGGATTTTATTACAGGTTTTCAGCAATAATATACCATGGCTGGTATTGCACGTGTCAATCTGCGATAAATGATTTGGTGATTTTGTATTGTTTGTAGCCTTTTGCGTTAACCAACAGCGATAAAGAATAATATCAGAGGAACGAAATGTTGTTATATTTTATAGCAGCATTAATAAATGTTTTCAATACACTACGTTCAGCAGTGCGTTATTATATACTTTGAGGATTTTTGAATTTTGATGTAATTTCTATAGCTTGTAATTTGTAAGCATATTTTACAGTTAAAATTTTAGTGTACGATTCATATGTTGCCTCGAGTTTGTAACAATGGTTACGTGATGCTAGGTAACGTTACGAAACTACAATCCGCACCACATTGATCGCAAACAAGCGACGGGGAAATATACTCGATTATGTATATTAATGCTGTTTATTCGTATATCTTCGGTACTTACTTATCTGTTTTGCTCGTGGAAGGAGTCATAAAAGTTGGCATTGTCTATTTTACTCTCAATGCGGCCTTCCTTTAAAGACGGCAACGCGATGACATTAATGTATTCTCAGGTAGGAAAATAGTATTAAGTTGTGATGTTTTTGTAATGGAAAAATAGGCGTTCAAAGTACATACATAATTTATTGACGACATCAACCGCTTAATTTAGATGTCTGGACTAGATAGTTATTAAACATAAAGACAACGTGTTAATGGGCGATTGGGCATGTAATGTTACTAACACACCTAGTATATTACGAGCCTTATTTATCTGTGTTATAATAGAGCCGATGCTGATTAGTGTTCTCTAATTGAAAATATCAGTTAATCTAATTTTATAAACGTCAAACTTGATTCTGGTCTAACTAAAATGGCTGTATACCAAAAAGTGTAAAGTCTGATGCCTATGGTTTTATAGGTTTAGAAATATTTAAAATTAGAGAACACCGATTTGAATCGGCGACCTTATGTATTTAACTACGAGTATGTAATTTGTTATATCGAAGGAAAAAGGGTAGACATGTCTACATATTAGGTACGGTGTATTTGGTAAGACGCGTGGTGAAAGTGATTGCGCTGATGTCGCGTGCGCAGCCGACCTTGCCATATAAGCGTGCCCAGCGCATCCGCGCATCTCAAAGGGTTACCATTAATAATTACACTTATCGCTCTCACTGCCTGAAACCCGCTACGCTGAATAGGTACCTGTTAAAATTTGGCTAAGGTCAAATAGCGGAAAGTGTTGTCTCTTAGAAATACCGATTAATTATATATAATAGATAAAAGAGGTTTAACAATACCGTATACGAGTATTAGTTAGTGATTTGGCATAGCGTGTTAATAAAACTGAGTAAACTTTAAATTGAGTGTATTTTTTGTTGCCTGTAACGCAACTCTGACATGTTTTGCTGAGAGATAAGATAAAATATTTGGTTATGATTGTTCTTTAAGTTAATTTGATGATTTACTGGCTTTTAATAATATAATTAACGTTTTGTTAACGTCTAGGCAATTAAAAAAGGGCAGTTTCGAGAAACAGAGTGCACACTGCAAGCAGTGTGCAAGTCGTAAGCACCTAAAGCTCTATTGCTTGTATTTCTTTAGTCCGAAAAACCTTTGCCTTTTTTTTAGCTGTAAGATTTCACACTGCTATTTTACGTTTTCTGCATTTCAGTAAGCTTATTTTAAGAGAATCGAATTATATTTGAATAAGCGATAAAAGCCATGATACTCATGATCATGACGCATGAGCCATAATTTGACTAGTTTAAATCTCATTAGATCTCAGATAGCAACAGTAGCATGCCTGAAATATCTAATTGACACATCCACGTGCGCTACGTGTCTTAATACAAGTTCCGTGTTGAATTTCCAACAAACGATTTCATCGATAACATTACGTGCAGGATTTCTATGAATGTATGCATGTGTCAAAGCGTTTTTATTGTAATTAGGAATGAGTATGAGGATGCGCACGAGTCGAGTCGCTGGCGGGTTTCCGCGCGGTGCTGGTTATTCCGCCGTCCTTGGATTAACTGGTGTATGCGCCAAATAATGGCTATGGCAAATACGACTCTTTAATGTTGTTGACAAGGTCGTGAATACTGGAGGTTATATGTAGTAGTTGTGGCCATTTTTGTAAGGGCAGTATTGTTGTTATTGCGCGTCATACGCGGTCACGTGCACACGAGGCCGCTGCGCCCGCGCCGCCGCGCAGAGTCGGCGCAGGCGCACTATTTCGCAATAAAACTCGACTTGAAACAAGATTGAACAGCATCGCTTTTATCGGATAATCATAAATTAATGTAGGGGGATCCGCACGAGTAGTAAACGAATTAATTTTTGGAATTAATTCTGCGGCTGTACTCGTATGACGTAAACGTAAGTTATATACGTAGTATATAGGTTTTATTGAGTATGAGTTTTATGACTTGATTTACTCGTTAAGTAACATTTCGTCTTTCTGGGGTCATACTATTTTTTATTTATTTAATTATATTTTTATCAATAAAAAACACCTCAGGCAGGAACATGTTGGAGCAGCAGTTACAACAATGGATGGCTACATCCGCTTAATCTCAGCTTCTCACTATAGTAGCAGAATAACACGGAATACTCCTAGGTACTCACAATGAGAGAGACATTATGTCAATAATGAGAGTAATAATTATCGTTAAATGGTCATAAAATAAAACAGAAAAGCTTCAAAAAGGCCCAAAAACTTGGCTACTTCATACTGGTGTGGCTCTGTTCAGTAGACCCTTTTAAGGAAATAAACAGTTTGGTATGTCGCTGTTAAATGATTTCAAAAGTCCGCCTAAAATTCGCACTTAATCTAAGGATACATTATCAAGTGCATCATGCCAATAAAGTGTGACGATCCTTCATTTTTGGCATGAATAGGAAGGTATTGGGTAATAAGCGTGCATTTGTTTCGGGGCCGCCGGCCACGTTAGAGCGGCCGACCTCTCGCCTCCGTGTCCGCTATACAACAACTAGCATTGAGGCATTTACCTTTCTTAGGTCGTACCTGTCCTCAATAGCTTGAAGCGTTGATTTATTACGATGCATGGAATGCTGGCTCAATTTAGAGACAAATTTTGTGCAATATGTGCCTAATTTGCTCGAATGTTTACATTCTAGACGGCGTGTGTGGCGTAGAATGCTGACCCCGTTCGCCCGGATAGTCGATCAGTTATGATGCCGAGGTTACAACATGCGTTTTAAGAGCATTTTAGAGAGCTGTAAGTCCTTGTAGAGTGCTAAATGAACGTTTCCCATGTTTTACTATGATATAGTTCTGAATCATGTACCTCAGTCAAATTTGACGACTCATTCACGTGTTATATTTACATATACGATGTAAATACAGTTTCTAAAATCAACAAAACAGTGTAGCCAGTTCGTACGATTGAGCACACATGTGAGCTCCGCACAGTACTTAATGTTGATGTGTGAAATGTATTCAAATGACTAATTATTTGTAAGTAGTTATTTAATAGTTGTGGTCAAATTTTGTTCGTACTGTTTTAAATATATGATATTTCAAACCGGAACGCTATAAATCATGATATTGACGTTAGAATAAATATTCTAAAATCACAAGTCAATCAGCAAGTATAATTTGTCACTACTTTATTTCATTGTAGCAATAGTAGCTATTGTCAGCAGTTACATTACAATGGCACTACCTGTTTAAATCGTACGACGGAAATGATCACTACAATAACACGTTAGATCCTACTGTGTCTAATTTCAATGAAACTTTAAAAACTTGCGATTCCTTACGTAAGACTTGCAAGGCCTTATGCCTGTATGGGTAATCTATTTAGTTAAAAAAATAGTTTAACAATACTTACCTAAGGTCACCCTTGACACCTGTTTATCGTCTTGATCATCATTAGCTGACCAAAAAAGTACAATTTCAGGGGAGTAGTGTAATTTCGAAGATGTCATCAGAATGGCGATAAGTTTAATGGGGCGTTGTACCAGTCCCAGTAAACATTGGCATTGTATCAGACAGATAGGGATCGGAGGAAGTGATGTTGGTCCTGCTTAAGGTTGCTGTTAACACGTTATTCTTTGTAAGATGGATTTAAGCGATGGCGAATCTTTTACGCTCTAAGCTCTATCATTATATTGCTTTTAATGTAGAACCAGCAATCAATCCGTTAAGTGACGAGGAGGTCGAAGACAATAGTTTACTTGTTGACCTAGGTATTCTTACCTTAAAGAGTACATGTTGATATTGTCTACTTCTGAAGATATTTCAACCGGTGAAATTACTAGCATAGAGGCATTCCATCTTAGTCCTCAGGGTTGGCAACGCATTTTAGGTCTTAGGATCATAGTCTTGAGAGTTCAAATGTCTATGGGTCTCAGATTCCACTTACCATCAGGTGGCCTGAGTGCTCTAGTGCCTTTTCATTGACATAAAAAATAAAATAAAGAAAACAAGTAAACTAGGTAGGTAGTAGTAGGTACGCCAGCAGAGCACTACAGAAAAATCCCAACCGTTCAAAGGAGACGCCACGAGGACCACGGGCAAAAATTAAGAAATGATTTATTGCCATCACCATGAATGTTTTCCTGTTCGCTCCTTTTTCAATGTCTTCAAGACGTTCATTCAAAATAACCATGAAAGTTGATTAGTGATTGGTTGGTTGAATCCTTTTAAAAGCAAAGGGAATATATGTTTCAGCGCATTATTTTGTAAATAGTTGAAAAAGGTAATATAAAAATAAAAAATGAAACTTTTGGGCCCATGACTGCTTGTGCATTATTAAATAGTTTTTAAAAAGGCCCTTCTGCTTTGTGTGTAGGTAACCACCAAGGATATAAATTTGTATCAATAAATTAAAAAAAAAAACCAATATGACACATCACAAAGAAAGGTACCGTAAACATTGAAAAAAACCAGAACTGACTGATATAGGTGTGTAAAATTAAACTTCCGTTTGTTTGCGGAATACAAACCGCTGGTCTGGCCTTATGACGGCATTGAACGGCCGACCCGATTGAGCTCAGCAGACGAGCGAGGCCGCCCCCACCGACTGTTTACCGATCATTACAATGTGACCATCGCTACTAATTACCTACCAAACCCATTTACTTATTACGAAAGTTTACAACAAACGCCTTTAGGTACTCTACCTGACACGCATTAATTAGCTTATTCAAACAAGATCTTATTAAAACTAATGGCTCCACTTCCATAATCGAGCGGCCAATTGGCAATATGTGACTTTGTTTTATAGTTTTTGCTGCTATTTTGAGCAGATTTATAGTGCGTCATAAATTCAGACTAGAATTGACCTTCGGACGGTTTCCGTGTTTTGAGTAGCGTTGAGTCCAGAAATGCAATAATTTTGTTGAAGTTGCTGCTCACTGCGATCCAAGGGAAGGATAGCATTTGTACTCACACATTATCACGACTTTTGCGGCGGGTGAATGGAAATAATGCGAATTTCTCCTGGAACGTGCTTAGGCAACTGATGAGGATAAGGGATAGAGACTAGGGAAGGGTGGTTCGACTATCACAGAAGTAGAAAACGACTGTAAGGATTTTCGTAAAAAAAAAACCCTATAACCAGGTTTATGCAATAGTAAATGCAAAAAACCACCACGCCACGCCACGCCACGTTTTTCCGCTAAGATTATCTTTAAGGAAACTATAGGTCTATATTGTGTTATTTAAGTTTGTAAATTGATGTATATAACTGTTTGTTTCTTAGCAATAAAAAAAAAAGAACTCCTATCTCCAACTGTTAACAGTTTTGGCTAGGAAAACTAATCCACCACTCTTTTGACAGTTATAAATTGAGCACAGTTTTCTAACGCAATAAATGTTTAAATTATACATACAACTCGCTGTTTCCCACGACTACGTCCGCGTAGAAGTTGTTTATCGCTATTCCCCCAGGAACCGTCCAGTTTTACAGGATAAAAATACGCTATGTCCTGCCCCGGGACTCAAACTATCTCGATACCAAATGTCATCTAAATCTGTTCAGCGGTTTATTCGTGTAAGCGTAACAAATAGACAGAAACCCAGTTAATTTCACAGTCATATTAGTTTAGATTCCTCGTTGGTGGAAAGTCATCAATGTAAGAAACACAATGAGCGATGCGCATTTTTTGCTAGCGGTTCAGGACTTACTGCATGACAGTAAGTACCTATGATTAACGTTTGAGTGACAGCTTCTTTAGTTAATTTGCCTTACAGTACTTACAGTAAACAAAGAATTTAAATCAAATAACTCCACTGCAAGACAAAAAACTAGGTAATATAATCTTCCTTAGATTTAGAGTCGTTTTTTTAATTAAAATTATTACCTCACTCCTGATATGACATCCCATTATTATTGGATGTGTAATTAATAAGTTGTATACTGTTTCACCGAGACTCATTTCATAGAACGTATCACTTTGTAGAATTTTCATTTCATAGAAAGTTAATCTCTGCTGAAACCTTAGTGTTTTCAGATTTTTTTTTGATGGTCACAAGTCTAGCCTAACCTAACCTCTGTAACCCATGCTTAAGATAATCTGAAAACAATAAGCTTTTAGCAGAAATTAGCTCTATGAAATGAGTGACGGTGAAACAAGGGGAAGTAATTAATTAAATCTAGTTTTCGAGTCGTAAATTTAACTCCCTTCTTTACAAAGTTAGGCAGGTACTTCCTACATCTTTTTTGTTTTGTGCTGAGTGAAGAAAATCGTCGAAAACCTCGTGGGAAATGTTATTCCGTCGTGCCTTTATTGTAGGCCTCAATTGCTCGGTTAGCTTTGCTTTTTTACTTAACTACTTTTAAGTCATCAATATGTCATTTGAGCAAGTATCTCGTTGCTGTCGACTCAAACATGAGTACCTGTTGAGAGGTCTGGCTTAACGCTGGCAACCTGTCTTATTGTCACGTTAAACCACGTGATTGACAAGGGTAGGAGTAGTAATAAAGTAATTCAGTCAGGTGAGTGCATTGTGAAATCTGATAAAGTGAAGAATTGTCTTGGTATAGGAGGATAGTTTTTGTTGGACAAATAAACACACAATTTATAGGGCATTTGACAGAACTTAATAACACTTGAACTATGAGTGAGTAACTTGACGAAAAAAAGTAGCCACCTTTTGCGTTAAGTAGACTACACTAAGGGTTATTTAACTTTGTCATACAGGGTATTTTTTGAATAAGTGCACAAATTTTAATATTTGCTTCGCTATTGTTAATCAATAACACATGTTGATTTATTTTTACTTAAAATATCAGAGATATAGCCGATTCAATGATTCTACTAACTTAACGATACTCATGGATCCTCTAATGCAGGGGTGCGAGGAGAGGGGAGTGTTGTTAAGTAAATTAATAATGTATGCTACACATTGTATACACGTATTCATTTGTACAACAAAAACCCATCCTTCGATATCAAGACAATGCTTAACTTTATTAGAAAACACTAATAGTAATGACCACTGGACACTCGGTGTAGTTTTAAGTAAAATAGGTACACAAAAAGTAAATTTTCTCTTCTGCTTCAATTTTCACGGACTATATTTTATATAGTGCTGAGAATCCAAACGAGCACACGTCGTGTCTGTTATGATTAAACTGGGTCAACCGTAATTAAATATGTATGATATGACTTGTGATGATCGGTTGATATTACAAAACTAGGTAAGTATGTCTCCAAAAAATCTGTTTTCATCAGAAATTTATCGATTAATCATTTCATTGTTAACAGGTATCAAAATACGTTAAAAGCGTAACTAATAAATAAGTACGTAAAAAATAAGGAAGGTCACTTTTTGTACTAGCATGGCTCTGCTATTAATTGCAATATATAAATAACATTAACGGCGACAGTAGACATATCACGTTATACTAATCGTTATTTAATTGACTCTAACTGTCGTCTTACTACCGACGTGTCAGCACGTTAAATGCCAGTAAAAGTTTGCGAATTATCATCGAGTTAATCAATAATTAATTAAAGCCATTAAGTAATTTAAGGCACATACTTATTTCAATACTAAATTAAAAATTCTATCCCTTGAAGCAAAAAAGCGAGAATGTATCGAAATAGACGTCCTTTGTATTGATAACGTTTCTCTTTTGTCGTTTCTTGCGTCGTATACTCATGCTACATAACATGCCCGGGAAAAGTTCTTTGACCTACTATCTATAGTTCGTAGACGCGCGTAGCGCTGCTACGGGTGCCGTAGCGAAAAAAGTTTGCATTGTGTACCGTCCTTTCTACAGACTAGATAGTGCACAGCGTATAAACTACGGATAGTCAAATGTCAATCGAATCTTAACAGTTAATGCAGTCAAAAGTTTACTGCCTACATAGGTGGCCAATTAATGCGTAACGTAACACTTAATCTAATAGTCTGCATATGTGGTAGTATATCAATATGACAATTGTAAATCGTCGCGATAGTAATCTCAGCCGCTCTGATGTCATCGTTGACGGCCTCAGCCTTGCGACATGCCGATATTATAAAGAGTTATCGTAGATTCCATCGACACATATAGGAAACCTGATATATAATGCTATTTTTGTTTATCAGATGCTATATACACAAAGATAGTTTTGATATAAGAATGTTGTTTAATACTATAATAGAACGGTGAGAATAGAGTATAAATACATTAAATTGATTAGAAATCTTACACTGTCACTGTGTATCGAATTACCTACATACATCATTGACGGTTTTTCCGAGTTTGTTTGCTTTAGTTATGTGTTGGAATTGAACAAAGTTATTGTAATTTATTAGAAGAGGATTAACTTTGCCAACTTATCCGTTTTTATTACTATTTGCTGCGATTTTCCCGCTTCCTATATTTCCAAGTTTATAATTCCAATACCTACCAAATCTCATTTTTTTCAAAGTTCAAGGCAACTTTTTTAAACCTCTGCGAGCACAGATCCGTCGCCATGCGCCATATGCTTTAATCACTGGTTGCGTAACAACTGGTTTGGGTCCACTTTTTATACATATTTTGCTTTGTTACTAGTTTTAATACCAAAAGGCAAAAAAGCGTGTTCCTTAATCATTGTCTGATGTTGTAATTTGTGTCGCCAAGCGAGTACGGCTGTCATCTGCGTCAAGTACTGGCTTAGAACTAAGTAGTTAGTCTTAAACCCCGGACATAACCCCGGCCACTTTAATCAGTCGCTTTGCTACGTAACGCTTTCATTTACTATATTCTAAGGCAGTGCTCCGGTCTGGAGGAAAAACCGGGGATAACATTGGCTGGCTCGCAATCTTGTATTGAAACTGAGTAATTCTAAAGGGTGACGTGTATTTATTTATTTAAAGAAGACTTACAGACTAATACAGGAAGGTAAGAGTTAATATGACAAGTATGAATTGCTGACGACAAGTCTCCGCGTATTACAAGCTATATCACAAAGACATACGAGTATTTACTCAAGATGGTTGGAACACCAAACACCAAATCCTTTGATAATTTAGTATTCGAACACTATTTTGATTAACTAAGCCTTTAAGTTTAGTTATACCTAACACCAAATCCTTTGATAATTTAGTATTTCTATTTAATTTTCGTCTATCACTTGTAATTTTATTTACGCTAGACATACTCAATTATTACTGGTTCACTACAATACAGGCAAAGCATTGTGTGAAGACATCTGGTAAAATAGTCGTATAATTAATCATATTTGATATGTAATGGAGTTGAAAATAATTATATAAATATAATGGCTTAGTAAATAGTTATTTCGCGCCGTATATTAAATACACATTAATTTATGTTACTATGATGAGAGTAATAAAATTTGTGCTGTTAACGATTTTTTTACCTATGGTTTTTTTAACCTACTTCAAGATAGGAGGAGATTTTCAATTCTAATGTTTTTTTAAATGTAAATAGATTATGATTGTTAACATCCATTAGAGACGCTTTTGCATACTGTTACATCTATAGGCTATGAAAAAACAAGTTTATGTTTTGATTTTTATTTTCCCAGACGCGATTAATGAAATACAAAATTACTGAAACGATGGTAAAAATGCAGCGTATGAGCCAAAAGCCACAACCTGTGTTTTTTAATTTAAAATGCTAGGGACCAGTTTTTTAGGCATACAATTTCAATTACAATCTAGTTTATGGTTCTATTACCTCAGTTACTTGTTCTACTACTTTCTAACAGTTTATAGTAAACTAAACACAATACTCGTACTAATTGTTCATAAAACCATATGCTAGTTTAAGTAAATACAGGAGTTTACTCGAATCGTTCACACGCTGCATGTTGTGTCTACTGACTATATTATAATTAATTTATTCGATACGATAGTGTTTATGTTTATTATAATAGTATCAATGACCGGAGCGAGGATTAACTCGATTTCGGTGTGAGTTCACACACAGCTACTGATAAGACGGGTGGGCGGGGAGAGATCGACTCCGGCAGCTCTACAAATACATTTAAACTTTTTAATTAACTTATTTAGAAAAAATGTAGTTATATTTAAATGCAATTTAGAAGTACTTTGTACTAAACTTTATATATAAGTAACAAAAAAACCTGGAGGAAATGATTGTAACAAAAATGCGCAATTCTAAACTAAATACATTGAATATATAACACGTGAATGATCGCTAAATGATCACATGAGATTTTGTGTAGGTAAACAAAACATTTTTAATGATTTTTATTTTGTTAGGTTTTAAGGCTAGTGGTTGTCCATGTCTTCCCGTGGATGTCGTAAGAGGCGAATAAGAAAATAAAGGCTTGTAGTTATGTTAGGCTTGCAACCGGTCGCTAATACACTAGTATACTTTTTGTCCTGATCTTGCAAAATGTGGAACTTACAGAATTATTAAACTAATACACTAGTAAACTTCTTGGCCAGATCGTGCAAAATGTGGAACTTACAGAATTATAAACGAGTCTTTTTAGAATTGTTGGTATTTCTGTAGCTCTGCCTACCCTACTCTGGGAATGAAGGCGTGATGTTACGTATGCACGTAAGGCTAGTAAGTGAACTATGGGGTGATGCTTATTATAATACCTCTGAACACGTCTGACTTTTATATTTTTATTAATTCATGCCAGCAAAACACACAAGTTTATTTTATCCGACTGTCAGAGAAGGAGCGTAATGTTTTTGACCTGTATGAGTGCATGTATGCACGTATGTATGATTTTTTGTCTTTTGTAGAGTATACATGGTTCGATTTCAATAAACGGACGGTGTCGTCGAGTGTCATTGGGTACTCTAATAAATAAAGCCAGAAATACGGTTTTTTAAACATGTTATAAATGAAAATGTCAGAATAAAAAACGGGATAAAAAATGCTACAGAGAAAATGATGCTATGGGCTTGCAACCTGTCACTAACACCTGCCATTGAACATCTTAGCATGTTTCTGCAAAATGTGGTTACAAAATTATCAAGAGTCTAAAAAAGAGTTGTTGGTAATTCTGTAGCTCTGCCTACCCCACTCCGGGAATGAGGGCGTGATGTTATGTAGAGAAAACAAACTGCTACCGGATGGTAAGTGGGGCTTAATCTCAAGACTGCGAATGCGTTGCCAACCCTGCCTTGGGACCAAGATGGAATGGCTCTATGCTAGTCATTTCACCGGTTGTTTTACCCACACAAAAACACTGTTGAACACCGCTGCTTCGCGGCAGGGTTAGCGCGTTAGATAGCGCTAGCGATACGGACCCGGTCGGACACTGCATGTAAGAAGGAATTCACATACATTCGTCTCAGTCCGTCCAGAGGAACTACCCGCATTTGTTTTTAAATTATCATCATTATGCCAACCGCCTTGTTAGGTATAACTACAACTTTATCAGTTTTAGTATCGTGACATACATATTAACATGCATGACATATTTTAAAAACTGTATAATGTAGAAGAGGAAAGATGATGGGACACTTGATGCGGCACGATAGTTTCTTTTTGAACTTTTTGGAGGGTAAAGTCGAAGGAGAAAAGAGGAGGAGGAAGACCTAGGCTTACTTACTTTAACCAAATAAGACAGAAGGCCAATGTCGTGTCGTATCAGGAGGTGAAAAAGCTGGCACAGTATAGAGAAAAGTGATAATTACTCCACCGACTAGAGCCTAGCCCTTAAATTTATTAAGAATTAAAGTATTAAGTAAAAAGTATCTATTCGTGTGTTCTCATATTTAATAATGTACTACAAATAACATTAAAATAATCTTAACCGCATTGGAACAACAATTACTGATTAATATAAATAAACTACCTGCTTTTGTGAATTAATATTTTCCTCTAATAAATTGCACCTATAATAATACTGAGTAGCTTGTTCGGTAGACTTCTATTTATGATTAAATAATTATTTTTTCCGTCTGTTTTATGAATAAGCAAATTATATTAATTAATTATAACAAGCACAGCCTTTGCTTCACTGCTGTGTACGATTTTCTGTAACACACTAACATAAACCAGAATGTCATTACAACCTTCCGCAAATAATTTTCTAATTGACAGCGAAAACCGCATCGAAGAAAGTAAACGGCCAAACAGACAAACAACCGGATAAAGCCACCTTATTTTGTTCCATTTAGAGAAGAAATGTTTAAGTAGAAGTGATAGATTAACTTTGTAATATTTTAAGACTGGTTCATCATTGAGGCAGTCTAAAAACGAATGACTTATTATTGTAAACAAATGCAGCTGAATTATTTGTTCCAAAGCAAACATAAATTTTGTAACCGTCGGTAAAATGGATTGTGAGGTTGCCGACGCGTTCAAGAATTAGTGATTAATTCAAGTAGGTACCTCTATCGGAGTGAGTAGGCGGCAGCAATAAAAGTGGCGCCTAGTGTCCGCGTGCGCTTGCAGCTAGCAACTTAGAGGGTTGCCATGAGCCCGGGTTTCTCTGGGTTTATCCCAGTTTGCAGCGGGGAATAACAGAGAAATAACACTAAATAATAATACCAATCGCATTTACTTATTTAAACTTGATTGAACAATGAAAAAAACCGTCTTCAAAAAGCAAGAAATATCTTTTTCTAAAATGATAGGTTAGTCCAAATGTATTCGGCTTTTGATTTGATGAGTGACGTATTTACCTACCTACCATTTTAGAAGTTATTTCTTGCTTTTTGAAGACGGTTGAAGATGGTTTTTAGTTTTATTTAATTTATTTTATTTTATGCCTTTTAGTAAACATGATAATAATAATGTCGTCCACGTATATGTATTCCTATAATATTAGAGGAAAGCCCTCGATTTCTCCAAGATCCCACCATCAGATCTTGACGTGCTGGAAATGGAACCAAATAGAAAGTATACCAAACCGGACAAAAAACAATTTTCAAATCGGTCCAAAGTGGTCTTTGTGTAATCGGGAAACATACTTAAAAAACCCGACGGATTGAGAACCTCCTCCTTTTCATGAAGTCGATTAAAAAAAGTACAGATGATGGTGGACATAATGCCTTAAAGCGTTCTCTACCAGTCAACCAACTGGCCAAATTGAAACATGTTAAAGGTTGTATGTATGTAAGTATGTGTAAACTTTTTTTTGAACATAACTTATAAGACATTTGCATTGATATAATAAAGTAGTCCAGTTAATTTAAAAGCTTACAAAACCAGTACATACATTACCAATTTATCATTATAATAAAAAGCATACATATAGACCAAGAAGCGAGAGTCAGTTTAATTTGGAATCGGGATGGGACAAGGTTTGATGTAAATATTTAGGTAGGAGATTTACCGTACAAAATTTTGATGAAACCTTATGCAAACTCGCAGACAGCGGAGGCGATGCAAACGCCGCGGCGCGACTTGTTCCCATACTAAAACCGCCTGCGCCGCGCCCTGCCCAGTGTGACACCTAACTTTTAATTTACAAAAATACGACTCACGCACCGCCCCGCTGCCGCCTCTGTGAGTTTGCCGCGTAAATGTAAAGGGTTTTAGGTGATTATGTCTTACGTCAGTTAGTACTATAATAGGCGATGCTAGTCCTTAAGTAACGCAGTTTGGAAGCTTTGTTAATTTGGTCAAGGCCAAGTTCATCAATTTGTGTCCTTAGTTATTTCTCTATCGAAGGTTGTCTGAAAGGCTGTATCGCTATTTAGCGGTAAGACTGCCTATGGTATACCTATGATTTAAATATACTGTTACTTGTTCAGGGCCTCTATTCAACTGCGTTATAACGATATCGTTTTTGACCTGTTTCCGTATTGTCAACGTTTTGATAACTCTTATGTCATTTACAATAATGGCGACTGTGACATAAACGATACTTAAACGTGTCAAACACGATATCGTTTTAACGCACCTGAATAGAGGCCCTGTTATGGTGTTCATTAAAGGGTATTTTGTATTGTATTGAACTATTAAAATTTATATGTACTTATATTCAAATAATTTATTGCGTGCCAGTTTACATTACAACGGCCTCTATTCAACACTACGAAACCATATTGTTTTTAACTCGAACGCCATTACTGTCAACTAAATAAGACCTATCAAAACGCTGACAATACGATAACACGTCAAAGACAATATCGATTTTCGTAGAATAGAGGCCCAGGATACCAGGAGGATAGGAGGTTATGATGAATTAATAACAATAACAATTTTTAATCATTTAACATAAAAACTATAACATAATACATAAAGGCCTATAATGGCTGTTTTCTATAAACTGTATTTTTTAGGTTTTTTTTTTATAATAATGTGTAAGTTTTTAAATAACACTAAATTAATTGCTTCAAGGTTGGTCGAATTTTTTGAAATTGGTTATTTTTTTGTAAGATGAAGTTAGATTTTTATTTATTTCAGGCGTACGCATACTAGATGCATAAGATAATCGAATTGATTATTGAACCCTCGTAGGCCGAAATATTATATAGAGGTACTTCAACCGTGTAGATTACGCTTATTACATGATTCGTAGTTGACGTATCGATGTATAATGTTGACGTATGTTGGTTTTCTGTTGTTTTCTTTTTTTGTACACGTTTGTTGTGTTGCAGTGTGTTTTTGTCAAATAAATGTTATGAATTTTAATTTTAATTTGAGTTTTTTTTTTTCGAGAGACACAGCTGACACATCATTTAACGAAATCTTGGCTAACCTCTGCCTCTATTCCACTGGGTAAAACCATATTGCCTTTGACGAGTTATCGTATTTTCGACGTTACAATAGCTCTTATGTACTTAACAGTAAGGGCGGCTGAGTTACGATAATCGATAATACGTCAATATGGTTTTACACAGTAGAATACACAATGGACAATGTCGTAGTTACCTACCGCTGCATAATGCTTAAAGCGCTCACATTTCAAGTTATGATTGGGGCCGAGTCATGATACTACTGATTACTCAGTACTACTATGATTATTTAGAGTGACAGATTTGACAAACTACAATGGACGACTAAAGAAATTGTTTTTTTTATTATTAAAGTTTTATTAGTTGGGACAGGTCTCTGTGGTTACTTGTTAGTAAACTCGTATATTTGTCGCAATATCATTTAATTTCTAGAAAGCAAGCCACCTTAAACTTTCGATTTGCTGTCAATTTATGCGTAAGAGAAAACGTCTTTAACAGTTTTTTTCTTATTTATTATTTAAATTGTTTTCTCGGGCTGATAAATCGCTTAATTATTCTGTTTTTGTTCGTTAAGTGCGCATAGGGCAGGGGTTGGCGGGAGAGGGTGGGGTTGTGGCTGAAGAATTACGTCTAGTAATGTTACACTGTTCGTTGCAATGTGCCTTTTGCGGTTTTAAATTGTCGTTTTATTATTAATCGTTAAAAAAAGTCAATAGTTTCTTTAACTTAGATAAACAAAAGTTCCTATCAATGAAATTGAATGTTTATAAACTTATAACAATATCTAATTACTCACTACCTATTTACACTCAAAAAGTAAGTACAGGTATTGGTATTGTTTTAAAAATGTGAATTACCGAGCAACGTGAGATGTTTAACGAAATGAACATCGTACCGGTTACTTAAATATAAACCTTAGCGTTCGCACACATGCGCGCCACAAACGTGCACCGACGACGCCACGTATGTGTGCGTGCACGTAGCACGTAACCGTGCACACTCCGTATTGACCCGCCCACGATATTACAGTTTTCATCGAAGATTTTACTCGCTCTTATTCGGAAGGTTATAGAGTTTAATTTACATTGGTAGATTGCCGGTGGATTAATAAATAAGTTTGTGTTACTATACCGTATTGTTTCACGTTTACGCATCTCTGTGTGGCGAGGTTAAGTAGAGCGGCGTTATCTCCGGACAGAGATTCCGTGGAGTTGGATTATGGGATAAATAAAAAGCTTCCGTGAATTCATTGCTGAGTACAATTTAAAATTAAATTTACGCTGCTTATATCATAGAAATTAGAAACATTAAAATTGACTTAATTAACATATATTATAAGCATTTTAAAATTTGATTTCTTTATAAATAGACGTTTAAATTGCACATAGAAAAACACCGCTATTGCGGCATACAGAGCGAGCGAGGGAAGCGCTTTCATAATTGAAGGTTTAACGCATTGTCCGCTCTAACCAAATGTCATCGAGCATTTCGCAAGCTTCAATCACGGCGGTCACCTACTTTCGTTCCGACGATCGACTCGCGCCGATTACCCGACTACATTCACCGGCTCGCTTCTACGCAATTGTTTCTGTAGGAATCTTTTATTTATGGCAGCACTGAGCCTGTGACAGCGCTTCGGCTGTGTGAGTGAGGTGCTCGTGCCTTACCTGTGTATTCGACACGACCTTACAAACTAATATGAATTTTATCAGCTCTGCATTATGGTTTGATTTCGAATGATTGTTGCCAAGATAGAAATGCCTTACCGACAATAAGTTGACGCTCGAACGCGCCTGTTTGACAAGATTCCAACCGCGTTTGGCCTGTTTGTTTATTGTAATCGGTTTGACAATAAGCTTAAGGTGCGGTTTCGAGTGATCCCCCGGCTCGCGTTGCGAGACGCCAGTGTTGGTATGGTATGATACGTCATGTAATGTATACTGGATTACTGTAGATTCGCTTCTATAATTGCTTGGCGACTAGACTTTTTAAAGGTATGTTGATCAGGTACGTTTTATTTAAATACATTATAGAAATTAATATTAATATTTAAATATATCATTCTATAGCCTTAAAATAAACAAAACTCTATAACTAACTCATCTAGCATTACAATGCGATTAACACTAATAGGGCGCAAAAAAACAACCTTTGATAAGTAGACGACAATCCCAGAGCAGATAACGGAAGGTCATTGAGACGGCGCGCGCGGTAGGGGGGATAGGGAGGTCGTGGGGGGAGGTGGGAGGGAGAGGGGGATCGGGGGGGTATCGCTGGCTCTGTCCCGCGTCAGCCGACCTCCTTGGATGCGCGAAGCAAGGTCGGCCGTCGCTTTAATTAATAAACCCACCGTAAAGTATTTGAGGCCGATCGGAGAAGCAACTACAGTCTTACAGCCTTTGTCTAGTTATTGACCCGGCGATGAAGGTTATTTGTTTAATCTGGAAGGTGGCGTTTGGACAATCAATATTATTGTTACCTTATCGGTGTGTCTGGCAAAACGCGGGCTAAACAACATGGCAATTAACAAATTAGACTTCTATGCTACACGCACATTGTTTATTTATTCTAAGTATTCTAACATATTTAGCCGTATTAAAATAACACCGTAAAAGGCACTTTAATCAATTGGCTCCACATGAAAAAAACTTTTTTACATAAAATCCGGGAAATAATAATCATGTGTATCTAATGGTTCTTGCTTATGGGATTGCTATTTGTAGCGGTTTTGCAAATAACTGGACCGACGCCGCGCGCTAGTCTACGTGCCGTTTGAATAGCAGACACCACTACAAACAGTGGGCCGTCGCCGCTCAATTTCCGAAGAACGCACACAGATACACAGCTTCTTGGTTTCTTGGATCGTTTTGGAACACTATGGGACGAGTCGTGGCGCCCAACCCAAAAATTCAATTTTTAAATTCCGAAACCTTTCATCGAATTTCGTACATATAAAAGGAATTTTGAATTTGGAATTCGAGTTTGTTTGCGTGATAATATTTTGTTTGTTGCCTTATGTGTGTAAGGCTAAATTATAATCTAACTACGCATTGTCACAACGTATTATGCAACGCGGAGCTTACACACGTTCGTACGTACGGTTTTACGTAAACTTTGCACAACCGTTTCAAATTCGATTAATGGGGATTCGCGTCGCTTACTGTTTTTTGCATATTTTATAAATAAATACTTTTGCGTTCTTTCAACGTTTGGTCATTTGAATTATGATTACGTCATACTGTATTAACAAATGAAATTTGAGAACTATAACATTAACCTTTTCTTTTTTGCAGTTAGATATGGCAACTATAAAACTATGAAACCTATGTTAAAAAAAATACCTTTAATTAGAAAGTACCGTTCAAAGCGACAATAAACTTTATTTACTTAATATACAACTCATTTTATTAGGCCTATACTTGACCTGAATTTAATTAGAGATGGTTCATAAAGCACCATCATCGCGAACTCATGATTGACAGAATCAGAGCTACATACCTCATGATCATGATCGTGGCCGACGGTTCCGGCTGACGGTATAGTCAAACTAACCTCGTTTAAACACGCTTCTTGTCAACCGTACCTACTATTATTACCGTTGCACAAAATATACACTTATATTAACTGACTGTTATACTTACATTAAATTGGGAATAAGAAAGAAAATATTTTTCTGGAAACAAGTAGGTACCTACAATATGCCTAGTACAGTACACAATTTTTAAATGCAACATAGCTTATACATTTTGTCACAAACAGATTGCCTCTGAGTTCGTCAGCTAAGTCAAGCCTGTATCATAAGAGAGTTACATTGTAACGTTGTAATAATGGTAGCAAGGAAGTGCGCACATGACCTTTTAATGACGTCTATTTCAGATTAAAGAGCGCCCGTGAACGCTAGGCTAATCTATGTGTATTCTCCAGCACACTCGCATTGTTGCTTGCTTATGTAAGTCGGAACGTCTTCCACTTTCGAATCAAGTTTATTGACACGAGTCGACAAAACGGCCGGTTCACAGTTACACGCGGCGGCTTTGATTCAACCACCGGTGAAATGCGTGATCTTGTTCCATTGTAAATTTGTTTTGATTTCACAAAGAATACTTCTGTTTAAACGGTTGAGTGCCCAGCGCTATGTGACCGGCTTGTTGCGACAGAGTTAGATTTCTGGTCGGTAGTGGCTTCTGTTGCGCTGTTTGAACGCGAGTCGTGTTGTCAATGGTTTGAGGAATGCGCTTGGTCCCGAACGGGTTAATCTCACTGTAATTGCTTCTTGCGTCGAGGTCGCTAAACCAGCAACGACTAAAAATACATAAATAAACTCAACATCGTGACAAGCATGGCAATGCAATGTTTACCCAATACTGTAAACCTCACATAATAGTCTCCAAATCCCCGATAGAGACATCATTTCGCTGACAAGGTAAACAGAAACTGCGATAAATTAGCCGCGCTTACAATTTATAATAGTTGTATTAACAGGTTTAATGTTAATTTTATGTAAGACCCGCCTCCTACTGTATAATTCTTGCCAGTTAGTTCTCAAAGGCAGTCATTAAGTTTTTAATAGCGATAAATCTAATAGCATAAACGGTTTAGTCGCGGGACAATCGCGGTGGCTGATAAGCGGCGACTAATCGCTCCTAAATCGCTGAGCCTGTCGTCAGTTTGGAGGCGTGCGGGCGCGCTGCGGCTAATGCGCCGCAACAATGCTACCTGCGATTGTTTTCAACTACTCGCGGGTACGAGTCTACGCTTGTCTTAGGAACATTTGTGGACCAAACGTCGCGGTCGTTACTTTAATCGTTTGGTGTTGGGAGTCAACATTTACAGTCAGGATAGTGGACCTCTCATCTCTGGCGCGATGAGCTCAACAACGGAATGTAGAAATAGGAACGGCCTAAAAACCGTACAATTTGACTTCAAAGCGGCATATTATGCTGTACATTGTAGTCAATATTTACATTTCCTATTAATAATTAAACTCCCGTCTGATCTTTGACGTTGAACTGTGTAAATTTAAATATTATAATTATAAAGTACCAACTACAAAATGTACATTGTACAATTGATTCATGGAAATACAGAATACTTAATCTAGGTAGAATTTTTTATTAAAAAATCGTTGATTCGGCTTAAATTCGCATTGTACGAGCGGCACTCTACATAAATATGTGTTCTATACGGCGTCGCCGAGTGTACTCGCCATATCACTGAAGTTAACTGTACAGCACACTTGTTTAGTGTTCGTAACCTAGCAGCAGAAATCAGTGTAACATAACAATCAAATGGGAATTCAGACCTGAACTTTACTGGGTTAAAGTAACATATTGCTGGGTTAATACAACTAGTAACATATTCGCTGACAATAAAAACATTGCGTCCTACAAATAAAATAAATACCACATTGGCCACATTTATTCGTTTCCATTGAAGTAAGACATACTATAAAAAAAAAAAATGATAGTTTTACCTAATAACTAAATCGCTTTTGCTTTGCGCTTGCATAGCTGTGTGTCAACATAAACAAGTAAATAAAAAATATCGGGGGATAATCTTACACAAATTGACCTAGCCCCAAACTAAGCTTTAGGCTTGTACTATGGGTATTAGACTATAAATATAGATAAATATATACTTAAATGCATAGCTGGGAAACGCATTGCAACAGATACAAATTCAATCTTACTCAAACATAGTGACGCGTGAGCGACAGTTTTGTTCAGACAATCTCATTTGGGCTTACCACTACATCCAACGACGGTAAACCTCGAGTGATTTATAACTATAATTATAACAAGAGGTAATCGTCTGCGCAAGTCGTCAAGGTGACCACCTCCTCGCATTGTTCTAGCTCCAAAACAATGATAATTCCAATCTCAGACATAATATAAATATTATTTGTTCTGAAAATCCTTAAATCACTATACGGTTCGAGTTGATGTCAAGCAACTTCGGTGCATGAATGTATTCTAACCTGCATTTGTAAAATTAAAGTACCAATTTTATACTTTTTACCTTAGTTTATGGTGGATTCTTTCAAGGATAGATAGACTGCTCGAAAGTTTTATTTCAACGTGACGTTCCTTTTCTTGCGATTTATTTCTACTGCTTGCCTGCCGTTTATGTTATAATTTGCTGTAAAAAATATTTATGAAAGGAAATAATTGGTTTATTACTTACCTGCATTCAATTAACCCCCCGAAATTAATCACCCGAATATTCTAAATGCGAAATTTTGAGAGAAATTGGGTGGATTAAAGTGGGATGACGATAGATTATACGGCTAATACCCTTATGAAACTAATTGGCCCTTTTCTTTCCACAACAAAAATCCTGTTTCCCTGGGGTGGTCAACGCGGATGAAGTCGCGGACAGAAGCTAGTAATTATGATTGCGAAGATTTCTGAAGGGTCAGTGGGTTCTACGCGGGGCAGCTAGTAAATCATAATTCAGTGCATTAAATAATATTTTAACTATCTTTAAGTGCCACTGCTGGGCAAAAGCCTTTCCCTTTACTTCCAAGATTTTTCACATGCCATCGATCACTGTATAAAAATGGAAGCAATATTATCTTACTAAAACGTCGTAAAAATGCACAGTTACCTATAAACGCACGGAAATGATACATAACACGATAAAACCGATATAAATTAAATTATGCATCACAATAATCAATTTAGATAGTTAAGCATAAACATAATGAAACGCTAATATGTTTAAATTTATTCATTTTATTTTACTTATCACGTTTTGTTGTAAACACCTTGTGATTTATTCACGTTTGAGAAAAGATTATCTCTAAGTGAGATAGTCGCAAGTATGCATGTATTTTGTGCATGTGGTGCACTCACGACATCGAAACGCGACTGCAGTGAAATCGGATAGAAACGATACGCTTTTGTTTCCAAGTTATTTATAATTTACGCCTACAATTTTCTCATTTTCTCTTTTATTAGTAGGTCGTTGGATTGAGGCAGTACTCATGTCAACAGTGCTTACAATATGGCACTTGTTAAGTAATTTTCTTTGACCTTAGATAGGGCAATTTATTACATTTTTTTGTTTAATTTTTTAATTTATTTAGAACATATACAGTCATATTTAAATGCGATATAGAAGTACTTTGTACTAAACAATGTAAATATATAAAAGACCTAGAGGTTAATTAACGAATACACATATCAAAACAAAAATGCGCAAGCGGAAACTATCACGGTTTGAAATTACATGTGAAGGATCGCTTAAAGAACATTAAGTAGAGGATACTAAAATAATTTGCATTTTACTAACTTTTTAAGGGTAGTAAGTGAACTATGGAAAGGATCATTGTCATACAGATGTTTATTATAATATCTAGGAAACTCGTCTGTAAAAAGTATGTTGTGGGAGTAATTGGTGCGAGCAAAGCGCACACAAAATAGCGGTCTAAGCTGGGACGCAAGGGGTGGTGTGGTACGCTGAAGCTAACTTTTGTAAAAGATCTGGTCAGTGAATAGTACCTTTAAAAAGCTTGAACAAAAACATAACATATATTACATTAACATACATTTTATGTTAATACAGTTGATATATTGAACTTTTCAATATTAATGTTTTTTTTTGTCACGTTTTGAAGGTTTAGCAAATTTATTGATTGTTTTTTTTATCACAAAACAGTCTCACACAAATTGACCTACAAAGGTTGAACTGTGCTGTGGGGTAGGTACTAAATAACATTAATAAAGAGAAAAATATATTTTGATACATAAAAAATATCCCACAGTCACGAATAAATACTAGGCATGTTAACTGCGTTTTTTAACCAATTCTTTATGTTTATACTCGTACTGGTGGGTTTCTCTCCGTCACAAGAATGTCGCGAATGACACGTCCGTTAAACACTTTCTTAAATAAAAGCTGTTTATGAATGAAAATGATAAAAAAAACGCAGTTATGGCCAGTAAGTATTTGTACAAGATCAGTGATACCAGTGGCCCTAGACAAGATGCATTGCGATAACGTTATCTTACGTCATCGTTATCGAAAATATAATTGAATTGACGTACGAGTAAGCTGCCGGACGGTTGCGTCTAGCGCTTATGTCAATTCCATACATTACGTCATTTTGTCCGTTTTCGAAAATCGTTTACGTTAACGTTATGCATCTTGCCTCTAAACTGTTAAAATACTTAATTTGATTCCATTATTAAGGACTTTGTATCATTAAACAACATTTAATTTCGCAAACAGTTATTTCCCCGCGCAGTTTTAATTTTACTGTCGTTAATTAAATTAAATTTAATTTAATTCTAACCTAGTCTATTTAATAAGACTATGCAAAACAATAATTGAATATTGTTTTAGATACTTCTTAATTTATGGGTTTTATCATTCAGCTCGATTAATGGAAAAGATATAGGAATCAAGGCTGTTTTTAATGTTTTCCCTATAATTACTAATGAAAGATAATACCGGGAAATCAAAGATCTCTATTTACCTAACACGATGCGGATTTCGCAGAATAATGAAATCATTATATTATAAGGTAAAAGATGTGATTGTCGTTTATGCCGTGAACATGAAGCCACATCCGATAATATCTCGAAAGCGAGAACGTGTAGGCATTTATTTACTTAGATCGCGCCCACCGCTTAACTGTTGGGTTACCATACGCCAGGAGCAACTTTAAAGCTACTTTACATTTTTTCTTGTTTTTTTTTATGTTAAGGAGAAGGCACACTAGCACTCAGGGGACCCATAGACATTTTAATTCTCAAGACTATAATCCTAAGACCTCAAATGCGTTGCCAACCCTGAGGAATACGATGGAATGCCTCTATGCTAGTAATTTCACCGGTTGTCTTATCCCCAGACCGGAACACAACAATGCGAACATTGTTGCTTGGCGGCTGGGTAATGGATAAGATGGTGGTAGTGATCTGGACGGACCCTGCACAGGGTGCTACCACCACTACATTAGTGATACAGGGGTGTCTATCATTTCATTGAAACACCTTTCATCGAATGTATCATTTTATCATTTCGAACGCAATTTTCTGCTGAAACCATAATGTTTTCAGGGTATTTTAAACATCTAACCTAACCTAACCTACGTAATTAATGTTTAAGTTACCCTGAAAGCATTATGGTTTCAGCAGAAAATAGTGTCCGATGAAATGAAATTCGATGAAATGATACATTCGATGAAGTGATGAGTTACCGCAATAAAGTTGTATCGCAATTAATAAAACCGTAAAAGCATTACCACTATCATCTTTACAGTAGGTACGAGTATGTGGTTGTTTTTCATTACTAAAATAAGGATATTTCAAAATACTAAGACATTCGCAATAACCCACTATTGCAATAGAGAGACCATCAAACGATTATATTCACAAACGATTATTAAAATATTTTCACACACGCCTACTTTCAATAAAGAATCTATTACTTCCTGCAATATTTCCATAATGCCAGAGGAACTCGTTACCATGGTAACCCGGAGCGATTTTTACCAAGATACAGTCAACTATTACACGGTAGAGTTGGAACGTTGATGGGATGTTCCTCGTTCTGCGAGACACGGGTGTTTCTTTACTCCACCGTGTTTGGTTTCAACCGAAGACAGGTTCTGGGGACCGGTACGGGTATACGAATAACGGCTCACTCCGCTCTTGTCTCTGATTAATTTGAAATTGACCAAAAGACTTGATGAGGAAAGTCATTAAATTAGGCGCCAATGAACTCATATGTTTGTTTTGGGAAAGTTCCTAATAATTTAATTGTAGTTAGTATCTGTCCGAAAAATCGTTCCGGTGAAAAGTTGAAGAATTCTATTGTTCAAATATAATAAGGCAGAAAGTCTGCATTTTAAATTGTACGAGTTTCTTTTTAAGTGTTCATTCACCAGACACTTAACGGTTCATATATCATAGACAATCTAAACCAATCACAAACTCAAATAAGCCCTAGGCGATTCGAATGCGGCGATTTTTTGCAGTATCGTCATTATGTGTATGACTAATGGTAGCCGGACTGTCTAACTGAATACTAATGAATGGTAAACTCTGATATTCTGCCTAAACCCTCTTTTCTGACGGCGGCTGCTATAGTTTACACTTTGTGTTTTATACTTATGTCAAATATGTTTGATGAGATACGTTTCTTATCTGTCTAAAGAGGTATGACTAGCGAGAGTAAGTGGAGATGTCGCTAAAGGCTACCCTGGACTCACTATGTGCGTCATACGTGTATGCCATACAATGATCAAAAGCGTTATGTGTCAGGGTCAAATTAAAAGCACCCGACACGCACATCCTCTAGGAAGTATAATCTGCCTATCCCATTGGAAGACATGTGCGAGAGTTTTCTTATCCTTAATGTAGAACTAGGGTCCTGTAACGCTATATATCTAGTCCAGGACGCAGATTCCTTTTTATTTCATTTTATTTTTCTTACTGATGCTGTAGGATTTAAGCTAACTTAAATGGGAACCTTATATAAAACTGTTGACTATTAGGTAAGTGTAGACCTTCTTATCTACTTGAGATAGATTCACTTCTTCGCGAATGAGTACCCATCGTCTGGAGCGTAGTGGAATGCGCCAGTCGCCGTGGCATACGGTGAGCAGAGGTTAATAAAGCGCGCACTTGCTCGCGACTTTAATATTACTATTTGTTACTGTTAATTTAAAAAATGTTAATTTACGTCAGAGTTAGCTATGACTGAGAGAAATCAGCCCTCGACCTCACTACAAAACATAATCCCGTCTTAGACTAAATTACACATTTTTTTATGATTTGATGCTTTATTCACTTAATGCGCGTTCAACGATTGTCTCAGGGCCGTGTTGATAACCTAATATTGACTGAGACAAGATATGTTAAAGTAAACGTCAAGTCGTAGACAACTCATTTCTGGATCTCAGCCAAGACGAGTTGATTAAAAAGAGAGAGAGAAAAAGAGTTTATTATTTTCCAGGTCGAAGGACCTGTATGTTCACCATGATAAAGTAAGAGATTTTCTTTGTAATATTATTTGTCTGTTGAAGACAATTTTTATCAGGATTAATTAATTCTATTTCTGATTGAAAGTCTCGTTAGGTGATTAATTATTTTTAAATGTTGTTTTGTAGCTTAAGAAAGAGCATTTAATTAATTAACTAAGTAGTGTTTTGAGACAATATTCTTTAAAAGGATAAGTTTAACGAAAGCCAAACTACAATGATTACTTTAAGATCCTATTTTTTTTTACCTTTCATACTTGTCATTCCAAATCCGAATTCAATCTACCAAACATTTCAATATGTATTACAAACTCAGTCTAGTTCAACCTATTTGATGTGAGACGTTTTATATTTATAGTAATACTTCAGAGATAAAAAAGAAATAAGTTTAGTAAAGGTGTGGCGCACCTGGCTCTCAATACGAAGGCTATTTTTACACTTAAATACGTAAAACAATAAGTCTTCAACTTGTGCTGACAGCTGCACCTTAAAATACCTTTGGGTCGGCCGGTAAAACACTTAGGTAATTTAATTTGTGAATTTTTCCAAGTAGTTAGTCTCGAAGTTTTAAAAAAGATATCTTTCGACTTTGTATGGGTATAATTAGTTTCTCGCTACTTATTTGTCCCTTCCTGCTTTTTTAACCCCTTAGGAGATGAATTTCCAAAAATCCCTTAGTGCAGGATATCCAAGGAATTTTACCCTCCAAATTTCAAGTTTCTAGGTCCAGCGGTTTCGGCTGTGTGTCGATCGGACAGTCAGTCGGTCAGTTTCTTCCTATTTATATATACCTACATATACACTAGTATATATATAGATTAAGGAGTAATTGCGTGGATTTAAGTATTTCTACTTAACCCTTAATTTGTCCAATATACTTGACATAACATAATGTTCACTTTTGTATTTTTTTTGTTGATAATTTTTTATGCTGGTTCTAAGTCAAATGGGGTTAAAATTCACGACTTTTTGTTTTTTTTCCAAATTAAGGGTTACGGTCCTTGCAGATTTGACTTTTGTGGAAAAAAGTAAAAGTAAAATCTGGTTTTATAACGGATTATTTAATAAAATTAATCGAACTATTCCATCAATGCTTGTTTTGTACCACTATGACCTTTAAACTAAAGCAGTCTCAAGGTTCCTAAACTTAAGTTACCGTATTGTGGTACTATTTATAGTACACCATTTTGTTCGTAGCTTTCGTAGGTGTTGGCGTCACAATGACGTCACCCGCCTACGCCGCTACGAAAGCTATCTGCTACGACACGGCAAAAAGGCTCAGCCTCTCTGTTGGCGGATTCGACAGAAGCTCTATTCTACTCGGTAAAACCATATTGCTTTTGAAATGTTATTGTATGGTCAGCCATCATATTGATGGCTGTTATTTACTTGATAGTTATAGTGGCCGAGTTATTAAAAAACATTACGAGACTAACATGTCAAAACAATATTATGGTTTTACGTTTTTTATGGATCGGTTTTGTTATAATATTAGAAACTATAATGCTTCAAATAATTAAAAGGATAAATCTTTATTTGAGGTTTTGGCACTGTTGAAAAATTCGTCGACGACCTTATGTCTAATGAATAGCTTTAAAGACATAAACCCTCAAATAGAAAACAGTCTTGGAACAGATCAAGAAAATATTTTCGACGGCTTATTTTTTAATCCAAAAAATAAGCCGTCGAAAATCCAGTCCAGACAGGCCTCATCTTTTGACGTTTGCACGATTGCGTAAATGTTCTCGTAAGTACGTCAAATAAGGTAGGTAGGAGGGGCGAGTCGTTATGGATTTAAAGTCTATAGTATCCATTAATTAGGATTATTCCCCCATTGCCATTTCTCATTTGGTTAAATTCTTAAGTAATCATTTAGCGTTAATTGGTTTTAAAAACCAACAGTTAGAGTAAGGACTTTGAACTTCTAGTTATATTTAGTAATATCCTATCGAAATAATAAAAAAAAACCATAGTCAGTTAAAAATAAAGCCCTTGTTTTTTATAGCAAAATTACGAAAGGTTACATTGGTACTTAAAAGATACACCAAAATGTCAAAGACTGAAGACTTTTTTAACTATGCAAAGTCAAACTGACATTCTACATTAATAAGGTTGAGTTTGTTTTAAGTTACACATGACTTTGAATCTGTAAAGACATTGACAAAGTCAGGTTAATATTTTTTTGAAAAAGGTCCTAAATTAACGTTCGCAATAGTACCTAACAAGAAACATATATTACTGTGACATACCAGGGCTGGAATTCTACAAGTTAATAACGAAATCGTCTTTGACGTGTTGCCGTATTGTCAACGTTTTGATAACTTTTATGTCATTTACATTAATGGCGACTGTGACATAAACGATTCTAAAACATGTCAAACGCGATATCGCTAAAACGCAGTAGAATAGAGGCCCGGGGCTGGGATTCTACACGGTAATAACGATATCGTCTTTGACGCGTTTCCGTATTGTCAACGTTTTGATAACTCTTATGTCATTTACAATAATGTCGACTGTAAAATAAACGATTCTAAAACACGTCAAACGCGATATCGTTATAACGCAGTAGAAGAGAGGCCCAAAATGTATACTGCTTTTGACATCTTATGTTATGTTATCATATTGTCAACGTTACTATACTTAGCTCTTATTTATTTGTCAGTGTTGAGGTGTTGTACAAAAACAACAAAAACGGGCGCACATTCACGTGCATTTTGACGAGTTCTCATTGCTTTTGCGTTTTACCAGTGACAGTCGTCGGGCTCTGCCGCGGCGTCCGAAACAAAAGAGAACGCTTTGTAAAACGATAGCGATCACGTAATTATTGCGATTTAACTCCCGCGTAATTTACTGGTTTAAATTCGTGTGAATTTTATTGAAAATGCAACTGACTAGAATGTTCCTATGGTTCGTGCGGTTTCTTTGGAGGTGGTCCTTGAGCTCTGTAGCATGTTTATCAATCTTTAGTTTTACACATGGTCCTTCAATTCAATTTTAGAATATCTACACACTGTTCAGGAGGGTATTTTATTATGACATAGCTATGCAGTTCATTTTACGGCAAGCGTAAAGGACAGCTATACAACTGCCATAGCTCGCCGTAAACTGAACTACATACCTAGCAATGTATAGTGGAAGTAATTAATGTAAAGGTAGTTTTATGAAGCATGGAGAAGGCTAACTGTCTAGTACACTTGCCACCTGATAGTATGTGTGCCTTGAGTTCTCAAACTGCAAATGCATTACAGGCTGAAGATGGAATGCCTCTATGATAGGCATTATAGCTTGGCGGCAGAATAAAGAGAAAAAATATGGTAGTGATCCGGGTGCACCCTGTTCAAGGTCCTACCACCACAAAGCAAGACCTAATAAAAAGTATTTTTGAAAGTTAGACGCGTACAAAGTCGCAGGCACTTTATTTAGTGATTCATAATCTTCGAAAATGAATCGAGATGACTATTCTTACAATCGTCAATAACAATGACTGTTTGCTGAAGACGCATTCGCGGCGTGCTTGACGAATGGTCACATTACAAATCGCTCTCGATTGTTACAGACGCGGCTTAATATTTGTGTTGGTACCAAATTTCTCTGCCCACGACGTCCGTGTGTGCCGTAAGTGGAATAGTTCACGCAGATACAATCAAACGGCCGCGTTCATGCTCACCACTATGAACTTTCTAAACCATATTTCTATCCAGCCACCGCTCAACGTAAATGATACCTACTATTCTTTTATTGCGCCTGCAATAGTTTTGGGACCGCTCGTGTCGGTTTAAACGGTTTTTATTGGAAGATAAAACAGTAAGTTATATCAGCTTTTAGTTCATCTGCATTTAATTCCAATTCGAATTTGGAAAGTACCTTTATTAGGATACATCAGTGTGATCACGATCATTGCCTCTCTTGTTGTTGTGGTTTCCATTTGCATTAACATGAACCTACTAATTTTAAATTAATTTACCACATCTCGATGATGAAGCATCGAATAGAAATAACTCAGTATCTGTTTGCATTAACGAGACGGTGACTATAGGTAGAACGTTTCGAAGTACACTCTGTAAATATTTCCCGTGATAAATGCTTTACCTGTCGCGACCGCGGCGCGCGTTTCAATAATAACCGTGATATTGCGATGATACGGACTGGAAAAACTCGTTCGGCGGATGTCGATATCCTTAAAGGTTCACCAACGAGCGACGATTGCGTGCAGGCATTCGCAGATGACAACGTACATTGCTTCGTCGACAACAAGGTGGAATGGTGAGGCGGGTTTGTGAGGCGTAATATGTGGCGTGTTTAAATTTGCTGTCGGTATGTGTTTGATTTGTGTTGCGGGCACCGCGAATGTAGTGCGATGCCACTGAGCGGCTTTCATTCATGCCGCCTCGGGCCACGTTCCACACGAGATCTCATCTTCCAATTACCGCGGCGTTCGTGTGCTTTGCCCCGCGATTTTTGTCATTGTTGCCCAATAGTCGTAAACTGCTCACGTTAAATTTATACCGCCGCTCCGCGATTATATATTAAAAATACCGAATCAAACTCATTGATTTCGATATTGACATTCAGAGTTCTATGTTTGGAATTGATTAAACCAATAAATTAAAACCGGTTGGAATGTCGTAATTTTAATCCTTATTTTGATTACCTTACCTACGAGTGTTTATGTTTACCTAATGTTTATTCGTGTTTACGCTAAGCTTTTATGATGCGCACGCGCTTTCCCCAAGTGTCTATTCTTATCGCCCCGGTCAATGACCCTCGGAGCGATTATACAATAAAGTAATAATCAGAGGTTATTGAGTTGTTTCGTCACAGGTGAGTGTTTCCGAGGGCTGCGCGGGCGCATTGTGCAGCGTTACACAAACGCCGATCGTTTCACAACTGCGGGTCGCCGACCGACACCAATACCTAAATTAATTTTCTTTTCGGGTCTACGCCGCGTCGTTCATTGTTCGATTTGTGCCTCCGATTTCGGACGAATGAGCCGTTTGGTGACACGAAGTCCACATTGAAAGCAATCTCTAATCTATTTACTGAGCATTTCTCTTTTCCGTTAAATGGTCGGTATTTTCATTATTATTTTGATGCCTGACATCTTTATAATCTCTTGAAGTAAGTATGGTGAAAATTAAGTTGCGGGCAGACGCTAAATGCAAAAAGGCGTTAATTAAGCAAAACAGAACAATTAAACATGATTACCAACCGGTTGGCCTGGTTACACAGATTGAACACGAAACCATCGGCCGCAGGTTCAACTTTTAATCCACTTGCTGTCATACAAGTGTCATGAACTCTTGCCTATAATTAAACAATGATTATATTGACTATTTAAGGGTCATCATTGTTTTATAAAAATAGGTAACGACCGTTTCTTTCGGTGACGGAATGAGGTCGAATATGAAGTATTTCTATGTAAAACTTGCATTGAACTTGCCTATAAGTGTGACGTTTAACTGAAAATATTTTCTTACCAATACGACCACTGGGAAACCTACAAACAAGTTTGATCGGTCAACCTTCAAGCATTATATCATATGTGATGACTGAAATCAATATTTTAAATGCATCGTCCATCGTTCGCAAATGCTTTTTGTGAGTTACAACAACAGCCGTCGTATCAGTTTCTCGTTGCCCAAACACACGAACATGACATTTGCTATGTGTAACAAGGTTGCTGTTCGTATTGGGGAATTACCATAAAGATCATATTGTGCATGGAACGAAGAGTTTTAATGGATTCGAATGTCAGGTGAAGGTCAGCACATATTGATCTGTATGCACGCCGTTTCTATTGATTTAAAGTTATAAAGAACTGTATCAGCCTCAGTTTCAAGGTGGTTTAGGTTTTCTTTGTATGTTTTTTATACCGTTTTGTAATCTACTTTAAGATTTAGTAGTTCACAAATTTCAAGAAGTAGTAATCAGTAGACTTGATATGAGCATGAAGGAGGATAGAGGATAGAGGATCTACGACACTTTTACTCACGAATGCCACTGAGTTTTTCATCATGGCGATTCTCATTCGAATTAAGAATACGTACTTCGTTTCTCAAGTGAAATAGCTGGAAAAGATGGTTTCCCAGGTATTTGTCGGTTGCGTTGGCGCAGGAGTCGCCTACGTGATCTGCGCTTGCGACATTTTGACAATCCGTACTTCACGTTACGTAACGTGCCGAGGCGGCGTCGACTCCGCGCTGCATCGTTTGTTAATACGTACTCGGCGCTGACATGTTGGATGTATTCATATTCTAAACTTTCCTATTCACTTATCTAACCAGAGCTGTTAGTTTCTTGAGGAACACATTATCGTTGAGTTCAAAGGCGAGTTTAACTTCATCCGCGAGCTAGTAAAAATATGAAGTGGAAATAAGGACGGCCTTACACTTAAGTAGCTGCCACTTTTGTGCTTTTTTATTTTAACGTTGTTTGAACTCCTGCACTTATCTGTGAAAGGCGTTAAAGCGACAAAGTACCAAAGTGTACAGCTGCTCGTAGGGCCGACTGTAGGTACGTGTTTACGAACTTGACACAGGCGAGTGTAGATTTAACCAAGTTCTACACGAAAAGACACGCAATTCTTACGCACTCTTAGGTCAAATAAGGTTTTTCGACGATTGCTTTTCAGTAGAATAACATCCCAGTGCAGAAAGCGTTTTCGAAACAGGAAACCTACACAAATGGGAAACCTTTTATTTTATCCAGTAGCATAATTATCCTTAATGATGACTTGCGGATCATCTAGACAATTGCGTCAACTCAATTACAATAAGATTCCGTAGAAGGAAAACGAAACTAAGAGTATTTACAAGCGTTGTTTATCTTACTGCAGTATTCAAGGTAAAGTGATTTTTATATCTTGTTAGTCGCGAATGTCATCCGCGTACATCCGCGTTGCGTCGAAAGTGTCGAGACATCATTTATTTTACTCTCTGGTGTATAACTTAAAAACCAGTTGGTGAATAATTAAATTTCAACAGATAGTGCGTTTGCGCACAGCCCGCCATTGTTGTGGTTACGTCCGCACCGGCCCGTTTACTCCAAAACAAACGGAGAAAGTAATGAAGTATCATTTGATACGTATGTTCACTTGCTAACGTGGTAATGACAGCTCTTTACATGATAAACAGTGGTATATTAGACCTGCCGGGTATTTAATTTTTATTGTACTATGATTCTTCGCTGTGCGTACATTTTTACCTTCACTATTTTGCAAATTAGACTTCCAAAACCAATGTTTACTTATGAGTATTAATACTGATAGCATTGTTACACTGTAACGTGGTATGTTCTGTTAACAACGTCATTCCTTTATTTTGATTTTTAAAACCTTGCATTTAGGTCTGCGGTTCTTATTGTGTTGTTAAATTATTATGGAAAAAATCGTGATTCTACTAAATTATTTATTTATTGGTGACGAAACATACTTCTTATTAGCGTATTTGTATACAATACCAAGTTAAACGTATATCAATTTGATTAGTATTGGGGTTTATTTATAATGTCTGCCATGATATTTTGTTGACATACTAATATATTAAGTTCATAATTATCGCAAACCATAACTTATTTTCTAAGAAACTTACTTTTAATTATTTTTATAAATCAAACCTAACCTAACCAAGTCTATGTTTAAGAAAATCTGAAAAGTTTACGGTTCTTGCGATATCTTCTGTAAATATATAATTCTTTAAACTGATTGTTGATATATCAACGCACAGCCCAAACCGCTAGAGATTTGAGGGAATATTCCAATGTTTTTTTTTCGATTTATTAATGTATAAATGTACAATGTGTTACACAAATAGATATCCTAGAGGTGCACTAATTTTTTTAAGGAAAATCATCCCTTTTATGGTTTAAATTGCGGAAAACTTATTCGTCGCGCGTCCTCTAGTAAAAATATAAAAAGGACGACTCTCAATTATTATGTAAACAAAGACACTACCATAAAAAGGGAAACAACAGACTCCCTAAAAATGGTTGCCTGCTGTCATCTAAACCTTGATTGCATCTATTTGATAATTCATGATTGTTTAAAGAATGCGGGCTACATATGAGTCAATAAGTACTCACCGGACAAGTGAACTTGTTTCATTGCAGTTTCGAAGTGGCCTGTGTTGTGCAACCGGCCGATTAGATTACCTTCTACAGAGACGTTTCATAAAGCGATTGTTACTTTCATTTTGCTGGTGCTACTATTGGGTTGTGTCGGAGGCACTGAGACGATGATTGACCGGCAGGGTTATAGAGTTATGGTGCTATAATACTTATTATATAACTCCTTTTTTTCTTAATGTTATTAGAGCAATATGTGAAGTAAGCTTATCCTAAATGTAATGTTGGACTGAAATTCGTTTCGCTTGCGTGGGTAGTTTTATATATTGCGTGGAGCTTGTTTTTTGTATATAATAAAGGATGACCACAGGCTATGAAGGTTTAAGTTTCTTTTTGGCAGTCCACCCGAATGTATTCAAGATAATAATCTCGAGACTGCAAATTCGTCACAATATCATCACAATAAATCCCTACACAAGAAAACAATAACCTCGTAAGACCCGGTGTGCTATAGAAAGTACATAATCTAGGCAATTCAATTTAAACTTTATTTCAACTGTGATAAAGTTCATTTTTATTTGTTTCAAAATTGAAAATCTCATTTAAGTGCAAAGGTAATTGAACTTTATTTCCTTGCTGGTAGATTCAAATTCCTACTCACAAAAATCTACCGGATTGTAGTATGGTGGGCCTCAAGAGGATAAAATCACTTCTGCTTTTCGTCAGTTCTACTGGTAAGATGTTGGATACTGGAAGATGTAGTGATCCATAAGAATCCTGCAAAAGGTCCTACCACCACTTGGTTAGCACAAACCAACATAACGAATAGTAAACGCTTAGTATAACTTTACTGGTCTGTACACAAGTCCTTGACCGTTGGCCAGATTGCTCAATTATTGTTTACAAACATTAATTTGTCATTTGAAACGGTAGCCAATAGGCATCGACATAATATGTTTAACTGTTTCTTCAAGGTAGGCTGAACGCTAGTACCGCTGCGTAAGCGCCACAATGGGTATTAAAACAAATTGATGAACTCATTTATATTTGATCTAAGGAATTCCTTTTGTTGTAAGTCGGGTGTCGTTAAGAAGTCTATTGGAATTTTTAGGTGGTAATTTTACTTGCGCTTGCATTATTTATTAGGCTGGTCGTGGTATTATACAATTAATTATTCTTTTTAAATCATCATTACTGTGACCTTGTCTTACTTATTATTTTGCACATGGCATAAATGACAATAGTGTGGTCAAGGTGTCAAGGCAACGCGACTGCAGGATTGCAAATATTACCTTATAGTTTTATGTATAGGGATTGTATTTGTGTAGCAGGCAGCGACAGATTGAGCCAAGTTTGTTTACTACCAATTCTTCTATTAGTCACTGAAAGCATTTCTCGCATTTTCTCACACTTTAACGGCTTTTTGTGTTCATCACTGATCAATATTTTGATTAATTTGCAGATTGTATCCGTAATTCCAGGGAAGAAAATACTCGTAATTTATGAGTAGCTACCAGCCACCAAATACCCAATCGAAAGGGTCACAGGAAGGTTGTAGCTACTTCGCATTTATTATGAGTCCACATAAATTTAGTTACCCATATTTTATAAAAACAAATCAAGTTACTCTGTCAGGCATACACGCATAACTTCTTCACCGATGTTGATCGTATTGTTCATTAATGCTCATGAATACTCCTTTAAAATTACCAATTCTCGGTGAATTCTCATTTTAAAGAAGGATTTAAAGACAAAGGAATGAAAAAGATCCTTTAGTCTTGAGGAAGTCAGTCATAAAGTCTGTTGAAAGGCGATGGTCACGAGGTCCGCGGAGCGTGCGCGGGAACCGATTACGTAAAGCGTATCGCAATGATCCCTATCGCGATTGTTAAGCGTTGACAAAACTGACAAATTATCGCTTAATTCAGAATGAATGATGAGCTTCCAGACCATTAAAGGTCATTGGATCACTTTAATAAAATTAAGAGTGGTTACGTCAAAGAACTATAACTTCAATTTCTTCAAAAATTAAAATCAATAAGAAATCGTTTTTCTTGCTTGACTTGAGAAAAAACCGCCGTCTTTTATACCTTGATCTGATTTTGTTAAGGCGCGGAAAAACCAAAGGCCCATACAGTTTTGCAATTTAAAGATAGCGGCTTTCCCTGCCTTGGGGCTACGATGGAATACCCTCTTTGCTACTGATTTGGCCGGTTATTTATTTATTTTATTTATTAAATGAACCTACAGCACAATACTGATAAAACATAGGTATGATACAGAAAACAGGCCAATTACGGTTTTTTCTTATATAAAATCATCAACATAATATTACACTATGTACCCATCAAAATATGCCAAAAAATATGATACGACCTGTCAACTGAAAGAGATAAATAAGGTTTGCGCAATCTAACTCGTTACAAAACGTCATCGATTCGCAATGCTGCCAATTGGTGGGTCTAAAAGGAAAAAAAGTTCCTTAATATTTTATAACGTGTTTTTAAATTAACGAGCTATTACTTTCCACATTAATTTTCGATGACAAAATTTTACTCTGTGAAGTTAGTAGGTACTTAAAATCACACGCTCATGATGGCTTTGACTATTACTTAAAAGTTTACACCCGGGATAATTTATATATTTACATCAAAATAAACGAAACTCCTTATATTCATTGTCTGCGCAAGATCAGAGTTAACACAAAGATCACGGTGTTTTCAACCTTTACTTACCGTTCTGTTCGACATCTGCATAGCTCGGTGTGCTCATTAGCCGTCCGTTAGCCCGACCCGACCAACGGGATCGCAACCTCGTAGGGATCGAACTAGACTAAACCAGAAAGTATAATTATTACTTCTATATTTCTATCAGTATTTTCTAAACGGGACCCGATTTATTTGTAACTCAACCAGTCAGTTCAGTTTGAATAAACGGATAAAAAGAGCAATAAACCTCGAAACGGCAATTATTACTTTTTGAATTTCGATCGGCAATTGTTTCTAAATGGCCACTGAATTTGTTGTAACAGCCAGCTATCATGAATTAACGGTAGAAGCGGAACGGTAACTGAAGGCTACCGTGCATTTGCGACTTTTTTGTTCAGTTAAATGCCAGAGATTGTAGATGATGATGATTTCTAAACGCGGTGATTTGGTTAAAACTAGAGAGTGTGAACGATGCATTTTAATTTAGTTTATTTAGATTGCGACTGAATTTAAGAACATCCCATATACATCCTATAACCAGTGACATGTGTGTCTTTGTAATGATTTTGTAAGTTGTGTTGAGATATTATCATCTATTTGTTCCATCCATCATAAAAAATACTTACTATTAATTTTGTTAACTTTATAGGCTCAGCATAGATATTTATTTTTTATTGCCTTGAATGCATTACTCGAATCAACGAATAGTGAATGGTTCTGCCTTACTTAAAATGTCACATATGCACAAATGCCTCATACCATTTAGGTTTTACGAAAGCTTCGTGACTGGTTGAGTTTCAAAATTCAAGGAGGAATTAATGGTCACTTAAGCATATCCACACGTGCCGACTCCAACTAAATGTCAAGTTATAAATAGAATGCGATGCGATGTTCAATTTCTTATAGCTCGGACATGCAAAAGTGCCACAAATACTTGTCACAAACAAGCCCTCTAGGTGGAGGTCAAAGGCTTTCTCCGTGAGCTGGGCTATTTACCACTATTGGGGAAGGGAGCACGAAAGTGGGGGAGGCACGCGCAAATAGAAAGTATCCAGCCATTGTTTTCTTCATTACGACACTTATATTTATCAACTGTCGCTTCACGTTCACTTATTGCATTTCTTATGCAAATTAAAAACGTTTCGCACTCTTTTATTTGAGTTCAGGTCGTTTACTGCGACGCTACTGATCACGGGCTTGGTGTCCATGTTCTTTAGCGGTTGAACCATTTGTCCTTGCAAAATTTCGTTAATAGCTTATCCTTTTGATTGAAATAGATACTAACTGGCCTAACTAAAATAAATTATTTCCACAGAGATTTGCACGTAAGAACAATTATTATCGTCTATTCTGTGTGACAGCATTGGTGGCAGTTGAAACGCTTAAAATTCGTCCCCATTCGTGATCATTTTAAATTAATTCTATTTATATTTAAACTCACCATTTCTTAATGAGCATGTATCAAATTATACCTTTAGAGAGAAGTGTATACAACTAGCTATAATAAGAACAATTTATAGTTGCAGTAAAACTCAAAACGCTCTACATAACGTAGAAAATGTATTCAGTATTTGTTCGTCACATGAGGCAGGCGGAGCGTGACCGTAGGATTTCTCGACACATCATTCTTGCCAAACGGATTGGGTCAATTTTTTTGTCCGCATGGGAACGATGCAAATGAGCCGCCTCGCTATTTCTTTGTTTGATTTCGTGAAAGTTTACACGATCGGCTAGGAAACGCGGCCGAAGAACGGCCCGATGTGAACGCCATTTTTATGTAATTGTTACGTCGCAAGAGTTTTGTGGCGCGAAGTGCTAGCGGCGAGCGGGGTACGTCTACCCTATATCTGTACTGCTCGTACGCCTGTACTCTTCCTATTGACTGATAAGGTATATTGTGTTGAAGGCAGAAAAGCGACAACGGCTATTTATATTACTCTACCTATTTAGTTTTATAAAAAAACTAGTGTTTGCCTACGACATAATTATGTAGTCCGAACAGAACTTGTTTCACTTTATATCCACGGGTAATATTTTATTTTTAAATAGTAGTAGTACTCTCAAGGGGATGGTAACATATAAGTAGCTAGCTTCCTTTTTGATGAAGTCCATAGGTGACAGTAAACACTTTCCATCTGGTGAACCGCTGCCTGTTTGCCTGTCTTTGGCAATTAATAATTGAACAATAATTTGATATCTGACTGACAACTTTCGTCATTTAAGAGTGTACCGGGAGTGTTGTTAAGTGTGCAGCCATCTAAAAGTGTGTGACTTACACCGTACCCTACAAGCACAAACTACGAAGGGGAACGCCCTAAGCGAGATCAGCTGCACCCGGGTCAGTTGAGATTTTTGTATGTTTAAGGGGAATAAGAAATTAAACCTGTTATTATAATTATTGTATTGTTGACATGCGGAAGGGCGACTTACAGCTGGTGACGTGCACCGAAGCCGTCGGAATCCGTGTCAACCAAAAGCACAGTCGTAAGACGTCCGTCACGGTGCAGCGGCTTGGTTAGGACTTATGCAATGTTTATTATGTGACGACTCCGTACTTACTTATGGTTTGTACACGATGTTTCGACCTCTATTGTCTCCAATGCACCTTCAACAATAAGCTAGGCACTTACTTTAACTCATGTGAGAGTTTGTTAATAACTTACAATCTTTCACAGCCCGTAGTACTCGTATTTGAAGAAACTGCAATTAGTTGCCAAAACTTTAAACGTGGCCTTTCTGGGTATAAAATGAGTTCTACGATTTGTTAATCAAAAACTTTTGGGTTGCTAACTGAATCAATTTGATATTAAATTAAATGTGTGGAGAAAACGTGCAAAACCAATAAGCGGAGGTTTTCATAACTAAGTGTCACAATAGCTGGCATTTCTCAAGTCTGTAGAAATTCATTTAAGCGGTGGTTCTATGAAAAAGGAGCAGCAATTAATCGAGCATCGCTGGCCTGCGCTTGCGCCACAGAGAGCGTGCTCCCGTTCTAAGGCTGCATTACTTGAGGCCGAATAAGTATTGAGAGGTCAAGTAAAATTTTGGATCTGTTAAATTAGGTGAAAAATTAATAAAGTACATTTTAAAAACCACTTGGCTCACCGTTATTTATGTTGTACTTTAGTTGCAATTTTTTCATCTTTTCCTTAACGAGAAAGGGTTAGGTTAGGTTAGTTATAGTAAGTACCTAGGCAATTTTACTATCTACGGGTAAAAAGAGCGCTAAGTAAGAGATGTGTCAGTGTTAATTTCTTATCTATTCAAAATGATAAGGTATTTGGGTTTTCAAAATAAAGCTAATTCAATCATTAATCAAACAAAGATTCATTACATTAATATAATTAAATTACTAAACAAAGACTTAAAAACGACTTAAAACATAAAAGCAGCTCACGTGGTATTCTGGAAGCATTTCTTCTTTGCATTGCTATGCTTATTCGCTGAGAGCGGAAACTGTCTTTCAGATTTCGTTGACTGCGATTTTCGTTGATTATGTCACCCAACGGATCGAGTGTCTCTACGCCGAATGCAATAAAGTTGTTTTTAGAGCCGAGGCTTTGGTATGTTTTCCTTTTTCCCTTAAAAAATGTTTTAAGGATATCTCGAACTATCTTTGGCAGTTTGATGCCTTCGAATAGAACAAAAACTTTAGTTTCCCCATCGGCAAACAAACCGCTTCAAGGTTTTGCCTAGATGGGCATTGTAATCATGTATTTTCTTTTCTTTCAATCAATAAATTATAAAAAAAAGTCTAAGCAGTACGCTATCCGCTGCGCGTCTGTAATAATGCAATCCTTAATCTTTCGTCCCACCCACTCCACAAAAATGCAGATCTTCCACATTTGTTTTACTGACATTACATCTTTATCAAGAATAGTAACTATAAATCTTAGCAGATGGCGCTCAGTGTACCGTTAAGGTATTTAAGCCTAATTCAACGTTCAACTGTAGTAGAAACCGAGTAACAGTAGGTCACGGCACTCTGTTTAAGGAGAATCTTGCGCAGCAGTGGGCGATTGCATTGAATTAAATGATCTACTTCATTCATTTTATGCAACATTTCAGATTGTTTGCCTTTACTTTGATGACACTTCTTGAGTTGACCTAAATAGATTACCGAGATTATTCAATGAAGTCACCCATTATCTTAAAGTTTGAAAATTGTTACTTTGCTATCATCTTATTAACCGAAAAATGTAAATAAATTGTGTGTAATAATGGCCAAATCGACCAGTAAAGTCACCAGAAATAATATATTAGAATTTAATGTTGGCTCAAAGATATCAGGCACTGCCTCTAATAATAGAGATATTATGTCAGAAAATTTTGAGCTAACTGTCCGATAAGATTAGAAGACTACACAGCACAGTCCGCCAAAGGTGGGTGTAATTGTTAGAATTAAGTCCGTTTTTTAAGTAGGCAATCTATAGATGACCTGGAACTTTGAAACTTGTTTTTAATTCGTCGACGTACCTAGTATTTAACTTGCAAACCCCGCGCGCTCATATTCATCGTTAACCAAATAAAAAATATACGATCGGAATCTTAGGCTTCCCGGTTAGTAATTCGTCGGCGGAGCCTATCGACGTCTTTTCGCTCTTACTGCGTAGACCTAAAGAGTTCTTTGGTCAGCTTACGCCAATTTTGCGTCGATAGGTGTGGGGAGACCCTTACGTAGGTTAGGTTAGGTTCTAACCTAAACATAACTCCTGAGACCACCAAAACGTGGAAATGCCTGTCGATGAAATGAAAAAATCGGCGATGTAAAACATCCTATGAAATGAGTGTAGGTGATTCAAGAGTAAATAGCACACCCAGCCGGTCCATGCCTTTTAGTAGGGTTCACATTCAACGTTATTTTCAATAAACTTGGTTCTGGGGTGGTTGAAAAGATATTACTGAATATATTACTATTATTATATTGTAAACAGAACGGTGCATGGGCTGGAAATGTCAAGGTAATACGCATTTGCCTTTCTTCATCCCTGACCTATTTCCCAGGTGCATCCCTCTCGGCGCGAACTGATAACAAGGTGAAGATAGCATTCTCTGTGTACAAGCTACGATAGTCACATAGACATGTCAGAAGACTTCATTGTACATTGCGTTAATTTATTTTTAACTGCTGATGTTTGAAGAAAACTGTTTAATTGTGCTTGTTGTGTGTTTACTGTAAGGTTGCGAGCGTGCCAGTTTTGGCTGTACATCTTTGCTCAGGTCTATGGGCGACGGTGACCGCTTTCTATCAGTGGCTGTCTGTTCGTTGGCTTTTAATAACTATGGAAAAGTTTGGCAGTACAATTATGTTAATATAGTTTAACATTGGCCACTCAGTTGAGTTGTATTCACGGCTATGGGAAAGTCCGCGAATGTATTCTCATTTTACATTTACCTCTTCAAAGATAAGGACGTAATCACTGGCATTGATGTGACGTATAAAAAGCAGGTTCACAGTTAAAAAATTACTGTGAACAATTTGAACTGTTATCTCATTTCTCAGCCTTCGAAGTAGGTACCTAATACATAAGTCACCGCCGATTCTCAACAAATTACTTGTTTACACCAAATCATTTACACATACAATTACGGAGTACGTGCGATGTACCGAGCTTGCGGTCCACCTTATTATGCATCGATTATTTGATAAATTTCATTGTTATCAGTACATAATAGGGTAAGCACGTGCACACGTGAGCAATATCAGTCTATCGCACGTTATCGCCTTTGTGGCCACCTCTTGCGGTCCGACAAGGACACATTCCTATTAGGCAACTGAAATAAATATTTGTTCTGGTGAACTGAGATAAGGAAACGAGCACCTACGTTGACGACGAAATGAGAAAAACACGATACGTCTATTTTAGTTTATAATTTGCGTGAAGAATTGTATTTCTGAAATCATTATGACTTATTTGTAGTTTACTAAAATTAACACACATTCAATTATGCTTTTGGATTAGGTAGCAACAAGTAGCTCTGTAATATATCTTCAGGATTCGCAGTAACAATTTCAGTAGCACCATAATTTTGGGCTTTTACTTGCTTATTTCGTCCTTTATTCTCGTTTTCGTGGCGTTTCCTTACAATACTTTACTTTTACGACATGGAATTATAGCCATAAACTGAACATGTTGTCACATTACTCCGGATAATCATATCTCCACTCCATGTGAATTATCTGAAGCGTTCAGCCCGTCAAACTGTTATTGAATATCAATGCCGTGCAATACAAATAACTATTCATTTCTTCTCATATATATACATTTTTGACCACTAATATATTCCAAATTTTGCTTCAGTACTTTCAGTGTTGTTTTTGGGTACGTTTAGAATGGAATTGGTTGGTTTTTTCGCGGAACTGATGATGAAGACCACAGATGGCTACTGGAAGTTCTCAACGGTATCTATTTTAAGGGTGGCAATAATCTCGATTAAGATAGTTGAGCGACTATGACGAAGCGTTGGTTTTCCCGCGGCTTTTCTTTCGGCGAGCTTGAAATGTCGTATAGTTTCAGTATCACTAAAAATCATGAAACAAAATAAATGTTAAAAAAACGTAGGTATTCATTTTTACTACTCATTACCTAAGTAGTAGAAATTGCCAGTAGGTACTTTCCAGCAGTGAAATTTGATGCACTCATTTCTACAAAGGTCTCAAAGGTATTTTAGCATGATATTGTGTAACTTGGATACCATTTGGAACTTGTTTTATGACCGATCTCGTAAACGCGAGCGCACATCGGCAAGCTTTGATTTCAGCCATTAAAAGACCACCCATGATTACATTGAACTAAAGTATTCATTTACGCCACGGATTTACAAGTAGCAATAAATAAAAGGGTAATAAAATGGTGGGAAACAACGTTTTAATGCGTGAAGATCATTGAAAATTATTAGCAGCCAAGGTGGCTCGTGCGGCGAGCAACCTTGCGAATTAGCCGGGAGTATCTGCCGGTCAAAACAATAAGGTAGTATAAGATTGAAGACTTCATCCTTATACTGCCTTTTTGTTTTGGACGGTAGAGGTGCTCCTTGTAAAGATGACAGACGGACGTAATTACAAATCGGATGCCTACTGCGCTATGCGTAATGGATTGTTGATATTGATTATGATGCATCGGCATGCAGGAATTTTAATTGTTTTAGCTTTGTAGATACGCTCGTTCGATTGAACTGATTTCGTTCTTCGATTAAAATGATTTAGCATTTTTTTGTCCATTTATTTATGGATGATTTAGTTTATGACTGTGATTTATGTCATCATCTACAGAACTAAATCTCAGCAGGATCCGATCTGAATCCGATTATTATTGCGATCATAATATAACAAGCTTGCTTACATCAAACTAAGTAAAACCTACATACGAGTATTAGGTAGCTTGGCATTAATACCTCGTTTGCATCGTCTCATTTAAAGATGCTTAAATATTAACTTTTATGTCTTAAAAACCCACGAAAAACGAGGCTTGACCCCACATTAATTTTGAGCTCTGATATATCTTTGAATGATACTAATTTTAACTAGTGGGTCACTTATCGTTCGAATCGCGAGGCCCGTGAGCGTTACTTATACATGCATTTGGTTAAATGACGTTTAAATTAAAATAGAGAGTTTCATTGAAACGGCTCGCAGGGCAGTGGAATTGATCGAACAATCAAGAGTGAGCTCATCTGCCCGCAGAAACAAAGCCGCGGTTCCCACGCCGCCCGCTCCCACACTGTTTAGTACTGATTGATCGTAACGGGGTTTGTATTTAAAAATGTTTAGGGTCGCTCTGGTCGGTTCTGTAAAGTAGCTGGAATCAGTGGAGGTCTAATGCAATGTGTCTAACCATGTAGGTAAATTTTCCTCGGAAGAGAGAGAGAGACGGTTCGGAGTTCTATGCCACCTAGACCAAAGGCTGCAATGTGTGCATAATTTAGCAAATCTGTTTTGTCACCTCGGTATTAGTTAACGGATTATTCTAGATATTTATGTTTAATCAGTAGGTTAAGCTTTTTTACAATAAATATAAAGATATAAACGTAAAATAACAATACTCATAAAAAATAAATACTTTAAAAACCTAACCTACCTAGCCGGGAACGGGGCAGGGCTCAAGCTAGCGGTGGTTAGGGCTGCAGAGAGAGGAACCTCCTCACAATACGTGCCGTGCCGTGGAGTACTGCATTCTGTATCTGGCCCTCGATCCAGCCATCTAGCGAGAGTCTCTTAAGGTGTTGGTCGAGACTTCACCATAAGACCGTTCGTCGAAACAACTATAGGGACAATGGTCGTCGAGTCAATATCCCACATAGCGGTCACCTCGTGAGCCAAGTCAAGGTACTCGCTGAGCTGGTCCTTTTCAGCCTTCAAGGTCCTCGTCATGTGGGATGGTAACGTCGAAGAGAATTGCCCGGCGTTGAGATCGATCTGTTATATATGTTAGTCTGTAAGGTACGTGTATTTATAGCCGTTAATGCCCAAAAAAAAATGTCTACCTGCTACGAAAAGGCTATATCTTCTGGCTTGTTCTTTCGTTATCAACTTGCGGTCTGGGTCAGCATTTTTGAGAATCACTTATCTTTGCACCAAGATACATGAAGGTCGTTAGAAAATTTATGATCAAACTTATTTGTTTATGCATTCCCCCTGATCTTGCATTCACAAGTCATGATGACTATGCAACTAAAAATTGCCTAAAGACTTCTCAGCATCTAGAACTAATGCTATAGCTTTACTGTTAACGAAATATAAGCCGCGGATTACATAAATTACTTTACGTATGATTCACCTTTATATGTTTTAACTAATATTGTGGCGTTCCTTCACGTTCGCAAGCCACAATACACGCTTTCCTTACTTTGATTAATTGCTAGACGTACGTGTTAAAAAAAACTGTAAATAACTTGTGGAGATTTCCCGTATTTTATATTGCTAATACAAATTGGCAAAGTGAATTTGTTTCATACATTACAAAAGCACATGGCAATGGAAAGTTTTTCAAACTTTCAAACTTTAAACCTAGCTTTATGAAATGAATGTTAAAAAAATTATACGTCTCATTTAAGTCGAGTTCAATAATTAGGCATAGTACATTGTGCATCAAGGGACGTAAAAAGGGGATTACTAACGAGAGTATTAGAAGCCCGACTCCGAAGGCCAAGTTTTGAATATAGGAATTAAACCTTGGCTGATTTTTAATCTCCTTAGTCTAGACGTAGGTACGAGTGAGTTCTATATTTTAAAAGTAACCTCATAGCTCCCTCGGAAGTTATAAAAAATCATAACTCCCGTGTGGGTTAAATCGGCTGTAACTGTTCTATTCGCCTGCGTGTAATAACACCCTTTCCGAGCAAGTGTGATGGAAATTATATTACGGATTGGCATATTAACAAGTAGTTCATTTTAAAATACATACCAGGTTAATGCTTTCCAGTGAAACTGCAAGTGTACTTCAAATTGTTAATATAAGTAAATGGATTTGTAAGTTCTCGTGCCTAAGTTGCTATGTCGAAAACAAATGCAATACAGTAATTTTCAAACGAATTCACATGAACTTTAAAGACGTGCCTTTACGTAATTGTACCCTTGCTTATCGCTATTGTTCAACGGAAGACATATTGGGTTATTTTGCATCAGAGTTCTCAGCGTGGAAGGATATTTGCTAACCGTTTAGCAATGAGAAACGAACGATTGGAACAACATAATGACCATTACCAAATGTTAGAGCGTAACATGAAAAGCTGTGTTTTGTGGTTTACGAATATGGATGGTTATTAATCAGGTAGGATAATTTATATTGTGTAACGAGCGTGCTAACACAAAAAAGTACCTACTTTTTTTGTTGTTTAGACGATGTAGAGATACTAAACAAAATATTTCGTATAATAGTGGACATGAGGTACTTATAAGTTAGTTAGTATGATGTATACCTACTTACAATTACTTTATGAACTTCGACCAGCTAAGTATTTTTCCATGGTCTAAAAAATAACCTTGTGGCTTGGCAACGCTCTAATTTGCAGCAAAATCTGTGACAACACACCTATCACGGAAGCAACATATCGATCAAGGCCTCGCCTTTTCGGAGTCTAATTACTTAAAAATGTAAGCGCTAGCCGGTAGCAGTGTGTCTGCGAGATTCAATTTACTATGCATCCGGAAAAACGTCAGGGTTTGTTATAACCGAAGTTGAAACTTGGCCGGTAAAATGCCGCTGGGACCAGCAATGTTTGGTCATTTATATTTTGTAATTATTGTAGGTACCTACAAAGCAAGGCAATCCCTTATGTTTGAGCGCGTAGATACACTATTTAATTTTCATTGCTTATTTGACTGTTCAGTCACGGCAACATTTGCAAAACTTTAGATCCCCCTTGATAGACTGAAAATTTATTTTCAACAAATGGTTTGCATCTTTACTTGCCTGCGACTGCGGTTGCGTAGAAAAATAAATAAAATGCCTTTTAGTACTTAGTGATACGCAGGTCACTAAATAAATTTTGAGGTAAAGAAAAAGTATTCAACATACACGTACTATTTATTATACATTTTTATAATACCCTCCATGATGCTCATTACAAGCTTCTTATCATCTAAACTAACTTTAAAGACACGTTTGCTAGTCTCGATCTAACAGGTCACCAATAGCTACTTCTTCGGTTCTAGAAAATTACCTAATTTTTTTTTTCACTTCACAAGGAACTAAAGCAGGGCTATGGGGTGAGTTATTATTTCAATACCAGATTCCTCAATAAACGCCTTTGTTCTGTGTTTCTTATGTGAAGAGGCGTTGTGCATGCAGCATAATTCTCCGAAGCCTGGACTTTAGTCTCCGCTCGCGCACAGCTTTCGGCAAAATCTACTTTGTACCATTCCGAATTAACCGATCTACAATTTTCCAGCATGGACGTTGATAAATGTCAGCTCTGAGAAAAGAAACTAGCCACTATTTTTAAACCAACATTGCGAGGTATTTGCAATTTTGTCGGTTACTGTCCCTCTGAGTAAACCTATACCGACGATTGCTTTCTACTTTTGGGGTCATATACCGATAGATCCATGACTCGTCACCAGTAATGGTTTTTGAAGGAAGTCTGCATGTCTCGTTTTCAAAACTTTGACCCATTTCACTGCACCAATCTACACGAGCCTGGTTTTTAGTTTCGGAGCTCAAACGCGGAAACCAACGAGAACAAAGCTTTTTTACTCTAATATGTTAATGCTTAATGGTGTTAACGCGTCTCGAAATATTACTATTCCGTGGGTCTTCTCTTTCCAAAATGTCTGCAGTCCACACATTTTCTGTATTTACTGCTGTTAGCGGGCATCCGCGTCTTCGGTAATAGGTAAGTTTTACTCCTTTTAACTTCACTAAAACTAAACCTTCACTAAAATTGTAGCCCGTGACTCTCTTAATGCTGATTGTAATCGTTGTCAACTAAGCTGTTCAGTTAAACCAAATTTTAAATCGTAATTGATCATACCACGCATTTGCTCGTGGTTAAGCTCCACCGTTTCAACTTCAACCGAAAAACGCGGGAAGCATCGTTATTTTTTGAACTGATTCATTTATATTTATATTTATTTCTTGATTTCTAAAAAAAACATTTTTGTGCAAGTGCATCAATCATAAAATTTCGAGACGTCAAAACTTATTCAGTGACGCATTCTACTGGTGAAAGAATTTTCAAATGCGTCGAGTAGTTTTGACTTCATTCATTACAAACAAGACATAATTTCTCTCATACACATCTTTTCTCTTTATAATATTAGTGTAGATGTAGATAAAGTACGAGTAGGTGGTAGGTAATTTAAACAAGAAAAAGTGTTATCGTGCCTAAATATAGGTTAGTAGGTACTTATTCGAACTTTTGTTCTGATAATATATCTTTATAATACCTAGTGCCAAGATTGTTCAACAAGGTTGTCAGATGAGTTATATTACATTTTGTAAGATTAGATTAAGATTTTTAAATGCATGAAAAATCAATCAAGCTATAGAACACAAGCAAAGCGTAGTCATAACAGTAAATTTAGAAGGGCATCTTCGGCGTCGTTTTATGGATTTGACAGCGAAGCTGTTAAATAATTACCTAGAGCGCCCCACGCCCCGCCTTACCTCTCTCTCGCCTGTCGCAAAATTAGGGTTGTCACAAGTGTATAAAACTAATTGAGCCCGCAACCTCGTTCGCGTAGAATTATTATAGACCTGTAAAACTATACGATAAAGCATAACCTTTTGTTACACAAGCGGAGTTGGACAAAAAGTACCCTAAATATTTTACATCTCAGTCGTGTCCTTGACAAATCTTTTATCAGTGAAAAAGGTGCAGTTTCAAATAAAACGCTTATCCGGTACGTGTATCAGTGACGTAATAATACTAATAATATATACCAAGAGTAAGATCCTGAAAGCGGATTGTATTTTTTAAATTTAGTGTTTTAAAACAAGTATAGTTAAATCTAAACAAAAAGTGCATAATGTATTTATTTAATTATTTCATTCTTTACTTAATGTGTTTATGTAACAAAAAATAAAACATAGATTCAAACTTCGTTGATATCGTCCTACAATTATCGTAAAGCACGTGGTCAAATACGGAACTAACAATTTCGTATGGTAAAACCACAGTTTGCGTAGACAGTGGCGCCTTTGAGAACTTCATTTGAAATATTGTTGCATGTTTACTTCAAGCGCCGATTCTGGGCGGCAACCCGCTAGTGTTTGCTGCGATAAGTAAGTAGTCTTGGATTGTTGACAGGCCACGCGGTATTTATTCTTACGGCATAATTTTAAAATGGTCAAGAAAAAACTGATTGAATTATTAAATAATTTGTATGTTTATAAAAACGGCTTGTAGTACTTACTATCAGGCAATGGGCTTGCAACCTGTCACTAAAACACAAGTGAACTTCTTGGCTTGATTGTGCAAAATGTGGTTACAGAATTATAAACAAGTATTTTAAGGTTGTTGGTATATCTGTAGCTCTGCCCACCCCACTCTGGGAATGAAGGCGTTATGTAATGTATGTACGGTATGTTTATTAAGTATATAACTAGGTAAGTGATTCTTGTGATACTAATCTCGTATTTGTACTAAGTAATAAAAAATATATATTTGTAATTGTAACTGTTATTAATTTAAATCGTTCTTCATTAGGATTTAGCCCAGTTCCACAAAAAGTAGGGCTAAAAAAATGTATCTGGAAGATCCGTAGGTCGCGATGCGTCATTTTACCGACCGCTCGCGACCGTGGTCACTACAAGTCTACACGTGCGGCCGTGACCGTTGCTGCTCACGTCACGTCGTGACCTCTGCCACTTGCATCCCGCGCTGCCCAGCAATTCCAGAATTCGGAAGACCTGGGAATCACCGATTATATTGTTTTTTTTCTTTTTACTTGGTTGTCTGAATATTTTTATATGTTGATGTTTTTTGTTTAAAAAACAAATGTCAATATAATGTTAAAATCCAATAAAGACATGAATAAAATCTTGACTTTAACATTAATGACCAAACATTCTAAAAATATGGTACCTATAGGTATTTTATGGTACGTATAGGAATGTCGATCTTCACATAGTGATTAGTAGGTAGGTACCGCCGCCTTGAATAATTGTCACTTCTATCATGCCAGCAGTATATGTGGGCCTTAATAAAAAACGGGGCAAGAGCATATCGGACCATGCTCAGTGTTGGGTTCCGAAGCCGTTAAGTACTACCAACATAAAAATCAACAAGTAATAACTACGAGTAAATTCTCTATGATTTTAATAGGTATAAACAGTTTAATCGCCTGTATCTACCACTTTCTTGGCGTGACTAATATGCATATTCATGCCAAATTACAGCTTTCTAGTACTAAGAGTCTCTGCGCTAGGCTGCGGACGGACGGACGGACGGACGGACATGGCCAAACTATAAGGGTTCCTAGTTTGACTACGGAACCCTAAAAAATATCAAATCAAATCAAAGGAGACATTGGTAAAATTGATCCCAGGCCAATTTATATGGTAGTAAAGTGTAATTTTACCGGCCGCCCACTGCCTTCCTCACGCGCGGCCATGACCGCTCAGCCCACGCGCACACCTCTGCCATCTGCAGGTGCCCAGCAGTTCTTCCAGAATTCTATTGCAGAATAAGGGTACATTTCACTACACATTTTAATGTATTTTACCCGACTGCTTGAAGGAGAAGGAGGGTAAGATTTTCGAGACTATAGTATTTAAAAAAAATACGTTGCACGTTTGCAATGTACCTACATACAATGAAGAAAACCCTAGTGCAATAGCTTCTAAAAGTCTTTCGAGTTTGGGTAGTCTGTTAAAAGAGCGTATGAGAGCCAGTGAGGGAAAAGTACAAACTCGAAGGCCCTTTTAAGAGCTGCTCCATCCATCCATCCATCGCTTTGCGAACTCCTGTGCCTAAAGGTTTAATGGATTTTGAAATGCGAGTTAGCGTTAGATTGGTCCTTATCCAAGGAGTGCCATAGTACACTGATTCTGTAAAGAACCAATTTAAACGCGATGATTAAGGTTTTCGAGTTCCACCTCCTCAGACATTATGCTGTAGGAGTATCTATGATTTATATTTATAAAGGCAGTCGGTTTTTTAAGGCTTTGTTTCTGTTTCACATTTATTTATAGCGGGCTGGTATCTGCAACTCGCCGTCTTGTGCTTAAGTTCTTTTAAAATTGTTTGACATTCGCATTCATTTAGAAGTCTAACGTCCAGAGTTACCTCCCATTATAAAAGGTTCCTATGAATCCGGCAAAAAGCCACACACTAAAATATTTCTGTTAGTAAACGGCAATGCCGCCTTTACGGTGCACTTTCCACCGTTATACCCCTTGCACGAAGCCCTGAATTATTTACTACGGAACTAGCGACTGCGCCCACGCCTCTCTATAACGTTTTCATTCGGTTAATTAAAACCGTAGGTCTCTGACACGCTTGATGTTTAACTAACGAATTAGTAAGTAGTAAGAACAAATATGTCTGCGATTTTCGTTTATCGACATTCAGGAGAGGACGTTGAACCCTTCGGGGGTTTTATGTTGCATCTTGGAAGCTTCTTGTGTTGTTTAAGGGGCAAACGGGAAACTTGACGGTAGGTGATCATTGCAGGGAAGGATCTCTGATCGGAATAATCAGGAGTGGTTTCTGAGCTTTTGTAGTTTGGGACTCAGAGGTTTTTATTCTAACCTTTACGAACATCAGCGTGAACAGCGTGTTTAAAAATGTATCAAACAGTTTTAAACTTTCTTTTGAAACACATTGCGTTCATAAACAATATAATTTGCTGTATGAATTAAATGCGTAGTAAATGTTGTAAATTAAACAACAATTTATTTTATTTTATAGTATATTTCTGTTTTGCATATACTAACCCGTACCCGTTTCGAATCTAAATGGAATTATGAGTAATGTCGATGAAGATGGTGAAAATGTATTTTTTAATGCAATTTTGAAACTGTATTTCATATTATTAACAGGTGTGTGTGTTTTCTCGCATTGATTCTCCTGGCCGGGAAGGGTGGTTGCTGGATTCGTAGTCTCGTATATAGCGCGGCCTTGAATGCGCTAACTTATGCTTGTCCTGCCTTTTTCCGGTGCTGTAATATATCATTATTTAAGGTCATTAGATACTTCTCGGAAACAGTGCTGAGAGGAGTTGGTTCCAAGGTTTCAACGTACGAGGCAGAAAGTGCCTATTAAGCGCATGGTGGAAGAACGCCATTCATCAAAAATAGGTTAGGCTATGTTTTTATTACTGAGGAGTTAGTCTAGGTTCAACGTCGACTGCAACTATCCTAGTCAATCTTGTCACCGCGATCCATATTAACTTCTGAAGCATCAGAGGATATTTAGTTTACTTAACCACGACGCCGGTGCGCCCCGTCATTTATATTTTAATTACGTGGTTGCGTCAATGTACGTAAAATTAAGTAGTGATTTGATTTCGTGGATTTGTCTATACTCCTCTTACTCTCTGTAAGAGAAATAAAGCGAGTTACTTCACACGTTAAATATGAATAAGTAGCAATAACGTTTTACATAATTCTCGGACCTCATTACAATATTTACAATGATAATTTTATATACAAACGGTCGGTTTGTGGTTTGCGTATGTTTGCTTGAATGGCTGTTTACAGAACTCTGTCCATTTACGTCGACATATTGTATGTATGGCGTCGTTTGTCACGTGACACCTATATGACCGTCGTCGAGAGTATCTTTTGCAACGTAGAAGTAACTTGTTTCTTTGTAAGGAACAATTCAATTATGTTTATATACCTACTTTAATAAAATTCAATTGACCCTAATTTACAATGGGTTCGCTGCTGATTGGTTAAATGCATTTAGTTGCAGAGATTGTAATCGAATAGTATCGAGGTCGATTTAGATATATGTACCTATCATAGAAGCTGAATTAAGAAATAAATCTCAAACATATTTTTTTAATCCAAATTTAGGAAAAATTGTTTTTTTCAGCATATTGAAGTATACAAAAAACTTCCTTAAGAAAACCTCAACATCAAAATTACTCATAACTTGAACTAAATCTTGACTATAAACATCTATTAGGTAAGTTAATGAGGTTATGTAAGCTCTCTCTAAAAAAAAAACTTAACAGAATTCGAAAATACAACTAACGTCCACACAGGTTTCTTCAGGTACATAGACTAGGAAACTTACCACAACAAACCTTACAAACTAGGTACTCCATAGGTTAAAATCCGCAACAAGTTTCGTCATGTCTACACCCATACACACTAATTTCCCTCACAATTGAAACCAAAAGTGCCGAAAACACTTAGCATTGCCCCGCTGAAGGCAACGAGACCTGAAATGGTTTTGAAACACAATATATTGTAAAACCTATATCAATTGTAAAAATTTGTAGCCCTACCAATTTGTTCAATGATTAATTGAGCTAAAACACGCTTTTAACAGGCAACAAGTAAGTAACGTACCTACGCTAGAACTCGCTTCTTTATTTCAAAATGAGGTAAAGAATGTTGCGCTGGAAGTCACTTGCTCCTCTGATATGACTGCACCGGCCGTGACCGCGCGTCTCGTAAGTAGGTGACCTTAACACAAACCTTCGGCTTTTGGGTCTCCGACTACAGAAGGCAAATAATACTTACACACAGTTTGTGTACAGGAAAGGACTTAATTTGTATAAACATATAATGTATTAAAGCCTTGTACCTACAAAGACCTAGGTCAACCAATAGTAGGTAAATATTACTTATGCCTATAAGTTTTGTTTTAAGACCTTCTTACAACTGTATTCGTTCACCGTTCGATTCGGATCCGAGAAGATAGGGATTGGGAAATGGGTATGGCGGTAGTCCTTTTTTATGGCATCCAGAAGGCATACAAGGATAAATGAGGTAAGCACTCTGAGGTGCAATATAGACTGCAATTTTAGGACCGTAACACAGAACTAGATCGAATGCTCTATGTTACTATTTTTTCTGATGTTCTCTCTCACAGCAATGCAAACACTGTTGCTTACCAACAGGTTAAGTGGTAAGATGATGATGGCGATCCGGACGGACCATGTTCAAGGTCCTACCACCATTAAAATTAGACTGATTAGATCAGTGATTTCACATACACTATCGTTAACCGCCATTTTCTCAAATATTTATCAGTATAAGTACTGTAATGAAAGAAGGATGTAGCAGTACATACTCCTTTCATTGTTTTCTTTTTTCTATTTTGTTATGTCGAAATGTCTCGAAATCTTTTGAATAAAAAAGATTTCGAAATATGGAATGCCCGCCGGTGGTTTTCAGGGGGACGCTCCAGAGTCTCCAACGGACCGCGTTGGCATTCACATGTGAACTAATGTATATTTAAACGTTAAAATAAATGAAAGAATATATTATCACTGCAAGACGTATACTTTTATTCTACGTAGCTTAGTTGAAAGTGCGTAAAGTATTACGCTTAGGAATAGGCGCCTCCCAGGCTTACATGTTGGAGCCGTACGGGGTATCGAGAATAAGAGAACCGAAGAATCTTCTCGCAAGCAAGAAGTGGAGTGCTCCTGACCTGAACCTGAGTGATATCTTTATTAACCTATTCTCGCTTTAAACTGTTCCCATATTGGTATTTTATTTTTGTGCGTGTCCTTCCCATATAGCATAGCAAAATGGCGACTGGAAAATATAATGGGCTATCTGATACGGAGGATTTTTTAATGCAGTACCAGGCCATTGGAATCATCAAAGGATGGTCTGATGAGCAGAAAAAATATGCCATCGCCGCATATCTAGATGGACCAGCCCTTCACTGGTTTAAGACAAATTTTGAGGAATTCACGACCTACGCAGTGCTAGTGGAAAAATTGAAACTGCAATTTCCTTGCCGAGGTGATTTTGCTCAAAAATTTTACTACAGAAGGCAGCAAAACAAGGAAACGCTGATTGAATATTTCTACGCCTTAGAAAACTTAGCTGTTAAAGCTAAAATCGATGATGAAAGATTCATAAGGCATTTTATTACATCTATGAACCAGCATCACCAGTGGCTGTTGGCATCGAAGTTATTTGCATCTAAAGAGGAACTTAGAAAAACAATAATGCAAATGGAGGACATATTTAATTGCGACACCACATATGCAAGAAATGTAGAATTGCCAGTTTTTAATCCAGATGTAAACTTCGAAGAAATCAGGAACCGCGGTGATCAGCCGATGCACACACCACGATTCGATGAGTCGACACCGTTCGGGACGCCAGCTACAATAGCGCCACGCAGAGTGCACTTTGAACCAGAAGCACCACGCGAGTCACACGATCTTCGTCCTCGTCCGTGTCCACGCCCACGCCCTTGGACACCACAAGAAATTTCGCGAAGGCAGCAAGGCGCAGCGACGGCCAATGAACGTTATCGATCCGATTATCGAGAGGTTACTCCTTCTTCATCAAGGCAGCACCCAAACTTCACGCCGCGTCGTTAGTAGATCGGGATGCGACAGGCGGCATGGATTCAAACCCGATCCTTGTAGATAAGTCTAGGGATGTTTCTGTACCGATTATTCCAGTAGTAATAAATGGTATTATTTGTGAAGCACTCGTTGATTCAGGTGCGAGTGTCTCTTGTATCTCCAAATCCCGATGGGATAAATTATCCTTGGATTCTCAAACGCACGGACCTATGGCCTTGCGAGCGGTAGGCGGTTATGCAATCAATGTGCATGCCTCGGCCGAAATAGGGATGCAAATTGCGTCAGTATATTATCGGCAACGCGTATTAATTATACACGATACGGCTGAAATAATCATACTGGGACAAGATTTTTTACGAGAAAACGAAGCAATAATTGATTTCGCAAAGAGTCAGCTGACACTGAAACAAATTAGTTCGGTGCCTTTCATCTCACGTCATAATGAGAAAAAAACATTTTTTTCTATATGTGCTCATGATCCTAATGAGTTTGTATATAATGAATCTTCTTTGAAGAAAACTGATTATATTTATTTTACAGATTGGGTGCAGCGCAATGAAAACTATTTGTTAAATCTTAACGACGAGAAACCGGTTGTCTTTGACGTGAATGATGGATTGACGGGCAAGCAAAAGACAGAATTGGATGGTTTATTGAGAGGGTTCCGCGACACTTTTTCTTTTGCAACCCGAGAATTGGGATGTTATAAGGATACTTTTATTTCAGTGAATACCACGGATGATGAACCAGTTCATAAAGCACCGTATCGGGTGTCGAATAAACAGAGGCAAATAATTGATGCGCAAGTACAGGAGATGTTGGAAAATGGCATAATACAGGAGTCAAGAAGTCCTTATGCTTCACCCGTTGTGTTGGTGGACAAGCCGGAGGGCCCACCAAGATTTTGTATCGATTTTAGAGCGCTAAACAAAAAAATAAGTATGGATTCGTACCCGATTCCAAGGACGGATGATTTGCTTGGTTGTTTACAGGGAGCCAGATATTTTGCTGACCTTGATATGAATTCAGGGTATTGGCAGTTAGCTCTGGGCGAAGGCAAAGAAAAGACGGCCTTCGTGACGCATACGGGGCTATATGAATTTAATGTATTGCCGTTTGGTTTGAAAACGAGTCAAGCCATGTTCCAGCGAGTGATGGACAAGGTGCTTGCAGGGTTGAAATACAAAAAGGTAGTTGTATATGTCGATAATATTTTGGTTTATGGAAAAACGTTTGAAGAATTTGTGTCGGCATTGGAAGAGGTTTTATCGCGGTTAAAATCGGCCAACTTAACCCTAAAACCGAGTAAATGCAAATTTGAGTACCAGAAAGTGACAGTTTTGGGACATGAGGTGTCAGCAAATGGAATTGGGCCCGATGTGAACAAAGTAAAGGCAATGAGGCAGATACAAACCCCAAGAAACGTAAAGGAGGTTAGATCAGTGCTGGGTTTGTACTCTTATTACAGAAAATTTATCGATAATTTTGCGGAGGTCGCATTACCGATAACGAGCCTTACAAAGAAAAATAAAAGGTTTGTTTGGGCAGAAGAGGAACAGAGAGCGTTTGACAAATTGAAGGAGAAAATGTGTTCCGCACCGGTATTGGCATATTTCTCTAATGATAAGGATGTGATAACGAGAGTGTTTGTCGATAGTTCCGAGAAGGCGTTGGGAAGTTGCCTTTGTCAGGGCAAGGAAGGTGAAATGAAGCCAGTTGCATACGCCTCAAGAAAATTAAGTGCCGCTGAACAAAGATATTCAGTGACAGAGAAAGAATGCGTAGGATTAATATGGGCGATAAATTATTTTAAGCACTATTTGTGGGGAATGAAATTTCAGGTTGTCACTGACCATAGAGCGTTAATATGGTTAAAAAGCAAGCGTGACATGAACGGCAGACTCGCCAGATGGGCTTTATCAATACAGTCCTGGGACTTTGATATTGTGTACTGCTGTGGCAAGGATAATGTCATAGCCGACTTCTTGAGCAGAAATCCGTTGATCGAGAACCCGAGTGCAGGGTGTATGGAGAGAATTCCCGAACAAGAAGACGGATTCGTCTTATATGCGCTGAATAGCGATAGTATGAGGACGGCACAACGAACTGATTCATTTTGCCGCCATATTTTGGATCAAATGCGACAGAGCAATACGAATGTTTATCAAAATTATTTTTTGCAGGATAATTTATTGTATAGGAAAAGGGATGTTGGACAAGAAACGAGAAAGCTCTTAGTATTGCCGCAAGAGAAGTTTTACTACGATATCAAGGCCAAAGATATCTCTTATGATAGTGGGGACTTCGTAATGCTATACTGTCCGAAGCGCAAGTCTGGATTAAGCGATAAACTTGCTAGGAGATACAAGGGACCATTGGTAGGGACCTTGCTTCCAGAGGGGCGAGGGATGTAATGAAAGAAGGATGTAGCAGTACATACTCCTTTCATTGTTTTCTTTTTTCTATTTTGTTATGTCGAAATGTCTCGAAATCTTTTGAATAAAAAAGATTTCGAAATATGGAATGCCCGCCGGTGGTTTTCAGGGGGACGCTCCAGAGTCTCCAACGGACCGCGTTGGCATTCACATGTGAACTAATGTATATTTAAACGTTAAAATAAATGAAAGAATATATTATCACTGCAAGACGTATACTTTTATTCTACGTAGCTTAGTTGAAAGTGCGTAAAGTATTACGCTTAGGAATAGGCGCCTCCCAGGCTTACAGTACCTACTATAACATCCTACCCTCCTTCGTCCGAACTATCCATCATAAATCCAGTCTCTAACCATAGAGCACTGTGATGAAGAACAAACTGCCAAAATGAATCTCAAAATCATTTACATAATGGAAAGAGTACCTTCTAGTTTGTGCTACATCTCTCGATAGTTACGCACCCGTCATCGACCGTCATCGCCTGTCATCTCGGATCGCTCGTACTACTTGCAGTGCAACTGCGTAACATTTTAAAATGCAAATGGTCGTCGATTACTTCCTAGAATGACGTCACCACAACCTTGTTTGACGTCCAGTTGTCATATTACATAACTTTGATAGTAACTTGTTGGTTTAAGCTAAAACAGACAAAACAACTCGTGATCCTAATGATTTATCTTTGTCATTCAAATCTATGTTTTGACAGGCGTGTCCATAATTGTAAACGCTACTATAAATTCAGAGAGAAATATATATACGGTATATTATATTTTCATTTAGGTGTTTTTTTACATGGAACGTGTAATTTCCAAAAGATGTCGAAGCCTTGTCAGTAGAAGTACTTATCACTAATACCAATAGTCAAGTTTAAAATCGATTTCGCTAATATTAAAGTGATTAGGGCTATGCGTTACACCACAATAATGTTTGAAAACAGATTTAGTGGAGTGATTAATTATCTATTAATGTGCATTGCCATCCGGCTTTGTTGTCATTAAATAATGCAGTTTCACTGGATTATTCGCAGACGATACTGATTCACATAATAGTTTGGTAACTCGATATCTGATTCTGCGTAACTGCGACAAAAACGTCCAGTTCCTGTCGACCTTGCGTGCAAATGTATACATTATTGTTCAATAAAATAAAAATCTAAACAGGCTGGAATATAGACACGTGATGATTGAGGTTAAGCTATAGGTAAGTAATTAATAATAATTTATAATTTGTTTCAGTGCCTTTCAAATAATTGGTTTGCTGCTGCCAGCGATGACGTTCATGTTAACCATGCTACGGGAATAGTGATTGTTTATAGGATAAAATGTAGCCTATGTGTAATTTAGGTTACGAACTATCTCCATTCCAAATTTCACTAAAATCTGTCAATGTTTCTACGTGAAGGAGTAACAAACATACTAACACAAGTTTGCATTTATAACATAAGTGTGATTCGTTACTAAAGGTTTTAAAGTTCGATCTTTTTCATGATTTGTATATTCTTCTGATCACCTCAAGGAAGGAAGAGTCAAGGAAAATTTTTGCCCTTGGTTTATGACATTTGTATTGTTTTGTTTCATGGGTTTAATTCAATTTTTATACAAAATTACTATCGGTTCTGTTACTAAGCCTCCGAATTTGGACTGTCCATTATTATCCATATCGTCGCTACTGGTAAATTACTAATTTTGTAGTTTTGCAGCCTGAAATGAGCTCGAATGTGTTTGTGGAACGGTAAATATTTAGACAGCAATTATCAGTAAACCGCGATCTCACAATACTTCCCATGTATCAATATTTGAAATAACCTCATATGTAGCATCCACGGCGGCTTGAACATACAAGGTAGATTTTAGATGCAAGTAGTCACGCATTGGATTTGAAGCAACGTGAAAGTTGTTGGTCTGTGTTTGGTTTTTGCGGAAGCTTGGTAGACGGCATGATTACTACATAATCGGTCTGTTGCTATGATATCATTTAGTTGAACGCGGTCACGCCCGAACATCTCAAATCTCAGCACAGCGATCGGCATTTAAGTAAGTAACTGTATCGATTTAGTATATTTGATTGAATAAAAAACCGTGCCAGACTCCATGAGCTTGTTTTTCTAAGTTTCGTCAGGTTATATTGAATGACTTGGATTTTTTGTTTGACAAAACATGACGTCAGGAGATAAGATACGAGTTTGGCCTAATATTGTTTGCCGGCGTCGAATATCGTAATAAAACGTAAAGCATTCTCAAATGTGTCTGTCACCTTTTTGCTTTTCTTTTATTCACGATAGGTCTTAGCAGACAGAGCTATGTGTATGTATGGATGTTAACAAAATTAACCCCGTAAGGCTCAATACCTATTTTAGTAATATTGTAATTGCCACCTTGTCGGATGAGGGTGCGACTTGTGATTAATATTAAGTCCTCAAGCGAAAACCTAGGGAATCAGGTGGCTATTTTATTTTAAAACTGCATGGTTACGATTGAAAAGCCTGAATTAATTACTTAGTAATCAACCAAAGAGACAAAAAAGAAAGGTATTGAGATGTTAACTAGACACTCTTTATCCACTACAGCGAAAAAGAAGGGTAAGTTAGTTTGTTAGTGTGAGGTAAATAAACCGTTACCTAATATAAGTTGAGGTAGTGATGTTATTTTAGTAACTAAATTCATACATAGTTTAGCTCTGTTAGGATTATGCAAATGCCATATCAACATCCTGCGTCGTGCGTGGCATTCCAAATACGGGTAGGTGTCTAAGTATTGCTGAAATCTATGACGTATCATTTCATAGCAATCTTTAACCTAATTTAATTACGATATTATCGTAATTATATATCGGGCTCTATTCTAGTCGGTAAAACTTTTCTTTTCATATGTTATCGTATGGTCGGCGTTCTCATAGCTCTTATTTACTTGACAGTAATGGCGGCCGAGTTAAAACAATACGATAACATGTCAAAAGCAGTATCGTTTTACCGAGTAGGATAGAGCGGTCAAGAAATGAGTAACGTGGACGATATGATAACATTTCAAAAGCAATACGCTTATGCCACGTAGAATAGAACCCCTGGTTCTTAAACTAACAAAACAGTATCGTTCATCTTTTTGCAAATACTCATCATTCTCGCCCGCTCTCGTCTGGATTTTCAAATATTTATCCGCTGCCAGTATCTTGTCCCGACGATTAGTGACTTATTTGGAGTCGTGACTTATTGGCATCCAGTTATGAACAATCGGGATCAATGTTGATGGCCAGTCATCGGACCACACAAGTCGCAGGTAGAGGCATCTACCCTCCGGCTCCATACATAGACAACTGACTCAACTTTTATTTCATTTGTTTGTTGTATCAATTTATGGACTTTGTACCTTGGTTGAATAACTTTGACATGTAGGAGCGATCGCTAAACTGTAAGAATGCAGATAAGTTTTATTAACAATGTAATTTATTATTCTGTAAATTCCGAAGGCTTTTACGGGAAATGTGGGACGTTTTACAACCTAAGCGACCATCATTATAGCAAAGGTTAAGTCCAGTCCAACCTATAAAATAGGCCACCTTGCGTAAATGTATCGCAGAAATAGAAACAATGACATTGCATATTGGCACCGATTACAAGGAACCTGTTAAAATCGATTCGTTTGCCAGAGTTAGGAGATCACTACCTGTTGGCGGTCTCTTTGACGAATTACATATAGACATACAGCTCTATAAACTTTTAATTTTTATATAAAGGAGCAGGTAGTAATAAAAAATTGTCTTAGCGGCACGGCGGCGCCTTCAAACGGTTCAAACGGCGCGCTGCTCCCACGACACCATTTTAAAAATATCCACGGATTTTTTAAGAGCCTCACAACTCTTTTTGTACATGTGTTGGACCCTTCAAGCGAGTATTTATTTACTTTTTGCCTGGTTGCAGCGGAATAGCGACGATTATGTTTTGTTTGAAAACCGCGCGGCGTATTGAGCATGCCCTTTGTAATAATTACCAAGGCAAATGTAATGTCGAGAGCTGATAAGTCGATAGCGCGTTGATTGATAAAACAAAAATGCATAAGTGCTTGTTTGTTTAGCGGCGGACGTCGCGCGAGTTCGAGTTGTTTCTGGAAACCAGTTTCGAAGGATACCTATTTTATAAAGAGCACGCGCTTGAGACAGTTTTTTGAATTAATTAATTCTTTTGTGAGGTTGCGACACGAGCAGGTGCGTCGCGCGCCACCTTTAAGTCGCCTGCAACTCCAGCTCGAAAAAGCTTGTCATGTAACTCTCAGCAGGGCGTATCATACCACAGTAAAGTAAGGTGCGCGTACTAATCGCTGCAACTCAAAACCGGCTACAAATGGTAATAAAATACATATATAACTTGACTCTCATCGCTCTCTCTTTCCAATATAAATAGTGCGAGGCGAGGCGAGTAAGGCGCACTGACCGAGCATCGACAGCGATCCCGATAATCGGGCGAATGTTTGAGTTTCTCTATTTTCAAATGGCGAGTCGTTAGGGCATGGTGCGCTTAACGCGTGCGCGCGCGCGCGTTAGCGTAGTGTGCGCGAGTGGTCGGGGAGGGCGGGGAACGTGGCCGCGCGGGACAGAGCTGTGTGAACGCGCCGCGTTAATTGGCGTGCCGAGTGTCCGGCTGTCTTCGCCACGCGCCTGCGCGCGCCGCTCGTCTCGGCCGCGAGCCGCTCCAAATTTGAATTTATAAACCGCCATTGAATGATATTTATGTTTTTTTTGCCACTGATTATGTGACATAGTGTCACTTACTGCGAAAATGATGACTTCTTTGTGGGAAAAACGTTCTAGACTACGTTTTTCCAACAAAACGCATCTTTAGAATTATAGTGACCTAATCCAAATATTTTGAATTTCGATTTAGGTCTCTATAGTACTAAATTTATGACTCGAAATCGAAAGCTGAAAATGTTTGAATTAGGTCACTATATTTCTAAAAGTGCGAAAAGCAGTCTCGCAGCAGAATGTAAAAAATTGATATCAATCAATAATAGTCGTTTCTTCCTCTTCTTTTTTGAAAAAGAAGACTTGGGCGGACCATTAGAAACGTATACGAGTACATAAGCGTACCGGCCTTATTTAAATTGAAAAGGTCGTATCACGGCGCCGGCGCTTGCAAACAGGGTTACTACTTACCAGTTACTACCATGTAATACTAGGTCCTTGCCTTGCAGGCCATATCTGGAATAGAAAGTAAAATTCAAACATCCACCGTTCACGATAGGTCAAGGGTCACTAGTTCACTTTTCAACCAACCCCCTTAGCCTGGCATTAGTCTTGAAGGTAAGGCTATATTCAGAATTCAGATGCATCCTTACTGCAATGTAAGTAATGGGACTGCGCTGATGCAGTAAACACACTCAGTGCCATGTGGGTGAATCAACTTTTACAGTACTTCCCATTTTTCGACATGTTTCTCAATTGATATGTTTTTAGAAAGTTTGCTAATGACGTGGCTTATAATATGTTTATTAAATCAGACAAATAGGCTAACATTTGAAATGATTTGATTTAAAATGGTACAGTTTTAAATATGAATATAGTTGGTAACGTAGGGGACGATGTTGTCCCTACGTTTTGTATAAAAAATGTGCATTTTCCCCTGAGTTACCAGATTTTTTCGAATATAAAAAAGAGGTGTTAAGGTTGTCTGATTTTAATATTTATACTTTATTATTAACCTTAAGTCACCTGAAAAGTTTTAATACTACAAAAGAAAAGGAAAACCTACCATAAAAGTTGATTCACCCTTTGTCAAATTTATATGTATGCAGAGTTCTCCGTGCAGAATTCGTTAAACTAATTCTCGTAATTACTCAATTGGGGTAAAGAGTGCCCAGGACCGAGGATGACTGTGTGCCAAATTTCATTCATATCTAACACGTGGTGGATGGAGTAGGTCCGTCAGAAGGTTTTCCAGCTGCATTTGTTCCGCTAGGTTCAGTTTATTTATAGTGCGTGCCGCGGTTTATGCCGGGGACCGTCGTGAGTCCTGACAGTTTCGGGGCAGCCTACTAGTAGCGACCACAACGTCAACTGCAAATCTGGACGACGCGTTAGTGTTGTTGAATATTATTATGTTATAATATTATTATGTCTGTAGGGTATTTTACGTACGTTTTTTTATTCTTAGTCGTTTATGCGTGATAAAAAGATAAATATCCTTACAAAGTCATATTTATTATGCTTCTAGCGGTTTCCTGCGACTTTGTCCGCTTATAAGTCGTTTTTATATTTTTATTACCTGGAAAAATAAGTACGCTAAATAGAAATATATGAAATATATGGAAATCCATATGAAATAAAATAAATTCGGTTTAGCTGTGAAAGCATGATAAATAAACGAACAAACAAACAGATTACTTTCGCAATTTAATATACCTAAGTATGGATACCCATACATGGTTAGTATATTAATCAGCCTGTACTCGCTTAAACAGGATTCAAATGTAGAACTAGCGTCGATGAAATCGTTTGTGGAGATGGGCACCAAGGTTAGTTTAGTTTCTATTATCGCAGTAAAGAGCACTTATAGTCCTTAGGTAAATAAGCGACACTTTGATCAGAGCTTGATTAGCCGAATAAGTGTACCTATCATTGCCCGCTTGGCCTCACAGCTCAAGGAAACCTTTAATAGCATTCCAGACTTATTAATGTATATACTAGCTTAAGCTTAGCGTGGAAATCAATTCGTATATATCTCTTTATAGCTATACTGTCAAAATAAATAGAAAATAATACAGAGACATTGAATTACGCACAGACAAACTTCTGTTACAGTTTCATAGTATTTAGAGCTTCGATAGTGAAAATATAGAAATATTAGTTCCTTGCCCTAGCTAGGGAATGGTGATTCCGAACGATAGAAAAGGTTTTTGGCTAGCTTTTATATGCACTTCCTGCTTCCTGAATAAGTTCGTATGGATTTAAGACGCCTCACGCAGACTAAAAGTGTAAAAAGGCTGTGTAACCTTTAAAAGCCGCACACGAACTGAGGGCGGAGGCGGCGCCGTTTCCATGCTGCAAACGCCCCCGCTAGTCGCCACCCTTTGATGAGAACGATTTTTAGTATAATAACGCGCCACAACGCGCCGCCTTCGCTCTCAGTGCGTTTGCGGCTTTGCTAAAATATGGATCCAGATTCTTAAAACGCGTCTCGGCCGATCGAGTGAGCGAACTAATACGAGCTAACAAACTCGACGGGTCAAGCGGGTAAACTGAGAATGCTCATCCTTAAATGTGTTTTTACATTTTGACGGGACAACTTCAACTCGCTGGTTAATATTGGTGCGTGGAGTTTAAGAACGAGTTGATTAAGAAAGTCACCTACATTTGCACTCTTACCCGCTATCAATACAAAAATGTGCGTGCCGTGTGCACGGAACAACGTAGACGCCTCAATTTCGTCGCCATCGTGGAGACAGGCAGACCGCACTGCAGGCTGGCGGTTAGATAAGCGGTGTGGGTTTGATGGTACATGACGAGGCACTGCAAACAAAGCACACGGTTATTTCGTCAATGTGCCGTTATCAAATGCAGCGTTATCGATGTGGCCGAGTCGACCAAGGCCGATAGTGCCGCCGCACACTTTTAGTAGTCACTGTAAATTTATATACCTATCTGAAAGGTATCTACATTTATACGAGTAGGTATGTTGTTTATATGCCTAGGTGTTCCGATTCTGAAGTGCGACGAGTCATGCCATGATGTATGTTTTGATCATTCCTGATATCGAATTAACTCTTTCTTCACCTTAATTTACTAACGACACAGAATGGAGATAAATTTAATACACAAAGGAATAGTGCAATGGAGAGGTTTTTCAATATAAAAACAATAAAATCAAGAGGGTAAAACAGGGATGAAATTTACTTGAATCTACTTCATATCGATTCGGGTTTCCATTGAATTAATTATTTTATCCAACGAGACGTTTCAAAATATTTCGATATAATTACGAGTAGATAAATTAGTTGATTAGCTTAATTAATTGCGTGTTATATTTTCGTGGAAATACATACATAGTATGTTGAAATATCACTTTCACAGAAATGTGAAAACTGTATTTATGACATAGAAATCCCATTAGTTTTAATCCAATTTCATAATTATTCGTCACAATATTTTTTTAGCACATGCTTCTATGGACGCCTGGCATCGTTCTTTTATATAGTGTGATTAAAATATCAAATTTAAAACATACCTATCCACCCGTGATGGATTAGTCAAATTTTACTTCCATAGGACATAGTCATAATCGTATATTTTATTGCTTTATGTTGTAGTTACAAAGATCTTAAATACTACTACATGGATCAGCATAAACCCTCTAAGGGCACTGCAATTTATCAGTTTGAAATAAATTTCCTAATTAACTTACAATACTATATTTTAAATAGCCACAGCCGAGTAAAGATGGCGGAAAAATCTGCAAGGTATGAGTACCTTATCAAATTGGTCAGATTCACACATTAAGTTACGACTCATGAACCGTAAAAGTTATTTAATTGATTTTTAACAGAGTGTGTGGCCGCTATTTCTATGGTCGCTACATTAACAAATAGTTTAAAAAAAAAAAGGATCTACGCAAAACACGTGAAGGAACATTACACAGAAGGTGACGTTTGTGTATTGGTGTAAAGTAAAAGGTAGTTTAAGCGACTAATTATTTATATACCCTATATAAGGCACGTACTAGAGAACACCCGCGACTTCGTAAAAGTAGAATCAGTTTCCCGCTGCTCCCCCTTTTTTAACCCCTTGGGGGATGAATTTCCAAAAATCCCTTCTTAGTGCACCCCTAGGATATCCAAGGAATATTCCCTCCCAATTTCAAGTCCCTAGATCCAGCGGTTTCGGCGGTGCTTTGTCTGTCAGTCAGTCATTCAGTTACGGTACTGATATACATATTACGATAGAAGATAGGTTTGTTATACCAAACTATTATGAAGTTTACAATGTGCGGGATTGACAAAACATTTTTGCTTGTACATTTTGCGTCGTATTCTATTAATATTGAAAGGAGCAGTATACAAATAGCATTATCTTCCATCGCTTTTATTTTCTTTTATCACAAATTAATAATGAGGCACAAAAAAGAACATCGTCAAAAACGAATAATACCCATGCAGATTAAATAATAACATAAAATCTTTCTTGTCTAAAGGATATTGCTTGGAATTGTTTTAAATACGGTACGTTGCTTGAAATCTAAAGATGTAAGAGGTTATTGACAGGCGAGCCAACACACTCGACCGTCTGTGCTTTCCCTTCCAGACGACCTGGACGTAATATCGTAAGAATAGAAGCTGAATCATAAAATTCATAAACAACACGACTTTAATCTCATAATCCGGAAAACATCCATTTATTTTCATTATGGGCAGGAAGTTTCTAAAATCAGGTAGATAAGTTCAATTATAATGAGATAATGAGATGTGTTTCTAAAAGTGTTACATGTCTACTTAATCTAATTTTGTGTCCCAGGTATTAAAACTACAAAAACGTGAGCTTTTATTGGAAATTAAGTGTGTAATAAAAGATACCCATCTTTAGCCACTTCTTTAATTCAGCAATAAACCCATTCACATTCATCCACATGACCGCAGTCCAATTCGATTTGAAAAATCTCAATATGCTTACACTCTGTTTTCAAAAACCGGTTGACTTAGGCTTGTCACCTTCAAAAATAATTTTAGAAAAGTCTGTTAAAAACTAGAAATAACTAATGAAATATCATACATGTACTGAAAGATCAAAGCAAAATATAAAAGGGTATTGGATCGAATCGTCAAGAGAAGAAATCCCGAGTTGCGCGGCAAGCCGATGACGCAGCGTCTGGCGCGACGTGGGAGCATTTACTGCGGGGTAAAACATTTCAGCGTCACCATGGATCTACCTACACGCACCTCTATATCAAAATCAGTGAAAATATACACAGAAAAAATAAACATAACACACAAGTGTCAGACATGTTGCAACCGAGTGGCCCTAGACAAAATGCATATGACCGACACGTTACCTTTCTCAACCTCTCATCTGATCGAATAGTTTGATAAAAAAGTAGTCTTTTTTCTTCTTGGAACATGAGTGTTTTTCCTATTCATTAATTAGAATTGTACGAGGTTGAGATAGTAAAGTAACGATCAAATGTAGGCCTCCTGGCGGTTTTTGCCACAAGGGATTGCTTAAAAAAGGTGACTACAATCGATTTTTTTAAGGGTTCCGTTGTCAAACTAGGAACCCTTATAGTTTCGCCATGTCCGTCCGTCCGTCTGCAGCCTAGCACAGAGACTCTTAGTACTAGAAAGCTGTAATTTGGCATGAATACCTATGCATATTAGTCACGTCAACAAAGTGGTACAATAAAACCTAAAAAACATTTGTTTTAGGGTTTTTCTACCCTATAGTGTAGGGTGTCGTTGGATAGGTCTTTCAAAAATATTATGGGTTTGTGAAAACAGTTTTTCGATGAAGTAAGTAATCCGTTTGTGAAATATTTAGCTTTAAAGCGCAAATTTTTGTCAGACTCAAACTCAGTTTTGGCTGTTGGGTGGGGGTGTCCCCCCACCCAACAGCCAAAAACTAAAAATCTACAAATACTAAAAATCTGAAAATAAACTTAAATGAAAGAGCATATAACGCATTTTAAAGAAAAAAAAACACGACTGAGAAGACATTGGTTCTTGAGATACAGGCGATTAAACTGTTTATACCTACTAAAATCATCTAAGACGGCACCAATTGACTTTAAATAGAAAATTTGTTAATATTTGTTGATTTTTATGTTTGTAGTACTTGACGGCTTCGGAACCCTACAATGAGGATGGTCCGACATGCTCTTGCCCGGTTTTTGTAACAAGATATCGTCTAGAGAGCAGATATTTTTAAATTTTCTCTCTTGGTAAAATAATCATTGTCAGACACGCGGATCTGTTAGAAGTATTCTAGTGATTGTCTAGCGCCTACAAAGGCATTGTCAGTCCTGGGGACCAAGATCGAACCTCTATATGCTAGTAATTCGACACACCAGCGTAAACACTGCTTGGCAGCGCTGAATGACCAAATTCTGCACAAGACCCTACCAGTGCCAAAATATGAAGATGCAATCGTCTTATCACTTTTCTTGAGCATCGTAAATATATATAATCAGGGGACAATCTCACAAAAATTTATCTAGTCCCAAACTAAGCACTAGGCTTGTACTATGGGTACTAGACAACGATAAACATACTAATATTTAGAAATGCATACAATAAATACATAGAAAACATCCAAGGTCTCAGGAACAAATATTCGCGCTCATCACACAAATATCTGACCTTACCGGGATTTGAACCCAGGACCACAGGCTTCGGAGGCAGGGTCACTCCCAACTAGGCTAACGGTGTCGTCAAAAGCAATCGTCTTAATTGTAGAATTGCCAATCTTTTCCCATGTAATTCACGCACAAACCGTTCGATAGCCGCTATCTCATTGTGATGTTATATTTAAAGCTTGAATGTGTACACCTATACATGCAAGATATATTCTCTTATCGCTCAGTACGTGAATGCATTTGTGCAACTCTTTTGCGCAATAGGAATTTTACACAGAGTGGAAAGTAATGGTTTCTAATCTCAATGTCGTTTGTTATCTTAATTCGTTGCCTATTATAAACGAGCTTGATTTATTTTTACTCCGGAATATGCATTGTAAATTTACAAACTTGTTGAATTAAGTAAAACTCTTATCAAACTGATTGACTGCTGATGGTTTTCTATGATGCAATGCAAGTGAGTTACATGTAAATTCAAGAATCGCAATATTAAATAACGGTTTATATATGATTCAATAGTTATGAGTAGATTTTACTTAATAATATTGTGCCCATAGTAAATAAAGAACTTAAAGTAAATACTTAAGTAGAAGAGATAGGATGCCGCCGTAGTCTTGAGCAATTTTATTTCAGTACGTAGCGTTAAAGTTGTCAAGTAAAAAACGAGAAATGCTTACCAAAGTGGTTTAGAAAGTATGGATTTATTTTAAAAGCGTTGACATTTTGGAATTATGGTGACTTAGATGTGGTATTAGAATCACAAATTGCAGCTCTTTCTAGCCAAGGGAGACAAAGGTGTACCGCAAGGTAACGTTAATTGACAGTATCATTAATACCTTAATAACTCCTAAACCAATTATAGGTAACACATTGGAAAGTTAAATCTATATTCTGGATCGGAATGGAAGGGGTTGTCTTATTCCATTTACGTCCAGTTTGTGGGAAACCCTATATATTCAAAAAAATGAAACTGCATTTGTAATGTCAAGCGTATTGACTAACGCTTGATTGACGCATTCATTTGTTAGGTATTTATAACCATTGCGTACTAGGTAGGTACTTAGTTTTTGAAGGGCATCTCAAAGGTGTTTACCAAACAAACTGGTCTACATAAAAGACTGGGTCATTCAGGGTCTTACCTAATGAAGGTCAGTCGCCCTTTGCGGAAGAAGTTAATTCAGGTCAGAGCTCCATTAAAAACATCCGAAGGAAACTGCGGCGAATCGCACGAATTAACACATTCTGTAAGAAAACTCCGATGCAGAGTCCACTTTATAAGGAATTTAGGAAGCCTGGGAACACGAATATTTAAAATACAGCATATGGCCTTTTGTACACGACATTTAGGTCATACACACTCTTAAAAACAAAAGTTGTCTCTCCTGTGCTCAATAGTTAAGAGCTTGTGTGCATATATATAAGTTATGTTTTTATATGATAGGTCTAAAGCAGCAGTCCTGACGGCGTTTTTGCGGGTATGGGCTTAGCCAGAAAATTAGGCGTTAAAAACGTTAACATTCGGTGTGTCCACAGGAAAGACGGTAACCGTAATCTTTACGTTAGGTACGGGTACGTCTTTTCTGCCATATCTTTTATTTGACCTAAAGCAGTAGTAACAAAAATAGTAATACAAATTTTCGGCAACATCAATACTGGCGGAAGACCAGCCTCCTATTTCACCATCTTGACATTGACACGTGACAGGTGACAATTCGGTATACATTGCAAAGTTAACACGCTGATACATCACTGGGTTTCATATAAACTGCGCCATGTACACTAAAATGTCACCTGTCACCTGTCATTGTCAGTGTGGTGAAATAGGGGGCTGGGGGGTGAGTCGAGTTCAGTGTCGTATAAAGCTGCCTAATTAAGAAGGCACACGCTAAAATGTGTTTTGTACGCTCCGACGGGACTTCTTAAACTTGCCGGATAAAACTTCGCCTTTGAGATCGACGCAGCGCTGTGTTGAGAGAATCACCCCCCTGGAGTTCTCTTTCCGCCAAGTTCACCTGATTCATCTCATCAGGCTTTCGATATACATGCTAAATTTACTTTAACAAAGTGGAATTAGGCCCAGCACAGGTTTACTTAACGTGCTTGTAAAGAAATAAACTAAGAATTTAAACGATGAATATATTTTTAAATGATTAGAAATCTACACTCATGTTTTTTTCGCCCATAACTGGCGCTAGGAGGCTCGAGTACATTGGGTGTATAACTCCTAAGTAGGCGAAGGTTTACCAGTATTGCTATCTCTTATTAACAAGTACACTAGGCTGTATGTTGAACCAAGTACGCATATTTGTATGTAATTTAAAAATTGCTGACCGACATTTAGGATTTGGCTATAAAATATGAATACTTTTAAGATTAGCTTTAATTTATTGTTTAATAATGTAGAATTCATAAATTGGTTTTAAAAATATGAACGTAATGAAATGGATAAATACAAACAAAAGTTTAAGTTTCCTCTACGAAAAACATACAAGGTTAAGTAATGAATAACGTCGATACAGCGCGATAATATTACAATTATTCTTAGGACTATACAATAAAAAAGAAATACTTGATACTTACTCCCGAACTAAGTTCTAGTTGTCACTTGTTAAACGTTCCCTATCCTGTTCTGTACTATTAAACAAAAAATATTTGTAAAGTTACATGTAGGTACATTGTAATGTTTTCAAAAATTACTCCAAAGATTTCGATGTAATTTGCAATATAATGGTTTACGGGTGCGATAAATCGATCTGTCATGACTCATGATGTAATGTTAGGAAAAAATAGTTTTCAACCCGAGTTACGCTCGATGTCTTCCAGGTACTGAATAAATAAAACGTGTAGGTATGCGACATTCAACATCAGTATTTAGAACTATTGTTTAATCTAAATATATAAAAGGAGAAACCGACTGAGTGACTGACGTCAACGCACAGCCCAAACCGCTGGCTCTAGAGATTCCAAATTTGGCGCGTAGGTTCCTTTTGAGGTCTAGGAGTGCACTAAGAAATGATTTTTTGAAAATTCATCCCCTAAGGGAAATGTGAGGAGTTGCGGGAAACTAATTCTACGCGTACGAAGTTGTGGGCGTCCTCTAGTTATTTAATAAATATTTAATGCCTTCATAACTGAATAGAGAGATGATATTGTTTCTGCCTAACACGGCCGATGAAAGCAATTTTCCGAAGAGCCGTTACGTTTTATTATTGAGTTCCCTTTTTATTGCTCATATAGGTTAGGATCATATCGTTATGTTGTGTTATATTTTATCTCTTATGTGCTCCACATAGCCAGCCCTCTAACTAGCGTACTAAGCCAGTTTCTAAATATCTACCTCGTTTTCGGTAATACTACAAAATACCGCGCTTTATTGCAAAAACAAAAAAAAACCGTGACGATCTTACTTCTTTCTTTTTGACTTGGCCTTAAACTAAGCTCTGAGTTTGTAAAGGGTGTCGCAAAATTTACGCAAGATTTACCATAGTATTAGTATGGTAAATTTTGGGACACCCGTTACTATATCTACTAGGCAACAATAAACGTTCTTATACATATAGAGCAATGTATACTTTTTTTAGCTAGTGTTTCTGTACCACTGCAGGGCAAAGGCCTCTCCTCTTTTTCGCTAATCTTCTCTACTGAATGCATGCTCCCGCCGCCGTCGCATTGTTACACGTCAAAATCACCCCGCCTCCTTATTTTTGTCCAATACATGCTTAACTCATTGTTTATTAAATACATACGTAAATACCGTTTTTTTTTCTAAATAAGTAATTAAAGCGATATGAGCGCTCGTATCGAACTAAGTATGTAAGTTACGGCACTACATGGGGCAACGCACACAAATGTCGAGTAAGAAATTCGCAGTCAAACCGCATAGCACGCGATCATTGCATTACTGTACCGGGTGAGCCTGCTTGTGCTAGGTTCTAACGGAACGCGGCCACCCTCCAAGTCAAATTTACCATTATAAACTGTGTCATTGGACCACTAGGCTTCGAAAATTAGAGTTCATGTGCCCTTCTACTTTTCTAAAAATGCTGGTGGAAGCTTATCGCTGCTTGCTACACAAAGAAAAGTTCTGCGACCGCAAGTTTGAAAAAGGAACGAGTTAATTGTCTCTAAAATGTCTCTCAGTACGGCGGTTAGTTATCTAACGACAGATGTGTTACAAGTAAAATAAACGAGTGCAATCTGACGATGCAACACACCCAACTGGTTGCTCTAACTAGTCCCTGTACATGTTCGGTGAGCGAATCCATCCTAGTTATACACCAAACGAGTTTGTCGACACATATCATTTCTACAGTTTCTTTGCTGTAAGATAAATGTACAGTTTGTTCGCTAAAATAGTGTAGTTAATAAAGGTTCTTTAATAACATAGTTCCTTAGAAACTTTGTTACCCGCAGATTTAATTACTGCTTTATTATTTGCGGTATCCGTAACCCATAAATTTGGTCATGGTAAACTAAGGGTTTTTGACCAATTTTGACCAAATAAAGTACGCTAAATGACATACTTATTTTTATAAAACGAACTTCATTTAAGTACTAAATCAGAAATTAATGTTCATAGAAATGTTACAAATTAAATGTTTCATATTTAAGACTTAACTGCTGATGACCTCTTTACTGTAAATGATCTGTGCTACTTATCCGTCTATATCAATACCTACATATAAAAATCTTCCGTGAACGACTGCCTGACTGACAGATAACTTACAGCCTAAAACCACTGAATCTAGGGACTTTATTTCGAAGGGAAATCGTACTCTAGGGCTGCACTAAGAAAGGATTTTACGAAATTTGACCCTTAACAGAAAGAAATAGGGGTAGAAGTGGAAAACTAACTCCTCCTCTAGTGCTCCCATAAAAGGAATGTATCGCGTTACCACTCACCCTGTAGGTGGTTTATGAACAATAATTTCGCACTTTCTCTTTCACTTGTGTCTTTCTTCGTTGAATTACTTTGAAGCCGGGCAAGTGACGATCGTATCGATTTAATTTGAATTTATTAACTCTCAATTAAGTCGATCAGCGTCATAACAAGGCTGTGGTGGATTGAAACGTGTCAACCGCTGTCGGAGTGAATGAACTGCTTTGTAAACACGACGTTCGACAGGTTAACATCATTTTGGCGGGGCACTTGATTGATTTAATTAATTTACTATTGTTTTATTTTGATAGGGATTCTTCTGTATAGTCATTGGACCGTCTCTGGAGCACAACGAAGTGTTATTGAAGGGTTTCGGAAACGCAGGAAGTCGCATTTAGCAATCGTCGAGTGATTACATAGGATCTGTGCCGCTAAGGTTCGTTGATTATGGCGCGGGTTCGATTTAATTACTATCTAAAATGTGTACCATAAACCATAATTATAATTGCGAACTTTAGATAATCGTGATCGTCTTACTACCTACAATTTTTTTGCGGCGTAAAGCAATGTTTAAATATTATTATTAATATACATTTTTTCTTTTAGCTTTGTACCTACCTATGCGTATAACTCCTTTATTGTGTTTAATCGCGGAAAAGATAAATAAATACGCGAATAAGTTTCACACCCTTTCTAGGGCTCAAGCTATCTCATCACAGTTGGTTAAAGCGTGAAGACGTATATAAAACTGACAAACAGAGGGACTCATATAACTAAAATATAGTAGTCGTATAACAATAACAAGGAAAGGCAGGCTTGGTGCCTTAATTATTTAATATTTTAATACGTGACCTAATGCTGCAATGAGAAAAACTTTTGTTGAACATTTAGATCTACCTTCGGCTTCTTTTGCTTGGATTGGTGTTTTTCTTATAGCCTACATAATATACCTAATTAAACCCCGCACTGCTAAGTCAATATATTGTGGAGGAAACATTTACGGGTACGCGAGTGCGTTTTCACCATAGTCGACATAACGCGATCCAATTCGAAAGCGATCCGCCTTTCACCTCCCGACCGTGCGTTATGCTCAGTAAGGCCGCAAACGCACTAAAAGCGGAGGCGGGCGCGGTGCAGTGCGTTGCCATACTTGTACTAAAAAAAAGAAATATATACAATGGCTGCTATCGCCATCTATTATTGGTTAGCGGAAATATGAAATATAAAGTTAAAATGAGTGTTGCTCGTAAACCATTTATAGACGATGATTGAAAAACATGCAGATTTTTTTTTTTTTCAATTTGGCGTTTGTTATTATGGTGCCATTACCACAACATGATTTTTAAGACAAAACCTAGCCTATGTTACTGGCGGTAATTTTACAATTTAAGAAGTTAACGTGGTATAAACAATTTAAAAATATACGTACCTACTACATGAATCCTGAAAACATTACACTACCTTTTTTAGGCAGTCGTGTAAAATGCGGGCCCAGAATGTGGCGGCAGCGGCGTTTTAGTATGGGATCGCGCCGCACCGCCTTAGCTCTTGTTGCGTTTGCGGCTTAAGGCAGTACTTGAGAGATCTTTTAAATTGAAAAGAAAATGTATTGCTATTGTTGAAAAGTGAGGAGACATTTGAAATGCTAATTTGAAGTTTTGTTTTGAGATCAGTTTAAGTTTTACTTACCTGGCTTCTTGATGAAACTGAAAACATATCCTAGTTCTTGGGCTCTTGGCTATGAGTATAAGCTGACTCATCAGATCATTATACTTAGAGCCAGCTTTGTAGGGATGCTTGGAGGTCGCTGTTGAAATTCATCACAGCCTTATGCCGGTTCTAATTGACTTAGAACTAATTACTACTTAGTACATAATGAGTAATAGAAAGTTAAAATCCCTTTTTTACAGTAAAGGGTTCCGTAGCTGTGATGAACGTTCATGGTTGAAATTCATTTTTTTTTTTATTATTATTAAAATCTCAAAAATTACACAGCGTACAGAACAGAATTTTTACGACTTTAGAAGCGTATATCTCGCCAACTGTTCACTTACGTAAAAAAGTCACTTAAAAACCTCTGTATCATTTTGGAAGGCCTAACTAAAAATACCCCACACGCTGATGTAACTCAAAAAAAAATTTTTCGTCCCCTAGTTACATGTATGGAGTGCCACCCCTAAATATTTTTTTTTTTTCAATTTTACTACATCAATGTATAGCGGTTCATAGAATACATCTAATCCTCCAAATTTCATTTATATAGTGCCAATAGGCTCTGAGTAAAATGGCTGTGACATACAGACGGACAGACGGACGGACGGACGGACAGACGGACAGACGGACATGATGAAATTATAAGGGTTCCGTTTTTGCCATCGGCTCCGGAACCCTAAAAATGATAGAATCATAACCATTCGCCTGCTTAAAATAAGTGCCTTAAACCCTGACAGCTTAAGTAAGAGGGCCTAATCAAATTGCATAACGCCAAGTTATCGATATTCAAAAATCGTCAATTTTTTTTTTAACTGTAATACATGTAGCAATACTAATACAAATTATCATGGAGGTGATAAACAGTATGTATGTGTAAGATTGAGCTCAGCTGATGACAGATCGCGCCGACCGCTTAAGTTGTATTACATGTCGAGTCGATAGAAAACAGAAACGTTAGCATAGTTTGCATCTCGCTAGGTACTGAGAAGTACTTAGACAAAAAACAGTTAACCTCCTGAGTCCCCAGGTTCTCGGCTGAGGACATAATGCCAAATATAAAAGGCACCCTACATTTATGTTGACAAGGTTGTTATTAGATTGTTTACTAAAATAGGTATTGGATCGTACGAGGTTAAAAGTAAAGTCCTAAGGGTGGATTTTATAAAGATCCGTTAGAGCAAATTTCGATCACGAATGTCAAAAATTGTATGAAATTACTTAAATTTGATATGACATATTTACTAACGGGCCTTTGTAAAACCGGACCTAAGGTCCACAAGTCCCAAAATAAGTCCACACTACTTTGTCATCAAGAGACTACAAGCGTGTAGATATAATGTAACTTTAATACCTACATATATTTTAACATATAGCAGACAATAAACATATTGTTTGTCCTTGATTGTACCTACTCTTCGCACGGATGAGGTCAAGGTTGATTGAAAAACGTACTTACGAGTAGGTACGTCAATAATATTGTTGTATCGATATTGACACAATATCCATACAACTCATCCTGATTTACCAAATGTATAATACGTAAATCAAAACAGAGTGGACGCACTAATCCCCATGAAGGACTACCATGAGTCCGTTAGTCCTAACGCATCGTTTGTCCGAATTATCATTTGTCCTAAACTGGTTTGCAGCTGATTCAGACAACTAATAAGATTTTGAATTCAGCCAAAATAAGGCTTGAGGACAAACGAAAATTTGGACAAACGATGCATTCGGGCAAATTACGATTAGGGGAACCGAGTCCGAAACACGACTAATAATCAAGCATATTATCAGCTGATTTTAACAAGGGTTTTTTTTTATAAAAGTTTGAAATTTTGATATTAGGGCCTTTGTTCTACTTTGATTTTAGCCCATTTTGCTTCAATATTGTTATCACATTGATGGCTCTTATGCTTTTGACAGTAAGAGCTCTATCATAACGTCAACTGTGTAAATAAGATAATCATAAATTATAATTACAATAATTATAATTTAAATGTATGAACAATTAACAATTTATAGAATAAAAACCGGGCAAGAGCATGTCGGACCGTGCTTAGTGTAGGGTTTCGAAGCCTTTAAGTACTACAAGGATAAAAATCAACAAGTAATAACTAATTTTCTATTTAAAGTCAATTAGTGCCGTCTTAGATGATTTTAGTAGGTATAAACACTTTCATCGCCTGTATCTGAAGAATCAATGATGTCTAGTTAGTCGTGATAGTTTTGCTTTAAAAGTCGTTATATGCTCTTTAATTTAAGTTTTTTTTTCTGATTTTTAGTATTTGTAGTTTTGGCTGTAGGTGGGGGGGGGGGGAAACTTGAGTGTAACAAAAATTAGCGCTTTTAAGCTTAATATTTCATAAAAGGATTACTTAATCGAAAAACTATTTGAACAAACCCGTAATATTTTTAAAACACCTATGCAACGACACCCCGCACTATAGGGCAGACAAGAAAAAAAAATACATCCCCACGTTACGTGTAGGGAGGAATGCAAAAAAAAATCTCTTTTATTCTACCACTTTCTTGACGTGACTAATATGCATATTCAAGCCAAATTACAGCTTTCTATTACTAAGAGTCTGCGCTAGGCTGCGGACGGACGGACGGACATGGCGAAACTATAAGGGTTCCTAGTTTGACTGCGGAACTCTAAAAATTTCATTGTTAAAAATTCTCCCTGGAGAACATGTAATAATTAAACCAATAGATGTCAAAGAAGACAAACTATAATTAATGGCTCGGTAACCCCGCGGCGCGTAATGTAGGGAAATACCGCTTACTCCAAATACAATCGTAATGTTAGTCATTCAAATTACAAAGGGAAAACCAGTTGAGACCTGAAAAATATTAAATTCATGATTCATTTTTATATTTAATAAAAAAAATGGTTGATCCTCCGTGATAACTTACATTTTATTAATTACAATCTGTTTTTCTTGCAGAAAATAAATACAAGCTGTGCACTTTAGGATGGTGCCTGTGACAGCTCATTTTAACACGTATTACAAATCTTAAAAATCGGACTAGGTCAGGTTGAGTCTCACAAGTAGTGAACCATCCCAGGAAAGTTTGGAGCAGCTAAGAACTTGGTTTTTTAATGGCATAGAGAATGCAAACGAGCACGCAGTAAGGGGGATCTGAGACTCCACTTATTGCATTTTCAAGACTTCAATCTTAAGACTGCAAAGTCGTTGCCAACCCTGAGGACTCTGCATAAAGTGGTACTAATTTGGTCATTGTAATTAATGTTGTCATTGGGATGTTTGTCACTAATTCATTATATGTTCAGTTTTAAGTTAATTCTAATCTGGGCACTAAAGTGGTCAGCAATTTAATTTGCCGACCATACAGGAACCCGATTCCATTGCTTTTGAGTGTAATAAGTAATAATACAGTTACTCATTATTCAATTCACCGGCATTAACATTACCCCAATCCCATAAATATAACATATAATTGGCAGTATCCACTTGGTTACACTATAAAATATGTATATTTTATCTAGGTTAACTCCGATTGGTTATTACTTATACATTTGCTGCATTTTACCTCATTGTAAATAGTGGATCAATATATTTATAGCGCAGACGGATTGGAGGGAATATTCAGGTCAAGAAATGTCTGCATGTTGGATTTGACGTTTCACATCTCGCACAATTTGGCCGAGAATAGAATAGCACTCAATATCCGACGGCCGTTTGCCACATTGACGAACTGGATTGGGAGATGAACATTTATTGAGTGTTCATTTACTGCCAAAGGACCTATTCAGAATTAATATCCTGCTTTTTTATATCGGAATGAAAATTTGATAATTGTTTGTTGGTAGATTAAATTTTTTTTTTCTTATTTCGGAAAATTTGTGAGTTTGATTATTTTAGTAAAATAAATCCAAGGGACAAGCAGTCCTAAGCCTAGCAAGTTGAGTACCCCAAAATATTTTTTGATCGTCATTATAAAAATATTGTCTATCCCAGTCGTGTGCGCCGAACTCCCCAATTTTCCGGAATAAGCTCGTACTATGTATGGGTACTAGACCACCATTAACATACACATATAGATAAACATATCATTTAATACGTAAAAATCATTCAATACTCATGATCACTTGCGCTCATAAAGAGAATCGAATCCGGGACCTCAAGTTTCGAATTGTATATAGCCCAATGAAAACATCATCGCAGTAATTTAAGACCCAAATCTAATTGGTAAATCCCGCGTCCATCATACCTGACACGCTCAACGCCTCCGAGGTATCGAACCAATGTTAGATATTTTGAGCTGAAGGTTCATTAAAACGTTATTGTCAGTGACCGTACTCGACGATCAGCCGCACTAGCGATTAGGAGATCCTTTATTGGTCTTAATTCATTCGCCCTTCTATTACTACACTTCATCTCCGAGCTGGCTCCGACCTATTTATTCGTAAATATCACTGTTAGCATTACAGTTGACATCCTTAACCTTAACTATATTTAAGTCTAAACCTATAATCTGGTTGGTTTTGCTCTTATTAAACAAAATATACATTTTATCATTACCAAAACATGACCCAGGTAGTGAAAGTGCAAGACTCAGATGGCTCACCTATCATAACAGGAAACGAACCTTTCAATTTCAAAAATCAATGCAGCATAGAAATAATATTGATTACTTAATCTGTAGGCACCAAGTCAAGTTAAATCGAGATGATTAGGTTATTTCTTTCGTTATTTGGACCTTGTCTGAAATAAAATGATTATTATTATTATTATTTCTTTGGTAAATAGTCAATTATTCAATAGTTATTACTGTTAGTAGATACTGAAACAAGCCCTAAGTCTTAAACAAGGTGTGATAGACTAAGGAGCAGGCATCAAGTGGCCGAGTGAAAGTCCACTTTCTTGCGCCTTGTCTTTGCGGCCGTGGAAATGATCTTGTATTAATCTAGATGGTGCATCTATCCAGATTTGCTATACTTCACTAGCGATATCTCTAGAATAGGCGAAGGCTATGCTTATATTTGAAGCTACACATTTTTCGGTGGCTTAATGTTATTAGGGTATCGATTTGGTATTTTGGCTAAGTCCTGTCACTAATTCTTACAATATTAAAATTCTTGGCCTGATTGTGCAAAATGTGGTTACAGAATTATAAGCAAGTTTATTAGAGCTGTTGGTATTTCTGTAGCTCTGCCTGGCCTACCCCACTCTGGGAATGAAGGCGTGATGTTATGAATGTATGTCACGCTAAGGTCCAGTATTAAATAACTATAGTAGAGTATTTTTTATATATTAAGAAATCAAACTAGCCAGTGGGTCACCTGGTGAAAAGTGGCCCATGGACACTAAGCAAGCAAGCAGGCCAGTGTTGCCTGTATTACGAATTACAGATACAGGTGAAGTTATAGAAGCAGTAAAGTTCTTGAGTGTCTTAAACCTTCTGAAGAAAAATTTAGAGCAAAGTATTTATTCCATTATTGAAGAGTAGTTGTAATTTCCATCGCTTCTAGATCCATGGCGTTCACTTTAATTGAGCAAAACTCGTGTGACGGTTTTCCCTACAAACAGCGCACTATAGGTTAATGCATGTCGCTTTCTTGCGACTCTGGTGCATCGCTAATTGTCCGACTGTTAACCCACTAATTTAAATACTCTATTGCTTTAGAAACATTTAAATCGAATACAATGGCATTGCTTGCGTATGACGTGTGTTTAAACTGTGAAATTATAAGATGCTCCTATTATTTCGTTTAACGTTAGAATATTTTGATGCTGTTCACGTACAAAGGATACGAACTGGTCATTTCTTTATACCTTGAAGTTTGATTACACTCGCGAGGAAAATAGTGATGTAGAACTGATTGTTTTAAAAATAATTAACTGCGTGAATTGAACCCCTGGCGTAGACGTTGGGACCAAAATGATGTATCTTTTTAATTATATGCATCCAGAACGGTGCAGCCACTGTTTATATCCCACAGTTTTTTTGCAGAAATTAAGTCCTAAAGCGGTGCATCGTTTAGTTTTGGATTAGCATCACAACTGTATCACTAAAGTTGCCGTGTCTTCAGACGATTAACGACTGCATCACTGCTTTAAGTCGCGGGTTTGTGTAAACGTAGACGATTAGTCACTGTATCCCAAATAAACTCCAAAAATTCGCCGAGTGTAACCGCTCTTAGATAACAGAAAGATCAACGGATTGAGTTGAGGTAATATCTCCTTCCCCATTCCGTCAATGTAGGACTGTTTTCCATTTTTAAGTTGCCTTCACTTTTATCAAAATAATGCTAAGGAATAAAGCCTCAGTTGCTTTTTTTTCCAAAAATGACCCCAGCGCCCTTTAGTTTGACATCGACAATGGCAAATGCCGATCGCATCCCAATTTTTTCATTAAAACAAACGTGTACGGCAGGAATATGTCACTCGATCGAAGTCCAACGATTCTTGGCACGTCTTCAAGTACGTCCGCAATAAATATTTAGTTTTACCTGGTCAGTCAGTTCGATGTCACCCCGAGACTTTTTCTTGATACTTGTTAATTTGATGCATCTTTATTTAGACGGCTAGGGTACGGGTATGCGTATTTTTGTTATCGTTTATCGTTGTTGGCAGATGTTTTATTTGAGATCGTCACAATATTGGCTTGGTGTATGAAAAACGGGATCGCTCAACTGATCGTAATTTTTGACCTGCCTACACGCTGAATTCGGGGAGTAGTGCCAAATTTTAGAAGTGGGAAATCTAAACAGCGAAATTAAATATTTGACAATTAGTTGATGTTTGCATTAAGCAGCATTTTCGGACCTGCCTAAGGCATCAAAAGTGTAATTTTTACGTCAAGTATAACAGATATTATTAAAGACAGCTACTAAATAAAAGTACACATTGTAACCTATTTTTTTATACTTCGTAAACTAAGTAACGATTTTCTAAAAAGCCTCGGGTAAAACATTTTTTGATTCGAACGACGTCGGTGCCTTTTCTTTGAAATTAATGTTTGTCTAGATTATTGCAAAATGGATCGGAGTTATTCAGCAATAAAAAAATAAAATTCGCTCTGTTCTACACCATACGGTTTTGCTATAATCGTATTGTTGACGTCATAACCATTATAACATTATAGCAGAATGACCTTGCCCGCAGCTGGACATCCTTTGGTGGATTTTTTGGTGATGTGCGAAACAGCAACCAGGACGGGGTTCCTAAATGAAAGCAAAATATTATTCACGTCCGATTGTTAGCCTAATTTAACAAGAATCTACTTATTAGAATAGTTTTAAAAGGATTTAGTTCATATTATTCTAGTTTAGTGGAAGAACCAGCGGGCATTAAGGCCAGGCGCAAACACGCCGTAATAAGGTCGCGCGGCGGCCTGGCGCCGACCTGCACCTAGCTACTAGCTCTGATATTGTGCGGACGTACTTATAGCTTAGTGAAGATAAGAAAAACCGTCGTCCGTAGTTGTAAGAGTCCAATTTAACTGGGCAGATGTACTGAAGGGACTATTGTCAACCATTAATATTAGACATCTGCAGCACACAATTACACCTCGTAAACGTCACGTAATTACTAGTCACCAGTATATGAACAAGGGTTTTCTCATTCTGATTTACTAGTATGGTATCTTACGCGTGGAAACGGATGGGGAAACCTGATGCTTATTGTGCGATTGATTTTTATTGTTTATTTAGTTTAAGTTATAGTTGTTTGGGGTTAAAGTAACACAGAAAAAAATAATTACAGATAAAAAATCTGTAATTAACAGTGGTCGGAATAGATAGAGCTTATTTGACGCATGAGCGTGAGTGAGGTAGGGATACATTATTGAAATAACATGCATCAAGTTTAGGCACATAATCTACCTATTACGATAACTGGTAATAAAACATGTAAATTATTCAATCTCATAGAATTACATTTAGGTATGATTGATTGATTTACGCCCGTGTGGTGGTTACCGGGTTAGAATGGTGCTACTCCATGTCTTCCCGTGGATGTCGTCAAAGGCGACTAAGGGAATAAAGGCTTGTAGTACTGTTAGGCGATGGGCTTGCAACCTGTCACTAATACACTGGTAAACATCTTCAGATCGATGTTAAAGTAGCAGATCAATAATTGTAAATATGATTTATTCTTTTATATTATATGTAGGTATTCATAATAATTTGAACGTAAGTCCTACTTCAAATTTAACATTGACATTTTAAAGACACGACATTATTGAGGGTCACGGCTGGTCGCTCTCCCTTCGCTTTTGTAAATGTTACAGTAGAGTTTTAAGAGAAGAAAAAATCATTAAATTCAAAATTGAAACATGAATTATCATAATCACCATCGATACCTATTGCATCCAAAGCATGTCTTTCTCAGGGCTTTAAAAGCCGTATCTCTATCTCTATTAAGAGTGCCATGTGCTGTCCATATCCAGTGGATTTACTTGACCTTCGGTAGATTGACAGTGACTTTTTAGAGAGTTTTGCGTTTTCCAGTATGCGATCGCCATTCAAGAACTCTTAGACCATCGTTCGCAATAATCCTAGAAATTATATCGATCTGTTGAGGCGTTGAACCAAAAAGACATTGCAATTCCCCATTCTTTTAATTAGTAAAAATTTAAATACTTATGTTTTTTTTATAATTAATGCTTAATCGCCGAGCTAATTTTATAACTATGCAACAGTATTCTTTTTCCATTTAAAACTTGCTGTGTTCCAGATTACACATTTTTCTGTTCACCTATGAACAAAGGGCTTGGAGGTATCTATACTCGAACAAATCCCTAAACTAGGCCACTCACTGACATGGTCCGAGCCTCACAAAACCGTGCCGTGAAAGTATGGAAACGAGGTTGCTTCGACTAGTTTCAATGAAATTCAATGGCCGACACTTAGGGAAATAGAACAACAATAATCACTGTAGTTATTTACGCAAACAGACGTTAAAGATAATCGTGCGCGTGCGGTGCTCCTGCTCGTTACGGGCTCTTCCTGAGAGACGGAACAGTTTCTACTGAACGTGTAAGGTTCTTTACGAGGTTTTAACCAGAACCGCGTTTTTAGTGTAAATACTATTAACTGATATTTGATGCCGAGGGTCCGTTAATAGATCGATTAGACTTAAGAATGATTTCGAGAGACATGCTTCAGTCATATATGTTATTTTATATAAAAAAAATATACATAGCTAATGCAGAGTAAATGACCTTACGTTGTAAAAAACAATAACGGCTCTTTTATTTGTTTTAATTAAATTTTATAGTTTTATACAAATACCAAGTTAATGGATTCTGTTACAATTATTGTAGGTAACTAAAAATGCGCAAATACCACTTGATTAAAAGAAATGAATACAATCATGGCATGGATCAACACAAACAACAATTTTTCGCCCAAGTATTGCAGCCGCCCAAGAATGAATGATTGAAATCGAGGACAGACAATAACAGGCTATTGTAAGAGAAGGCTTGTAACGAACTGTTCGTTGCAATCAACTAGTAATTGTATGGAATCTTACACACCGGGCGTGTCACCGGGAATGTGATATTTGCTTAGAAGTGTTGAAAACTTAGTTCCATAAAATCAAATAGAAGCGATAGTAGATGTTGCGAGTTCAAAAAGAAAAGCTAAAATAAGGCAAAAAAAAACTGGAGGCTCTAAAGCGGTATTTAATTTTGCTACTTTGCCGGATTGGTCGTTTTGTTTTGTAATTAAATTTAGCTTTTAATTATATAATAAACAAATAATATGGCAGCATAGTCAGTGTAGTGGTGAGTTATAAGCGTTTGAACCTAATAAGCCATATCTACGCTCCTACTATTATCTAGGACACACAAAAAAAGCATTTAAATTTCTGTAGTAATGCGTCTAGGAGAGTCTTAAACCTACTTAAATGTTAAAAAATATTAACTTTTCATAGGTACTCAGGTTCTGCGTAGGGCTGCCTTACTTATCCTCAGTTGTAAATGGCATAACACACCTTTACGACTACTGAGAGCGCAAGCTTAGCGACATCTCGTGGCGGGGTCCATGACCTGCATAAGTGGATGGCACTTCCGGGCGGGCGCGTGCGCCGCCGGCGAGGTCACTTCCGCTCACTTGCGCACAAGCAGTTGATAAACAAACTGGGCCAATACGCGAGTTCGCGCTCGTCTTGATTTTTTTTTAGTAATTTTCTTTATAATGCTGAACATTCAATACCGAGTGGGTATGCATTGTATTAAAAAATTACCCTTTTTGAGTTGTTGGTTGTTGACACGTTTTTTGCCGCCATCTTGAAATTATAATAAGTAACTTTGATTCGCCAGCTGGTAGTCGATTTTCATATATCTCACTTATGGTCAGTGAGTAATTTTAAAATTAAGTCACGTTGTGGTTTCGTTTACGATAAAGGTGAAGGGGGGCATAAATTATGCAACTTTCTGAGAGATTATTTCCAATAAATCAATAATCCTTATCAAAAAAAATGCTTCGAAAACTTAAAGTGTTTTTAATAAAAAAACTGTCGAAATATATGTGCCACACGTTGATGTTTGCTATAAATCAGCTTCTGATACATGTATGGAGTGCCTCCCTCTAGAATTATTTAACTACAAAACTAAGGCTGGTACTCCAAATTTCATCAATATGGGGTCGTATCACTCGTATCATAATATATGAAGTTAAAAATAAATAATGTTTCATAATACATAATGGTAGTTCTTATTTTTCTGAAACCGTAAACTTTTCAGGATTTTTAAAAAGCCCGTTGTATAGAACCTTTTAGGTTATGCTAGGTTTGTTTTATATCAATCCTGAAAAGTTTACGGTTTCAAAAAAATAAGCATTATATAATATGAACATTAGGTATTATGAAACATTATGTATTATGAACTTTATATATTATGATCCTATCCTACCTATCAATATACATCTAGTCGTTTTGAGTAAAATGTACGGACGGACAGACATGATGAAACTATTAGGGTTCCTTTTTTGCTACGGAACCATAAAAAGGAAGTACTTACAGTCACGGATGAGATTCATAAAGCGACCCCTTGCATTGAAAGTGTTTATTACTTTATTGAAGGAATTCATGGTATTAAAGTAAAGTAAGTACCACTTTTTCATCTAAATATACTACCTAATCAAATTATTACAATTTAAATATAGCTAAGTACTTGTGTACGTATATTCGTTGTTGCGGTTAGGTATGATGATGTTACACGTGTTTTTATGTTACCTGAAGTCAAGGCCTGCAATTATATTATCTTGTCAATCATTGTGTTTGTCGTTTGTACTTACTGCTCGTCACTTAATTATTCTTGACAAACTACCTACCTAATAGCAGTGTTATGCCAAATAGTGATACTGATCTTAAGTGACATGACTTGTCTTGAAACAGAGATCTCGCTCAAGATCAATGTCCGGTGTCCAGAGGCGCCCTCGACATTATAACTAATTGTTTTTTTCTTAAAAAAGAAAACGCACAATTTGTTGTGCAAATAATAATTTGTAAGCTGTATAACGTGACATAATTCTGTTACGTAGTGAACGCTAGGTCTAACTAGCCGCATGGCAGGGGAAATGCATAAAGCATTAGCCACCTTAAAAAAAACACGCTGAGCGAAGATGCGCTAAACCCGCGCTAGAACCGCGCCACAATTCGTGTCTACGACCTTGGTGCAGCCTAAGCAGCAGTATTGTGTCAGATGTTTTCTATATTACCTATGTTATTCCATACTTTTTAATTTTCGGTTTTTTTTTTGTACGTGTTTGGGCTATGACCGTTAGTTCTACTGATTTAGGTATAAAATCTATGGTAATTTTAATTTTTAAATCAAAATTATATCACCAGTCTCTTGGCTTCTTATTAACTGACAATTTAAAATCGCGATTTTGAATCGCGGTTGACCAGAGTAAAATAAAATTGTAGCGGTGGCGTCACACTATCCCCACACCACCTCACCACGGACATGCGAATCCTATAAAATGGGGTAACTACAAAACTAGAGTTCATGAGTAAAGTTTTAATTCGAAATTAGCGTCCAGACCGATCGGATACTTTAGTTTTTAGAATAGTTGTTTTAGAAGCAGGTGGAAGATTCGGAGCAGCAGGAAGAACGGAACTGCAGCAGTTGACGCCTTTCACTTTTTGAAGGCTTTATGCACTTTTTAGGTTGATGACTGTTACAGAGGAGACCCTGTAGATCTCGGTGCCCTATGAACTAAGTGCCCAGAGTGGCCAATCGAAAGCCTGACTAAGCATTTCAACCCTCAGGTGAGTCTACACCTGATACCAGGATTTTATTTAGGTAACGGTATTTGAGTCATACCTGCATCCTCACATAGCTCACGACTCGTTGACTCATCGTGGGAATTGTTCGGTTCAGATAACTTGTATAGATACTCGGAACTTGTGCGCACAGGCAAATACACGAAACATGTTAAAAACCACAAACCACACATGCGAAAATTGTATTCTATTACTTATAGCGTTCCTCCAAATTAAGTAAAAATACGAAATGACTCAACATTAAATTAATTACGTTGACGAACGTATTCAGGCAGTGTTATGCCGATTACCGCAGCTTTACATTAACATACTTCAAAAACTTCAACTTCCTTTTTAAAATTTAATTGAAACCTTAACAAGTTTAAACAAATAAATAGATAACTCTAGTTTATTTGTTTAAAAATTATGTTATTCTTACATTTAACAAATAAGATCTTATGCTACGAGTATATGCTAGAATCTGAAACCGTCGGCCATCTGGCCAATAGAAAAATGACCGGCTCTTACGTTTGATTATTTACTGATTATTCTCATACTCACTTGACATTGGCGAATTCAATAAGGAACCACCATAAAAAAGAAGAAGAAGCTATATGCTTGTTTATCTTGTTAGTTATTTTTTAGGTTTTTAGCGAATACACGTTCACCTTTTGCACTAATTATTTTTGTTCTACAACTTCTACATGTAGATTAAACATAAAGGTTGGTAAAACTTTCATACGGAGTGCTAGATACACTTGCTTCACTTGTACATAAATACGAGTAAGTTTGTGCACAAAAATACCATTGAATACCTCAGCACTACGACGCGTAGACATGTCTTTCATTTGATTCATTGTCATTTCTTTGATTGATATCACGTACAGGCATTTCGCGTATGTAAACAAATATGACGTGGTTTGCAATATTTCAATGAATGTGAAACTCGACTACGTAATCGTCGACCACCGAGTAGAATGTGTAGGTTAGTAGTATACATTCGACAGTGAACGACATAGATACTTGGGACTCACTCTTTCGCCAATCTTCGTCCTTGCGTTCGCCTCCGTTTATGTGGTTCTTCACTAAATTCCTGAAAGTCTTCCCAGGATCCAGGTCCAAGTATTAATTCTGGTCTAGATTAAACAAAACGTTTAACGCTTCCTTTAGCGTATGCATCTTGTCTTCAAGGCTCCCAGTATGCTATCTACACTAATATTATAAAGAGGAAAGATTTGTATGCTTGTAACGAACTAACTCAAACACTACAAGACCGATTTCAACTCTTTCACCAGAAGAAAGATATCTTACTGCTGAGTAACGTAGGCTTTATTTTGTTTTTCTACGCGAAAGCAGTTGCGGGTAATAGCTAGTATTTTATATTATTACATTTTTACACCACAATCACATAAGTACATTTGCATGACTTCATCTTAATGGTGACATCTTTGATCTTATAGTGTTGATAGGTGAATAACAGAAGTAAGTCATAAATAGAGTTGTAGAGGGAAGTCCTATAATTGTTTTCTGAATGCCGTCAGAAAATATTTTCCAGGTTTCAGTAATTCACAATGAATGTCAAGTCATACATACTATCGTAAGGCTACGCTGGTAAGTAACCACCACTACCACTACTATCACAGCCGCCACCACCACCTGCACTACCTACTGTGTAAAGTATTTCACTATTCATCGTATGTATGTATGTATGTAAACACTTTATTGTACAAAAGAAAAACCAAAACAATACAATAAATAAACATAAAAAGATGTACAAAAGTGAACCCCTTGAAGGGATCTCTTCCAGCTAACCCTTGAGACATTGAGAAAAGTGAAAGGTTGTGAATCGAGAAACGGGTGTACAAATTTATTTAGAGCACCCAAAAAACAAAAACTAACCAAAAAGACCATAAAAAAAAAACAAAACTAATACATTCAAATACTTACATAAATAGATAGAATTATACATCAATAATCATACTTAAACTTACATATATGTAGTTTATGTAAGTTTAAGTATGTTCAGAAACAGCTCGATGAGAACTATTATAACTGAAGATAGCTGTTCTCATCGAGCTGTTTCTCTTAATGTTTCTGTAGAGTGTAGGCATAATTAAGTTCATTTTTAAGGCAAAGAGAAGGCACACGAGCACATAGGCCACCTGATGGTAAGTTAAATTTGAGACCCATAGATATTTGAATTCTTAAGACTACAATCTCAAGACTGCAATCTGAAGACTCCAAATGCGTTGGCAATCCTGAGAACTAAGACGAAATTCCTCAATGCTAGTAATTTCACCAGTTGTTTGATCCCTACACCGGAACAATATTAATACTGGTGTTTGGTTTCCTTGGTGTTTATTATTGTGTTGTATTGTTCACCTATGATACCATAATTTAACCTGTAAAGGATGTTTGCCGACGATTGGTTGAGCGTGACGTCGTAAACTCGTCACTCGCAGCCTATTATGAAACGGTGACGTATTACTTCGGATTTTCCTTATTTGCGCAATTGGCTGTTGTATTTTTGGTTTGTTACTTCGCAAAACCGATAGACGTGACTGATAAGGTAGTGAGCAATCGAAAATGTTATGTTCGTTAGGGCTTATATGGCTTGCTTTTAACTTTTAGTTCTGTAAAATTCGCAATATTTTAATTATTGTAGTACGCCTGTCATTGAAAAAACTAGCAACACAAACATGATTTACTGTTTCGTATCTAAGGTGGGAATGTATGTACCTTGCTTTAAACAAAATGTACCTACACCTTGACCGCAACGAGGAAGCACCTTAGAGCGACTGTCACACTAGCATTGTACCAACGAGATAGAAGAAATTATCAACTTCTTAAAATATTCTTAATATTATTTTGGTGGGACAGTGAACATTTTCTGCTTTTAAATATTTTCGAGAATTTTGTCAGTTAGTTATATATAGATTGAGAAAACTTTACAAAATTTTAAGGATGCTCTGCAACTTGTATATTGCTACAGACCGCGATGCCGGGCCGTCCTCTAACTAAAAAGTGGCTGAATCCAAGAGGCGGTGATCCGGTTCCCATAGTCAGAAGGCGCCAGTGCTTTTCTTATTTTACAATGTTAAACTTTAGTACTTCGGTAATTCTGAAAGCAGAATTTGAATACATTGAGTGTTAACTTTGTGAAAAAGTGTAGCTATATCGCTGTCTTTACAAACTTATTGTATTTACGTTTCATTCTGTTGCACATAATGAATGCCAGCAGTTCTCTTGCAAGGACGGAAGCGAAGGCGAAAGGAATTTAAGCAGTATGGCCCTAGGCTAAATAAGCCATACATAACAAAACGTAATCTGGCTAGCTATAAATGCTAGAACTAGAGGTGCAACGTTCGAGACGTGATTCTAAATCCCTGAACTAATCCGGCTGCTTAATGATAATTAGTTAATATTGCTGTTCATAATTTATGAACAATGTTTTCATCTATCTATTTATCTATCTTGATACAAATGTATGTTAGTAGATATCGCTAATGTTCAACTAACAGTCTAATGTTTCAGTTATATTTGCTGAAATATCTCAACATTCATTGTGAACATAAGTAGGTGCTAGTAGAACCTAAAGATAGTGACATGACAAGACAGTGTACTTTAAAGTATTTTTGGCTTCAATAGCAGACTATTTTCCGTTAATCTCCGTACTCATTCAAGGGTACTGATTAAATATTAATATGCCCCGACAATCTTGAACCTAATTGCTCACAATATAAATAGTGCGCGTAGTAAATATAGCGTATCAGTGAGATGTCGATAAACGCTATGTGTATCAAGGATAGAGCTTTCGTCATCGTCAACTGAGTCACAGGACCAAGGTAAGCTGATGTTCACTATATTTAAATCGGTTACGTATGTAGTTAAATGTTTCCTTTATGACTTGTACTTCTGATTGCATGACTTTGGAATGGGGTTAGCAGCCTTGGCCTTAAACGATATCGGTGAAACAATGACAAATATTTAAAAAAATCCTTCTTATAAATAATACCTACTATATTTTAGTATTATTTAAACAATGACAGGTTTTTTGTCCTGTTAGATTTTTAATTTACCATCAATCTAAGTAAAGTTATGTATGAGTGTACCTAGTCCACTATAGGATCATATTTATTTAGTTCTTGGGCGATATAGATCCACAATGGTTTACAAATTTATTGAGATCAGATTATTGAAATGAAATAGAGTGAGACCCTTGACACTCCATGGTAGCGAAAAGATTTAATGGCCAACATCGCACATGCGCACTGGTGGCGCACCGGCTTATACGCGTTCGTGAATACTGCCGGGTCAGTTGGGTAACGGCACGTACAGGCAATCTTTTATTAGGGTAGGTAATATTAGATCAGGGTACTCGAGGCAATACAGGATCAAACTAATGCGTCACGTCAAATGTATTAGGCTAAAGGTTGTAACGTGTAGGTTTTCAGGTCGGTAGACAAGCTAGACTTAGACTAGATGCCTGCTGTTATTGGGACGCTATGTGTACTTCGCACTGTTTAGGTACATTCAGGATCAAAAGTAGCTAAGTAGAATAATATGCTCAAAATGATCTAGACACGACGTATTCTCTTGACAATAGAGTCGAGTGCAGATCATTTTGAGCTCTTCGGTTGCGTAGCTATTTCTGCTCCTGATTGTAAGTACGTGTAAATTTGAGTCCTGCCTGACTCTGACCCAAATAGTCTTTTCATTAAATCTTAACTTACCTTGTCCAGACGGGCAAACTCTGTGAAATCTTTTTCTATAAACTCATTGGTACACTGCGGCCACTGGAGTTCGTTGATCGAACTTGTTGCTTAGCGATCAAGGGTCGTCTTTCGATTAGATAGAAGTTCCCTGTTACCGTAAATAAATAGATAAATATCTTCAGTCCGTCGCAAGCGCAACAACCCTTACCTCGAATGAACCGACTCTGAGCAAATGAAATCTTAACAACAATTGAACGCCGCCACTGCGAACCTGTGACTTTGTCATTCGATTCTAGTCTCTGTTAATATTTCCTGAAAAGGAGGCAGGAAGGTATTTATAGATGTTTTCGGCGAGATTCCGGGTGGCGGCCGAGGGTCCCAGGATTTATGGCGGAGCGGGAGAGACCCATCCACTGGGCGCCTAGCGCGGCTGCGAGCCATGAGAGCAGGCGGGAGCGGTGGTGTTGGGTAATCAATAGATGGGGGAGTGATTGAAATAGTATTGATCAGTAATAGAGTGTACGAATATTCGGATATTACAAAGTTTTGTCATATGCCATCTATTGGCAAGTCAGTTGTGGGATCTACGGGCAATCTCAAGATTACGAATGCTCAGCCAACTTTGGGACCTAGATAGAATGGAATAGCCTCCAAACTTGTTAGTTCCCTGGATTTCTTATTTCCACCACATCATTGAAGAAGAATAATTTATTAATATGAAATATAGCAACAAAAGTGACAGAAAAGTAGTTTATATAAGTTTTTTTATTCCAGCTTCGCCACCTTGTAAGTGTTAATTTTAAATATTCCTGTTTTTTAATTCAATTGTAAGTGTTTTTAAAAATATGGGTATGTTATTGGACTTATTTTGTATTGACTGCAATCCCACGATAAATGACAGCTTTGACGATGTTACTAACAATGATGAATAATCTGGGTTGTGCTGAAGAAGTATACGCCCCAACCCTGTGCCTTGGACGACGCCCGATCTCGAGCGCCTCACACCCTTGCAGACAGACTGAGGGCAACTCATTTTGCCGCTCGGTGCCTATCTTACGATATTTTTCTTTTTAATACAAAATTCTACTGCCAGCGGCCTTCAGCGTAGGTTTAATTAGATTGTGTCTAATTTTAACTTTAATACAGCTTAATTATCAGAAAACATTAAAAATGAACTTTCATCAAATCATTCATGTAAAATTATTTTACTTTCCCAACTGCTTTTTATGTAAGTCGAAACTATGTATAAATATTTAGATCTAAAACCTTGAAACGTCCTATTTATAACAATATATGTTACATAAAAAAACATTCTTATGTCTATAAAATCTTCTGACCTTTCAAACGCATTGGAAAACTAAGCTAATTGATTTCCTAATCACAATTTTATCGTCAAGCTCATCTTGAATCTGATCTTCATAGTCATATGTCAATATTCCAAAAGCGTGGCTGGAGGCGGCTATCGCTAAATCTGTAATAATGTTGGCACAAATCAGAAATGTCACATGTTAAATATGTAAATGGCAAGAGGCGACAATAATTTACAAGGGAATTGGCACTTGGATAACAAATGTTTGGTTTAAAGTGACGTAGATGTAAGTGTTTAGACACTTAAAGCGTTCGTGAGTTGAGAACTGGTATTCTTACAATGATCACGTTGACGCATTCGGAGGTAAATTATTAAATAGTACCGTAAAAAAAAAGTTTTAACAGGTGAAATAACATTTTAATCTATAACTTGAAATGATTGAATATTTTTATCGTTTCGAAAAATAATTAAGACTATCGTTGTTTTTTTGTAATTTACTAAATAACAGCTACCATTAAATAAGTATCTTATCCACTTTCCAGCAAAAAATATATGCACTTCTAAACTTGTGTCCATTAATACCACATTACTGTTCACAGAAGCACCACTAACGACATCTAGCTTCAATAACAACCATTATTTAAACATTCTTAAATCAGACATCACGCTCAGTGCCAACAACCTAATATCAGATAAATTTTGTATGGAAATCAGTGAACTTGGTTCTGAATGAGTTAACTAATCGGTCCGGGCGCGGCGCAAGCGCATCATAATGGTAGCACAAGCTGCGAACGAGACTCGCCGCACGTGGCAACGGTCCTTTCCGCTGTTTACAGCAGGTAAAACTTTTTTATGCAACCAAATTAGAAAATATCCCTTTTGGCATCGCAGCCCCTTTCTGTACTCGGCCAAGTTCATTCAAGTGCCTTCCCACGCTAACTTATTCTGATAGCATCACCGTATCCTCATTCATTACTGCTCATTTACATGTTAAATTATAAGTTGTCATTTTATGAGGTTTTTCAGTCGGTTTACGCTTTACGAGCTCGACTGTTAACCACGTGTAAACGTTATCGCAGAGCTAATTATCAGCAGTTAAGTGTAATTTCGCGTTCTCGGAGTTGCGATGCAAACAAGTGTACAACTCATACTTCTATTAAGATTTAATTGATGCGGTTTCGTTATTAATAACACAGGTGTTTCTTTCTATATGTCCAACATCAACTAATGTTGCATTTCCCACAGTATCGAATTATGCATGCAGATGCATGCCCTCTGATCCTCCCTTATCTAGATTTTTGTTTGACGAAGCCGGTTCAGTAGTTTCAGGTACAGAAATCCATTGTATCAACACTTGTATGATAAAACAACATTGTAAACCTAGACAAACAATTTTAGTGTTAGCAATAACTTCATAAACATTTAGCTAAACGATCTGATGCAATAGGCTACTATCGGTAACTGAACAGCTTACACGATTCAACATTCCGAATTCCTAATTTGTGGTCCTTTCTGTTTTACTTTTTTTGCCGGTTTTTGGGGGTATCGGTGTGCCCAAAGGTTTTTTTGTGAACAAAAGGCAGCCCTAACGGTATCGTGCCGTGTAGGGACTCTTGCGCATCCTGGCTGCAGATGTAATGAACAATAGTGGCGTTTAACATGATTTGGAAGTAAATATTTAAGTTAGTTGATCGATATCTTGTTAAGAGCATAAACAAATAAAACAATCGAATTTTGTTAAAGTGCGGACGTGTAGCAAGGGTTATTAAAAGTGTTATTTACATTTTATCACTTTAACCACTAAAACGCGTAGAGATAAGATTTTAGCAAAAAATATTTACTTGTCCAAAAGCATGCTTTCATTATTTAGTCAAATATATAGCAAATAACTGCCCTCACTTACTGCTTAATGTAAATTATTTAAGTTGCGTGTATAGTTCGACAACTTTTTATTGTTACCCGACTACGGCGAAGCAAAAAGGAGGGTTATGATTTTGACCGGTATGTATGTATGTATGTATATTCATCTGTTCCCTCATAACTTCTAAACCACTTATCGTAATTTAACAAATGGGGTATCGTATGTGACGTCACATTAAATTTATAGCGCCCCCTAGAGGACAAAACGTCAAGAACTTGAAAAAAAAAATATTCATACCGTGTGGGATATGAAATGAAAGGGCATGATTGGTACATTTCAAACATATATACATATATATATATTTTATGTGCTGCCTGTCTAAGTATCGTTACAATGACATTAACGATCTTTGTTTGTCTTTAATTTGAGTGTATTCGGATTATAGGAATAACACATTGTATTTGTTATCATTTGCATTTAAAGAAGGAAAGCGGATCTGAAAATAATTCATGTTATAAACCCAAAATAATATAAATAAAAAAAAAGTTCAAAAATTTAAACCCGACTACAAAACGCTCAAAAAACCACGGCTATCCTCTGAAATTCACAGGGAAATTCGATTAATGGCTTCTTCGCGGACAAAGTCGCGGGCAACGGCTAGTAGACAATAAATATTGAATAAATTGTACATAATAACATTCAGATGATAATATTTTCTTGTTTTATACTTTTAGAGCGTTTCTTAGTAGTCGGGTTTTAGTTTTTTTTCTTCAAAATTTGGTGCAAATTCGCAATTCATAGTTAGGTATATGAAATACCACTTAACTGTTACAGTTGGTACTGAACCATCCCCTTTTTTCGCTGCTGTTTCACTGAAGCCTATCAAATTGCGTAGCCTCCCTCTGTGAAACAAGATTGAGGCTTATAATGTAAAAATAAGCAAGTAGCATTAATTTATTTACCTTTGGGAGGATCGCCGTCCGAGAAGTCCCCTAGGAGCCGTGCGAGTCTAGACATTGAATGATATCTCTCTTTTCCACATCGGTTTTTCTTTTATTTAACTGCAAAAACGCGATGCAAAATGGGGGCGAATTATACAATTCTAATTGGTATGGGATGTCCAAAGACTTAACTGCTGTTGAACGTAAGTTTTCGTTTGCATTATTTTAATATTAGATACTAATAATAATAATATGCGAGGTGCCCATTCAACAACATACGAGTATATGCGTACAAACCTAAAAAACATTTGGTTTCCGAAGGAAAATGTCATGGCTTGATACATACATTTATGACTGACTGTTTTGTTTCTTGCGGCGGTTGTAGTCAGCAGTAGTCTTCTCTTAGGAAGCGCTGGAAATCTGTCGAGTAAAAGTCCCCGTAAATACTTACTGAACCATCAGCTTCTTGCCCATATCCCAATCATCTGTGGTTGGCGCAGCATGTCTTTTTCTTCCACACATCCCTATTAGCCGTCATTTCAGCGTTCCCTTCTTTCTCAAAATCACTCTACACACAATCCATTCATCTCTTTTTAGGCCTTGCTTCTTTCTTTATAATCCTTCACGTTCATAATCAAATGTATCAAAACTATACCACGATAATACCTTAATTTTTTTCCATCACTTTCAAACTTCCTCTTACAGGTACTAGTTAATTCCTTATCCTATCCATTCATGTTGCACCAGACCACACATCCATTTCAATATTCGCATTTCAGCTCGACATGCTAACTGAATAAACATCTTTTATATAAAAAAAAAAGAGTTACTTACTAAAGTTAAATCCCAAAATTGAAATAGCGGGAGTGGTTATTTCAGAGTGGTGATGTTTTTGGAGTAATACCTATGTTATAGATTGATCGGATTTTTCAAAACGAACTTTAAGTTACTGTAATATAATTAATGGTTTTAAAAGTAACACTTATTTTGGGTCGTAAATTACATCATTAGAATTTAAAAGCAGTCAACACATCAATTCCAAAAAGTTCTTACTAGTGTCATCACTTGCTGAGAAGTCGTGGAGACATAAAGTGACAATGTTGTAAAACAAGATAATTAGTAGGCTGGTGATTGTCACAATAAGCACCCGTGACAATAGGCACCCGTCGCGAGGCTGATTTAGTTGGTCCTAAATTTGGCCGATCCATGTGTAGTGCCTTGGAAGGTTGGCCAAAAAAAGCGACGGTATTGTTACTAACTTAGTTATAGTTAACCGTCTTTTATCCCGTTCCTTGTTAGATAACGGATGGTTAAAACTGGGTGGCTTTTAAACAGTCGGCGAGAACTTTCTTAAAAAAAATGATATTTGATTCACGGGATGATGCGATAAATAAATTTTAATTACAAACTGTGGCCGCCACCGGAAAAACGAGAGCTAAATAGGGCAGAGAAATGGGAAGCTACCTAATTGTAAATTAAAAAGTTCGCGGAGTTACGACACCACAGTCCACAATGACGCGGAGGGTGGGCCGCCCCCGGGGGGAGGGATCGCCCCGAGGGAAACCGTGGAAAGCGTGTGACATTCTGTTTTAAAATATTGTCCACGCGAATACTTTTACGTGGTTTTTTTTTAATAATCTGTTTGTTTGCTTTTCTTTTTTTAACATGGCGCTAAGCTTTCTAAGCCAATGTAATTTGAACCACCGATAAATTTATCATGACCGTTCAGTTCGAATCTCAGGCGCTATAGAGGCGTCTTAATTACCATGTAGCGGTTAGAAACGCAAGCGCAATGGGCGTGAAAGCTCAATACACACTTCCCTATCACAAACAACATAGCGTAGAAAAATTCAAAGCATTTCTTTCGGTGTAGTGGAGCTCCGAACGGTAGGCAAAGGGGATGTTGTTAGTCTGTGGCGGTAAGGTAAGCGCACCAAATATTGTTATGTCAAGGCCGACTGCTTTCCTCCGGCATTCCGGCGGCCCACAGGGATATCTCACGCTTGTGTTACGTAACATTTAGACCAACTTTCGGCTGCGATTGACACATTACGTTTCTGTTTAAGGTTCCGTCGTAACCCTTTGGATTAGGTTATGGACTTCCGCTGTCATGTTTGCGTTGAACTAAATCATATTTTACCTATGTACTTCTGTCCGAATGTTGGTTTCTGTATAAGGCTGTGAAATCTATTTGCCAAATCAGTATACTGCTAGATGTAGTCCCAGCTCTAATGTGTAGCCTATAAAAAAAGTTGATAGACATTTTTATGTGATCCGCCAAGTTTTTTGACATTGATTCTAAATTTTAAATGTTACAAAGCGCTAATTTGCATGCTAATGAATATTCAGAAAATACAAGGTCAATTTAAAATTGATAACGGATCTGCGGCTTGATTAATAAAAGCTCGTATTTGTGGTGGGGCATGGTAAATTAATAACAGAGAATTAATTTGAACAATTTTGATTCGCAAATGACCTAATCAAAGCATTTTTTGTCAATATCGTAAACCACAGCTTGATTCTGGTTCCTTTAGTAGTTAGTTTGAGTTTTAAAGAATCTTTGTAGTAATCGTTTAAAAGATTTAACTATACTGCATCGTATTACGAGGAAAGTGTTAATTAAGTGTAAATAAAACCATTATCTCGAGCGATAAGACTCCCGAGTGCATTCTTACCCACTCCATTGCGTCCGTGAATAGCCCGGTGTGGTCAAGTTAAGAATTGAAATCCCCGATAAATAATTTCTCTGAATTGGATTTTATAATCGTTGGAGTTATTATAGTAAAGTGGTTTGTTAATGTGTTAACTAGAAATCCACACAAAACTGCGCTTTAACAACTAGATCCATCATCATCCTTGTGCGTGTATTTAGGTATATGAAATCGTCAATATATATATTGTAATGCTTGCGCTTTCACAAAAGCCTAACGCCACTAGAGAAATTTAACCCAGTATCCATAGCGAAGCAATATTTACTTCATTTTAGTAAATTACAGCGCTACGCAAAAGTTGGTAGTCGTGACCAATAGGTAGTTTATTTTAAAGTCCATTAAATACAATGATCACGACAGACAAAGGCTGTTAACGTTCCAGAACTTTCCCCGTTTCGAGGTAAATTCCGTGCACTGGTATCCCTAGGTTGGAGCGGCCTAGTAGGCGACTCGAGGCGGCCAATGCACTTTATAGACTGAGATGGGACGCCGAACATTCCCGATTCATTCCGACTTTAATTAGGGTTGCAACTTCACTAAAATCATTAAACTTGTTTCGGAAACTTTGCAGTGGTCGCATGAATGAACGGAAAACGCGTAGTGTGGACTGAACTTAATTTATTGTGGGTTGGAAGAGGTTAATTTTGACTTATAATTCTATAATATTACTTTATTTATGTAACTTTAGTATTCCAATTTGCAATATTTCAGGGTAAAGTAGCAATCTGAAACAAAAACTCAAAGCATTTTGGGTCACCCGAAATTTAATTGTTATTCAAGTTTCATAGATGCGGCTTTTCTTCGTAAAACTTCCCACAGAATGTAGTAATTTCAGGGGGTGGTGCCTCCCTCACTGGCCTTTTAGCGCCCGGGATATTGTCTTTAGATCTGTATTTACCACAGTATAAGGACATTTTGTAGAGAGTTTAGAGCACAAAGGTGTAATATACGTTAGTAGGCATGTGGGGCTAAATTAACGGACAAGTCAAACCACTTTAAAAATACCACCGCTGTCCAAAGAAACAATTTTGGGGTTTTAAAGACTTAAAACCCAGAAATTGTTACAAGTTACAAAAAACAAATAGTTAAATAATCAAATTATATCCATTGGTACTTAAAGATTAAGTAAATTAATGAATTTAAGAAAAGGATACACAAAGAAATCTATTATAAAAAGAAAATTAAATTATCCAGACATCATTATCATAGTCAAGGTTTCAATGTTCATCTAAGCCTTCAGAACAAAGTCTAAACTCTTATTATTAGTTTCTTGTAATTATTTTCTGGCATAAGGTTCACTGAAAATAGTTTTCGTAGTAACAAAAGTTCGATAAAAACTTAGTACGAAGGATAGTAGAAGGACAATGGCTGAAATACTGCCGTGAAGTACGGCGAGCAGACATGACTATAAGCGGAGTAAATTTTTAGTTTTTTAGTTTCATGATAAAGTAACAAATATTTACATATAATTATAACAACATAACTGGGCCTCTATTCTACATCATCCTTACACCTATTGTTATCGTATTGTCAACGGTATTGCGCGACCGATTGCATTTTCCCTATTGCATTTGCATTGAAAACAATGCAAATGCAATAGGGAAAAAGTCAATCTAAAATAGGGGCTTCACAATAGTTGGTTTCACAAACGTTATAAGCACTAATGTCAATAATGTTAAAAACGGGAAACAACGGGAAACGAATTTTACGCATATAATGTAACGGGCTTCTTAAGTATTTTAATATTAAAAAGTCTTTAAAGTGGTATTCCATAGTATTTAGTAGGTACAGTCAAACAAATGGAATTCTGAACCGCCATTGAACTGTGTTAAAGTGACGTAATAAATCCACTCCTTAAACACTTTTTAGACTTATGCGACACTTTGACGTAACATTGTAGATAGTGGCCTAAAATACATTCGGACTTTAAGAAACAACTTTAAGGATTCATTAAAGAAAATGGTTTCGAAAACAACACTGTTTAAGACAAAGTGGAAGTGGCCCAGACAATTTGTCAGTGTGTCTCAAAGCTGCAAGAGCGAGCTGTCTGGAGTCAAGCAGAGTTCATGACTTCACAACGTATTACGAGTTATAAACCTTTTCTCATTATATCGGCTTCTAATTTAAACGGTTTGGTCAAATCTTTATGTTATTAATTGGCTAATAAAGCTTACATGGGAAACTTTGGTTTATTATCTATTACCTATTCAGTTAAGGGTACCTACCTACGCTTTCACACATTGCTTTCGTCGGAATTCTTGTTCGGTTTACAATGGAATTAGCAAGGCTTGGTCATGTTGTGTATTAAAATAAGTAATTGATATAATTGTTTGCTCCTTATTTATTGTTAGCAATAATTCGTTCTGTTGCTTAAAACATTCAGGATTGTATTGAGATCCTTTTTCTGTCAATTGTTTTATCATAATTTAAATGAATTCTTCGGCAATTTGTATGGCTGAATTTATTACTTAACATTATTATTTTTACTTATAATCTTAGAATGTTACTTTATCTTTAATTTTAAGGTAGTTTTAATTGATTTTAGTGTTCTGCATGCCGTACGGCTGAACGTATTGTACCTACCATCTTATGTAAAAACTATATTCTTGCAATAAATTATTTGATTTAATTTAATGCTTATATTTTTTAAGCACAATTCTGAACTCAACAGTTTCAACATGACTCAAACGATACGTTTATCGTAACAAATTGGTTTCTACATCGTAAAGATCTAAATACATAAAAAAATCATAAAATAGTAATTCAGAATTAAGTCTCGTTGTCTTAACGATAAAATATAATAATACAAAAGCTCGATTACCTTAAAACCTGATATTAAAAGTATATTTTTTTGGGTGGGTTGTTTCTTGAACAGAAAACAGGCAAATCTCGCATTTCTAATGTTAACTTAAAGAATAAAATTTAGCGTAAATAACTGAACTTCTCTTTTCAAAATCACTAAGTGTCATTTGGCACGAATTTTAAATACATCAACTAAGTTGTCGCAAACAGACGAACATGTTTAATGACCAAAAGAGCAGGTAAGTAGAAAGTTATGGCATTTAAGTACCTGATGTCATTGTCTCTCAAAATTGTGTCGTTTACTTGTTGAATGCCTTTGTTCCGTAACAAGGTATATTGTATCCAAAGGACATTTTAGAAGTACTAAGAACAACAAACATAAACGATGTTATTGGTTAAATGTTAGGAATTACTTTGGGTTAAGTTACTTCTCTGAGTCTTGAGAGTACCTACTTGCTTTTTTTGGTTGGATGTATATTTTGGAATGAGGTTTTTTTTTTCAAAAAATATAAGACGTTTAAATATGTCGTTGGGCATAATTAGTACTTGTACTGCTATCGAATGTATTCAAATGATTTGATCCTGATTCGTCATATTCCAAATTGGTCATCTTGTAAAATCGATAATTTCCCAACTGTTCATATTCCTAACTCGTCATATTCCAGATTCGTCATCTTCCAAACTCGTCATACTTCGTCTTATTTAAGATTGGAATAAGTGACTGTTATTTAAGTTATTTTGCACACGTTTTCGCCTTTAACGAAGACAAAATTAGAAATTCTTGCACAAATATTTTTCAGTATTATCTACGTTATTACAGACAACTTTTGGTATTTTGACCGTTACATTATTCTAACATTAAAAAAAAACAAGTTTAGACGGTAAAATGTTCAGTTCTAAATAATAAATATATAAATAAATATCAGGGGACAATCTCACACAAATTGACCTAGTCCCAAACTAAGCTCTAGCCTTGTACCTAATATGGGTACTAGACAACGATAAACATACTTAAATAGAGAAATACATACTTAAATATATAGAAAACATCCAAGACTCAGGAACAAATATTCGCGCTCATCACACAAATATCTGCCCTTACCGGGATTTGAACCCAGGACCGCTGGCTTCGGAGGCAGAGTCACTCCAAACTAGGCCAACGTGTCGTCAAAGTTCTAGACAGTAATGTAAGTAAATGAAAAAACATTTTCTACGTTCAAAATCATTAAACACATTTAATGAGTCTCCATAGATAATCTATCCCAGATGTATAGCTTGTTTTACTTGACATTGCTTGATCCTCTTCACCGAACCCACAAGGTAATTGACTCTTCGCGGTTACCACAGACACGTCAAATACCGTGATAACTCTTTCAATGGCCTAACATTTAAATCTGTTAGACGTTATTGATATTTGTGAACAACCAGGATAATAATATTTGTGTTCCGATTGCCACTATAAACTAATCTACCGCGCCGCTGCTTTGAGTATGGGGCTTGCGCGAGGGGAGGGCACGGGGGGTGTTTGCAGAGGTCTGCTTACACTGGTTTTAGGTACAGGGCGATCCACAATGGGGTAGGTAGGGTCGCTCACAATGAGCCCTGGCGCGTAATTGTTAAGCTGAACGGGGGTTGAGCGGCTGTCAACTGCTCCGTCACAGACTGAATGGCAAGACTGTTTGTTTTCTACACACGGCATTATGAACCTAATTAAGTGCTATACATAATAATAAATAACGACGTTTGATAAAGAGTTATTTACAAGAGACGGATTAGCGTGAAAGTTAAAAGGTCATTTACCGATTTTAACCTTTGACTTTGTCTTTGAAACGTTTTTACGTAAAGAAATACCAGCCCATTATCGAATTACATTTGACTTTAGAAATCCAACGCATTACCATAAAGTTCTTACTTTGATCAAAGAATGCCATTTGTAATGTTTAACCTATTTAATATAATAAGTTAGGTACCATATTGAATTTGATTCGATTTACCTAGTTCATTACAAAGCGATCGTTAAACAAAATGTGGCGAACTAATAATTTAAATTGCTATTAATTAAATTAATACCCATTAGCACAATTACCTATGTCAACACTGATGAACTAGTGCATGTTTTAATTATGAAGTGGCATTAAAGCGGTGTTATAAGTCAAACCCTTTATGTTAAGATCATAATACGTAAATAGGTTAAGCTCTGAACAATAGCCAACATTACAATAACCTCTAATAAACTTATCGTAACCTAACCAAAGCGTGAACGGAGGTAAGTGCCCAGATACCGATCACGAACTGCCGCAAGAATACAATTCATCCCTTATTAATTATTTTATTGTAAGCATAAAGGATGTCGTAATCGTCAGAATAATAATATCACCGCTCCGCATAAAGAACCCCAAGTAACAACACAAGCGTAAAAATGACACGCCATGCCACCAATATGTTTGTGTGTATTACGTTAGATTTATACGAGTGGGTCACACACAGGCGAAGGCTACCCCGAAACAGGGTGCGCTTAGTGTGGGGGCGCCACGCACACCAGCGCACATCTACCACCCGACAGATGGACACGCACACAAGCGCGCTGCGAAAGGGAAAGCTACACTGTGTAAACAAATCGTGGGGCGAGTGCCGTCCCTCTCGGGTTAAAGCCGTGTGTGTCACACATCTGTGTGTCGTTGACGCGATACGACGTAGATTGTTCTGTGAAATTGCCAGGTAATAGGCCGAGGGCTATAGCATTACACCTACTTATTGGTGAGTTTAGCGCACAACGGCATAATAGAATTGAATATTGCAATTGATGCCGCTGACTTCTGCATTGAAATTCATTAGTACAGGAGTCGCTAAATGAGCGCCTCACATGAAACAGTAGCGTGTCGTGTGCTTCGGCGCTATTAAGCCTGGAATTTTATCACTTACTTTATGGAATTCCCGGCTAATGGTCGTAACAGGAAATCTGGGTGTACAAATTACTGGGAAATCAGTTAATTATGTTTGTAAAAATTTCATCACTTTGTTATGTTTGTGAGAACGTGTCAAATGTTATGATTTAAGAGTTACATTTTTTTTCTTGAATGAAACGCTGTCGTTGACAATAAGGATTAGCCTATTAAAGCAATTGAAAAGCAAGCAAATAACAATACCAAAGAAAGTGACAACGATAATGGATTGAGTGTCGAATTTGTAAAGCCAGTTAGAGACAAGGCTTATGATTAGATGACGTCAAGCCGGGTGTTGACGCGATCGACCGGAGGGCGTGACGGCACAGATTAGAATTGATCCAAGCAAGACGCTTGCCGCGACCCCAGTCTCGACGCCTATCCCTCTACATTGGTCTATGCTATGCACATTATTGCCTTCTTCAGTCACTTCTGAATCGACACCGATGCAAATTAAATTGTGGTCGATAAAATATATCCAAGCCAATAATAACATTGGTAACTAATTAGCGTTATTAAGTGTATTGACAAGCGTTTTGTTTCCTAAATTATCGTAATTGGCTATTTATGTCGATAAATTTGAAACAACAATTAATTAACAATGTTAAGTTGAGGAAATATGATTGTTATTATAAGTAATTTGGCAGTTTTCTATTAATAAAGTCATGGATTATGTTAGCAATAAAACAATAGCCAGAGGTTATTAATACGGGAAAAAACACAAGTCTTCACCCTTCTAGTTGCCATAATATCCCGATAAAAGGCCGCAACAGGCTGGCGAATTATGACTATGACTATGGTATTGTTAATTCGAAGTCACCCCAAAATTTATTAAAGGTCGCGAGAGAGAGACGGTGCTTTCTGCCGCGTCGCGAAGAGGGAGATAAAAAACCTCTAAATGAGGGGGTGTCGTAAATAATTTCTGTGTTTACACTTACAGGGTCTTAAAACATGGGTATAAAAAAGGGGGTAATTTGCACCTAGATGGGTAGACATAGAGTTGGTTTTGTGTTTGTGGGGTCGTATCAGAAGAACAATGTGGCAGTCCAGAAAGAGGAAACCGATTACGGCGGAGTGTCGGAAGCTTTCACCGTATTTAACCAAGATTACAATACTTTTGACATGAGTTGACTGTCTATGAGATAATTTAGACATGGGTGCGACGTTGCTCACTTTTAAGGTAATTCCCACCTAAACAAATTAATGCCAGTTTTTAATGAAAAGTAATTGAAAAAGGACAGTTTTAAGATACCTACTTATTTCATCCGATTTGCTCACTATGGTAATCGATTTGACGTAAATGCACTGGTGATTCTAGATTAATCTTTAAATTTATCTTTGTATAAGATTGTAGGGTGAAAACAGGCTTGCAACCCCTAAGTGTGATAAATGCTTATCAAAACAAAATCTGCAATAGATAAGTTAGTTGATCAATCAATGTCAGAGGATTTAGCGACAGTAATGCGATAGGATCCTTGTTAACAGTATAATAGTGACAAGAAACTTACCATCAAGCTAAAGTTTACGCTCTTTTACTAAAGTTGGCTGTCGTTGGAGAATAACTTGGAATTCCCCGCTTTTAGGGTCCTTCGGGGAACTTCGGTGTTTGTCTGTCTGTATGTCACGGCAGTTTATCTCAGCAACTACAAAAGCTAATAACTTTAAATGTTACATAGTTGTGCGTGCTTGCCCACATAGGTATCTTTTTATTTAAAACCGGCCAAATACCAGTTAAATTCGCGTGGAGAGGGTTCCGAAAAGTTTGAGAAATTGCCTATGTAAGTACCATAGACTTCTTATAGTTTTTCTGTAATCTATAGGTAAAGGCCTATTTTGACATAGGTATAAAATTGGCGTAGAAGATTTGGAAATAAATGGGGGAGGGGGGGAGGGGGAGGGGAATAGTCGGTTTCTAAAATATATTCAAGATTCGTATAAGAAGCATATTCATTTGATATGTTACATGGTACAGTTTGTACAAGTTTTTATTCCAATATTGTATACTTACAAAATTTTAACTTAATCGGTATATCCGGAGCAAATTAGCTGTGACAGACTTACAGACAGACACACGAGTCTATAAGGGTAATACCATTTTTTTATTAGGACGTACCGAACCCTAAAAACATGAAAATAATTTTATTTATTGAAAAAGGTTTTTAAAATGGGGGTCAGAAATTAAATTCACCGTTATAACCAATGCAGTATCAAATGAAAGGACTTAATTAATTATTTCAACATTTTATATATCTAAAGTAAATAAAAAACTATCCAGTCTTAAAATCTTACACATGTGAACGTTCAAACTACTAATCTTTACACTAGCACTAGAATATTATCGAATGTTAACCAAACTGGCCTTCACGTGAATGCTTTGTAAAATTCCGGATATCCGATGCTATTTCAGTAGCTGCTTTGGAATGGAGGCAGCACAAAGGGCATAATATGATTAGTCCGTGAGAATCGTAATTAAGAACAGGTAAATCACTCGGTCTTGGAGTGTAGGTAGTGGCGAAGCCACCCAACCATGATTCACCCAAAATGAACACATACACGTGAGAGATTGAATGTCAAGAGCGATTTTGACCTATTTGTATATCTACTTGATTTAATGTTAATACTTTTCATGTTTTTTTGCCCGTGTGGTTGCTGGGTTAAAATAATACCACTTCATGTCTTATGAGGATATGAGGATTATGAGGATGTCGTAAGAGGCGACTAAGGGAATAAGGGCTTTTAACCTGTAACTAACAATACACTATCTTAGCCTGATTGTGCAAAATGTGGTTACAGAATTACCAACAAATATTTTTAGAGTTGGTATTTCTGTAGCTCTGCCTACAACATATCTGAGAATGAAAGCATTATGTTATGTTTTTATGATTTAATTTGTGTCTGTAATCCGTTGCTATAATTACAGTAAATGATTTTGTTGTCCTTTTTTTCAGATCCATAAACATAAAAAGTCGTCTACGCGCGAGATTACCGAATAAATGCTAATATTAAAATTATAACGTGCTTTTTGGACCTTACCATTGGCGGTATCATCTAGTCTCGATGGCGCTGTAAAACCAAATTGATTGATTGATTATCTACATGATTACACATACGTTTATGAACGCGAAAGTGAAGCCATTTGGCTATTTACATTTACTATATCGATGTGTTATTTAAAGGAAACCACTAGCCACAAGTCAGCCCATTCCATTAACGGGAACAAGTTCAAAATTCTAAACATTGCAGGTAAAATAAAAGCTTGTAAAATCAAGACTCAGTTTAATCATTTTCAGGTGTTAACCATACCAGTAAATCTAAACACATATGCAAATCTGGTCTCTCTAACCTAATTTCAGATCAATTTAAAGATGCTAATTTCTGTTGAATCCACGAGTAGTATGAAGATACCCTGGTGTAAACTCCTGGGTAGTTCTGGTCGGCACAGCCTTCTCCCCAGGAGACTATGCCTATTAGGTGGTGGTTGTAGACTAGAGGGCCCCCGGAGTCCCCTTGGCATGCGTCTCGAGCAGGATTGGTAGCGTTGGCGCACAGCATTCCAGAGGAGATAGCTGCGATGCGAAGGTAGGCGCGCGAGCAGGAATCCTGCTCCAAAATCTTCACACGGGCGGCCAGCAGCTCTGATGAAGCTGAACCCTCATACTGTAAACAATATTGTAGATGTTAAGGTGTTAAGATAACAATATTTGAGTGACGGCATGAAAATAAACGGTAAATACACATAACATCACGACTTCATTCCCAGAGTGGGATAGGCAGAGCTACAGAAATAAGAACAAATCTAAAGGACTTTTTTATAATTCTATAACCACATTTTGCACAATCAGGCCAAGAAGTTTACTAGGTGACAGGTTGCAAGCCCATCGCCTAACAGTGCTACAAGTCCTTTTTTCCCTTAGTCGCCTCATACGACATCCACGGGAAGACATGGAGTGGCACTATTTTCTAACCCGGCAACCACGCGGTAAATATAAGACACATGGAGATCTTAATACAAACTTTTTCTATGGCATTGTTAAGACAAACGAAAATACTAGCCACCTAATGATAAGGAACGTTGTGAGGCCTTAAGTTCTTTAAAACAAGGACCAATCACTCTTGTCCGTAAAAAGTTAAAGAAGTTGTAACCATCACCTAAACGCTAAATATTTTTACACCAATTAAATGTGTAAATATATTTAAAAAAATGCGACTCTATTTTTCAACTGATGAAGCCGTCTTGCTTCTTTATCGAATTTATTGCAGTATAGAAGCAACATGGGCTAAAAAGTTGAATAGAGGCTCAAAAAGAGGAAAAAATTAAACGTGGAATGCTAAAGCTACCCTTAACGATTATTGTTGATAATTTAGTACATTACCAAAGACAACATTTGGTCTCGAGAGTGAAGAAAGAAGAAAAACAATTTTGTTAGAAACTTACTGAGGTTGTCCCAAATCCAGAGACTAGAGCTTCTGCATCGGCTGGCGAATCAAAATTTGGCGACGCTAACTGCACACTCTGGACATTCTTAGAAAAGCTCATTTTTTTCGAAGTGACCATTAGAGCAATGTCGTTTTCCAGTGTCTCTGCAGTATATCCTTCGTGGATGTATACTCTGGATATGTCGTAGGTGGTCCCACCGCTGAGTCGATATGACGTGCCCACTACTACACGAAGCAGGGATGGTTGCGAAACGTATCTGTAAAATGATTATTCTATGATTATTTACACTATTGCAAAGCGAGCATAAACGAGACAAGGAAGAAAAGGAAGGAAGATGAGTCGTGTTGTTATTTATATATTTATGTAGGTATATATGTATATTATGTATGTATATATGTGTGTATTATACATGTACGTCTATATTAGTTTGTGTACTTGCTAATTTGTTTAAAATTTATTTATATATTTATAAGTATTATCATTTGTTTTTACTTTTTGTGCAAACTTGTATGTGTCCAACCCCATGCATTGTCCTTACTCATTTGCTTCAGGGTTAGCTGGAAGAGATTCCATTAAGGGATAAGTTCGCCTTTGTACATTAATTTAGTGTTATAATTATAATTGTAATATTTATATTTTTGTGCAATAAAGAGTTTACATACATACATACATACAAGGCAAAATAATAAAAAAAAACAAACGAATCCAAATCATGAGACCACCTGATACTCCTCACAGTTAAAAAGCGAACAGGTCCGCCGTTCCACTTTATATAACCTCATCTTGTTTTCAATCGTTATGGTAGCACTTATTTATTTGACAGTGTACGATCTACTATGAGGTTTTCAATACAATAACGGTATCTAAATAAGATATGCACAGAATAGGTCCAGGTTCCCTCGCTCTATTGGACAGCAGATAATATACTAGTAGACGATACTCATTGACACATTCTGGGCTCATTCACATGATTTGTAGGTGGCTTTCGCGAACTCATGATCAGCCCACCGGCAACAACAGAAAAATCACTTACAGTGATCCACAATGCCCTGCGGTCAGTACAGTCTGGATCGTGATCACGATGGCACCGCACATGTGCGCCCAGCCGGCGATGGACCGTCTGCGGAGCGCCGCTTGGTATGGCACCTCGGATATGTCCACAGCGAATCCATTTACTATCCGCGCTGATGGTTCCTCTTCGAAATTTTCAGCGGATACTGTTAAGATTAATGCTACACCTGGAATCAATGAGGAGAAAGTGATCAGACCGTTAAAAATACTTGATCACGTTGGTAACTTTAATAAAGTTCTGAAGTTTGCATTAAGCTTAGTAATAAAATTGCGGGTAACAATATATTACAAAAACTCTTTAATGTTTTAAATACGAGTGATAAAAAGATACATACATACATACATAACATCACGCCTTCATTCCCAGTGGGGTAGGCAGAGCTACAGAAATACCAACAACTCTAAAAAGACTTGTTGATAATTCTGTAACCACATTTTGCACAATCAGGCCAAGAAGTTTACTAGTGTATTAGTGACAGGTTGCAAGCCCATCGCCTAACAATACCACAAGCCCTTACTCCCTGAGTCGCCTCTTACGACATCCACGGGAAGACATGGAGTGGCACTATTCTAACCCGGCAACCACACGGGCTAAAAAGATCTCCTGCAGAAATGAAAATAAGCTTTAAAATTACAGGAAATTACACTTAAAATAATTCAGAAATAAACTTGGAACAGTGGGTTGAAAATAATTTAACTGATTTAAGGATAATTTTAAGAGAATTTCAAGTTTTCCTATTGTCTTGCTTTGATTAAAAATACTTAATCTTACTCACCAAATAATATTAAACGTTGGGGAGATAACCGCATCTTGGCTACTAAAACTAGACTGGCTGAAAGAATTCGGCATTTCGTCCATCGATAGCCACAGATAATACGTTATCTCCAGTAGCACTTGAGATCATTTCGTGACGAAAGTAGGATGCTTTCAAAAATACAAAAATCAACGAATACATTTTTGCTACGCTTAAAATGATCTATTCAGTAGCAAACGAACTTAGAGCGGAGGTGGCGCAGCACGCCGTCCGTGTTCCCATACTAAAAAGTGTGCCCAAAGCGTGGCGGAGGCCACGGCCGTGCCTAGTCTATATTTTAGGACATTCTTACTATTTTTAGCACTTTAACCATTGCTTTAGTTGAAATTGCATTTTTCGATTTGTCGTATAACGAGATAAGATAAGTTTCTTCCCTTATCACATCTTGGCATGGGAATTACCGTTATTGGACTTATCACATTTTATCGCAATTAATTTGATCCGCTTCCAAATTCCCCATGACGTTACCGCTCATAAACTACGACTATATTCTCCATGTGTGAGATAGTTCGAGAGTATAACATACAAAACGGGTAAATCATTAAACTTAGTTTTACCAAAATAAAACTATCGTTTGGTATTGACTGCTATTCAACTCCAATTCCTCGAAACGCATTTTGTAAATTCGTACCAGAAGCAGGTATTAAAAATTCCTCGTAAACGTTTCCTTGTATCTTGGATTAATATAAATGGTGATTTTCAAAACAATAATAATGTTCTTGATGTAGTCTGTTTCAAATCATTGTATCTCTTATATTCTTGCTGGAAATTTGACGTATACGTATAGAAAGGGCCACCTAAAAGGACTGAAATCTTGTTACAGATGCCTGAAAATTACGGCAAATTAGTCGAAATATTGGTAATCTGGTATGTGATGTAGGTACCTCTGAAACGGACTGAATGGAATGGAAATTTCAAACGGCTGTAATACAAACTCTTCAGATAACCGGAAATCGAAAGCACCAAAAATCGCGATTTAAAAAAAGACGCCTGAATCCTATGGCGTAACAATATCCATAAAAATCCTATTCATATAGTTTTGTTCTCGTTCTTTAATCACCAACAAAAATAACGCGAAATTTAAGCACACACATGATTTTTCTGCCCATTTAACTGCATAATTAAGTCACCTAATTGTTACTACATAAAATACCTCGTGAACATAAAGAGTTGAAAGCTTTTAATATATGTTTCGCGGAGTGCAGTGATTTTATCGGCAATCAAAATGGCGTCCTGCTCAGTAACTAATTTACGGCGACATTAACCCATCGGAAATTGATGGATAAATTCATTTCCATTGACAGTCAAATTTTTATACGAATGGTAAAGACTTGAAATGTTTTAATGTAAAGCCTGACAAGTTTGTATTGAAATAGGGCCAAATAGAAACTTGTCAGGCTTTACTTATGTATTTAGGTATCCTTAAGTTCATTTGATTTGTTTTTGAGTAAGGAATGAAAACATCAGAGAGAAGTGTGGTCTGAAGAAAGTAGTGACTAAAATTGAGAAGGGCATGCTTCGATGGTTCGGTCATTTGGAAAGGATGGATGAGAAAAGATTGACGAAAGAAATATACAGTGCTAAAATGAGTGGAAGGGTCGGAAGGGGGCGCGCTAGGCGTACTTTTTTTAATCAAATCGGGGAAATACTGGAAATGGCCCGAATCTTAAGTACCCGAAACCGACGTGCATGCATGACTCGATGTATGAATGTGGAAGAAGCGAAAGACTTTGTCAGGATCGTAGCAGGTGGAAAGAAGTGGTCTCTGCCTACCCCTCTGGGAAACAGGCGTGATTTATGTATGTATGTAAGTTCTTTTTTTAGAATTGGTACAGTCACCAGCAATAATATATTATACAACATTGGCCTTAAAAATATCTTACACGTCTTTATTACTGGAGGCATAAGAGTGAGTCAGATATTTTTGAGGCCAATGTAGAATTAATAGGTATATTATTGCTGTTGACTCTACAAGTCAGTGTACTTACCTTTGAACTGATTTACTTTTGATTTTTGAGATAAAATTATGAAAGGGACGAAGTGCATTTGAACTAGATTAATGATGAAAAGTTGCCTATGTGTTAATTCGGTGTATGAGCTATCTCCATTCCAAATTTCAACCAAATACGTCTAGCCGTTGCAGCGTGAAGGAGTACCAAACTAACACACACACACCTTTCGCATTTATAATTATTAGTGGGATGACATGTGATGTGACGGATGTAAGACCAACATTTGGTAAATGGGGTGAATTTCAAAAAAAATGTACGTAGTTAACGAAACTTAACCATTTAACTGTATGCCCAATTTTCATTACGTAATGGAAAAAGTTCACGTTATCTCAATTAAGTCCTTAACTACTGAAAATGTTTTTTGAAATATACTCGAATAGGTACTACATAGTGAAGTCCTACGTTAACCAAGCATTTCAATGTGTATCTTGTATGTTTTTTAAGGTAATAACATTCTTCGTCTTGTAAAATATAACAAATCATGTTAATTCCGACTGGTGCCGCCATCTATCGACAGCTGATTCCAACTGAATGCAGTTACCGCTCCGTTCTTGGAATAATCAATATGCAGCCTGTCAAAGGTTATCGAATCGGGGTCGAAATGAAAATTTCTTGAGGCCATAAACAACGATAGTTATTAAAATTATTATTGAAGGAACTCGATAATTTTCTGAACAAGTAAAATTATTTATTTTTCAGAAAAGATAGGTACGTTCATAAAATACACAGAAAAAATGCCAATATATCTACTCGCATATTTACCATTAAAATACCACCTACACATTATTAAGCAGAATGAGCAGTGTGTAAAATCATAAACTAACAACATATTCTAATTAGCAAAAAATGCAATTAAAATATTTTTTTCATAAATAAGAAACGCCTAAATTAAGGCAAATCGAAATAATAGAAAGGATACTAGATTAGATATGTCCATTGCATCAATAGAAAGCGTGCATGGGAGCCGGCACCCACGCACATTCCTCGGAGGCAAAGACCTCTGCTTCCTGGTCAGCCTATATAAGCTAGTGACATTATGTTGGGAAGGAAGTGTACGAGCAACGGTAAACTAGGGTTAATGCGGCACTTGAAGGGTTACGATGACCATCGAAATATGTTTTCTGCTTGTTATAGAGTTCTCAATTTGTCAGTTTTTTGTGGGTATTTTATTTTCCCGTTTTCAATATTTGTTTTTTTTTTATCTGTAGGGATATATCAGGGGTAGTCCCAATAAAATTTCGTCAAGAGCTTGACTTCTATCCATGAAAAGTCAACAGAACTCCTTAATAATTTGGAGTCAGTTCATTGCTTTTTTAACATTTCATTATTTGGTAAGAGTTCAACTCCTCGTATATTTAATTATCGAAACGTATAGGTAAGTAATTCTATTTTTTCTGAATCCCATATTTTAGGATATCAGAAAGATAATAATATCGTGTGGCTACGATTGGTAAGGTCAAGTTACCAATGGACCTGTTTATATTTTGCACTCTAATCTGAAACTAAATTACATACTATCAACTCATATTTCAAATGCGAAACGATATTTGTTAAAATGAGAAAAGCATTGGAAACAGTACCAGCCGTTGACAAAACTAACAATATTCACGATACTACAATTGATTGTTTTTGTCCGTGTGTGTGTGTGCTGAATAATAAGCAGTGACCTATATCCGAGCACAGGAGTCGCATGGCTGCACATGCGATTACGCCGTATATGCAGTCGGTACGAACACATCGTTTTTATTGACATATAGAGACTCCAGGTATGGAAAATATAGTTTAGTAAAATTACCTGAATGATCCAATATATGTGTGAATGTAGGTTTGGTATGTAAACCAAAAGACCCCAATAATAATAAATTTTAACTTTGGTTTAAAAGTCAAATGAAGTATCTAAACCTTCTGACCTGAGTAAAAAAAGTGTTTTTAATTTTGGTAAGCATTTAGCGTTTTACGAATTTGCTGGTAAACAGTTTCTTATATACCTATAGGTATTACTTATGAGTATCATATCAGTTTAATTTAACTTAAAACCCTATATTCCTACAGGTATAATATTAATAGAGAACACAAAAGCACAAGCTTACTCGTATTGCGTTTAGCTAATTGCGTTACTAAATATAACACATTTTTCTCTCTTTGTAAATCAGTCTTTTTAACGACTCAGTAACCTTGGCACCGTACCTGGTCAAAACAGTATTACCAATATTACCATGTTTCAATGAATGGGCTTACAAGTTACGAGGTTATGAGGGAACAGACGGTTTTTTACAATTAGCCGTTAACGCAGCATTCACGCTCATGTTATATTCAAGAGAACGCTCGTCTGTTTTGTCACATTTTGACGACTATATTAAACCATTGGAAAAACTGTGGGAAACAAGTTGTTCAGCACGGCACGGCTGATATTTTTTTGACTGTCTGGCGCGGAACACAGTCCAATTATTTGTTCTTGGTACCTTTAAAGATGATGAAATCTATTTTCATAGTCACACAGGTGCTTTCATAAGTACTCACCAGCGCTTGAAAAATCCAATTAGGAGGGTGAGAATCTCAAGTCGGTTTTTTTATGGACCAAGATGTACAAGTAACACCTTAATAACACGCCTTGCTTTATTATAGTTTCACCTTTGACGTGATTGTGACAAATACAGAACATATTGAAATATACACGTATCATTCAAGAAATAAACTTTTCTCGTTTAATATTTTATATAATTATATAATCTTAAAGTTTCCTAGCTAGAAGGAATAAAGGATGGTTAGGCTTCTCGATGTTTTAATTGTATGGGATGGTGTAGTTTATAATAAAAATAATGTACGTACACGTTCGTTAAATTACTAAGTAATCCATTTAAATAACTAAAACATTACATTATAATAAAACATCCACAAATTCTATCAGAACTCATGGCTTGTACTTTTAATGGGAGTACTTTAATGACAACGACGAGTATGAACATTTCTCTTTTTTTTGCGACTTTAAGTGACAACGCAAGATTTAAAAAAAATGCAGGTAAAATCAAACTATGCAATAATTACATAATATTCTAATGTGTCCCAAAATATTTGTATGGAAATTTCCTTTTGTGTTCCCGATATTCATACGATTTTGGTAACACAAAAGGAACTTTCCATATATTTTTTTGGGACATATTAGAATATTTATTTTTGTGTATTTTGATGTTCTCTAACTAACTGCATTTTTTTTTAATCTTGCGATGTCACTCAACTTGGCAAAAAAAGAGAAATGCTCTTATAAGAACAATCGTAGACTCAAAAACAATTATTTACCTGTAAAACGGAAATTCAACACTACCCAATTTCTCATTGTTATTTGATTATAATTATTTTTTGTTACACAGAGTATTAAAAGTTTTCAAGTTTACAAACAAAGCCGCGGTTGCCGCGAGTAGTGTAATTGCGCGCAGTGATTGCAGTGCGCGTGAGTTTCGCGCCCGCGCATGCTCAACCGTGAAGGACGCTAAACGCGTCGCGATTTGACGGCCGACTTCTAACCGCTCTATGTCTGACGTGCCTCGGTGCAAGCTGCAAGCGGTTGCCGCGAATAATACTTTTGATTACACAATAGTAAAGCTTCAATCAATGTATATAATTATTGCTGACATTAAAAATACGTTTTATTTTGTGAAGGGAAACAATTAAAAAAGTGTAAACTAGGCACATGACAATTCATAACATTAACACATGACAGTTTTTGAAAGGTACGAGTAACTGTATTTGTAGCCAGACCGATAAGGATTTGTGAAACTGAATCCTCTTTGAAATTTAAATGACATTGATTTAATTTGCTGTTTAATTCAGTGAGGAGTAAAGTTGAACTTGTTTGCTCACTCACTTTAAAGGGATTTTGAGGTTAACCTCTCCAGCCACGGGTGGATATTAAATCCCCAGATCAAAACTAGATGCAGAGATAATGGCACAAATCCACCAAGGGTGAAAAGGTTTGTTATTACCATGTTGAATTAAGTTGTTGTACAGGAAAAATATTATTAATTTAAATAAGAGCGTTTTAACCTAATCAAAAGAGCGTCATTGCAATTTAAAACCTACGTTACCTGTGTTATTCTCTAAAGAACAGCTAACTGACGGCGGTGGATCGTAGAGCGAAGTTCGACAGGTATAGCGGGTAAGCTAATAATGGACACTTAAATGTTGTTTTTACACTCTCACTGTACAACTTGGATAATAATTGGTCTGTCGAATGCAAGAGCAAGTTTTTCAAAGTGATCATAACAAAACCTTCCTAAAAGCTCTTTATCAAAATTGGTTTCAGACGAAATCGCTTTTAATCTGTAACTTAAACCCCTATCTGGTTAGTAAAGTATCGGATGACCATTTCTTGGTCGTTACGATTATATATATTCATTATTGCATAGTTGATTGATTTTTATTTGTTCTACTTAACGGTATGATTGCTTAATACTGCGTAATATAATATCTTAATAACTTCACGCTGTATACAATGATTTTCTCACTATTATTGACTAAACAAGCGGTTTCTTCGGAAGTTTTTTCGCCCTAAGACATTTTTTCCAACGAGCAATTGACTTTGACGTAACGTAATCGACAAAATATGTATGATGATTGAAACAGCTCCCGCGTAGGTATCGTTGACATGACGTTGACTTTCGTACCGTCATCGTTGAGGTAGTAAAAGTGAAGGATACGTAAAATAATGTATTTAAACGTGAGCCTATTCTAGTGGTTCGTGCCACAAAAAAAAATGAGCAGGTTTTCTAATAGTAAATGGGACTCGAAAACATAAACGAATGTTTGATATATTCGTGCAAGATCCATATGTTTAGAAATAAACATTGATTTTACACGTGGAAATAGTAAAAAACTCAAAATGATTACAATACAATACCAGTAAATTAAATTAAAAATAATAAGAACAACCAGTTAAATCTGTTTGAGCAACCTTACAGTAAACAGATTTTCTCTTTTAACATCGCAGTACCAAGGTTGCACAGTATTAAATTTAACAACACAATTAACTTCATGAAAAACTATACTAATCACCTAGCCAATTACAAGTTGAGCATCACTATTTATAGTTAGGTATCTTGGATCACTGTTTGTCCGCTGACATGACTCGCATTTTAAGCAACCTTTGTTCAGAGTTCTCTTTCGAGTACCTACGTACCTGCTTGTACTGGCTTCCGAGATGTTCGTTACAAGACATATTGAGAATGGGAAATTCACACGTAATCTTGATATAGCTTATTATAATATACTATTACCCGGACTCCGTCTGCGTAGAGAAAAAGTCTGTGTTACTTAAAAATAGTAATAATATATCATTTTGCTGGTGAAAGAAATGAAAGTGAATATATTGGTCCAGTTGGTTTATTAATTACAAAGAAATATATTTTTTTTTCTTTAATATTAGTGTAAGTAGAAAACGGAAAACTGTCTACGGAACAAAGTCAAAAATGTTTAACAAGTAATCCCTGGAATTTATGCAAAAATTGGTTGTTTAGCAGTGACATAATACGTAAATTAGCCGTGCTATAGGTATATATTTCCCGGTGACACGACTAACGACGTGGAAAATGTACGAGTATGTTTATTGTACTTATTTTAACAATAAAAAAAGAGTTTTAATATGTTTTCACTAATACAAACTCTCCCATTTATGCATTAATAAAGAATATTTCCAAAAATAATTAGTACCCTTTTTTTTCCGTGGTTGAAACCATCTTTTAAACTCACGAGGTATGTTTTCCTATATTTTGGTCTAATGTCTGGGGACATTACTAAGTGGCTGATGTTCGTTACATTTTACTCTAAATTAGGTTGACCTTTCGGCGACCGCCTCGATTGACGGTCGCATCGGTGTCACCTCAACGGTCAACCTCTGTTTTCATTTACACTTCTCCGTTACTATGCGCATGATTTGACGTTTAGAATAATTGGATTTTGTATTTGTAGGTACATATTATTATTCATTGTTACCAACACGGAGGCGACTGCTTTAGCATTGTCAGGAATGGGGGATTACTACAACCTTCGCTATGCACTTTAGTTTAGATTACAATAAGCTAAAAAAGTTTAACATTTTGTAGGTATTGTTCTTAACTTGTATCGCACAGTTAACTATGCCATATTTTTACCTTTGCCGAGGGAAAATAAATCGGAACATTTTGATACAGAAATCGACCGACAACAATTTGTATTGTCGTAAAGTTTTATTTTTGCTCTTTAAATATTTATTTATGTAATTGTGTACTATCTATGGATAGTCTGAAGTAAATGAATTATGAAGATAATAAATATATGCATATTTTTATGTTAGAGGGTGGAAATGTGTTTTTTTGTTGTAAGATGGACAGCGATCACCGCCACCCATGGACCCTAGCAACACCAAGGAACTTATTATGCCATATGAAGTTCATTTTACGGCGAGCGTAAAGGACAGAGGTATGGCGCAGTTATATAGCTCTGTCCTTTAAATAACCCCCAGGAGAGGCAAAAGCGTTGCCGGCTTTTGACAAAACAGTTTATTTATATAGATAATCGGATATTGATGTGCTTAACCTACACCAATGTCAAATTATAAATGTGAAAGGTACAAGTATAATGTCGTCACGGCTGTCTGAATCGTCGAAACAGTCGCCACTCGGGTATCACCGAGTAATACGTGTGTGTAAACGAAAGGTTAATCTACCCGGGTTTAAACACATCCCAGCGCCCAGCTTCTCGATCACAATCTAAAAAGGTCCCAATTATGAGCCCATGGCACTGGATGTGTTAACAGTAACTTCAATTTGCATACGAAATTACAATTTTCATGTGCAACTAAGAATCTTAAAGAATTATTCGAGCCACTGGAGCGGCGATTTCCTATTTATGCCTCTGCTATTGTACCTTTATTTATATCAAGGTAGTGAGCGTAAATAACAGCCAGCGTTAGATAACTGATACCTACCGTAAACTGATGGAAAAATACTGATGGTAAAAAAGAAGACGAATTCGAAAAAGATGAGCCCGTTAAATTACAAAGCCCGTCTTTATGTAAACTAAGATTGTGTTAGCACTTGGCTGATCCTCGTAAAAATATTAACTAATTACATGACCAATTTTTTTTTAAAGATGGAAAATTAGGATGCAATGTTTCAACTTCAACTGTACCTACGTATATTACTTTTCATTTTTGGACAACTTATTTGCCGTCCTTTCGATGAGTAACATGTTCAGTCCGGATTACCAATATGTTATATTAGTAACCTTTTGTCCTGTAGTTAGTCTCCCGCCCTGATAGATAAAATAATCAAACACCAAGAAGAAAGAAACACCAAGAGTTCATCCTACGTGTTCTCGGATAGACAATTTGCAGTATAAAAAGAACGCTAACAATATTTCCTTTTCTTACTTAACACCTAGCAATAGGGTTTTTGTACTTGTAACCAAACATAGTTATGTTGATTTGCCTCTCATGAGCTGTGCGCGTGTCGATTGCTTCGAAGCGTGGCGCCAAACCATTCGAGCGAGTGACGTACCTAACACAACTCTTGCGCATAATCAGATCAATAATAATAAGCTAACATTAAAGATCAATGAGTAATTATTTATTGTAGCATTCGATTTCTATTGTATAGGTTCGATGAAATGCGAAGGCGTTTCTTTTTCTTTTAATCACGTCACATAGCGCGACAGGCTAATTTCACCCTAGAATATTGGAGTAATTGTAACAAAACAACAAAATACGAACTGATCGGATAGAGTGAGTAACATAGAAATTGAGCTTCCTACCAGTGACAATGCCGGAATTAACATATAGAACAACGTAAGTGTATAACAACACGTTTTCTATTTTTCATTTCAATCGCGTCGTTCCGCCTTTCGATACTTTCCTATACTAATACGCTGCGAGAACCAGCATGAGCTGAGCTTCCCCGCCCCCTGAGATAGTTAGCGGGTTATATGTAGTGACGGGTTTGGAGTGTAAATCTGGAGGTCTTTGGTGGGCGGTCGGCGGGAAGCGGAAGGCGCCCGGAGTGCGGACAATGGCCGCCTAGCGATCACCGCTACGTTCCCAGCTCATTACGTATTTACTATAAAACTTCTATTACTTTAAACTTAGGAGCCAGTTTGTTGTTTGGATTGAACGTTTTGTTTTAAAATTTCACACAGTTGAAACTTGATTTGTGAAAGTCTAATGATGTTGTCAACAGGGTTACTGGACATCTAGGTCGCGGGCATTTAATGTCGAGATGAAACCTTGTGCGAACTATAATTTTTCAATTAAAATCTATTTGATATGCATGACATGATTTTCACTGGATTATTCAAGGATACGTGCGTTTCTGCTAAGGTAGGTTCAATTTATCCTGCTATTAAATATCACAAGAATCTCGAAATATGTTTTAATCAAAACTAATCAGTAGTGACATAAGTAACAATTTAATTAAATAACTTATTGACTTCTAAATCAATCATTGATTGGGTCATAAGTTTATGTAGATTTAGCGGATGTTTGTTGGTAGTTTCATCATATATAAATTGGACTGACATTTTGTAGCGGCGCATCCAAGGCTGTTCAAGTTCTAAGTGAATCAAAAATGACAAAAATTACCCATTATTAACCATTTACGTACCTTTGAAATTAAAAAAAAAAACATTTATTTCAAGTAACTAAACTCATACTTACAAATGTTACATTAAATATATAAAAAGCAATATAATTTTTTTTGTACACTTTATTACAAAATACATGCCTTTTGAAAATAATGATTAATTAAACAAAATATGTGTTAGCTTGTTTAATTAAAAACAAAGCAAAAATAAAACTAGTTAAACCTTTACTTGTTGATAATTCTGTTACCACATTTTGCATAGTCAGGCTAAGATGTTTACCAGTGTACGAGTATTAGTGACAGGTTGCAAGCCAATCGCAACAAGTTTAGAGTTGTTGGTATTCTGTTGCTCTGCCTACCCCACTCTGGGAATAAAGGCGTGACGTTATGTATGTAGTTAAACCTAACATTTAAACTGGTGTTATTTCTCTTAAGGAGGGTTTAAACCAAGCGAACTAGCAGGCCCTCTATTACAATGGGTAAAACCATATTGCTTTTGACGTGTAACGGCATTGCTTTTAAATCGGCCGCCATTACTGTCAAGCAAATAAAACTTATTTTAACTTTTGGTTTCACTCTGTAGAATAGAGGCCCTGGCTGCATTATTAGGTACGTAAAGTTTACTTGGCGTAAATGGAGACAAACATCTTCTAGAGCATTATTTGGTTGCTTGTTGGTAATTCTAAATTTTTTTTTACAGTACTCGGTTGCTGATCTAACCAAGACCATACAAACAATTGCCTGGAGCATTCCACCGTGTTCGGACGCGCATGTTCCTGTGAGGACTCATCACGTGTCAACTTCATGTGTATTGACTGTAGGAAGAGAGACAATAGAGAGATCTCTCTCCAGGCGGGTGAGGTGCCTGGGAACCACCATTTGGATGAAGTTGGAAGTGATATACAAGTCAACCGACTGAAGAATCTTCGTTAGCGCGATGTAGCGATAACTGACGCTGGCGGCGCCGACGAGTTGGTTGTTACATGTTGTCACTAGATATCGCTAGGTCGCCACACCAGCCCCCCTTTGAGACCGGAGGTTGATGGTGATGACGTGCAGTCCGTGCGTTGAAAATGCCGCTTGCAAGTGCCAGTAGTAGATGTCTCCAGTAGAGCTTAGAGCCGCGTTGGCGAGAGTAGCAGGAGAAGAGGAGTGGAGTGGAGTACACAGTGAGTCGTGTCCCTGCTCCGTGAAGTACTAATAGTAGGACACAGTGAGTCGCGTTGTTGAGTGAGAGTATTGTGCACACTATAGACACCAGGCATGGAGATATATCAGAATGCTAGTGGTGCACAGTGCGGGTTGTCTGGCTTGATGTGAAACTGCGTCATAGTGCTTGAAGGTCGTCAGGTTGCGTAAATGTCCATTGAAGAGAGACAATAGACAGATCTGTCTCCAGGCGGGTGAGGTGCCTGGGGACCGAAAAGTCTATTGGGATGAAGTTGGAAGTGGTATATAAGTCAACCGACTGAAGAAACTTCATTGCCAGATTTGGCCGCACCGCCTGACGCTGGCGGCGCCGGCGAGTTGATTGTTACATGTTGTCACTAGATATCGCTAGGTCGCCACATTGACCACTTGATTCTTGCTGTTGCATGTAAATTATTGTATTTCCCACATTATCTTATCTTCTTCATTTAATTAAATTGGCCACCCACCAAGTTGCCACCCTAATTTTCTTTCCAGTTTTCTTTAGTCTTAGAACAAGTACAAGAATTTTTGCTCTATTTTGTTCATACAGTTTTATACGCTGTTTTGGTGTTGGTAAATAAGAACGTTATCTATATAAAACAATAAAAGAATGCTCCTGCTCTGGTTCTATATTCATAATTGTAAATTTCTTAGACCCAGATGACTGGTCGCATGCAGGGGTCAAGTTAGGCCATTTTTATAGGTAAATTAGCTTAATTAGGCAATATACCTATTAAAATAACAGCTTTGGAATTGGTCCTGCTGCAGTCGATTCGCATCCTTTATTAACGTTTTAACATACACACACATAAATCTAGTTTTATGTTTGTCTTATTTGATAATTGAACGCGAACTTTTCGTGTTTACATACATACGCCTTCATTCCCAGAGTGGGGTAGGCAGAGCAACAGAAATACCAACAACTCTGAAAATGCCTACTTGTTTATAATTCTATAACCATATAACCATATTTTGTACAAACAGGCCAAGATGTTTAAATATTACCACAACTAAAAATTTATAGCATATATACATAATGATGATTTTTCAACATTTTATTTTACAACTTAGTCTGCGTAATGTTTATGTATAACTATGGCAAATTACAGGCTCTAAGAACCGAGGACAGAGGGACAGACGGACATGGATAAACTATAAGGGTTAAAAAGTCTCTAAGTCTCTAGTGACTTTGAGATACAGGTATGGTGAACTGCTTATGGAATTCATGACAATGTTATTGTTTGAACGCTTAGTACCATCACCAACTCTATGTTGCCTATACAAATGATGAAAGTTGATATAATAAAAATCAATTCTTATCTTCAATGTAAAAAGAGAGGTTAGAACTTATGAGAACGAGTGGGAGGTAAATACAAAATCGAGAACGTTTTAAGACACTTTATAAAATATATTATTAAACAAGTCGAATAAAAAACAAGTTTTAAAAACTCGACTGCATTTTTGATATTGTCGTCTGTATAAATATCATGTTCAAAAAGAGGAATCTCCCTCATTACTTTGATAGCTCATATTTTAAAATACATGAAGCCGTTTAGGCTGCAGAACGTGCTACGAAAGTAGATTATAGATACTAAAATAAAATCCTTACGACGCAGTCGGGTAAAACAAAAACTAATTGAGTTTATCTGTCTCTTCTGTTACACCTACACGGTTGGACCACTATACTGAATTTACAGAAATTTCGTAACAATATAGTTTAAGAGTTTGATTTTGTTTAAATCAGAATAATAATACGAGTAAACAAGTTGTACGCGGGCTAACCCGCGAAAACGCCAACATAATATACCTAAGTAGAAGTTATGCAACTGATACTGAAAATGCACCAGACTTCCTGGACGTTATTTAAAGTGAGAGCTTATTTTTTTGCGCAAACGTTAATTAATTCTTTAACTTACACAGCAACTTATTGTGCCAATCTCGATTCAGCTTGGTTTTTATACTAAATTAGAACAGAATTCCTGGATAATGTTTCAAAATAGAGGTAAGAGAAGACTGGACTGGAGTTGGGCAAAGAGAGTTTAGTTTAAGTGACCAAGTCACCCCACTTGGCGAAGTCTCGAGTGATAACTCCTTTTGCCGAACTATAGTTTTTCTTAACCAGCCACGCAGATACTGCTAACAACACAATACTCATTATATATTTCTCAAAAGTAGACATATAACACCCCGCCAAGCTCCCTGCTTCTTATAGAAAACCAAATATGAATATTTTAATTTATTAAGTAAGTAAAATTTTATTGTCGTATTTCAAATTTATTACCTACTAGCGGCCCGCCAGCGGCTTCGCCCCGCTGCAAATTTCTGACTTTCCCAGTGAATTTTTCAGTTCTTTTTTCACGAAGTCCTTCTCTTGATAGTAACAAACACTATAAAAAAAGATTTGGTAAAATTGGTCCAGGCGTTGTTAAGTTATGCGCTTACCAACACATTTTGCGATTCATTTTTATATTATAGATGTAGTCAATAGCGATAGGGGTTGTGGCTGTTTGTAGGCGACTGCGGGGGAAATCAGTGTGTGGGAGGCTTTTAAAGGGCATGTCTCAAGAACGAAATTATAGAATTATTTTTGGAAACAACAAATTTAATATTATTAATATCAATTACCTGGTATACTATTCTTATGAATAAGACCCACCTACGTTATTAAGGGCTGTATTAATAAACTGATCTTCATTAAGGAGCTTGACTAAAGATAAATTAAAGTAAAGTAAAGCCGTGGAAAACTGACATTTAATCATATCTAACGTGACTGAAGACTGGCATCCTATAATACCTACGTCCCAAGTTATGTGAAATGCACATAAAGTATTTTAGAAATTCAGCTCATCAAATAATGCAAAAAACTGGCACGAAATTTTAAATCGGTGAATAGATAACAGGGAAATAAAATGCTGTGACGTCATGCCAATAAATTGCCATACGTGCTTGGTGATAAGGGGATTCATAAACGATTATTTTACCTACTTTTATATGGAAAATCTTCAGTAGGAGTTTTCAGTGCAAAAAACTAGGCAATGAGTCGATAAGGCTTGGGATTCAACAGCCTGGCACTGATTACAAGGTTGATATAAAACATGGGCCCGTGCGGTTTCTATAGGCCAAGGACGGCATGAGAACGTGACATTGAAGTGCGTCGTTCAATTTATGAGCATACCTACCAGTTTCCGCTTGCTACTTTGTACGCGTTATTAAATATTTTGATTGGTCAAATTAACCTAGGTGTAAGCTTTGGCAGCTAGGCATGTCGTTTTGGCTCAAAAAAAGCACAAGTGCTGTTAAGGGGAATAGACTAGATAGACTTTTCTACGGAATGTTCTCCTAATAATTCACGTCATTCCATGAAAACAGTGTTTTTTCGGGATAAACTTCGACCGCTTAGATTTTTTTTCCAGGATTAAATATATCCTTTATGTCAATCCAAGATAAGGCAAACGAGCCGACGGCCCATACGATGGTGAGTGGTCACCGTCGCCCATTAACATTATAATGTGTGCGTAAAAATGGGAAATACCTTCAGCATCTACGGGGTTGATCTAATCTACATGGGAAATTGGGTAAATATAGTCAAGAGCACTTAAAACGGGTCACTTAGTACAGAATTTCCATAGAAAGTGACCCGTTTTAAGTGCTCCCGAGTGTATATCCCCTAAGGTCCAAGGTCCTACCCATAGTACTTACTAACTTTGTCATTCAGACCCAGCTCCTTCGACAGTTGTGTAGTCATAGCGTACCACGGTCCTACCAGTAGGACTTACTAGAAATCCTACTGGTAAGACCGTGGTACGCTATGATTTCACAAGCACATTAACTTAACACACTAACTCGTTAGGCCATAGGAGGATATACTAGTTTATACTTGAAATTTCCCGTCGCCCATCTTTATTAAGGCCAGGGATAGAGCCATGTCGCTGACTTGCAGTGTGCTATATCAAGCTGTAGTGTTTTTAGTTTTTGTACAGTTTGTAAATCGCATAATCTTTAGTGCGATTTACAAACTGTATATTTTCCGCCGGTCGCGACGATGCAGCCATACGCTAGGCATTGTTATACAAGACGTGAGCTAGAATGACGTCAATGAATGTAAATCAGTTTATTTCTGAACTTTCTTTCAAGACACGCGTGTTCATGATTGTTTCCAGTTTGAGCCTGATTTGTTAAATAATAGTTTTGCTTACTTACAGCTATTGCATAAATACCCGAGTCAATCCGTGGCATTTCAAGGCCGCATCGACGTAAAATGTTCTTTGGATGTAAGTATTTACTTAAAGTTGCGTGTAAATAGTACCAAATGGTATAATATTATACACATTTTAAAGATGAATTAAGCACTTTTTGTTATTTTTAATGAACCTATGTGGATTAATTACCTACCTCTTTAATCGTTAAGACGTAATGGCAAGTGACACAGAGGCCCAGATATCTACTTTGATAGAGTTGATGGACACCAGGGAATCGGGTGTTGAAGAGTAAGGGTTGTACCTGTATACATGTTCCGTTGCAATTTTGTAAAAGTGTTAACTATTAGTCTTGGCGTTCAATAATTTAATTGCACGGTACATTGGTGAGTAACTATAATGCCGTGTTCAAATTATTTGTTGAATGAATAAATAAATACTTTACCTTAGAGTTTTATGTTTAAGCACAACGATATTTAGAAGACTAGAGGTAATATACCTACGTTTGGTATTTCCACAATAAAGTTCCGATTCAAATTTTTAGAGCATAAGTTTTTGGAGGAATTCTAAGGCACGAGATGCAAATAACTTTGGTCTCGTTTAGCTCATTCAACTTTTCACTTCAGCAGTGAGAACATACAACCTTAAGGTAAAAAAGACAATACGGTAAAAATAAACGACACACGTCGTTTTGTCTCACGCTCGCAGTAAAATCGAATTTATTGATCACTGCTTTTTTTCCAACAGCAAAACCAGCCCTTTTAACCTAACCTAACCGAAAGTGAAATATCTCCCTACGCTCATGATTAAATTCTAGAATCCTTTGCTTACTGGAGATTCGAAATCAACACTCGCAGCCAAAACCAAATTGCTCTCTTGTTGCACAAATAACTATTTTCGACCTCGGAAATGTCCCAATGCACAACTCCAAAATCATTACGTTAGTTAAAAAATTCAGACCAAAACGGTTTAGTAACATGCTTAAGATGCATTAAGTATGGGTGAGCATTATAATAATCACATACTTGTCAATACTTGTAAGTATTAGACACATGAACAACAGGCCTTGGCACAAATACCAATCAATAAGTATATAAATACGCATATTTTCCTTTACTTATAAACGCTGCTGGTTTATTCACTGGCTTAGGACACAAAAACTGAGTTTGCTTTAAATAGGACTTACTTAGTGCTTGAACCCCGTCGTAGAATTTTCGTCCTAATACAACTGGTTTAACTACAATACATTGCAATACAAATTACTTTGTTTTACACCAAACAAAAACATTACAGAGAAATATCACTGCTAAAAATAACACTGGTTAACCACAGGTGGTTTTATCGCTAATTATTGATCTCTTCCAGACAACCTTAGAAGGGCTATGGTGTCAAATTAAAACATTTTACATAGTACGTGGTGCAGACTTTTCGCGAACAATAACAAGAAACTATATGTTACTTGTTCAACGTGAATCCAAAAAAAAATGAAAATGTATCCTACGCTAACCAAAAAAATAGATAAGTAAATTTATACTTAAACTAAATTAAATAAAGACATGGCATTGTGTGTATTTAAACTATTTATTACTCGTTATTGTAAGTATATGACTTACCTACATAAATAATATCAATACTTCCACATCATCCATATGACGACACGTTGGCCTAGTTCGGAGAGACTCTGCTTCCGAAGCCGGCGGTCCCGGGTTCAAATCCCGGTAAGGGCAGATATTTGTGTGATGTGATGACTGATGAGCACGAAGATTTGTTCCTGAGTCTTGGATGTTTTCTATATATTTAAGTATTTATTTCTCTATCAAAGTATGTTTATTATAGTCTAGTACACAAAGTACAAGTCTAGAGCTTAGTTTGGGACTAAGTCATTTGTGTGACATTGTCCCGTGATAATTATATGTTTATTTATTTATTGACCAGCAAGTTGTCCGCCAATCGTTTGTCGCTCGGATCTCCTTTTCTATCTAGTCTGTAACGATAGAGACGCAATGAGTGACAAGGGAGGAAATATTTGTGCTAGCCGTACAGGGAAAGAATTAAAAAGACAACCACATTGCAGAAATTCCTCTTTTCACAAGAACACAGTGAGAGAAATGAACTAAGACAATTCAAAGACTGCGACAAAAAGTGCCCATGAAGAAGTTTCCTAAAGATAAGTAAAGATTTCGATTTTTAATTGGAGAACGCAAACGAGCACACCGGCTGACAGGTCACAGACTCACAGTGGACTCTGAACCCTTAAGACATTGTGTATAATTGAAAAAGGAATAAAATTTTGACGGATCAATTTTAAACTTCGTTTTCAATTATAATTATATAAGTTTTTTTATTATAAGGAGAAGGCACACGAGCACTCAGGCCACCTGATGCTAAGTGGAATCTATATAGGACATTTGAAACCTCATGACTTAGATATTAAGACTGTAATGCTACGACCTCAAATTGCGTTGCTAACTCGACTAAGATGGAATGCCTCTATGCTAATAATTTCACCGGTTGTCTTATCCCCACACCACCGGACCACAACAATGCAAACATCGTTGCTTGGCGGTAGGTTAATGGATAAGATGGTGGTAGCGATCCGGACGGATCCCGCACAGGGTCCTACCACCACTAAACTTATTTTTTATTTAAATTAAATACTTACTACATTAAATCTAAGTATATAAAAGAAGAAACTGACCACTAACTGATTGATATAACAACGCACAGTCTAAACCGCTGGATCTAGAGATTCAAAATTTGGCACGTAGGTAGGTTCCTTATGAGATCTAGGGGATGCACTAAGAAAGGATTTTTGGAAATTCATCGCCTAAGGGGTTAAAGTACGGGGAGTTGCGTGAAATTTAATTCTACGCGTGCGAAGTCGCGGGCGTCCTGTAGTAATAATAAATAAATATCAAGTGATCATCTGAAACCAAAATAAACCTTGACCCAACCCTTGCCTACCTTACCTTAGATACTTTGAGGGTGCAGTCGGACTTATTAGTAGCTGCACGTTTTAGTACCTTATCGCAATAACCACTAGTTCCCTTCGTTAATGCATTTATTTAAACTTTATACTGGTAGAGAATGCCTTAAGACATTCTCTACCTGTCAACCAATGGTCCAAACAGAAACAAAATAAGCTTGGTGCTGAGAGGGATACAATAAAAAAAAAAATTAAGGGAATGATGAGAAAGATTGGTTTAGTAGCACAAAGATAATCCAAATTAATCAGTGTACATATTGATAAAGTTTATTTTGATTAACTCCCCCTACCGAGCGCCAACAAAGATGGTCACTGTCTTAAATCAGAGTCAAATTTGCGCAACTCATCCAGAAAGTGAAGTGATCTCATCACTCGAGTAGGTTCTTCGGTTATTATGCAAGTCGGTCAACTCTCGCGCACAATACGCTATATACTCACAACACAAACGATTTTTAAATAGCAACGTCTGTCTGTCACAGGACTTAACCATTTTCAACTGTCATGCGAAGCGTACCAAAATATAACCGTGAGAAAAGTTTTGTTTGCTGCCATTGGTTATTGAACCCAAAATGATACTTTAATTATTAAGTTAACCAACAAAATAACGACGCACGATTTGTCATTATTTTGAAATTGACGAACAAGCTTAGGATATAAGTATACTCGCAATACTTTGTATGCGAGGTCAGATATCACGTAAGGCTGTTATGTCACAGATTTTTTCATTTTTAGGGTTCCGTACCTCAAAAGGAAATAAAAACGGAACCCTTATAAGATCACTTTGTTGTTCGTCCGTCCGACTGTCTGCCAAGACCCTTTATCTCGGGAACGCATTGAGTACAAATTAAAAACAATAAATTGAGGTCTACAGTCCCTGGAAAAAAATCCTGAAATCGTTAATTTGTTGCTAAACTAATCGCGATCTATGCCTATGTCGATGTATGGAGTCGAAAGTTTTTCAACGGCAAAGTCAAGTTTGTCCTTTAATAGAATTTTACATTCTTATAAGTTTGTATGGACCCTCGGTGCGCGAGTCCGACTCGCACTTGACCGGCTTTTTATGTAAGGAAAAATACTGACTCTTAAACAGCCCCGATCGCTACGAGTTTTAACAAAGGGTGTACAGAATACCTAGTAAAAGAGCTCAAAGTAAACTATTGTGGGCAGTTAATCTACGTAGGTACGTTACTTACACAAAAGTAATCATCTACTTTCGTATTATAAGAAAGTTATTACTTTTGCGATCCACGTTTTAATTTTTATTATATTTTTCCTCAACGCGCAAACGTAACGGTATTTTTTTCATTCAATTTACTCAAATAATATGACAGCGTAAGCAATCTCTAGATATTCCAAAGTTCGTTTACTTCATTATCCAGAATGTCTAAAGGCTTCAGAGTTCACTAGTGGCCTGTGTGTTCGTTTCCGTTCTCCAAATAAAAAATCTAAATCTTTACCTTTTTAGGGTTCCGTAGCCAAATGGCAAAAAACGGAACCCTTATAGATTCGTCATGTCTGTCCGTCTGTCCGTCCGTATGTCACAGCCACTTTATTCCGTAACTATAAGAGCTATACTGTGGAAACTTGGTAAGTAGATGTATTCGGTGAACCGCATTAAGATTTTCATACAAAAATAGAAAAAAAACAATAAATTTTTGGGGTTCCCCATACTTAGAACTGAAACTCAAAAATTTTTTTTTCATCAAACTCATACGTGTGGGGTATCTATGGATAGGTATTCAAAAATGATATTGAGGTTTCTATTATAATTTTTTTCTAAACTGAATAGTTTGCGCGAGAGACGCTTCCAAAGTGGAAAAATGTGTGTCCCCCCCCCCGTAACTTCTAAAATAAGGGAATGATAAATGTAAAAATAATATATGATGTACATTACCATGCAAACTTCCACCGAAAATTGGTTTGAACGAGATCTAGTAAGTAGTTTTTTTTTAATACGTCATAAAAACATTGATCAAAGCTACAACGAACTTTTATATTATGTTACTTGCTGCTACGGAACCCTTCATGGGCGAGTCCGACTCGCACTTGGCCGCTTTTTTTAAGAAATTTCTTCATGAGCACTCTAAGCAGAACTGCAACACATAGTCATAGGTATACATATACATGTAAACACATTGGCATTTAGGTGTAGTCACAGCACACGGTGAATTGCATTAGCCGAACACTATTACTGGCATTTCGACTTCGAGTATTGGTCAATTGGTTGAGGCCTAATACGCTCCTGAGTGCAGAGCGCTGTCCGACATAATATACGTATTATAAGCATAAGTTGCCGGTGTCTGGTTAAGGTCTTTGAACCCATACAATATAACTTAGGACTGATTGCTATAAACTCTATGTTACAGTAAAATGAAACATGGTTTTACTCCTATTTTGCAAAATGAAAACAATAAAGTTAGAAAAAAAACCATTTGAAAGGCTTCAGGGCCGAGATTCTACACGTTAAAAACGATATCGTTTTAGACGTGTTTCATTATTGTCAACGTTTTGATAACTCTTATGTCATTTACAATAATGGCGACTGTGACATAAGCGATTTTAAAACACGTCAATAACGATATCGTTATAACGCAGTTGAATAGAGGCCCTGGTATAGAACATTATAAAAACAAATTAATGCAACAACGAAAATGCAGTTCAGTGGTGAAGACATTTAACAAAACAAGAAGAAACAAGGTAGGTACCTAGTATTAAATATCCAACTGAACTGAAATGTAAAGAAATAACGTAATACTACTGAAGCATTTCACCGCAGAATAAAGAAACTTAACCGACTCGTAAAAACGAATGTTTAATGATTAACAAAAAAATAAACTGTTGACGTGTAATAATTAAAAGAGATCAAAAATTAGAGCTTTCGAATTGGTTATACCCCGTCTTGCTTTCGTAGGAAAATCATAAAAATCGTTATAGTATTTAGAATTTATGTCATATTAATAAAAGTTGTCTTTCAAAGTAAGAATGATCATTACCTGCATTACCATTACCTGCTTTGAAAAACATCATAAGAGTTAAAAAAAAAGTATAAGAGACTAAAATATTTATAAATAAAAACGTTGCAGCGAAAATTTGTTAATACATTCGTGTATTAAACTCATCGACAAAAACAAACACGCAGACGGATGTGATAATGATGTTATAGAACACCATCATAAACGCGTTCTGGTCTAAGTCAAACCATACGCTGCATTCAAATCATTTGTGCATGCATCAATCAAGGCTTAAGATCAACAAGGAGCAGAGGACCTGTCTATAACAAGCGGAGGTCAGCAGAATGCACCAAACCACCTTGCACATCAGCTTGTAAATATTTAACACAGGTAGCGCATTCTCGCAGAACAAGGTCTTCCGTATCTTTGGAAAAAGGGCAGGCATAATTGACTGTAAAATACGAAGCTTTTAAATCATGTTTGTTTAATATTAAGCATATAAAAAATGTTATGCGAGATTTATACAGAATAACTGAAATGTGAAATGCTGGAGTTTATGTAGAAATATGCAAATAAAAGCGGTAATATTCCTCTACGGTTACATTTCAGGTGGTAGCGGTGGTTTCAGGTGGACAAAAGAATCCTCGTAACCAGCTGAAGTCGAAGAATTGTTAAACTTAGCTTTGGACAGAATGCCACACCGAAGCTTAATAATCTTGAGTAAGTTCTTAAGTAACAAGTTTAAGAGGATAGTGATGGACCCGTGTACGTACCTGTGCGTCACTATTCATAATGATGCAATATGAAATTATACAAAGCATCTAAGGTTCGGCTAATGAATCCTATACTTCTTTACGGAGCTGAAACCTGGTCACAAAGGCTGCAGGATCGCCAAAAAATTGATGCTCTTGAAATGTGGTGCTGGAGACGTCTGTTGAAGATCCCTTGGACAGCCTTCTGCACTAACGTTTCAATTTTAAAATACCCTTAGATAAAGGAAGGATTTCGTCGAATATCTACTGTCGAAGCAAGAGTGCTGAATTTCTTTGGACATGTCAATAGAGCGGCTAGTAGTTCAAGGCCAGGTGGAAGGGAAAAGACTTAGAGGACGATCCCCTACCCGGCGGTGGACAGACCTGCTGAAAGATGTCACCAAATCATCCGTGGTTGTGTGCATTCGTAATGTTTAAAACAGGAAGAAATGGAGGGAAGTCGTGAAAGAAGTGTTCTCAAACATCCAAACCGGAACATCATACCAATAGTCACGACCACTCTGAAAAGAGATTAATGAAAAACCTCTGTTTAATAAGTCAGTAAATATTTTTTAAGTGTTTTAAACGAACGTGTGTCATTACATAATTACATAAAATAATGTGAACTTCGGATAAATAAATGAAATGAATAGGAAATTTCGACACTCTGGATTTATGAAGGTGAAGCTATAATTACATAGTCAAGTCTACCCTGGGATGCATTTTTGCAGCGAGATAGTTTAAAACAACCATGACAACTTTGACTGGCGTCGCATAGAAGATGAAATCAGACGGTATAAATCAAATGAGGCAAATGATAGTAGTGTAAGTAGATGTACATTTTGTGCTACTAGTTCGCAGATGCATGCATGGAATGTCCGTTTTTGTAATGCACCGTTTACTATCGTTGAAAAAGGAATAACGTGATTACCTACATAATATTGCGTGCCTTATAGAAAATGACTTGGTAAGAAAGACGCTAAAAACTTTTGAGCCCCTTATCCCAAAACATCAGCACAATCGTCGGAACTAGTCAAAAGAGTTGTTCAATTTAGTGAAGTAAGTAGTTTGATCTCGGTTTTCCATTTAAGCTTAGATCTGGGATTCTTTAAGAAGCACATAAAATCATAATGATCATTAGAATTGACTTTCTTTCATCTACTAGTATTACCAATGGAGTGTTCTTTCTACTTTTACTCTTTGCTCAAATCCGGCGTTCCATCGCACTGGTTAATGTAAAATTCTGAGTGCACTCTCGTAATTTATTTATTCATTCGTTATTATTTACACTTTATTATGTCTGGCGGGCGATTGTTTTCGGCTGCTGATATTTCGCGCCGCATTTTGCATTGTGGTGACGGTCATGCCCGATATTTATGCGCATTAAACAGCATGGGATTTAATTGATTGCTTTACAATAAGGTTGTAAATGTTATTTTGCTAAAGAGATTTATTTTATGTTAAGTTGGCAATAATATCGGTGTTTTCAATGTAGCGTACAATGACTGTCTCTGATCGTAAATCACGAAACATGAATTAAAAGAATTAAATAAGGCATGATTTGAGGAGTCGATCATGATGACGATGGAAACCACAACCTATTGCATAGTCCATAGATACAATAATACCTACCAACCTGCCACTGGTTCTCAGCTTGTCAATTTTAATGAATCCGTTTACGTAATAAAGAATTACTTTTTTAGATACCATACCTATATGGATGAGTGATGGAGCGGCCAATAGAGACGTCAGGTTTGTACGGTTATTGAACCGCGGTCAAGCAAACTATGATTTAATTTAGTGGTCTATATTGATTCATTTACAATCAATTGTGGGCAATTTGTTATTTAGATAACGCTCGTTCGAACTTGCATTTTGTTACTAATGGGGCAAATGCTACTAGTAGGATTGATAAAAAGTTTACGATCTACAGATTCCAATTTAAAAGTGTATATTTGGTAAGTTGATTACTGGGTAAAATTAAAATTATATTGGGGTGCATTAATGGATCAAGGATAAAATTATACCGTGAGAGCTCAATAGAGGCAAATTAGAAGTTTTTAACAGAATTGACAATTACTATTTTTTTGCCAATTGCTTTGCCAAAGTGTCTTGCTAGCATAATTGTTACTCGTATTTGTAGTACATACTCTGTCCAAGGAGGTGTACAACATCCTGCTGCCCACCAAATCGCAGAACTTTTGAAACTATACACCGGAATTTAAATTTATAAAATGGTTTGTGGTTTAATATAGGCATACTCGTTTTGTTATACATCCTGCTAACCGCCTCCATGCCTAAATGAACACGTGTATCAATCAGCTAGGACATAGGCTTCAAGTTAAGAAAACCAGTGACCAGTGGCCATGGCCTCGTAGTAGGCGAGCCAAAATTGGCTTCGGCCTTGGACTCAGTCAAAAATTAAGACGCGAAGTTTTCTAGAGAACAAGAAGACGCGTGGGTGAAGACTTAATGAACTACATTGTCTTATTGCTATAAATGGTCATGCGAGTTTTTACCCAGCCTGGACATGTAAATAAACCGGTGGGCGGATGGTCTCCGCTATCTCGTAGGTAGCGAATTACTGCTGGTTTGAGTTTGAAGTGATCTTTTTGGGTAACTAGTCTTTGATACTACGCTATCCTGGTCAACAGATCTCGTGCATATTTTTTCGTGATCCGGTAAGTAAGAACTTTAGAAGGGTTTTTGTTACTTTTTACTTGTGCAACTTGCCGAGCAAGAGTTATTAGAATTATGGATGCGACATCTACGCTCAAAAACCAGTCCATTATAAGTACTTAATGTGTAAGATCGCCATCCATTTCATCACATTCAACGCATTATCTCTACATAGTATAAAACAAAGTCGCTTCCCGCTGTCTGTCTGTCCCTATGTATGCTTAGATCTTTAAAACTACGCAGATTTTGATGCGTTTTTTTTAATATATAGAGTTATTTAAGAGGAAGGTGTACATGTATAACCTTTTAACCCGGAGCGAAGCGAGGGCGGGTTGCTAGTATAGGTAATATAATTATTGATGGTTGAAGTAACGAGTCAGTGTTTCAATTCAACTTGCTACTTTGTATCATCTACCATAACATCACTTGTGAATTATAGAATCACAACATCTAATGAAACTTATCGGTACATCAATTACATTTATTGCGTTACTCACACAACAGATCCTTTGTTGGATTCTATGATTATTACAGCCTAAACATATTCTTACTACTGATGTCATCAGGTGCCGAGTGATTTGATTTTCCAGTTTACTACCAAGCCTGTTATGGATTAAATCATCGTTGAAACCACTCAGACTCCATCACAAACTATTGTTGGATATCTATGGTCATTGTAATGAGTCTGGGGCTAGGACCATTAGTATACACGGTGACGCAGACATTAGATACAACTCTCTGCATTAGTATCAGTGGCGTCTTGGAATAAGCAAATTTATATTAACAATGGGGCCAATTCTAGTTTTAACTTTCGGTTAACCCAAGTTTTTGGGTTAAAACTCGTATTTTTTTCAGGTGAGCGGCCACGTATGTAAATGGTTTAGACAGATCTATTTAAAAAATATATATTTTATTAAATAATAAAATATTTAAATGCATCGAAACCAAGATTTTAAAATACGCCTATTGATATTTACACCTAATCTGGGCGTATTTTAGTATTAAAAACTTCAAACTTAAATCTTTGATATCTCGACTGGTATTAAACGCATTAGGTTATGTATATATTTATGTGTATCTAACAAAAACCAACGTAGATGACAAAAAATACAAATTTTTATGTTCATACAAACATACCCAATGCCCTAATATTAACGCTAACTCGATTTTCATCTAACACTAGCTGTTGACCGCAGCTCCATCCACGTAAAAAATAAAACAAAGCCTATGTTACTCTGTGATACTGATTATGTAGTATTCTAACAGTGAAAGAACTTTTGAAATCGGTCTAAAAGTTTTTGAGTTTATTTCTTACAAACATACAAAAATACAAATCTTTCTCTTTTTAATACTTTGACGTTTATCAACAAGTTCTAAGCCGAGCGACCATCCAAGCCCTATTTCCCACCCTAATAACTTTTTACCTGTGTCCCAGGAACCTGTTTTTTACAGACTTCTTAGGTCCATTTAAGGTTAACAGATAAGCATTGTAAACTAGAGGAGTAATCCGAATTGGCCCCAATGTCAACGCACCACGACATTTACTGTCGACACTGACTGTCGATTTTCACACGTATAAATTTTACCTTAAGGGCTTTTGGTCTGTTATGATTTTTATAAAGACGGGATGGGAGGAGCATAGTGCTTATTAAACCGGCGAGCATGTGGGCTTAACTGTTTCTTCGGCAATTGTCCAGTTTTTCTCATTTTTTACGCTTCAATCCATCAGTTTTCTTCACGTCTCAATACTTAAAACTTCGTACAAATTTAGGATTCAGGATTATGTACGGATTAAACTAGCGTGAATAGTGTCATACAAGACTGACAAAGCTTAACCATAAAGTTTGAATATGCGCTCCCTGAGCTTGCATTCGGCATTGTCTTAATGAGAGATAGGTCCGTTGACATCGTTAACAGCATCTGTTTGATGGGGCGATTGACTAACGACTGAGCTGAAGTTAGATTTCATGGTCTATCTGGCTTCTCTATCATAGGGAGTGGACTTTCGAATCAAGGGATGATAAGAGAGAAATTATAAAAATATTTACGTCCTGGTATTAATTTCGCCGACCTATCGGTGCAATTCAATGATATGAACTTTTAGTTACAATATACCCCTTTCCAGGCAGAGGCTCTATATTGACCACATAGGTTTAGTATACAAATTCAACCTTAGAACCTTGGCTTAGGGTTCAAATCTGATGAATATAAGCGAAAAGTAACTTGCCCTTCCATTAACTATTTCCCAACATGTAAATAACTTGGATATGTACGAGTATTACATTCTATGTTAAACCATCTAGATTGGTGCGGCCTGGAGAAGGGTTAAGTCACTGGCGGAGATAAAAAAATCTAAACCTATGCCATTGTGTCTTCAACCATATACTCGTACTGTTGTAAACTGATTTTTTCGATCAGGTGTCGTATTGTTATATTTGGTCCTATTCTTATTAAACAGTGGTATAAAACTATCGGAAACAATATAGTTCAAGATAAAGTGGAAAAGAGGCTCAGGACTTGGTAACAAGCATGGAGTCAGCGTGACGCGCACGAGACATTTCTTCCAAACAAGGCCCGGCCTCGCTGCCCACGCGCATCGCTGGTACTTTTAATGCGGGTAATAGCGATTTTATTAAGAATTGTGACGCCGCCCACGCCGATCGAACTAATTTGTGTGTTTGTCTTAACAAGCTCGTGGCGAATTAAGTTCAGTTGGTTATCAAGGTTTCAAGATATTTATACTCTGACACATGATTGAGTTACTTGGAGGCGTCGTGTCGCGAAACTTTGAGTCTCCATTCCTTTCAATAGCCTGTTATAGCTGAGTCGAGAGAAAAAGACGGAGTTAACATTAAGTACTTGATGCTTGGATTCTCTGAGTGTGCTACTGGATTCATGATTCTGGCATCCAACATCGTTGGATTCACAGCAATGTATTGTTCCAGAGATCCAATTGTGCTCGTGCAGGTTCCAGGATCAAAACATGCTGTGTACAGTCAAAGACATAAATATATACACACGTCGACTCGCTAGCCTAGTTGGGAGTGACCCTGCCTTCGAAGCTAGGGGTCCTGGGTTCAAATCCCGGTAAGGGCAGATATTTGTGTGATGAGCACGAGTATTTGTTCCTGAGTCTTGGATGTTTTCTATGTATTTAAGTATATATTTCTCTATATAAGTATGTTTATCGTTGTCTAGTACCCATAGTACAAGCCTAGAGCTTAGTTTGGGACTAGGTCAATTTGTGTGACATTGTTCTGTGATTTATTTTGATTTATATACGTTCCCAAGACGTCGAAATTAACTACACGCCCCTATATCCCTCAGAATAAAGTCTAGTTTATGTTTGTGTGTGTTTGGGAATGTTTATTAATTACTGTCTTATGCAAATACTTTGTTAGCCAGCAGATTTTTATAAGGGTGCTTTTCACCCTCTGGGATGCATGTTTACCTATTTTCATGAATGCGTCGCTGTTTCCATGAAATATGCATAGAGAAGGTTTATTCATAGTATGCACCTTTTTGCAAGAAACATAGTCCTTATCGCACACGTACTATATGGGGGTTCAAGAAATACCTTAACTATAAAGACTGCTAGATTATATTATAAAAATAATTTTGAAACATTATTCATTTGTAAAGTGTTCGATAATTACTTAATTATTAAAACTACACCCTTAGGGCTAAATAAACTTGTGCTTGCTTTATTAACTGTAGGTTTTTCTCTGAGTATCTTCTTTAAAGAGCTTAAGATCTGTAAACGAAAGCTGGGTGGAAAAGGTGAACTCTTTAAGTTATTAAAAATATTTTGCCTCGCACTAAACCTTTGTTAGTAGTAATAAGAGTGCCGACATATTGTATGATATCATTTGCCGCAGGATATTCCGCTTGATATTCTAGGCCACCCGTTCAATCATAGGCGTACGTAATGATTACAAATTAGGGAGTGGGCAATATTAAATCGTATAGGCTTGTAGCCATGATATAATGCGATACACCAGTATATCTTTTATGTCCTGTAACAATAAGTATTGGTTAGAGGCGCACCTTGGCTATTATATGTTGTTTTTTAAACATGTGCCATTTTTAATTTTATACTTTTGACATTTTTCAGTAGTATGAAAATCTGAAAGTTCACAAATTTGTGATGAGTGATATCGAGACTATGGGGAAAAAACCTAAAAACTCTTTTAGTACTATCATCATCTGATCCATTAACCAATCGCCAAGCAACAGTGTTCACATTGTTGTGTTCCGGTGTGAGGAAGAAATTACTAGCATAGAGCCATTCCATCTTAGTCCACGGTAGGCAGCGCACCTGCGGTCTTAAGATTATAGTCTATGGGTCTCAGATTCCACTTACCATCAGGTGGCCTGAGTGCTGGTGTGCCTCCTCCTTATCATAAAAAAGGTATATTGTATAAGATATTGTGTATTGTATATACAGTGTATTGTATTGTACGACACTATAACTTGAGGTATTTTTGTTTATGTGTTTTTTCTTCACGGCTCAACGCCTATTATAATACGTAGTACCAACTTAACAAAGTTGCGACATATTGTTGAATAGGTATTTTGTGACTCACAGTATCTGGATTAAGTTGGCAGTGTTGACAAAAAGCGAAATAGCCACAGGTGACAGCTTATGAGTAGACATTTCTGAATATGCGTTTAATACAAAATACAAAATTATTTGAGACAATATCATTATTATAAAGTATTCGCGGGACAAGCTTATGCAGCATGTGTATTCCATACGAACATAAATTTTAATCAGACATAGATATCACTAACGTTAATGGTTATAGCTTGAAATAGTGGCAATTACTCTTGTTAACTGTGCGTAATTAGTATTTAAAGTTTTTTCGAGCAGCAAATGTACCTACGAGAAGCAGAGTGTTTTTTATTTAAATTTTCATGTTTCTCAATTACAGCAGCAGTAATTGTTTAATTAATAATAATTATTAGGTATTTTCAATCGCGTGGTACCCATTTTTTACTTTTTAGTGACCACTAGTTTATGCAAAACAGAAGTCTTCGTGCAAAGCACAGTAATAATAATAAAGCTGAGGTCTTGAAGGAAACCAGTTCGTCACGCTGTACTATTTTGGCAATCATTCAGATGAGGGTGTTTGTTCAGGCGCCCTATCACCAGGAGCTCAGAACCTGCAGGGGTCTGGTCCACACTGGCTTTACGGTTAATCAGATAATATCTTAGTTGCGAAACTTCTCGAATCTTCCCTTATCAATTCATTACACTAACACATTATCACAATGTCCAAGTATCTACATAGTATTGAACTGCAAGTTTTATTAAATGTCCTGTCCTACTCTTGACCTACCTGTAGGTCAAAAATTAAATAAAGATTTTGAATTTAAACTTTACTGACAAAAGATTTGATGTTCAACTTTTAATGCTTCAATTAAAATAAAACATAATTAATAATCCGGAGAGCAATGTTTATAAACAGGCATTTGATATTATTTTGACGTTCGGACCTTGACACTAACTGAGGCTGACCATAAATCTGAAGACTACCACTATATCTTGCCTTTGTTCAAATTTACTTCAAAAACAGAACAAATGGGATCAAATCTTGGTAGATCGTTTTTTTATTAACTGGCTGGTATGATTGGACGACATCATTAGCCTGAGTCAAAAATCAATTAAATGATTGTTAATGAGTATAATTAAATACGTACTATTTAGAAATTCGGCACAGCGCGATGATAAATTGAGTGCTTAAATTATTTTGTAGGGAAAAAAAGCTTTTGTTTTTTAATTGGTTACATCAAAATATGTTAATTGGGCCCTATGCTAACTGCCCTATAAAACCAGTTTCGTATGGAATTCACACCCTGTATAAGTACTTAGTGGATTTTAAATTTTCCGTCATGCTCATAAGTTGTGACATGACTACGAAGTACAATTCAAGAGAGGTAGCACCCAAATGGCCAATTCATGTTTAGTTAAATCGGCCAGGATTATTAGTTGCCAGTAAATTTGGTATAAAGTGTACGTTTATAGGAATTAAGAGCCTTTGCTATTGTCAAGCTTCGACTCAGAACGCAGAAACTGTTCGTTTGCCGTGTGATTACTGATTACTTTGTTTGGCTTAATACACTACTGATTTCTCCTAGGTCGTTATTGTTCAATGTGAAAACGATATAAGTATTAATATGTATTTAAATCGGCATTCATTTTATCTATCGCACTCATAGTTGTTGAAGAGCTACCAGTCATACTTGATCTCAAAAACTTTAGAAACTGGTAGCGATCCGTAGCCGTGGTATGCTGGTGGTGTGGTGGTGGTTGTTATGCGTGGCGGCTATAAGCTGAAACAAACCATCGACTTACCAGACCAACTTCTAGGTATATAGATATATTGACGACCTTCCAGAAATTATTTTAAAGAAATTTGCGCATAAAGCAAGTACTATTCTATAGAAGCTGTTTACACTTTGAATTATTTGAATTCGAGATAGCGAGAGAGAGATTGGAGTACATACCAATATCTGTATCTTAGAAGCTCAATTTCAACTTCAACGGTTGTATATAAGTTCAATTTCGAGACACTTGACATCCAACGTTTCGTAACAAGATATTGAACTGTAAGTGGCTTGGCTTCGATTGGACTTACAATGTTATGGATCACAGATATTATCATTATTCCAAGACAAATACGTCAGTGTGCTCTTATTGTGATGATATACAACAAAGGCATTCCGAGAAGCACCCGTCTCGACCCGCCCCATTGAGTCACCTTTACCCATAATTTAATAATAACCGTCCTTCAACGCTACTCAAATGGCCAGCTAAATCTTAACTCCTTGAGTGCTGAGCCTGCTGTTATTAATACAAAGTTGACCCAACATCAAGTTCTTGGCTCTGCTGCCTTAAACTAGTGTCTCGTGCAAACTGGTCACTGAACATTACTAATTTACATATACTTTTACCCATTTTCATTGTTTGTAGTGTGTAGCCTACTAAATCAAACCAATCCTGCCGCTTGCCGGTTATGCTGTTCTGGTCTACTTCTATTGTGTGAAAAATGTATTTATAACACTTAAACAGCGTAACGCCAAATGTTTTACAAATTCCTTAAAATTTTGAGTTTAATAGAGGCTTGATTATGCTAGTCTACACAACATTCCTTTAGTTTTATGCTATTAATTTGTTGTACAATTTTGGAAAGGTGCGAAGATTTTTGATTAAGTAGCCAATTAATAAGATTATTGAGTTGTTGTAATAATTCTGTGCAAATATATATTAAAAGCAGACTAAAAAAAACAAGTAAATCGTCTTTATTATCAATGTGGGATAATGGTTTCAATTTAACATTAGGTACGAAAATTTAACCTGAGAAATAAAATTTACCAACATGCGGGATTAGTCTATTCGACTTGAAATCGTATTTGATGATATTTATAATGGCTAAGTAACAACATACTCTCTTGCTATTTGGGGTAGGATGCCAGATACATTAATTAGCAAAACAAAACATACGAGGGTAATTAGAGGAATACTACGGTGTATTATATAAGCATAGGTCTCGTTTTAAAAAGAACATTAGAATAGCATGTTGCAATTGTTGCATCTGAACGTGTTTATGTAAAGTATGGGATGGCATTTAGCTTCGATGACGAAGGGGGCTTGGACCGACTACGCAATAAGATCGCTTCCTAATTTCCTATAGTCTAGTTAATTTGCAGCTAATCAAGCAAGCACGTGGCATGATTTGCGGTAGCTAGGGCCCTTATGCAACAGCTTTCACCGTACGTAAACTCGGAGAGAGTCCCTGAGATTACCTTCCACAAGATTGCCTTGTGAAGTTGGGAAATAAGAAAGTGTAATGGTTTTCTTCGACGTCGGTAGGAATAAAACGTCGGATTTCTCCGACATACGAGTTAATAGGGAAATTAGTTTGAATTATTCGTCAGGTGTATTCGTAAATAGAGGCCTTTCTGGTGTAAAGTACGATTGTAGCTTAATTTTTAGATTTGTGGTCATTACCACATTATAATTTTGTCACCATGTTTTTTCACTCTTGACTCTAATTCAAGTCATAAAAGTTAATTTTGAAGCATTTTCCTTTCTCGGGATAGACTAAGTTTTTAACAGATTTGTAAGACGGATATAAATGAGTTGATCTAATGGTGAAGATGGAAGCGATACAAGATCTTCTACTGAAGTTAACTGAGATGCCACTGGCTGGAGAAGACTATTATTTCTTGACTGCCAGATTTTTGTCACGTATTAATTACGTCTTCCTCTAACCAGTCTGTCTACCACAAAACTTCACCTAGCCGTACTGACTTGCTTTTTTCTGCATTTCGATCTGAGCGAGATTTGTGTTATCGTTGAACGGGAATGTCATTTTCCATCGATGAAATACCCAACAGCTCTATCCAGACGCAATTAATTCAGATTTCATAATTAATTAATTAATTTTATCAGATTTAATTCTTTCCACACTGTTAAGTATAAAGGGTAAGTCCATTACAACTTACACGTTGAAGATTATAATATCAATCGCGAAGATTTCTTTGAATAAATTCCAGTGATATTGATGTTTTTTCTTCAAATAAATAATCGATTATAATGAACCGGCGTCAGCAAGGCTGCGGTCGTCTTTCCTTCTTCCTGCGGAACAGCCTTGCGCAGACGCACCGAGAGGCCGTCTCCAAATAAACCGCAGTGTTTGTGCTTTTACGCCTAATGCAATCCTCTGATTTAATTAAACGTACGTGGTATGATTAGGCTGGCGTCATGTTATGTTTAATTTAACTGATTACCAATATTTTAAAAGGTGACCCTATTAGGTATATAATAAAGCGACGTTTTAAGGTTTTTACATGAACATTTCTTACTGCCAAAGAAGGAGGTTAAAGTTTTTGACCTGTATGTATTTATGGTTCTATGATATTTGCATAGGTAACGAGGTTTCGTTAGATTAATCATAGCGTAATACTTATTTAAAATTTATTTTATAACATATATAGACGACAATATCGCAACAGGTTGTCGGGTTTTTAATGTTTGGTTTTGTCAGTCTTGTTATGTAGAGAATACTTAACACATAATTTTTAGCAACTATTTATTATACATATATTTTGAATTAATTTTTATAAATAAATTTCATGCTACGTACATTTATTATACATATAACCGCTACAAGAAACCTCTAAAGGTTACTGCTATAGTGGGAGGATGAGTCGATGCAGTCCGCTTCACTAAGAGATTATTGTTAAGTTTAATTTACATTGTACTTTTCTAGGTATGTTGTCATCATATTTAATGTAGTAGGCCTTTAGTAGTCTTACACATGGTTTATGGTTACCAATCTGTATCAAGACTTGAACAAGTCACATTGAATACTGGAATTATTTATTTTATTATTACCTTGTTGATTTATTTAATTTGTATTGCATATAAATACAAATTTGAATACATTAGGTGAATTTATTACCTAATTGCGTTCTCTGCCAGTTGACCTTTGGACGAATCAAAAAATTGTTTTGTGTGGCAATATTGTACGAATGATAGCATATGAAAATAACAAAGATCAACACATTTCTAACGCCATCAGTAGATGGCTGGTTTATGCGTAGATGCGCTCATTGCCAAACTGTTTTAATTGTATACAGAATGGATACCATATTGAGTGGTTGGCATCGAATGTGGTAATAATCGAAGCAGTGCCCATGCCCATTACGCACCGGCGCAGCGCGTTCTCACGCCCTATGGCGGTATAAGCGGCCAGTGGCATATGAACCTCTATCAAATGGATAAGGTTTATTGTTTGTCGATTATATATTTAAGAAAATAATAAGAGAACGTCGTTTGTCGTTTTGACAGGTCTCTTCGCAACATTATCTTAAAACATAATTGAGACTGTTAAAATATTTCATGTTCCAGTTTTTACAAGGCATAAAAGCTATAAATAAATAAATAATCACAGGACAATGTCACACAAATTGACCTAGTCCCAAACTAAGCTCTAGGCTTGTACTATTGGTACTAGACAACGATAAACTTATTTATATAGAGAAATAAATACTTAAATATGTAGAAAACATCCAAGACTTAGGACCAAATACTTGCGCTCATCACACAAATATCTGCCCTTACCGGGATTTGAACCCAGAACCTCTAGCTTCGAAGGCAGGGTTACTCTCAACTAGGCTAGCGTGTCGATCTACTATTTTATAAGAAGACTTTTTTTTATGTCTCTGTCTGCGTGCAATTTCCTAACTTTTGCCAGTAAATAACACGGCCTCAACAAATTTAAAAATACTCTTGCCACCGTCTTAGTACCTACTGAACTTTTTAAGCTATAATATTGGTACGTAAAAAATAAACCGCCTGGTCGTCGAAAAATAGACCTTTTGTATCTTCTCTTTAACTGTTGAATAAAATACCGTTTTCTTTTTATACATCCACGTTACGATCACAATGCTCTAGCCGAGTTTATTTATTAAACATACGTGAACTCTGCCGGCCATTTTCTTTGTCTTAAGACTCTCTAACTCAGTGGCTCCTATTTTATTCTGATCTACATATTTATTAACTGTTTTATCTTGATCAACGAACTACTCGCAATGCTCATTGATCATTTTGGAATTCTTGATAAAAATGATTATTTCGGTCATCAAAACCTTTGTCTTTATCATTAGTTTTATTTTCCTGTTATATTTCCGAGAATATTAAAGGCCAAACCTTAATGGGTCAGGACACCCAGGGTAATCGTAAACCGCCGGAGCTCAAATAAAATAAGACATCGTCACAAACAGTACTTAAGCCTTAAAAACGCGAAGCCTTATGTCGAGGGGTTAAGGTTTGTAATTTGGTTTCTGTTTTACATTCGTCATTGAAGAATCATTGTATTGGGAATGTTCTGGAAGTTATGTGAAGCGTTTTTTCAAGAAACGTCACGTAAATTAATCAGGGACGTAACAATGAAGCGGGATCGTGCTGTAACTCATCCCTGGCCGGCTATAAACCGGACGGCGTCTGGTGAAGAAATGCAAACTCTTTGTGAGTTCTCGAAATATCCCGCGTAAATCTATCGGATCGTTACTTCGAGGCGTAACTCCGCATACCGATGCGAGTGTTTCGATATCGATATAATTAGGAATAACAGGCAGTTCAGATCGACTTTGTAGGTGAAGATCCAAATAAAAATTTGAATCTTTACTTATTGTTAAGTAGGTAACCCTTATCTGCAATATTGTTTCGTCGTCGGCGATTCTGAATGTGTCAGATTCAGTTATCTGAATGGTATCCTTGCGATATTTTCCATCACCAATTTATTTTTTAAAGTTCAAGTTAAAGAACAAGTTAATGTAGTTTTACCCTTGTTAAATCGATATCATTTCATGAATCAATTTGTGGATTTTTCATTTCAACGACAGGTATTTTTCTTCTCGAATGCGAAAGTTGCAATTTTGTGATATTCCAAGTCGAACCTAACTCAATCAGTGTTCAGGATTACCTGAAATAAACTGCTTTAGGAGAAGATGGGTCATATACGCTTAAATGAATTTAACGCGTCGATACATTCTAAATTACGTTTTTCAAACTATTCGTCGGTTGCAGTCCAAAATATGACACGAATACATGAATACAACACAAATTGATTCCCAAAACAAACACTTTATTGAGCAGTTCCAATAACCGTTTACAATTTAATAATTCGATCAGAACTAGAACATTGGTCGAACAATCGGTATCAAACCGGTACAAAATTAGCTATTCTTAATTTTGTGGGCAACCTTTTTTGTCGACTGATTCACCGGCAAATCTGTCTCCGGGTCATAAACCTGCGCTTACGCTTCTTACTTTTAAATACCATTGTTGTTCGGCCGTTTAGTATGGAATTTAAACTGCTTTTACATGCTTTTTTTTTATTAAATGGGCTGCGAACGGTCACGATGAGAATGTAATACGTTATGAAATTGCTCATATTTATGTATTATTTAACAGACATATCATCTAAGTAGTCACATATAGACTTTTTAGTAAATTAGGAAGTGGACAAATCGCTTTTATAACCTTTATTATATTATGACTAAGCGAGCAGGTATATATCTTAGGTTTTTTTTTGCCTTTGACTGTTATAATTTGCGAGGTCCATCAAGTTATGATTGAATTTACAACCTGCCAGTATCGATGTTTTATGGCCAATGAGAGCACAGAATAATTCAAATCGATTTCCAACCGTTCCAATCTCATTCCTTATGTTTGCTCCGATGTTTATAAAAAATATTAAACTTTTATTTAATGGCGAGACTCGCGAGTACTTTATTGCCTGAGAACCTTCAACATTTAAATCTACCCGTCGGCATTCCAGCCACAGTTGCACGCGTGTCGTCAGCATCGTCACCTATCGTGTATACGTATCAACCGATTGCATCCAGGTAAATGTGTGAGTGAATATTATTGGCAGGTCCCAACAAACTTAAAGCTTGCTATTCATTAAGCAGTCCCTCGCAAACCGCGTATGGCAAAACATAATCCCTGAGAAGTTGGGGTTTTCAACCGCCTCGCTCCCGTTCTCCCGCGCGTGGAAGGCTTTAGTGGACGCAAGGAGGCTCCACAAATAAAATATGTGACTGGAAGGCGACGGCGAGGTGCCAGCAGATGAAGCTGCGCAGAGCGTTGGAAAGGGACCGATGTAGCGAGGTGCGAGGGAGCGAGCGAGACGCCGCGCGGCTATCTGGAGAAACGCGAGCACCTCATTTAATCGGTACGCGCTTCGTTTTACAGGATAAGTAGAATTTTGCGATGTTTCAGTTTGGACATAGTTACATATATGTCAGAAAAATGGTTGCAAAACCATCAGGCAGGATGATTGTTGAATTTAAATGGCTTAATGAGACAAATGTATGGAAATTGAGAAAATGGTGTTTTAGTTCTTTTTAACGAAAAACGGTAGAAGAGAGGAAATTAAAAAGATTTAATGATTCAGGAAAGGTCACGCGATGCTATGATATCGTACCTAAGTCATGAAAAATACAGCGTCCTTATATATTATTATTATAATTGACAGAAATAATTAATGACTGTCTTAGTCCACTTTACAAGAAAAAATAAGAAGTGAATCAAATCACGACATTTTTAATGGGCTCGCAATGACGAACCCTGAGAATGACCTACTGCACCATTACGTAATTTTGACCTTTATAGTCTATGATTAAAAATATGATTTCATATTAAAATTTACAGAAGGTTCTTGAGATTAGAAGAAAAATTATTAATACCATCAAACGAACAACCGCGGCGTGTTTCTTAATTGATAATTTATTCATCCGTCGCATGTTAAATTCTCGCGTGGACTATAGTTTTAAACGCTTACAAACAAAAGTAACTTATTGCCCGATGCCAACAGCTCAGCGGCTACACTTACATATTGTCATAAACCCACTCGGCTGGTGCCTATTAACCGGCCAAATCGTAACTCGAGGAAGCCGCCTCGATTCTCATCTGAGCCCGCTGCTTCTCAACTCGGCCGGATCACCCTTAACCCCACATTATGTACCCGGGGACCGTCGGAGGCTGATCTTCGCGTATTATTTTGAAGACGACTTTCTTTAAGTACTTTCTAGAAAGTACAAAAGTGCATGCAGACGCATTTAGTATATGAATGTCCTTTTTATTATTTCGGCTTCAGAGCTTTTAAACTTTCAGGTGTATTTGAAAAAAGTCGGCTGATGTTTGAATCGATCCACGTATATGAGTTGAAAAGGTATAGCAGAATTATTTTTAGAACTGAAATTTTATTTAGAAGAATTATTTAAGATTTGATTAATATAGCTACCTACTTTTGCAATGATATTTTTTATAAGGACCACGGTGCTACCGGATATCAATTCTCACTCTCAGCAAGTCTTAATTCGTAAGTACATCATCGCTACGTTTCAACTGTTAAGACACTAACCGTTAAGTGCTCCGATGCAGAAAACGAACTGTAAATAGTGGCGTAATATCCTTCTCTTGATTTGAGACTGTCATTATGACAAAGTCCAGTGGTTCAAGAATTAAAGTCCGCGCTGCTACGGCAACCGGTAGGCCATCATGTTATTTTTTAAGTGTAATCGCTTTTCGGGGATTCGCCAAATAAAGCCTTTCGGGCTGAACAAAGAGGTCGGATCAATGGAACGGATGCATGCTAATGTGGGATAAATACCGACGCATCGCGGTGGCCGCAGACCCACCCACACTCGCGCCGAGTATATAGTCTGTTCGAGTGTTCGCACACTGGTATAGTGCTGTAGGGTTGTGTCTTTTAATATTGGTTGGTATTGGACTACAGATTAAAGGAAATAAAGAAAAGAGGCAGAACGTACGAAATAAACAGTACAAAAAACACATGTACCTATGTTTTCTTGCGGCAGCGAATGAAACAGAATTACTTAATAACTTAATCTAACTGCTGAAAAAATATAGTTAAAGCAGCTTACAGTCTTCATGTAACCTTCTTTATATTTTGGACTTACTATCCTTCGGTTCTAAAAGTTTCAATGTTTGAACGGGATATACATACTTATATTATAAATGTAAAAAAAGCTCTGTGAGGACTAAGATTCTACAAGGGAAAACCTTATGGTTTTTGACGTGTCTCCGCATTGTCATCGTTTTGATAGCTCTTATTTATTTGAAAGTAATGGCTGCCGAGTTAAAAACAATACCATAACATGTCAAAAGTAATAATGTTAAACCCAGTAGAGTAGAGGCCCTGTTTGTTTGTTAAGCTTTCACGGCGTAACCGCTAATAGCTTGAGTCCCAGAAAGGACATAAAATACTTTTAATCATGAAAAATAAAATGGAACCTGAAAGAATAGCGGTAAGTGACTTTTAACGGACCAAAATTAGTGTTTAAGTTAATATTGTTAACAATGTTAGCAAAAAAAATCCAAAATTGAAGTTTTATTTATAATAGTATCAAATTCAAATTCAAATTCAAAATCATTTATTGCGTATCACATTTCATTAACATCAGATGGAACTATAGGCTATCACCTGTACCTAAAACAGTTAAGTATCATCTGTTTTTAAAATACTTTTAATTTTCCTGTTTTAACATTTTGTTATGACAGCCCTATCAGGCGGCGACCCGCAACGCGAGTTGATGTGTGTAACAGGGATTATATGCAATTCCTTTTCGGCGAGTGAAACCAACACTGTCAACATTATTATAGTGGTTATTTAATGGGCATTATTAAAAATAAATCAACGGTCGCATTTATTGCTTATATGAATTATTAAATGATGATTAGAAAAGATATCAATGTCGCCGCTTTGATTTTTAAGAGATAAGTTTTTAAAAACCGGGACTCTTGTCTATTCAGTTTATTAACTGAAACATGCAAAACTAATAAATAAATAGAATAATGCGTAACAGATAAAAATACATGAAACGACACATTAACTAGCAGGTAATACAATACTTTGGGAAAAGGTTTAAAGAATTAAGAAGAAGAGTAAAATAATCAGTGAAGAGCATCCAGATTAAAAAAGTTTACATTCAAGATTTTTATCACGTTTTTAGTAGTGTTTTAGTAACGTACGTCGCCAACCTTGCAGTGGCGAGTCGGTTTTTTTCCATTTTTGAGGACACACATTGCCATTTAACAAAATCAAGGGACCTCATGTCATTCATTTTTTTATTGTTACCTGTAAAGACTTGTTTGGAGCGGTCTGATTGTGCCCGACCTTGGCGCTTCTCCGAGGTGACAGCGGCCATATCCATTAAACACTCATCAGGATTACACGCGGTCTTTTTTAGTAAAACAACATTGATAGCTATTTTAGTGGATTAATTTTGCTAGCAAACATTACTTGATAATTGGGACGTCTTGAGGTTAATTAAGGTCAGCTAAAGTTTATCTATATATATTTTTTTTTTCTGAAAAATTACGGCTGGCGCGTTTAAAAACTACTCCCAAACATAAATTAGTAGCGTCGGTGCATATCCTTCAGTGAGCAACAGACTAGCATTCAAGTCTTTCAATCGATACACCTCTATGTTTCCCTGTTTCTATTCCTTACATCTCGCATCTCGCACAATATTGGCCGACGAAACAATAAATAGTGGTCGGCGCCACATCTAATTCCTTATGCCTTGCTTGCGCATTCTGTAGGAATAGATCCTGAGGCGCGATTCTGTATTCCTAGGAGTCCGCGCCGGCGCGGGGTCACCGCGTTCCCTGGCGTACCCGGGGGCAAACCGGTTCCAACATTTCAATATCACACCGATATACGCAATATATGCAACCTGTTTATACTGCACTTATCGCCACCGATTGCTAATAGTAAAGGACACTCTATGGAAAATGCGGATTGGAAGGAATGCGGCCGAACGAAAAATTAGAAATGTTGGTGTTACGCGTACAAACTATGGATGGTTACGTAGAATAATATTCCACTGATAATATACTCGTATATTGTGATATCAATTTTTGCGGTCACATTTGACTTCATGTATAGCTTTGAATGCAAAGCATTTCAGTCCAATTTCCTCCTAAAAAACTAAGAGTTACTCTGGTCTTTTAGGCATGCCTAGTAGCTTACTGTCTATTTTGACAACAATATATCTAATATTAACAGTTACTTTAGAAGTAAAATACCGGAGAGCATTTTTCGATCGGCCGAATCGACTAATTACTCGTATGGGCGATTACTAAATGTGTTTGAACAACGCCGGTGATACTGTTATGGAATGCTGTAGTTATTTATTGATGATCGGACACCGAACCTGTTCCAAGCTTTGTTAAAACTTTTAAAGTTAAAACCTTAATGCCTTCATGCTTTTATCGTCTATATCGTTGCGACCAATAAACTTTTAATTGATAAGGCGCAATATCAATGAAGCTTCGGCGGTCTGGAGCTTTTTTAACAAATTAATACATTGCCGTTTTGGCGTCCTTAAGTGTGACATATTTACGATGACGACGCTGTACGTAAATAGATGCTAAATTAACCGTACGTGTTATATTTGCCTGATTTTCCTTAATTAGATCAACAATCGACGAATAATTTAATGAGTTTGTATAAAAATATCACTTCTATTTATTATGCTAACGTAGCAACGTTGTTCGAATATTGACAAGTTGTGTCGTACAGTTCCCTTCTTTCCAAGACCTGGTGAATTATTGAGCTCACTAATGTGTGGATTACCAGTAATCCTTTTAGACCGATTTATCAGGATCAATAAAGAAAATCAAGGGCAGTAGGTACGTTTTGTAAGGATGTTTACATGTGACTTGTCAGTGGTCAGTGTCAAATCAATAGCTTATTAGTTTATAGCGGTTTAGGTACAGTTGTTTTACCTCACGAAAGCGGGTGGGCCATGCCTGTAGTTGTAATGCGTGCTAAGGCGACGCAGAGACAACGTGCACGTGCATATCGCACTTTTAGAATTATAGTGAACTAATTCAAACATTTTCAGCTTTCGATTTTGAGTCATAAATTTAGTACTATAGAGACCTAAATCGAAATTAAAAATATTTGGATTAGGTCACTATAATTCTAAAGATGCGATATGCACACACAAATATGTCCCACCGCTTTCGTGAGATAAAACAGCTTTACTTATTATTATTTGCACATAAATCAGAGTGACTCGAGTATATTATTTGTTGTTTTTGTTTCACGACAGATTAACTTAATAAGAAGAATATGTCTATACGGTTCTCAAGCACTTGATTAAAATACGGAGGCGGTGGTGCCACGTTGTGTGCTCCAATAAAAACATGTCGAAATAATGAATAGTAACAATTTAAACGGGTTCTTTTGACATTCTCGGGTAGAGATGGGCAATGTACAGTCGAAGTCATAAATATATACACGTTCTCAAGAAGCCAAAAATATCTACACGGCCCTATGCCATTGGTAACAAGGTCTAAGTGTATATTTAGCACGATTGCCGTATAGATATTATTACTTTTGACTGAACCCAATTTTCGAGTAAATACCTGGAGCTCTAATTCTACTCGGTAATATCATATTGCTTTCACATGTAATCGTATTGTTTTCAACTCGTCCGTCGTCACTGACAAGTAACTAAGAGCTATCATGGAGCAAACAATATAATAACATTTTGTTTACCCTCTATTTATCAAATTTACTTTCGCGGTGGTAGGACCTTATGCAGGTCCGTCCGGATTGCTACTACCATCCCATTAACCTACCGCCAAACAGCAGTGTTCGCATTCTTGTCTTCTTGTTTGGGGATGAGACAGCCGGTGAAATAACTAGCATAGAGGCATTCCATCTTAATCCTCAGGATTGGCAACGCATTTCCAGTCTTAGGATTGCAGTCTCGTGAATGCGAATGTCTATGGGTCACTATTTCCACTTAACATCAGGTGGCCTGTGTGCTTGTTTGCCATAAAAAAAAACAAAATGGGTAAATAGGTACCTGAAACATACCCTTTCTACCCATCTCTACTCTCCGGCACGAATCCCAGGTCATCCAGAACATTCCACGCTCGATTCGGTAATAGTCTAATAGTGAATAAATACGGCGATGAGTTATCGGCGATCTCGGGTCGTCGCCCGCGGTACCGTTCCACTTGCCTCTGGCCGAGCGAGGCGAGCGGACTGTGCTGATGGATGCGGCACATTGATGATAGAGATACATACAATGGCTGGTTCATGCACATTATCGTCGATGTATTAGACATCGCATAATGGCTGAACGATATGATTTTATAAAAAAAATATTTGAATTACTTGGACGCCTAGTATGACTGAAGTGTAGTGTTTTGAGGTGAATTATGGTGTTTTAGTCATAGACAACTGGAAAAGATCGCTTGAAGGGATAAGTTTCCCATTTAACGCAACCTCAATATGTATGAAATTAGCATTTAAAGTAGGTTATTAACAAGAGGTTAGTGCAACTAAAATTCAGACGTATTAATATACGTCTACGTACGTTTTTCATTAATATGAAAAAAAAAGTGAATATGTGTTTTTGGGAAGGATTAACTAACAAAATGAGGATGTAGTGTGGTTTGAAGCGTCAAGTAATGATAATCTCTTTTAGGAGTAGGTAATCATAGAATATACTTTCATACAAAAAAACCGAAATATCTTATTTGCAACTCGGTTTCATTTAACTAAAATCTCATTTTAAACAATTGTTCCCAGGTAACATTTTGATAAATAATAAAATAAAAAATAAAACTGGGGACGATCTCACGCAAATTGACCTAGTCCCAAACTAAGCTCTAGGCTTGTACTATGGGTACTAGACAACGATAAACATACTTATAAAGAGAAATATATACTGAAATAAATAGAAAAAACATCCAAGACTCAGGAACAAATATTCGCGCTCATCACGCAAATATCTGCCCTTACCGGGATTTGAACCCAGGACCGCTGGCTTCGCAGGCAGGGTCACTCCTAACTAAGCCAACGTATCGTCACCTAAATGTCGATGATATAATTTGCTTCCTTTATTTAGGTGACCTTATAAAGCTGCCAGTTTTGTATCAACATTACAGAACACGTAATCAGTAACAAATTTAACCAGCGGATTTAAATTCACATTACTTTCATCAATGTCACATGCCAGATACCGCATCCGACCCGCCGCTGCTTCGCGCCTGCGCGTTCATAGACGAATTCCGACGTGACCATTCCGCTAATCAAATTTTGTAACTGCGGTATTGTAACCATTATATTTCTCAGGTGAGTTACTTCCAAACACGAAATCGTTAGTCTCTCCCACTCACTCTAAAGCATTAACAGGAAACAAAGAACAAGACAGCTAAAGTTCAAGTGAAGACTTTTGATTTTGTATTAGAGATCCAGATGCCTGTGACTTGATACATCCCGTTAAGTATCTACAAAACTATTGATGTGCTCTTTGATTGCTATTTTGCTAGATAATCAATTGTAATGCGATATAATGGTCTAAAAAAAGTTAAACCGATGATTGAGTTGCAAGACTAGAAGCGCCATCTAGTTGCACAACGGGGAGCAAAATGGTGAAGTATCTACTTAAATATTTATTGAATTGAAACTGTAGACACAAAGCTAAAAGTAAGTCGGTTGGCATCTTCGGGGCTGACTTATGCATGGGCTGGATCAGCTTCACATTCAGTGATTTATTTATTTTATTTATTTAATCTTTATTGCACAAAAAAAAGAATACACTTAATATGCAAAAGGCGAACTTAATGCCGTAAGGCATTCTCTACCAGTTAACCTTGTGACTACACTATGTGATTACACTATTTTGTTTAAGGCGTTTTTTATTATGAAAGTATTATATTCATACATACATGTTTGTTGATACACGAGGCATGCTTGTTTCAACCATGTCACCTCAGAAAGTATCTATACTGGTACAATTATTTTTAGAGCGTCACACAACTAGGGCTTGCAATTCGAATATTCGAATATTCGGCTCTTTCTAATATTCGAATAATGCGGCGAATAGTATTCGAATATTCGAATATTTATGGTTATTTGGACAGACGGATGTAACATCGCCCGGGGATGGTCGGCTGTCTCTGTCTCACTCCCCGATCCCATTCACCCACCTCCCACCTACTCTGTACTCTTACATTATACTGCATAACAAAATTCACATATATCATTATTGTTTTGTGTTGATTACATTAATAATTTAAACACATTTAATTATATATATTTTACCATTTTAATTATTTTCTTTTAGTTATGTTGTTGATTCTGACTTTTTTTAATTGAAGTACATAATCTTTGTGCAATTGATACCAAATCGTTGCTGTTCGTACATTCAGTTGTTTTTAACACAATAACATTTAAATTCAAGTTTTTTTTTATTCATTCTATAAAGCCAAGGACGTATCGTATTATTTATTTAAGATGTTTATGTTGATTTTTTGAGCTTTCAGACTGGTAATAAATAAAAATGAGCATCCAAACCCGTTTTTTCCCATTACTCCACATATACGCTCTTACTGTACTTATGAAAGGACTAGCAGCGCTTTCTTCCCGTATGGTTGCCCTGAAAATCAGCGTCACGACACCAAGTGTCTGACACTATGCTGAGCGGCACCCAATTTGGTGCATTATAAAATAGTTTTAAGTTTAGTATTCCTGATTAATCTCCAAATGTATTTCATGTATTAGTAGTTTAGTAGTTTGTGTTTTGAATCAAATGAACGATTTTCTTCTTCTTCTTCTTCCTTTTCTTGAATTTTTAGGATTATTCGAATAGTATTCGAATTATTCGAATATGTCTAAATTAAAAGTCGAATATTCGAATATCTGAATCTATCGAATATTTGCAAGCCCTACACACAACTCAATTAGCTGGAGTTGTGTGACGCTCTAAAAATGCTTGTGCTATGTACCTATAGGTACCTACAGGAGCACACCTCGTCAAGGAAGATGACGCTGTCTCCGCTTGGAGGGATCTGTTCACTGATGTCCCCCAGGGAGCTGTGCTATCCCCGCTCTTCTTCTCCATCTTTATTAATGGTATCACTGATTCTCTCCAATCTTGCTATCATCTCTATGCAGATGATTTGAAGATTTACTCTGCGGCTGGTAAAGATGTTTTTCCTTCTTTAACAAGCCTATTCGAGACTGGGCAGCTAATTTCGGGTTGAAAATCCGAGCAAAAATCGCAAGCAATTGTTGTACGTATTAAGTCTACATTTATCGCCATGACGCCTGTTGTCTCACAATGTTTTTCCTAAATTGGTATTCGACGATATTAAAATTATTATTTCCGTCATTTTTAAACATTTGGGTCACTATCGATCAGACGCTCTCCTGGTCAGCTCATCTTTTTGACGTTAGTCGGAAGCTCTTTAGATCCGTTTATTCTCTTAGGCACCTGCAAAATGTCCTGCCCCTTCACACCAAGATTACTCTTGAGCACTCTCTTCTTCTCCCATACCTCGACTATGGCGATATGGCATACTTTGCCGCAACTGAAGAGCTGCTTAATAAACTAAAACGGCTTCAGAACAAATTCGACTTGCGGAAATTTTGCCATGCGTTTGATTTCCGTGCTTAGCTAAAATGATTGCCCATAGATGGCGTAGATATGATCATATCCTGTCGTTACTATTTAAGTCATATCCTTTTCAATCTCAATCTCCTCCTTACCTTTTCGAGCGGTTCTGTTTCTTAGCTACTGGCTCCCAGAATCACAAGTGCTCGGGTGCCAATCTTTTTCTGCTTGCAAATCCAAAAAATATTCTAAATCCTTCTTGTTCGTTGATGGTTTAGGCCTGATATTAGGCAGACCATAATTTGATATAACTGGCAATTACAATCTGTTGGGCAGTATCTCAAATTCAATAACAAAAGCAGATTTAATTATCTTCTATAAGTAATGAGGTTTATATTGCTACGGAAGTTTCATCTGAGATACTGCCTTTTGACTTAGGAGAGCAAAATTGTTTTAGGTACGTTTATCCATCTTTTGTTTTTATTTATCTCTCAATCACCCAAAAGTATGTATGTATGTATGTATGTATGTATGTATGTATGTAAACACTTTATTGTACAAAAAAAAACAGAAAAAAAAAAAAAAAAGTTACTGGAAGAGATGCCTTGAAGGGATAAATTCACCTTTGTAAATACCATTTTGTGGTTGTTTTTTCTTAATAGCGAGAAAGTAAAATCTCGTACTACTCATAGGATAAAGAGTGCAGAAGTAGTGTTTGAATTTAGTTTAGTTGCTTACTAACTTATTGCTCGTTGATCATTTCGCGGTCGAAGATTGTCATGGTCCCCCGCCGGCTCTTGGGCGGTTGTCCACAACCCTTGGACATTTTCAAATTGCAGAAAACCTTTATGCCTTTGGGTCTTACCCACCAGAGGGAGGCATTTTTATCGTGGTGGAAACCATTTTTACGAGTACTACTTTGTAATCACCTTTTCTTTACTAATAAATAAAACAACATAATAAGGTGGAACCAAACGTTGGTGTTATAGTTATTTTGCAAAGGTCAAGGTGCAATGTCGTACATAAATCATAGTATTTAGATTTCTAATGATATAATAATTCCATACATCGACAATATCGACATAGGCATAGACATAATCGCAAAATAAATTTGTGATGGAGCAACAACAAATTAACAGTTCGTTTTTTTTCTTTACTTGTGCTCTTCTAAGTCCTTCCTTCTTGCCAAATTTCAGGATTGTAGGTCTATCAGAAGTACTATTTGATTCCCTTGAGAGTGTCGAAATATACGTTTTTTTGCAGCATAATTGGCCGTACCTTTTTTTACGTTAACTTAGAAGTTTAAATTTTTCAAAGCTTTAAGAGACTGTAGACTTGATTATACGGTTTTAATTTTAACTCGATACCACCACGCGTTTATGAGATAAAGGGTCTTGACGGAATGGAACCATAAAAAATAGATTTAATGGTACTTAATAAAATGTGTACTATTTATATACTTATTATAGTTATTATTCTCCTTCGCAAATTATATTTTCTTAATTTTGTAGCATAATATCTAGACAAGGTGGACCGACGATCTGATAAAGGTCGCGGGAAACCGCTGGATGACAGCAGCAGAGGACCGGTCGTTGCGGAAAACCTTGGGGAAGGCCTATGTCCAGCAGTGGACGTCTTCCGGCTGATAATGATAATGATGATGATCCAGACAGCAATGTGTCTGGACGAGTTCGAAGAAAAAGACACAAGAACCTATGCAACGTATTTTGAGCCCTAACTTGACAGTTTAATAATTTTCATAACTATACCGTAGGTACCTATAGGAAACTGACTGCAAAAAATCTAGTGCCAAACTTAGCATTTTCTTAGATATCGCTACTTTTGGTGGCACCATGACAGGTTGGCCTTTTTACATTTATATATTTTGGGGGGATCTCATTTACTTACCTTCTAGCTGGAGGGCAATGACAGAGGTTGTTGAAAACGGCGGTTGCGTGGAGACCGTTTCCGCCCTGGACCGCTTCTTTCTGTCATATTTGCGGTTGGTGACTGGGTTTACTGGAAGGGACGGGGCGGTAGGGGCCGTTGCATTTCCCTGAAACTACTCCCATTTCACCCGAGAGTCCTTCTACGTGTTCTCTGGACTCTCAGGGGGCGCTGTAGTTTTTGGTGGGACAGCTGTGGTGGAGTTAGTTTGAAGGGTATGGGACCGACCCATTTAGGGTTGGGTATCCGGAAAGTATCCTACACCACAGGCAGACCGTGGAGGGAAGGCGAACTCAGCGGACAGGTGGTTCGCTGCTCGTCCGAACTTCTTGTAGAGCGAGTGGGTTGAGGGCCCACATTGCACGGCTTTACCGGTTTAGGGAGATAGTCGCGGGCTGTTTACAGCCATCTCCTTTGGCGGAGACATAGGGGTGTGCTCTTCGGAGCAAGCCTGGAAGCTTTAGTCAATGCTTTTAGCGGTACCTCACTACCGGCCAAGGGGTTTAAACGCCGGAGTGGTTTTAGACGGTAGTTCTTTGAGAGTCCGTCATACCTCAAATTGCACAGCCATCCCTAGGCTGGGAGGATGCGTAAATGCATTTCCAGTCAGTCAAATAAAATAAAGGTTAGGTTTGTTTTATTAACATCCTAAAATCAGAATGGTTTCAGTAAGATTCACTCCAGGAGTTGCGATATTTATGAATAACAAATTATAAAAAAGTATGAGGAAAAGAAATATGAAGAGTGATTATTATGAATACAAATCGGTAGTAAAACAAAAACTAAGAATAAGAATTTGATGTCAACCAATATGGACCCAAATCATTAGTAGCTGACTTGTCCGAAAATACCTCGTTTCACATCTACTGTACCTATTTCATAGTTGATAGATCAACTAACAATGCTAAAAATAAGTTGAAGTTCGAAATTTAACCTTAACGGTAGGTAAAGGTCAAACTTATCGCACTCACAACACTAAGTGATTGCGGGTTCATCGCCCTGCTAAAAGCATTTTTCATGCATATTGGAAAATGTATTGTAGCTGAAATGTACTTTCGTTTTCAAATACAGTGGAATTAAGTTTTAGTGAATATATGATGACGAATAAATGAGATTGTTTGTCATATTTAAAAGTTTTCGAGTTTTAAATAATCTGAAAGTATAAATGTTTTTAATGTTAGGTTACACAGTGTAAGCTGCTGCCCTGATAGTGGACAGCTACTTGTTTACTCGCCATCAGCTCCAGTGCTAGCTTTGCTGAGTGTGAAATACGTGCATTCTGTTGCTTTTGGCGTGATGGGAGAACACGAGCGGCGTGTGGTAATTAAAAATGCTGTAGTTAACACACACACCATTCTTCATCATTTGACACCTTATCACTTCTAAGGTTGTCTGGAAGATCTCGCTAATCAGCGATAAGACCGCCTGTTGTTTAGCCGTCTTTTTAAATAGTGCTTTTTCTCTGTAATGTTTTTGTTAGGTGTACAATAAAGTGTTTTGTATTGTATTGTATGGTATCAAGTGTCACTGCTTGCAAAAATCGCTCTGTTTGTTTGTACATGAAGGATTTCGCACTTTGACTTCTTAAACTGTTTAAGATTTCAAATTCTCCGTATAGAAAATAACACACTTTTGCACACGCAGCAACGCAAGTTGCCATTAAGCAGCTTTAACCAGAACATGCCAATTCGCAGCGTGCAGTTTTCATTGCTTGATTGGGGCGAACTTATTAATCGTTTAATGGATCGTTCTGCTTTATCTCACTTTCAAATAAATACCTACGGATTTGCCTAATTTTTTTGCACGACCTTGTTAGATGTAAGAAATTGGTAAAGTTTTTCTTGAAAATTGGAGCAGTTCGAGAAAACAGCGATAAATTTAACATATGCGGATGAATTGGCAGGCAAACTACGCTGTAGTTCGCGCCTTTTTATGGCATAGAGAAGGTAAACGAGCACACGGGCCACCTGGTAGTAAGTAGGGAGTGGGTGGGATCCGAGACCCATAGACATTTGCAATCTCAAGACTGGTAGTCGCCGTTAGTAATCTTAGTACTCCGGGTTGGTAACGCGACGTTACCAACCCGGAGTACTAAGATTACTAATTTTACAGGTTGTCTTATCCCCACACTGGAACACAACAAAACGAACACTACTGCTTCGCGGTAGGTTAATGGATAAGATAGTGGGAGTGATCTAGACGGACCCTGTACAAGGTCCTATCGCCACTAAATTCTTACTTTTACGTCGATTCTTGTTTTCAATACAAATATTAAAAGCAAGCCTTTACTTAGACCGTGGACACTCGCCCTCGTAACTTAACGGTGCGCTCCAATCAGATGAACGCAAACGCGGAAATCAATTCGCGCGTTTATCAGCCGCCCCGAGCGTCCCGCGCGCATAACTTGCCGACTACTCGCGCAAATCGACTCGAATGACAGTAGCTGTAAATATTACTCGTAAACTATGATATGTTCTTTACGAGTCCTTAGTCTCACGACGGTAAAGTATGCTGAAGACAGTAATGGCTTAGGGACCAATTTGACGTAGGTAACGTTGGTGTTCCATGTTTGTAAGCTTATGTAATTCCTGAAACAAGTAATTATGAAATTGCTTTACATCGGCAAGGATATCATGCTAAAAACCGACATAAAAAGAGAGAATTGAATTTCTCACCTTTTTAAAATTATCTTTATCTAAATTTCTGTAACGAGCTCAATGCGTCCTCTGCTTCCCAGCAGAATATCAGCGCTGCAGCAGAGCTTTGAGTGGGTTGCTGTTCACGCGGCAAACCGTCTCGAACGCGGTTGCGTCCATGTTATTCATACGAGATACGCAAACGCGTTTGAGACATTTTTTGCATTAGAAAATTACACTAAGGGCTCTGAAATGCTGTAGTCTCGGCGCTAAGCGTCATACACATTAAAATTTGTACCGTGACTTTAAGCTTATTAGCTAAAGTAAACAAAAACATGAATAATTTGTATAGTATTTCTACAAGAATTTTATATCGTTTAACAAGATTATAATTATATTTCATGTATCATTTTATGGACTTGCAACCTCTCACTAATACACTGGTAAACATCTTAGCCTGGCTGTGCAAAATGTGATTGTGTATCAAAAAAAATAGAGTTCTTGGTATTCTGTATCTCTACCTACCCCACTCTGGGAATGAAGGCGTGACGTTATAATGTATGTATTATTTTACGTCGTTTGTTACATTTATTTAACTTACAATGTTCGTATGTACCTATGTATGTAAGTTGTCGCTTTAAATCATGCAAGTCAAATTTAAATGGGCTTAAATTTGGATCTTTTCTGTAAACCCAGTGAAATTGCAATATTACGGTACCTATCTAGGATCTGATCTGATGATGGAGTTGGAAGATGGGAACAGGACCTCCGCTATTGTTAACGTAGTCCCACCGTGTTAAGACTCATTACTTTGGTTTTGATAAGCAGACAATGACTTTGAAAAAATAAGTACAAGCGGCAAAAAAGCATGTCCCAAAAAATATTTTTTGACAGATATTTGGCGCGGCTCGCCCCACTAGTGATTGACGTTGGGCGGTTGCGTCAACGTACGGAAATTAAAGAATTGAGGCGGGCCATCGAGGATTAAATAAAAACACTATGATTAAGTTATTGAACTTTTTTAAATTCAGTTTTTTTTGTTTCATCATGACATAGATATTAAGTAAAAATTGCGATATTCGCGATTCTTTGTGATCTATATTCTGTATTTTTGCGCCTTAATTTCCGACGGAAAAATTTGACTTTCCCGCTGTGACAACGGAGCCAATTATTAGGAAGGGCCAACAACGTCCGTAATAAAGGCTATAAACGTCACGGCGGCGAGCAGGTCTGTTAACGAGGGAACACGTCCTAGGGGCTTCGCATAGAGTAGAGAGAGAATCAGATAGGATAGAGATATTCAAGGTCTCAGTGAGAAGAGTCCTAGACTTAGCAACAAGCCCAGGTTCCTGTTTATATTACAAAATTATCATTGAATTAATCGATGTCAGTGCTAGACGCTGAATGTGTAACCTATCAATACACAAAGTAGAGTTTTTCCAAAAAAAACAGTCGTTTGACGAATAATGAACAGTCCAACCAAGATTTAGATTTTTGATTTTTGATTTTAATTTTATGACCCTAAAGACTTGTTAGACTGTACATATTAAACGTCATATTGTTTTAGACTATGATTTGTATAGGTACAACTGAGTACAACTTAGTATAGCTTAAATTAAAATGGCAATAAAAGACTATTCCAAAAATCGAACTAATTGTTAGTCTTGCTTTTGCGCTGATAAAAATAAAATAATAAGGTATCAAAAAATCAAAATCAAAATGGTTGTTCAGTAAATAAGCTACCATAGGGCTCTTTTAGACGTCGATAATATGAAGTGAATCTACTAGCGCTTCGGACAAGACCATCATTGCACAGAAGAAGCGCCGCAAGAAACTCCAGCAGAAGGTCATTTTTTCAATCATAAAGTACAATAATTCTTAAAAGTAAGTTACATTACAAGTATCTACTTGATAAAGTAAAATAACATAATTATTATAACTATTATTATTAATCTATATAAGAATAAGAATAATATATAGTATTTGAATTTAACCACTTATTTAGGTACATTATGCTAATATAATAATAAATACTTACATTACGGGTTTATAGGTAGGCTTCTTTTGAATTTCTGATTACATCAATTTAATCAGAATCATATGTTAAAAATAACTACATCGTCAGGTACAGATTTTTTGGAAACATATATTATTACAGTTAAAATAGTTCAGCATGTAAAAATATACTTACGTATCAATTCATGACCTCTACCTTTTTAAAACAACCGTGCAACGTCGATTTGACTGACCGGGCGCTCTGCCGTCGATAGAAAACATAAAATAAAATACGTAAATGAATGCTTAAAGTCGCGTCTACGGCCATGAGATCTATGTCAGGTCGGAGTAGGGCGACGACAGGCGCGCGCGCAGGTCAGGTCATCGACCGGTCCGTTACGCGGTTACGTAACCACGTAGCTACGGTGCGTAGCCGTAGTCAACCCCGTAGCTTATGCTCATTGATTATTATTGATTAAGTAGATCAATTAACTCACATGAAAAAACATTTGTTATTGAATTTAAATTAGGTAAGTAGTTGAATCCACGTTCTCCCCCTTGTAAAATAAAACGTAATAAATTCAAATTAAATTTTATATGTTTAATTACTTATTTATTTTTCATGTTTGTTTGCTTTTACTCTGCAAAAGTTATTGGTAATTAGAAACCAAACCAGTTTTTTTTTTACAAAATAGTGTTTGTAATATTTGATACTTATTTTCAATTCAAATAAGGCAATTTGAACTGAACTTTACCGAAGGTTAACCCGTGGCCATTTGAAATATAAAACAAAACATGTAAAAGTTATGTCTAATGTGTCAATATTTCAAGCATGCGATATAATGTAATAAATATGTTATAGCATGTTTAATATGTAACATTTTTGAACTTAACATAACCACGTCCACTACATTTTATTAACACAACACGAACATTTTGTTTAAGTTACTCTATTGCTTTAACAAAATTATAAAGTTACTTAACTGCATATATAAACATCAATTAAGCCTGTAAATAAACACGTTTTACAATGGCAGATTAGATTTAAATCAGCCTGTACAATTGACGATGTTAATGAAACTACTGCGTTGTAAATTTAACGAATTCTCGCGTTCACACAGGAAATTAATATTTGAATTGAAGGTGATTATAGTTACCTAAATTGTGGTTTTGAATGTTTATAGAGTGTAAGGCGATCATATTAAGTAACAAATATTTTATAACTTACACTATGTTCATTGGGCCCCACAAAAATGTTTGGTACGAGTAGGTTAATTACTAGTTTGTCATAATAACGAGAAATAAAAAACCGGCCAAGTGCATGTCGGACCACGCACAGTGAAGGGTTCCGTAGCTGGATGAACGTTCATGGTTGAAATTCAATTTTTTTTATTTTATTAAAATCTCAAAAACTACACAGCGTACCTATCGTGTTAAAAACAATTTTGGTTGGAAGTATTTCGTATGTTCTACTACTGTAATTTTTATTAGAATGTTCTATTTAACAGTTTAAAAGCTACCCACCCGGACAGAATTTTTACGATTTTAGAAGCGTATATCTCGCCCACTGTTCATTTACGTAAAAAAGTCACTTAAAAACCTCTGTATCATTTTGGAAGCTCTATCTAAAAATACCCTACACGCTGATGTAACTCAAAAAAAATTTTTTTCGTCCCTTAGTTACATGTATGGATTGCCACCCCTAATTATAATTTTTTTTTCAATTTTACTAGGTACATCATTGTATAGCGGTTCATAGAATACGTCTATCCTCCAAATTTCATTTAAATAGTGCCAATAGGCTCTGAGTAAAATGGCTGTGACATACAGACGGTCAGACGGACGGACTGACGGACAGACGGACATGACGAAATTATAAGGGTTCCGTTTTTGCCATTCGGCTCCGGAACCCTAAAAAGCTGCGTGGCAAGCGCAATACCCTTAACTTGGCAGTGTGCACCACAGGATACATACCATAATGTTCACTTTTTGTTATTTTGGAAAGATATTTTTTATACTGGTTCGAAATCAAAAAGGGTTTGAATTCACGACTTTTTTAACTTTTGCCAATTTAAGGGTTACCAAATACCTTCTGCTTAAAAAGGGGACTTTCTCATTTTAATTTTTTATTAAGAAGCCAGTAATTGAAGCTTTAAAACAGCTTTTAAGTAAATAATTATATAGATAATCATTATTGTCATTAAGTATATACGTTTAATATATTAACAACGTGTGCATATAACGCGTAGCGTAGCGAATAAGGTACATTTTTATGGGCCGATTGTGCAACTCTACTAATATGTATTATACACGTAATAAATACAAAAGTTATATTTGCTACTCAGTTACTTCAGAATTAAACCGCTCAACACATTATGATAAAAATTGGTGAAGCTTTGGTATAGGTTTTATGGCGAAAAATTTATGATTTCCAAAGGTTAAACAAGCTACACGCAGAAAATACTAGTCTTTAAATATCACGGCGATTTTTTGCCCAACAAACGATCGAAAATAGTATAAAATTATAAGCGCATAAATCACCAGGGCGAGTGTGGGAGCGTTCTTTATTATCCCCCTGTATTAAGAGCGGAGGACTCAAACTATTATGAGGATCAATATCGGATACAATAGGATTGTAAAAGGGGGCTCATATTTTGATATTCACAAAAAACTAACTCTTCCCTCCCATACGCGCGAACGAAAAACAAACTGAATCACCCTGTAACAAGCTCTAGTTTTGAACTACATGATATTTGTTTGTTCACATTGTCTGGAGGAAAATCACAACTATACAAACATCGAAACCAACCCTTGTGGAATATGAAATACAGTGTATTTTAGTTTGGTTTGAAAAGAAGAAAGCTTTTACATCATCTAGTAACGCGTATTGATTGAAGTGACTCCCGTTAGGTTTTTACATATCTGTCTTTCATCGAGGGGGGGTTCGTATACATACACGCTTAGGTAGCGTATTTACGACCCTGTGTTTAGGGTGCTCATAACTACTTGCTATTCCTAAAGGGCGTAACTCTCTCGAAGTCATTATAATCTTAAATTCAAGAAAGTTTCAACTTATAGAGATCGTATTCAAGTCTGAAATCATTTTAAAATGCTTTCTGCTGTTGCCGCACATAAAATCATTCACTCATTTCAAATGCTCCATTTTTGAATGCGCAATGCATACGTTTAATTAATAAAGCAAAGCTCTATCTTCAGTCACGTGCCTATTGTACTCTTCAAATTAGTTTAGGGTTAATAATATTAGAAGTTATTTTGGTACTTATCATTCGAGGGTCATTATGATTAAGCAGCATATGTGTCGAGAAGAGTTATAAGTATGATTATGGAGAGGTATAGAGGAAGAAGGAGACCTACGAAGAGGTAGATGGAATAATAAGTGAAGACCTAAAGGATGGTAATCGAAGTCAATAACGCACTCTCCTTCAGCTTATGGTCACCCACTGCTGAATGTAGGCACTCAAGCCACCTGATGGTAAGTGGAATCTGAGACCTATAGACATTTCAATTCTCAAGATTATAACGGCAAGACTGCAATCCTAAGACTTAGATGCGTCGCCAACCCTGAAGACTAAGATGATGATGTTGATGATGACGATGTAAGGCTATTTCCATCCAATTTTCAAAAATCGCACTGAACTTTGTTAATGCTTTCGAGAAACTTTGATCAACGTAAAAGTCTGTTTCTTTAATTGTTAATTAAGCAATGGAATGCAATTACCTACAATTCTACCATAATAATGACTCATATTTGCAACAGCGTTGTTGCTCTGTAGACCAGTCATAGCTCTGGTATACCGTTTTCGAAGTCATAACATAATACATCAAAACCAGTTACAAGTTCCAACTTAGAAAGATAATGTAGCCTTTGCTTTGAACCGATGGTTAAACTTGTAAATGAAGAGGTTTTGTTTTGACCACCGAGTTAACAGTTACTTACATTTACATACATTAAATTCCTTGGCTCATGTTTCCAAAATGCTTAAAGTGAGATGGAGTTTCTAATCATGTGACATTTATAATGATAGTGGGTACATTAGTCATTGTGATTTTTAAATTGACTGTCTGATAGGTTTTGTGGTTACACTGGTTACACTGAATACCTGCAGAGCCAAAGGTCGTGAGGTAGGTTCCCGTTCTGGGGCTATATTCCAATTTATATTCCTATATCGTAACCATATTGTTAAAGTTATACTCTTTGTATCAAGTGAATACCATACCATAATTTTAGCAATATTATAACGTTATAGAAGCGGTATTGCCCGCGACTCCGTACGCGAAGAAGTCGTTTATCACGGGTAAAAAGTAAGTAGTTCCTTGGGTTTAAAGCTATCTCCATACCAAATTTCATCGAAATTGGTTTAGTGGCTTAGCCGTGAAAGCGTAATAGACCGACATAATGTTACTTTCGCGTTGCAGAGTTATCCTTGTTCGTCGTCCGTGGTCCGAGGAGTGTTAGTGACGATCAGGGAGGTTACCATAACTTGGCTAAGTAATTCATTTTACTGCTACAGCTTTGTCCCTTTTCTAAACTGAATTTCTTAGGCATTGTCATGACAAACCCCCAGGCGTTCATCGACACTTCTGCTATAGATATTATGAATGCGAAATAAGTAAATTTAATCGTTATCATTTACTTATCAATACAGTACACGTTTAAAACTTTGTCATTTTAAAATGTGCTTGTAACATTATGTTTACTTAAGGTTATTATGAGACGGTACTAAAGTATCGAAATCATCACACAAATATTACCGCCAAAAGACTTTTATTGTAATTATCTATTTGCTCAAACAAAAGTTAAATTTTAATGAAGCTTGAAACAAAATAGGTACCTACCCATTATGCATGTACGAGTATTGTAGTGAATATTGGTATGAGTGAGGGGCCCGGTTCTTTATGACGCTTTATTTATTATGGTGTGGATTGAAAGGGGACGCCGTAGACGGGTAACGTGCCCTCAAACTGCAAGTGCAATAAAATGGACATGATGAAATACCGCGTTGGTAAATAAATCATTCGATACGATTGCTCAAACTGTTGGTTTGAAGATTGTAATGAACACTTTTGGGGTGTCTCTTGGTTGGTGTCTTTCTAACGCAGAAATCAAAAGAACTCGTAATTTTGAAACTATTGGATTTTTCAAATGTTTTGTTTTAAAGCACGGAGAAGGCAAAAAAGCACTCAGGCCCTCCCTTGAACTCTTTAGGAGTTCCTGTCATCTACACTCGGCGTCAAAAATATCGCCCCTCCGCGAAAATCAGATTCAAGCTAATCTAGACCTTAGCGAAATTATGTTACATAATTAATATTAGTATCAATTAAAAGCACGTTTAATGTGTTTTAAATTAATAATGTTTAATTTAAACAAAACGTAATGGCTTGTGAATCAGAGCGTTTCGAAAAAAAAGTGCACAAATACTCGTTTGAAGGGTCGCGAGTTGTGCCCTTTTCCAGGGGTATAAAATGCCTGTACAAGGTCAAATGTCAATCATTCACTATCCAGACGTCGAAGAGAACACATCTAAGGAACTCAAGCAAGAAAACAACCCTCGAACATGGAGACCACCGCTGCTGAATCAGCTCAAGTGGTTGCACTACTGCAAGCAGGAGTTCGGCAGTGTGATGTCGCTCGGCAACTCAATTTAAGCCGTCATGCTGTCCGCCGAGTATTTCAGCGGTTCCAGGAGACTGAAGGGCTACATCAGAAGACGTGGGGCTGGTCGGCGACGCTGCACATCCGAAAGAGATGATCGCTTCATCGTGATATCATCTCTACGCAATCGCTTCGCTAGTGCTGTTGAGATGCAACAACGCCTCAGAGAAGCTCGGCCAAGATCAGTTAGCATCTCTACGGTTAGAAGAAGACTGCGGGAGAAAGATATCGTGGCTCACAGGGCTGCTACAGGCCCAATGTTGACCGCACAGCATCGCAGAGATCGCTTGCAATTTGCCCGCGACCACGTCGATTGGACGTTTGAGCAATGGAGGCAGGTTCTCTTTACCGATGAGACGAGAGTCTGTCTTTATTGCAACGACAGGCGGGCCAGAGTCTACAGAAGGTCGGGTGAACGATTTGCTCAAGCCTGTATTGAAGAAACAGTGGGCTACGGAGGTGGCTCTTGCATGTTCTGGGGGGTAATGTCTATAGACGGCAAAACCGACCTTGTCTGCGTCTCCAGGACTGGAGGCACTCGCGGCCAAGGGTCCCTGAATGCTCGCCGATACATTGCCGAGATCCTGGAAGAGCATGTGATGCCATATGCGGGTTACGTCGGCTCTGGGTTCACATTAATGCACGACAACGCTCGCTCCCACACTGCATTAATTGTTCGGGATTATCTGGAGGAGGTCGGGATTCCCGTTTTGCCGTGGCCAGCCAGGAGTCCTGACTTAAACCCGATTGAACACCTTTGGGACGAGCTGAAGCGACGGGTTCGGTCACGAGATGCCGCCCCTACCACCCTGCAAGATCTTCAGGACGCAGTCATCGAAGAATGGGGCAACATTCCACAAGAGGACATCGTAAAGTTGGTGCGATCAATGAAAGACCGTTTAGAGGCAGTGATAAGGGTAAGGGGGGGTAACACTAGGTTTTAAGTTAATTTTAGGCACTTTTTGTAAAATTTTGTTATCCATTTATTGTTGTAAATTTAAACTTGAATAAACATTTTTTAACTGTTTGCAATGTCATTTCCTTTAATTTTTGACCCCAAGGAAAAATCCTTTTTTTTTTAAATTTTCCTAAAAAAACACTTTATTACCTTTCAAATGATACCTAACAATCATATTGTTATCCTTGATCAAATAGGGTTTAAAGTCGGTTGTAATTATTTTCCGAGGAGGGGCGATATTTTTGACGCCGAGTGTATATTACGGCTCGAGCGCTAGGGTTGCGTCGATGCGCGTCACTCGATACTTAAGACGAACACAAACTAACGCGGCGAGGGCGCGCCCTAACTTAACCGGCTCGGTCCGTCCTGTTGAGATTGCTTGTGTGACTCGCGGCGCGTAAAGTCGAGGCACACATACAGGCAAGGTGCTTGATATACCTTTGTTTCAAGACAAACTACTCTTTATACTGTGCATCTGATGGCAAGCGGGATCTGAGAGCCATGGAGTCTTTGATATAGGCATTTTCTATCTCAAGACTGCTTTGTCATCATGTTGTAAGATGGAATATGCATCTCTGCGCTAGTCATTTTAGCGGTTAAATGAAACCGTAGGTTTGTCAATGTAGGTTTATGAATTAAGGGATTAATCTTTAAGTTTGCGTTTAGACTGTTGTTATACTTATATATGTTTCGTGCATATACTCGTAGCCGACTGCGTCACGAAAGTTGCTGGTAAACTTACTAAATGACATCAAAAGCATTGTAATGTTACAGATTTATCAAAAATACAGGAAGGTGATAATAATAAGTAATCGAGAAATCATTTTCAATTTTAAATTAAAAAAGCCCATTGCAACTTTGTTTCCCGACGCATTTATCAGATTACTTCCAAACATATAAAAGCACATCGGACGCCACTGCGCGTCAATTTACAAAATCAATACAGTATAGTGAAACATTTTACCTTTCCATAAAACCAGTGCACTTCTCCAAATTTATGTACGGGGGTGGCTCCCCATAAAGTTCAGATGCGCAATAACGACGGCCGGTTTAAACCGCCGATATTACCGCTGCTGCTATGAAATATTGATGCAAGTCCGTCCTTTTACATTGCGAACTGTGCTTAGACCAGGCCTCAAAACTTTGCTTAATTTTGAAAGAGGATCAAGGATAATAACTAAATTATCTGGTCATTTTTTATCTTGATAATAAAATAGTAACCAAACGTCAATGTGACTTAAATTGTTATTATTATTTCTACAGGTTTCTTGTGGCGCTTATTCTCAATTGGGATCTATCTGTGTTTTTTTTTGTATTGGGAAGTAGAGGCCCTTGCCAAGATCCAAACGCCTTTTGTCTTTTCTACTGTTCTAAATGTGTGGAATGATACTTGACCACGTGGTTTATCGTAACGCACACCAATGCAAGTGACAGAAAAGAAAAAAGGCAGTATTAGCGTTTGCATCTTGGCTAGAGCTCCAGTAGACTTACGATTTGTGAGTATGATTCTGATGAAATGTACGCGTCTATCTACTAAGAAAATTAACTTTCATTTAATATAGTATGCAGTGGCATACTATTAATTTTCATTTTATAGTGGAACTACTGATTTAAAACCAAGCAATTCAATAACTTTTAGCCCTCACGACTACCATAATATCAAATCAGTTTTCAGCATATGGAAAATGAATAACACTTTTGTACATTAAACATATGACGCATGCATTTTTCATTTTTACTACACATGCTCTATTGAGATACAAGCTATTAACTAAATGTTTTGGATACGGTAGAGCACAACATGTTTCAAGCGAGCAGGACGGCAGGTTCCAAATGCCAATACGGACTGCCCGCATGAAACATGGATGCAATGCGTGCAACGAATTGGAATGCAGAGGCGACAGTTTCAATAAAACTTTGAAAATGTTTGCATTTAGGTATTATCGGTCACTTGAAAGTGGTGTACTTGGCTTTTAAAAGGGGAATATTTGGTATTACAAAGCATTTTTAATCATAAAAAGAAAGTAGTATGATGTGGGTGATGTAGAAGGAAAGAAAGTGGTCAGCAGCTCGAGCACGAACATTCGCCACGTTTTCGAATAGCCTTGACTATTTGAATACTTTTACGGAAGCTATCCGTAGCACAAATTCCTAAATCAGGCTCAGGTTTCTCTTTATCATTTAAAGTATATTTAACCTTTACTACTCAATGAGGGTAAACTTGAAAGTTCATTCTAAGAAATTTTAGTACTGAGTACAATACAATACAAGTACTCTTTATTGAACACCAAAAATTAAAAAATAAAAACAGAACATGGAACAGTACATTTAAATCATAGGTATACAACAGGCGGTCTTACCGCTAAATAGCGATCTCTTCCAGACAACCTTATAAGAGAAATAACTGAGGACACAAATTCATGGCAGGCGGTGTAAACTAATTCGTTTAGAACTCAAACTAAATAACTACAAGAAACAATTAATTTAATTCAATTCTGAAATTAGAACTATGTTCCGATCACCATACAAAGTTTTTCGATGACGATACGTTCGCATTATTTTTACTCGATTTAAGGGAAGATTTCGTAATTAAGGTACTGCGTCACCGGGAGGCAAATTTGAAGCTCACCGGCGAAAAATTACTAACTTTAAATCAATTTGTACAGCGACTAATCTACGAGCGATTCCACCTTTCGGATTTGATATCATAACGCCTTTATCATATCAAATCCAAAAGGTGGGCCCGCCCGTAGATTATTCGCTGCAGAAATCGATTTTAAAGTTAGTCATTTTTCGTCAGTGATCTTCAAAAATTGCCCCCCTGTTTCAATAGTTGCTCTTACTGTCGAGGGAACATGAGGGAAGTGGGCCCCGGTCGGTCATAAGTCCTAGGTTCTGGATACATATACTATAGTTTCTAATAATTTAGAAAAATACAGTTTATTAATATGATCGGTTGTATTATATTCCTGTTATTGTAACCATTAATTACTTATTCCTATAATTTGTTTAACCCACAATGATGGCCCCGCCACTTAAAAATTCAATCGTCAATGTATATAACATTATGATTTGCCGTTAATTTGAAATATTATTATATACATAAGTAAACAAAAAACCGATTAGTACATACAAAATTACTTTTTGCAATTTGGTATCAATTTGATCTTATCATTTAGCTGATTTAACATTTTTTTATTAAAAATAATCTCACTCTTGTGTTTAATTTTTTAATTAATACTTCAGTAAATAGTCTCCTTAAATATTCTTTGGTATCTATAACTGGATTAGCGTTCGCCGGCGCGCGTATCGGCGCAATATATCGTTTCGATTGAGCTTTTGGTGTATCATTCGCGGGACGATTCCATCCCCATACTTTAACTACCCCAGTGGGGTGACAGACGGTCTTGTAGGGTTATTTGCGGTGCTTATGCTCCGCTGTCGAGTCTGTAATTTTGTTTGATTTGAAAAATTTGCAACCATTCACGTCTTTTTGAGGTTAGAGTTTGATAAATGTATGGCCCTGATCAAACAGTGTTTGTAAACAACAATTAAGGGTGATTTTAAGGAATGTTTTTAAAAAAGGTTGTTTGGAAATGCACAACATGTGAACTTGTAGGACTGGAATTTTAACTGCATTTCGCTCGACTGTCCAGACCGAAGCAAAAATATTACCCAAGCCCAAGGGAAGATCGTCTTTTTGTACTGTATCAAGAGATTAAATAGAGTTATCATTAAACGGATAGGTAGCGGGCGGCACTGTTATCGATCTTGTCATTTTATTTACATCTATGAACACGAGGGCACGATGACTCATGCATGCCGCACGCTTTACTAGAATTTCAAATAAATTTATAATATCTATTGATTTGTCGGTTAGTGAGTCAAGGCAACTCAAGTCTAATGTCAGATTTAACGGACACACGAGTTATAGAGAGACTTCTTTTATCAAATCGATTCCTATAGTAGTCAAATTACCAATGGATTTTTGTTCACCTTAAAATTACACAACTTCTGAAGAAACATCACTTCTGATTACTTAAAGAAACATCAGCTCACCGAAAAACCAAGAAACTGATCGTTTTACGGATACTCAATTAGCGTAAAATGGCACGTGGATAGGGAAGAGTTTCTCGTCTTTGAGAAGCGGTCAGAATACTATGGGTATATTGCTGTCTAATGGATATTTGCAATCCCAAGATCACTAAGAGAACTAAGATAAAATGCCTCTACATTTTAACATCTGTTTTACCCCCCATACCAAGTTAATCGTGTGGTAGCAACTCGGATGGACCCAGCCCAGGGTCCTACCAACACCATCATCATCACGATGTTATATGCATCGTCGATATTGAACTGCCCAGCCTTTTTCCAGCCAGGAAGTTACTTATTTTGTCTCGTTATCACAATCATCTCATCACCGTATCACTCAGTTTGTCTCAAACAAAGAGGCGAACGGAGCAGTCCGTCAATAAGTCTCGCCTCGGACGGTCAGGCGGTAATTGACGGGGGGAGGGCTGGTAGGGTTGGCAATCGCTGTAATCGTTGTAGTTACTGATTTTTGGAATTAAATTAGTTTTGGATTTAATAGTGGTTAGATGGATCGTGACACATATTTGTTTCTATTAGAAGTGGAGTTTTTTTCAATATCTATATCTAGGTGCAGTCAAGTTCAAAAGTATGTATACACTTTAGTACCTTGTCACTTTAATCGCTTGGATAATTTCATATGACAGTTTAAACATGACGTTAAATAGACAAGGTACTAAAGTGTATACATACTTTTGAACTTGACTGTACATACCTGGGGTGGAATTAGGATGGTGCCTATAGCATCTCCTAATGACTTCTACTACATGATTTTTCGACTTTTTATAACTGCACATTAAAACAAACCTTGCAACGAATAAAATAATAAGTAAATAATATATTAGTCTCTTCTTTGAGTATGATGTTTAAAACCACAAAATTCGGCTTTTACAAGAATCATATTGTTACAATTTACGAATACTTTGTATTTTGGACACAAATATCCTTGTGGCTGACCTTTGTTATTTTCTGTAAAGCCGAGTGTTTGATTAAACTATTAGAGAACGCCAAAAAAAATAATGCCATTGGGCATTATTTCGGTCATTTGCAAGTAACAAGACGTATCATATTTATCACTATTTGTTCAAGAAACAACAATTTATTTGAAGTGGATAGGCGTCACTCCATCCGATAGTCTTTGCGTAAAAATTACGTTGACCTGCTCTTTATTTGTTAGCAATGTTACAGAATAATCAATTAGTAACAAGTAATCGAATGATACAACAACAAACAAAAAAAAGACATAATAAGAAACATGAGCCGCACCCCGATGAAGCGTCCGCGGCAACCCTACACCACCGAAGGGCAGTTACACAGCTCCTTCCCCTAAAACATTGTCATCTGAATTTGTGCACGAAGTAAATAAGAGTCCGGGAGTCCCGGGGAGTCTCTAATGGCGGCAGATTTATAGATTTTCTCGATGTCCCGCCGCGCCGGGATTAAATTACGAGACCGTATTGGCCGGGAGGAATATTAGCACTTCCATTTGTCTTTCGATTCCAAGTGTTGAATGGTCACTTCAAAATTTTTGCCAGTATTTAGAGTCCGCGGTAGCTGCTATTTACCTGTAAAAAGTAAGCTGCTCCTCCTTAAATAAAGTTGCCGATAAAATATACTTTTCACACAGTACTTAAACGCAAAGTCTTCACGAATTTTATTTGTAAAGATCGGTCGACTTGACTTGGCTTGGCAAACGACTCAGCAAAAAGTTTGAAGCAAACTTTTGTTGATTTGCTAGAATGCTTGATTTCAACCAAATAATCACGTTATGTAGTTCGTTAGAATGGTCACTGCACGTTAATGGTCAGGTTTATTAGCTCTTTAAAACTTAATAATAAATAATTACTATTGACTATACCAATTGTATTAACGATAAGCCCTTAAAGCTAATAACAAAAGAACCACAACTAATATACCCTTTCTTACCGCTCTAATAATATATTGCCAAAAACCAAGAGAGAATTTAAAAAAGGGTTTAACTAATTTCTTTTGTTTTAATAACTGTTTTCTCCCCGAACCCTCTTTACCCTCGGGGTGGGTCGGCAACCCGCCGTCCTTTTACTGATTTTAAAAATCGGAGACGGGGTAAGTCGCGGTACGATGTCACCCCAGTTAGGGTATTCCATATCGCAACAGCATTGAGGTGAGCGTCGATTTGTCCGTCGACCCTGCTATTTTCTCCAGTCTTACAATAACAGTTTAAAGAGAATATTAACCTACTAGAAATGCGCTTACTGGACCAGGGGGTGATTCTCTTAACACAGCGCTGCGTCGAACGCAAAGATGAACGTAAAGCTCCGCTGGGCGACTGAGCTCTGCTGCCTAATTGAGAAGGCACGCGCTAAAATATGTTTTGTACGCTCCGACACTATGACGATACGAGAATCACCCCCCTGGACAGCCTTAGCTACTCATGACTGATTCTTTGGTTTTGCATCATTTAAAATTTAGTAACAGTTTCCTTATATTTAATTAAAACATTAAACCACTTTTTATTCCGTGTGGTTGCCGGGTTAGAATAGTGCCACTCCATGTCTTCCCGTGGATGTCGTAAGAGGTGAAGGGAATAAGGGCTTGTAGTACTGTTAGGCGATGGGCTTGCAACCTGTCACTAATACACACAACACACATCTGGCAAACATCATAGCCTGATTGTGCAAAATGTGGTTACAGAATTATCAACAAGTTTTTTAGAGTTGTTGGTAATTCTGTAGCTCTGCCTACCCCACTCTGGGAATAAAGGCGAGACTTTATGTATGTATGTATGTATTAAACCAGAAAAATTCGATGCTTGTTAACAAAATTTATTGAGTGTAAACTTTTGTGTTTGGGAATAACACTACCTATGTACTATAACATCTTAGGACAATAAGTGCAAACGTTGCAACAGCCTTGCGCGACGCATTCTAAGCAATATTTTAAAGCGAAGCAAGATATTGCAGGAACAGGCCACGGAGAAACCTATCGGCAAAAATGACTTAAATAATTTTATGATGAATTGCATCGAATATACTAGTTAATGATTGAACGTAATGAAAGCTACAGTATGTTAGCCTTAAATAAAAAATGCCTCAGCGTGCAGGAATAAAATTATTATCTTTCTCCGTTCTCTAAAATTGGCCAAAACATACTTCACTCACATCATGACATATTTTTTTGATGAAAATGTAAGAGTTGTATAGTACAGGACCAACTGATAGTATTAGCCATCGTTGCGACCTAGTCACGATTTGTAATCTAGCATTGCAAACGTTTATTGGCCTCCAAGGCTCCAAGCCCTGTTACCAGCAGAAGGCGTGTGTGCTTGATTGCTTTTTCTAAGGCATTCAATAATGTATTACTTATGTTAACACTAAGGACTAAACAAAAAAGGGGCCAAGTGCGAGACGGACTCGCCCATGAAGGGTTCCGTAGCAGCAAGTAACATAATATAAAAGTTCGTTGTAGCTTTGATCAATGTTTTTATGACGTATTAAAATAAAAACTAATTACCAGATCTCGTTCAAACCAATTTTCAGTGGAAGTTTGCATGGTAATGTACATCATATTTTTTTTTAGTTCTATCATTCTCTTATTTTAGAAGTTACAGGGGGGGACACACATTTCAACACTTTGGAAGTGTCTCTCGCGCAAACTGTTCAGTTAAGAAAAAAATGATGTTAGTAACCTCAATATTATTTTTGAAGACCTATTCATAGATACCCCACACGTATGGGTTTGATGAAAAAAAATTAAGAGTTTCAGTTCTAAGTATGGGGAACCCCCAAAATTTATGTTTTTTTTTTTCTATTTTTGTGTGAAAATCTTAATGCAGTTCACAGCATACATCTACTTACCAAGTTTCAACAGAGTAGTTCTTATAGTTTCGGAAAAAAGTGACTGTGACATACGGACGGACAGACAGACAGACATGATGAATCTATAAGGGTTCCGTTTTTTGCCATTTGGCTACGGAACCCTAAAAACTAATAATTTAACTGTCAAAATGTAAGGACTTAAACTGAGAGATTCAAGTCTGTAAAATTGCTTGGTAAACTTTAACAGTAAAATAATGTAGTATTTTCATGTAAAGGTTTTTTTTTGCCTTACTAACAACCGAAGCATTGTAGAAATAGGAAAATAGCTCATCTCAGGCCCTTTAGGAGTTTCTGTTACCAATTGTCACTCGTGAGTTAGGGTTGCATCAATGCGCGTCGCTCGATACCTAATACGCACTGAACACAGCGCGGCCCCGACTTAACCGGCTTGGTGCGTCCTGTCCTATTGAGTATGCTTTTGTTAGCTCGCGGCGTGTACGGCCGAGGCACGCACACATGCAAGCCGCGCGATCAAACTTTGTTTCAAGACGAACTACTTTTTATACTGTGACTGAACTAAACAAATCGCGGGAAAATTAAAACTAACTCTCTAAATAAGTGTTGGCTTAACCCAGAAACTACTCATGAAGAAATATTTCGGTGTGTATTTTTATGCATTTATGATGATATATTTTTGTTTAAGTAATCATTGTGAAAAGCTGCGCTTCTGTTGACGTTTTCCTCGTGTCAATTTTTTCCGTTTTTGTATTGACTCTGAGATTCACTATTGATCGAGTTTCATTAGAGGCATCATTAATGAAATGGCAGCTTTGGTTCCCAGTCTTGAGTCGCTATTACATGAAGAGTACGGCATTAATCATTCACAATTACGTTAAACGGCCTGCGACCAGTCGGGCGGACTCTGGCCGCATTGTGAATACTCCACTGACAGTGGACAAATAACAAAACTGGGTTAATCTTTTACCTCCCGCGGAAGCTAGAGGAGGAGGCGCACCCCACGCGACCTCTCTTTCCACCCTCACTGAAACTGAAAAGGACAGACGCAAGCCTCATATTCCAAAACGATCTAACACCAGAAAACCTCCCTACAATATCGCTCTTATTCGAATCCACTAAGGTGCAAATTAAATTGTACTTGCAATTTTTTACCTCAGGAATTTAAAAAAGGATTTTCCAAGCTATAACAATCTGCACTCTGTTTTACTTTCGATTGAGTTGCGTTTACAACAAACTCGTAAATTCTAGATTCAGTACGTAGTATATTCATGTGTTTGTTCCATCACATCTGTGTTGGCAGATGAAAATGCCATGAATATTTTGTCTTTGTTTGCTGTATCGTATTGGAAAAGGACGCAGTTTGGCGACATTAAGTCACAGAGTACGTTTGGCTAACGTGCACTGTGTTTGCCCTCGGTCTTAGCACTCGAGTTTTCATTGGAATCTAACTGAATTTTCGTTCACCTTCAAGAGTCCAGACGATCATTAAGTGCGTATGCGATGTACTCTTCAAAGTTATTTGGATGTTACAATAAATTTGGATTCATTGTTGCGATTTTCAATTTGGAGAGTTTTAGAAAAAGACATTGTCATTAAATAGGTTCGTTTACTCATTATTTAAAAAATGATCTAGCTAGAGTTATTATGAGTACTTATAGGAAGAGGTTAATATTTTAAATAATATTTATAACTATTTGGAGCCAAATGACATTGAACCACTTCATAAGCACTTTTTCCTTCGTCCAGTTTTTTTCCGTCTAGACTCCAAAATTGCCGAGAATCAAACAATAAAAGGCTAAAATTCCTCAAACGGTGCCGGTATTGAAATATTATAATCCCCAACCTATAATTTGATTAAATTCAAGGCGAAAAAGAAAAGAAGCCGATTCAAGTGGGTCATTAGAATTCGGGTTCGGTAATGATCGGGCGAGCTTCTCCACCATTTTTGTTTGTTATGTTAGCTCGAATGTTCAGGTAAATTAAATAACTACGGGCAGCCGTCATCGACAACCTGCTTTCGTTCACATTCCCTTGCCCTTGGTGAGCTTGATTTAGTTCAACAAAAACAACAGGGGATTTGCTTCGATACGTCTTATAGGTACTTTATTGGAGTGTTACTATGGGTAGTCGATCGTTTATTCTTATTTTGTCTGAAGCTGGAACATTTGAAGTCATTCTGAGCTGGGAGGCTGCTTTGTCTTATTATAGTCTGCCTTCTGTTTTTTCAAAGCTTTCTGATTATAAGAACTCTTTCACCAGTATGCAAAAGTGTACTCCTATTATTGCAGACAAGGTTTCCCGCGTTTTTGCCTTATAAATAATGAAGTTGCCATCGGTAGCAACCTTGACCCTCAGATCACTGGACGTAGAGCAGATAAAACAAGCCTCCTATCTTGGCCAATTAAGTACCTAAAATCGACTATAGTAAATTATTATAATCGATATCAATCTCAGTGGAGGCAGGTTAATGGTTCAGAAGCGCAGCAGGTTTGTGATATTTTACTATGCTTATACTATTTAGTGGTAGTGGGACCTCAGGTAGGGTCCATCCTGATAAAGAACCAAGCCGGAGTAGTATTCCGGAGTGGGGTATGAAAACCAGTTAATGATCGGCAGAGGCACTCCATGTTAGTCCTCAGCGTTGGCAACGCATAATTGCAGTTTGATAGTGCAAGTGTCCATGAATCTCAAAGCCCACCATAAAAAAATACTTAAAAAGGCATTACGCTCATGAAATTGATACAACTAATTATTAATACTTAATCATCATCAAGGATGTCAATTAACACTAAGAACGTTGCTTCAGCTACTACGTCGTGTAAGATAAACTTAAAAGTGGCAAAAACGGAAAGGGGTGTTAAAAGTTATGAGATGATAGTGAGCTCTTATCTGCGATGCCTAACATTGTCGTAACCTAAGACCGGGGCCTGGCCGGTCGCCAGCTAACTTTGGTTTAAATTGCTCCAACCGCTCAACTCTGATGAATTTTGGAGAAAGAAATCAGGGATTGCTGTGATCTTCGACCAAAAAGTAATTATTTCGAAAAATGCCGGTAAAGTGCGAGTTGGACTCGCGCACCGAGGGTCCCGTACAAAGTTATAAAAATGTTAAATTCTATTGTGGGGCAAACTTGACATTGCCGTTAAAAAACTGTCGTCTCCATATACGACATAGGTCGCGATTAGTTTACCAAATGCAAATAAGTTTGCAATCGCCACGCAAACGGACAACAAAGTTATCCTATAAGGGTTCTGTTTTTCCTCTTGAGGTATGGAACCCTGAAAATGTTAAAGTACCTACTCGTACTTATTACATTTATCAGTGAAAGAATATGGAAGATGTGGAGAAAAAACTCCTTGGGCTTGTAAAGTGTTGAACAAACTGCATGACGTCGTTTTGAAAATATGGTATTTAAGCTGGAACGCAATTTGTACCTAAATATTTGATCAGCTTAATAATTAATGTGATTTATAACCGACATGAAAATAGGAGGTTCTATGTTCACCGATTTCTCCGTCAATAGTGGACTGATTTCAAAAAATATTTTTGGGTTCCCATTTGTCACCAAATCAAAATCTGATGAGAGAGGATCCATGAGGTCCATGAGGATCGTGAGAAGACCCACATATTTGAGTATTTTCTGTTTTAAGTCTAGCATTTGCATTGATAAAATACGAGTATCATTTGGTGAATTGGACCTGATGATGAAAACCACAGATGGCCACCGGAACTTCTTAAATCATACCTATTTCAAGGATGGTGATAAGATAATCTCGATTAAGATACTTGAGCGGCTATGACAAAGCACATTTAAATGGTTTAATTATATAATACTATCACTGTCCCCCGGCGGCGTAGATTGCGACGAACTTGAAAAATCTTATACTTTCTTATTTATTGAGAAATGGGACTACATAATTATATAATACAATTGTCCAAAATGTGGTTACAAAATTATCAACAAATCTTTTTAGAGTTGTTATTATATCTGTAGCTCTGCCTGTTATGTACGTATGTTATGTCACTAAAAATAACAATAAAAAAATTAAATGTTTTAAAAACAATGACTATATTTGTATATCGATATATATATTATCAAACAATATTTGTAAAAGAAAAAAAGTACCAATTTTACCATACGTTACTTAACATACGATTGGAGCGTTAACAGTCGAATAACATTGATTAAATAATTTAAGATCGTATGGTGAAATTGGTACTAAGTATCACAACATATTTGACATAAACAAAAACCTCAACGCCATGACAAATATAAATGTCGTTGTTCATTCAACAGTGACAGCTAAAAAGCACCGCGAATTTCAGTCTAACGGGTATGTATGGAGATTGCTTGCTTTTGCTGTTTACTATGACGGATAAATCCGTCCTTGGCCGTAAACATTTCTTTTTTTATGGCAAGGAGAAGGCACATGAGCACTCAAGCCACCTGACGGTAAGTGGAATCCGAGACCCATAGACATGAATTTTCATGATTAATATTTCAAGACTGCAGTTCTATGCCCTCAAATGAGTTGCCAACCTTAAGAACTAATATGAAAGGCCTCTATGCTAGTAATTACAACTTTTTTCATCCCCACATCGGAACACACAATGCGAACTCTGCTGCTTGGCGGTAGGTAACTGGATAAGATGGTGCTACCATCACTATAATAATTTCTATTAAGGCGGTTAATATACTGAAACTGCTACAAAGACCTATCTTTGAAAGCTTTCTTCTCCTTAACCGATGGTCCAAACATAACATAGTACTCCATTAATTTATAAAATCATTGTGTATTTTTTTATAATTCTAAGCTAACATAACAAAAAAAAAGTTACACAATTGTTCCCTTACCTTAATATGAAGGTATATTTTAATTGCACTCTTAACTGCATTTGATTCTTTTTGCAATATCATCCTTCTATATCTTTTTCAGGGCCTCTAAGCTACTGGGTATCGTAACGTTGTCAATACGATAACTGGTCAAAAGCAATATGGTTTCACCGAGTATCTATAATAAATAGGAAACCCTCTGTGTAAAATAACAAGCAACTTACGTACTAACTCCTTTACTAAAATTTCGTCTAATAAAAGAATAAAGGCCAGTAAACAACGTTCTAGTATACCAAACTTTCTGTAAAGAAATCTCGTACCAATTTAGTTTGTGTTTTCTTTTTGAAATTCATAAATTAAGTGAGTAAGAGCTTGCAGGCTCTCGTATTGGTGCTCCCCGGGTGTCGTGCAAGCTTATTTCCACTGGCCCGCTGCCAGCAGGCGCTGGCTGAAATTGCTTTTGCCGTACATTGTAGCAATGATACCGAAGCTGCATACGATACCCCGACCTGATATGTGCCCGAAAGGTCGCTGGTCGGCCTGGCCGAGGAAAATATGGAGTGGCGGGTTTTGAGGCTGTTAACGTTTTCAGCAGAGTTTTTCTTGTGTGTAGCGACTGTCCTAAAAGATTTAAGGTTCATTAAAGAATATACTTAATATCCTCCTATCCTCTGTAATAAACCGCATGAAGTGTACTTTTTTTATTAGTGGTCACTTTTCCCGTTAAGTTACTCTTAGGTCAATTGTTATTATTAAGTTATATCATACCCTATAAAACAAATCAAATCGAATTCATTCATTTTGCTAAAACATACCGTACATTATTGACGATGGTAGTCAGATATTGTTTCAGTAATGTTATACCTCAAAAGACCATCGTTTGATTTCAAGATAATGTTTTAGTTTTTGAGAAAATACAATGAACGCTCGGCGCGCTCTTAAGTTCTCACGATCGTCGTAAGCGTCTGATGATGGTCAGAATTATTATGAAGGCATACTTAATCTTGGTAGCTGTGATTAAATTTACATGGTAAATGTGAAACATTTCCAAACACGCATTCTTTTCATACTGCACATAACCAATTCAATGCTAAATTATCGTGATCACTCGAATTTTTGGAAACGCGTTCCATTTTATTTGTAATTTCATTAATATCTTTCGCCTTTGGCTTCCTCGGTAGCTCGTTTTGATCACGCAGATCGCACAAGCGCACACGCATCAAATCTTGAATATAAGATTAGCCACGGCTAAGTGGTTTTACCACGACTAACATTTTTTCTTTTATATTTTAATTTAGCACATACATACATACATAACATCACGCCTTCATTCCGAGAGTGGGGTAGGCAGAGCTACAGAAATACCAACAACTCTAAAGACTTACTGATATTTTCTGTAACCACATTTTGCACTAACAGGCTAAGAGGTTTACTAGTGTGACAAGCAAGCAAGCCCATCGCCTAACAGTACTACAAGCCCTTATTCCCTTAGTCGCCTAATTTAGCACATAATATGCTTAAATTAAAATTTAAAGAAATACTATGCAGGTGTTATTTGGGATACATAGAAAGTCAGTCTAGTCTATCTAGTTAGTTAGGTCACAATGAATAGTTTTTAAAATAGGCCTTAGAAATAAATTTTACGAAAGCCATGCATTTAGTATGATTAATTCATAGGTTTTTACGTAACTTCTTCAAACAGGAAATTAAGATGTCACTGTAATGGTGAGAGAAGTGGCAATAAATTAGGTATATAAGTATTAAGTTTTTTGCCTGTTGGTATGATAGTTTCGTAGAACTGTAATAATCTCGTGGTTAATGTTTTCCCAGGAGTCTTAAAACCAACTATCGATTCGTACCAGAAATCACCAATATCCCTGTATCCCTTTCGCACTTCGTGCCTTATAGAGCATACTCGTATCTCGAAGCCGGAGTGCGGTAAGTATGCTGCATGAACCATTGACAATATAAATGTTTTTTTTTTATGTTAAGGAGAAGGCACACGAGCACTCAGGCCACCTGATGGTAAGTGGAATCTGAGCCCCATAGACATTTGAATTCTCAAGACTATAATCCTAAGACCTCAAATGTGTTGCCAACCCTGAGGACTAAGATAGAATGCCTCTATGCTAGTAATTGCACCGGTTGTCTTATCCCCACACCGGAACACAACAATGCGAACACTGTTGCTTGGCGGGTGGTTAATGGATAAGATGGTGGTAGCGATCCGGACGGACCCTGCAAAGGGTCCTACCACCACTAAATTACCTTTATATTATGCTATATGGATATTATAAATACCTTTTAATTATGCTATTTCATTAAGCAAAATCGTCAAAATTTATTACAATTAGTTTTTGTGGCGATCTTCTTATGAATTATATGATCAGCAGATGATGTCTTTTGTCTGTTTCAATCGCCTGGATGATGTTCACTTAAATATTGTCTTACAGGGCCTCTATTAAGGTGCGTTAAAACGATATTAACCTTGTAGAATTCCAGCCCAGTTTAAGTGTTACTAGTTAGATGTAAAGCTCAGTTAATAATTTTGACACTTTTAATAACATTATGGACTGGTCGAGCATGGACGAAATCAATTTGAGGCCAAAGTATTGGCGGCAGGCCAGCGCGGCCGCTGTCCATAGCCTACATCATTACACCGCAATAGTTGTATCAATCATGCAGTAATTAAAATATTAAACGTAAGCTCACATTGAGAACAAACATTTTGACTGGCCCAAGAAATGCATAACTCGGATGAAAACTTTCTTGGTTAAGCGGATAACAGATGTTTGTGTCTAAAAAAAATAATTCATAGAGATAAGAGACTACAAAGGGTAATGATTAAATAAAGAGAAGAATAAACGATAAATATTTCATCATTAGAATCCTACATTTTCTAAAGCAATTCTCCAAAACAGTTGGTTGGTTAGTAATCGCTATAAGCAAGTCGTCATCTCTTCTGTTGTTGTTGTAGGTCGCAATCGCAATGTTTTTGACGATATGGACACCAAGTTCAGAAGTCTCTTATAAATTTCCCTGTGACTATGATTACGTGGAAGAAATAAGTTTCTTTGGAAACATCTTCATAATTCGTTTATTTTCATTCATTATCATGAAATTAAGAGGCAGGCTCTTGTCGGTGGAGTAATTACCACTTTTCTCTATTCTGTGCCAGCTTTTTCATCTCCTGATACGACACAACATTAGTCTTCTGTCTTATTTGCTTAAAGTAAGTAAGCCTAGGTCTTCCTCCTCCTCTTTTTCCTTCGACTTTACTGTCTAAAATGTGCAAAAGAAACTGTCGTGCCGCATCTTGATGTCCTATCATCTTTTCTCTTCTACATTCTATAGTTTTTAAAAATAATTACGTTGTTCACCATTTTCAAAACCTTTTCGTTGGTTTTCATTTCCCTCCAGCAAATTTTTCATTAAGTAATTAAAAATCTATAAATTCTCAATAGAGCAGAGAAACTGTATAATATTGAATTGATGCATAAAATTAATAAAAACTTATTTATCAGCTAGATTTTTAGATCCCATTCGCAGAAATTTCGACCTCAAAACCCAAAGAAACCATTTGCATGATTGCACGTTGGAGTAATTGAGATCCGATACCACGTAAAAAATTGGAAAGAATTTCACTTTCCCTTGAGGCATGTCTGGCATTCATTTGATATCAAAAACCACGCATGCCAGTGCAATATGCGTGCCACAAACGAGCTTCTGAAGAAGCCAGAGGCCCAGATAGTCCCATTAATAAATCAGCCAACCGAATTAATGTCTCTCAACTCATTTGAATGCAATTTGTAATAAGTCTAATCGAATATCTGTTGTTTCTGTAATGTGGGAATTTCAAAGGAATTTGAATGCTTGAAATTGCTATAATTTTTCGAGATTGAGAAAATATAGTTGTTTAACAATTCTATGTAATGCGTGTGAAGGCATTTGATAATAAGTATTATGGTGATTTGTCCACGGTTGATAGTATTCATGAACTTTTAGGTAAATGATTTGCTATGTTCTTATTTACTGAGATTTAACCCAACTAGTGTTCATTAGGAAAGAAAAGTGTAATCAGACCGAGATCCGACGGTGTAAGAATAGAGAGAGTGATGGCTCATCCTGAATCAAATACCTAAAAATAGTGCAAAGAAAAACAAGCATGGAGAGGAATAATATACTCAACGGTAAGCTTTCTATAATACTCTTGAAGAAGAAGAAGTAAAAAGGACCCCTTAAACTCTAGTTGTTAACTGAGGAAGGTGGTTAACGCAAGGTTACTGTCACTCAAAAAGAACAACGATAGGAGTGCATCTCATAACATGGAACAATGTTTGATATAATTTCTAAACACGTTCATAACATTATAACCAACGTTAGATATATCAACAAAAACTACATTTTCATTTCGTGTTACGTTTATTTTATATAACATCTTGCAAGTATTTTAGACTAATTTTATTTTATATTACTAACATAACATCTAAATTGCTTAATACATAATGTGAGTATTATATAATTTAATCGTTATACAAAATGTTATTATATCCACAGTGAATTATACCTATATTATTAAATTGTATATTTTATCTATATAGGTTTTGTTCATTATACATAGTGGATTTAAAATCTTATGAGTAAGAGATATATTGTTATTATGTTCTATTACTTACCCCAACAATAGTAATGAGCTGTAAGATGTAAGATTGTGATGAACTTGTACCTTGTGTTATCGTTCGAAGGTTATTCAAGATTTTTTACATAATTTTGAATTAGGGTCATACACAGATTTAGGTTACCGTCTTTCCTGTGGACACACCGAAAGTTTACGTTTCAAAGGCCTAATTTTCTGGCTAAGCCCATTCCCGCAAAAACGCCGTCAGGACTGCTTGAGACCTATCATACAAAAACAAAAGTTATATGCACACAAGCTAATTAACTACTGACCACAGGAGATACAACTTTTGTTTTTAAGAGTGTGTATGACCCATTTATCACGGGCTGTAAAACGCAACACAAAAGCGTTATTTAAGTAATGTTATTTTTAATCAAGTTTATGACATTGTAATATCGCCGTTTTGCAATGGGATGCGCGTAGGTAATTACACCATACTACTTAATTTCAGAACTTACTGGTAAACAGTGTAGCAGTGTGATAGCTGTCGTGGCGGACTTTCAGTCACCTTGAGTTAGCACTGAACTTCTAAAACGTCACTAATTGTAGCCCATCTTCAAAACTACACTGGCACGTTGAATTTCCAGCCGATAAGAATCTCCATCGCGTATTGTCTTCCGATTGGTGTGCTCAAATTACTCGTTACGCGTGCATATGCCATAAAAAATTCAAGCTACAGCATTCATCCGATAACGCCGAGCGTTTTCCTCGGTAGGTACGTACTTCTGCGCATTTACAACCTGATATTCTCACTGAGAACATCGATTCAAATCGTTCCGGCACTTTATGACTTTATTTTAGTCTTTCTTTAACTGCGTCAGTTAGGTTTGCGACGGCGCATAAGTATCGGATAAATATTAATATAGCGGCCGGCCTCGTTTCTGGGAAGTTGAGAGGATCTTATTATAACCGCAATAGCACCTATAATTAGCATCCAAATTACTCGTGGCGTGTACGCGTGCGCTAGACGGCCGAAATACACCTAGACTATAGTTTCTCTGCTCCAAACAGGATACCCATTTGATTTCTCATGGATGTATCGTAAGCATCTAAAATACATTGCAATGATATTATGTAGCATAAATACATTATATTATGGATCAAATATGAAATCTGAGTACAAGCGTATCATTATTTTATCAATCAGGAATTTAAGTGGTCAAGATAAAAACAAAAGAGCGGCAGTCAACGACCGACACCTCAAGGGTGATCTACCGAAATTCCCGAATTCCCTTTCTGAGCGTTGAGACGAAAATAACACATGAGACGAACCGAGTCGTTCCCCCTTGCTGAAACAAATTAATTTTATTTTTATATTGATGAATGGACTTATTTGTTTCTTGTCTCGCGTATGCTTTAAGTCTCCGTTTGCATTGTCTGGAGCTAGGCCAATATAGAACCTTTATGGTAATGTTAGTTGGCTGCAAAACTGTAATGGCGTCAATAGAAAACTCCGTTGTCATTTTGTGAAAGTATAGGAGTCTGCTAACCATCTGTATTTCAATTCTTTACTTCAACTAATAAGGCTTTTAAATTGAAACCTTTTGCGATTATTCCACAGATTGTTATATGCAATACGTCAACGAGCTGTCAACCTTAGGGCCCCACTGTGTCCAGCTAAGAAAGCCGAAGTAGGTCTTAAGGGGGCACCGAGCTTTTTGCGCTCATTAACTTTAGGTATTTTATGCACTCTGTGTATGTGTGCGTATAGCACACCAGCAAGGAGCGAGCTGGAGCCATGCGCCGGCCGCGCGCCGCGCCTGACGAGCCGTGCGCCGATCTACTAGGCGCGGAGGTTGCTACCAATGTTTACAAAATAAAAAAACATAATCGATTCCGAATACATTTATTAAAATATTCACTTTTTTCAGTCTACATTTTTTTTAAATTTGTTGTTTACTGTCGGTAGGTAAGGTAGGATTGAATTACTTGTATGAGGTACAGTCACATCACGTGATTGTTGAGCCACTCTAGAACCCTCTCACAGATAGATAGATAATTTTTAATTAATGTCGTTTGTACATCTAAGGTGTATGTAGCTAGTGTTAAGTTATTTGATATTTATAATATTTATTAGGCAATTGTTCGGCTAAAGAGAATAAATCATAAGTAAAAGCCGTAAGTACATCTTCCAATCGGCCATCTTCCCTCTCCGAAGGTTACCGGGAGAACCTTTTCATAGAAAGTTGACGGTAAATTTTGACGTAAATAATTTCTTTTGCGTGACTTGACGCTGTCATTAGGACAGAGTTCTATGGTGGCTCAACAACCCCGTGATTTAATGTGACTGTATATTGAAATGAAATAAAACCTAATTACCTTTATTGTCAATATTCTAAGCACAAAATAAAGTGAACTCAATACCTAATAGAACGGCTAAGTAGGGCAAAAATCCCAGTCATCGACCCTTTCTTCAAGTTATTATTTTTAACTGACTTCAAAGAAAAGGAAGTTCTCAGTTTGACCTGTATGTATGTATGTATGTATGTTTGTCCGCGATTATCTCACGTTTGGCTGAACCGATTTTAATGCGGTTTTCAGAAAAGTATTTGTTTCACATAGGAGAAGGTTTTGGTATTTTAACATCTTTAAAAAAAAGGGTCTTAGTTTGACCCGTATGTATGAATGTTTATCCATGATTATTTCCGCAAAAACTTCAATGTCTGATTCTGATCACTATAAAGTATAAAATTAAATTGATGTTTTAAAAAACTAAAAACTTAAAGCCGCTGTATCAATCACATATTTAGAAGTTCCTACTTAATGTATGTATGTCTATAATGTAATGAATACTGTACGCAGGTATCTTTAGAAAAAAATATTACGACACAAGAAACAACAATAATCAATATCGGATTTTACTTCACGGCATTATTTTGTCTCTGTGAGTAAGCAATGTCATTGTCTATTTCTCCATCCACTGAAAGACAAGAAATTTGGTCCATTGGCATCCTGTAATAAAACAGAACGTTTTGATTTAACTATAATTTATTTATTAACAGAATTGGTTTTTGGATGAAATTTTGTAATCCTCATTCTATAAAAATAATTCGTATTTGGGACTTATAATTCCATTGTGTGGTAAATTTTATAATCGATGTCAACCAATTCATTTACTCTGTAAATTGAAAAAATATAAAGATAATGTGGAAATTCATACTAAATTTATTAAAATGTTTTCTTATACATCTCTTACTATTTTTACGCATACCTCACCGGTTCATTAGGTAACTCTTCGTTTTGTAGCGAAGTGCCAACAACTGGAACATTAACCCTATAAATAAAAAAATATGAATAATTTTGCAATTTTACTCATTTGTTGAAATATAGTTGTTAGGTAATGACTGTAATGAGTATACTTACGGAGTATTCTCTTTGTCTTCAGATTTCTGGAGATGTCTTGCTCTAGAAATATTGAAACCATCCCAAGAAGTAACAATATTATATAATTAATTATAGTAAAAAAAACCTCGGGTCGTTCTAATCAGCCTGTTTTGCCTGTAAATTTGTTTTTTTAACTAAACTATTTTTATATCTTGGTTCACCATAGAAGTGTATTTTTTATATACCTACTAATTGAAAGAACTTCGCGTGTTATTTAAAATTACTTGTGTAAATAAACCAATTTTGGCCCAAAACATCAAGACTGCAACTAAACGATTACAAAGTCTTAGTAATACAAATCGATACATCTCGAAAATCAGTCTATGTTGCTACCGATTTATTTTCTCCTCCCTTAGCGTGGCATTTTGACAACTGTCAAATCAGGTTTCTTAGAACGACTCCACTATCAGTAGGTTTACGATTTTAATTTACTTAATTTCTTCACGCAAGCGTTTAGCATTGTGCTTTTGCCAACCCCTTCTCTTCCTTTTTTGGTTGTGTTTGTTCCCCATTTAAAATAAAGTGAATAATCACAAAAATCGCGATAAACGCAACCAATCAACAAGCGACACAGCCTCCACGTCCGACGGCCGAAGCAGGACTAATGCGGACATGGGGGAAACGTGACGGCTCTGGCTAAAATGGATGAAACGCGTGAATTTAGGTATTTCCTTCATATTAGTAAAATAAAAACACATTTTAAAAATGTAAAGTGTAGACGTTATAGAAGACATGTAGTTTTGTTGTAAATCCAAAACTGATGATCTTCCTTGAAGTAATTACGCGGTACTAAGTGTTTATTTTGTTATGTAGAGGTATCTTTGGATGTTTTTTCTATCGAGGGAAGTACAAGTAATCGTGTTTCTAAAGTGTATGATCGATAGAGTGATTCCTTAAATATCTTACATATGAATTGCATAACTAAAGCTTCAGTAAAAACAATGCAGCAGGCGATCAAACGAACGCATTTTTTTCGTAATTACGTATCGTTGCCTCTGCGCACTCTTAAATAACTTAAAGCCGGATCCTGTCGTCACCATTCATTCCCACGCTGTGAAATAAGATGCTGTTATGACAACAACTCTGGACTGAATGCTTCTGATATGGCAGATGGAGACAATGCTACCACTTCTCTCTGGACTGAGGAAAAGTAAATTGGGTAACCTATAGTCGCCCATCACGTCTTTGTTTCATGCGATACCCGTGCTAGTTTCCATTACTCTATTCGAAGTGATAAATAAAAGTTATCACTGTAATATGAGTTGCACGTTCCTGTGTTTACACATACACGTTCCTGTGTTTAACATGTGAATGTGTCTTTAGCCCACTGAAGTAGGTACCTTGCAAAAACAAACGTAGTTTGATACAAGACTTGACCAATACTGATCTTATTTAGTATTCCCTAACGTTGGCTTTATAACGTCTTGTCGATAACTGTTTCACTATCGAAGATAATACTTGTAAAACCATATTTATTACAACGCATATTTATAAAAAGTATCACACAAATACCAAAATGCTTTTTTCATATTCGAATTCGAATTTAAATCATTCAATCAGTGGGCTGAAAATCAGCGCCGTGTGCAATCACACCTCAATGCTGATCCCGCGCCCTTTGCATTTGTGTATATAAATGCACTTGTAATGTACTTAATTGCAATGATTTTAATTAAATTTACATGTTTCATAGCTAGTGTTTTCTCTCAATTTTAATTGCTTGGACAAATAAGTAATATAATTATGATTAATGCTTCAGGGCTTCTGGTATCGTAACTGAGTATATTTCTAGTATTTCGGCATCATTATAGCTTATTTTTCAATTTTGTGTGTTATTTGTGTACGGCAATATATTATTTTACCCTACATACAATAAATCCGTGAATCCGTTTATTCCGTGTGGTTGCTGGGTTAGAATAGGACCACTCCATGTCTTCCCGTGGATGTCGTAAGAGGCGACTAAGGGAATAAGGGCTTGTAGTACTGTAGGCGATGGGCTTGCAACCTGTCACTAATACACTGGGAAACATCTTGGCCTGTTTAAGCAAAATGGGGTTACAGAAGTATCAAGAAGTCTTTTTAGAGTTGTTGATATTTCTGTAGCTCTGCCTACTCCACTTTGGGAAAGAAGGCGTGATGTTATGTATGTGATGTACATACAATAAAACATGGAATTGTAATTGCGACCCCTGCAAAGGCACAGTAACATAAGACGGTTTCTGGCGATCTAGAGCTATCGAACGAAGAAAACATTCAAGTACTCTCTTAAACAAAAAAAAAAACTAAATATAATTTCTTTGAGTGTCGTTTAGTTTTGGCGAATCTACTAATTAATGGTCTTTGCATCCGTGTAACAGCGTTTATATCAAAGCTTTTGGCATTTTTGTACCGCTTCCGATTAAAAATATTTTTATGAACATCTATGTTGTGAATTTTGAAGTAACGTGCAAAAAAAATTGCCTATTCTTATCTTGAGCTCGAGTCACACACGATTCGACGCTTTTAATGCGAAGAAAACGGATGCAAGCTTTCTGGTCTATTATAGAGCCTAATTTCTCTCGAAGCCAGTGCCATTTGGGTATTATTGTAAATAATATACTTATGCAAAATTTTGATTAGTACGGCAGCTTTACAAGAAAATTACTCTCGATTTTTTGTAAAACGTAAAGTCTATGAAATATTGAAGAATTTTTATGTTCCCAACGATGATCTAGAGAGGGGCTAGGTATTGCGGGAGGCGTTCTCGCAATAAATATGAAAGTGTAATGTCGCCGGAGTGTGCTGCCGCTTTGAATACTAAACCCGCACTGAGTACAAACAGGGGGAGGGGGAGGGGGGCCGCAGCACGCCGGGGGCAGTATAGATGGTTGTTCTTTTTCAGGCTTTTGTTTAGTTGCACAACTCTGGAAATGCTTCTGGGAAATAAACATTCAGGTTAATTGTATATCCCTTTTCAGCAGACTTTTGAATAGCTACAGCTGGGTTAATTTTTTGTTGGCCTTGCCTACGAAGCTAGCGGTTCCGGACTCGATTCCCGGTCTGGACAAATATTTGTGTGGTGAGCGCGAGTATTTGCTACAATTTAGATGTACTTGCATTGCTCTATATAAGTATGTTAATCGTTGTCTAGTACATGCGAGCCTAGACCTTAGTTTGGGACTAAGTAGGTCAATGTAAATAAATAAATGTGTGTTTGTCGCCTGATATCTATTATTAATTTTAAGTGTTTATTTATGCCGTACCCAGAGACATTTTGGGGACAATAAATGGGCTCGTTTTTCAAACTTGTATATGAAAAATCATCACAGGAGCGACTTAATCATCATTACCTGACTCTGGAGTCCGTTAGCTTGTCAGTAGGTAAGTTGTTTAGTTTAAATAGTAAAATGCAATTTTTTAGCCAGTTCCCGTTATGATCTTCGCTGCACTTAACATAGCTCTACCGAGTTTGAACTCCTTAGTTTGGTCTTGCCAAGCAGATGATGACAATGTGAAAAAATAAAGTCAGCGACAAAAACTATCTTTGCCGAAAGAAAAGAAGGTACAATTTTAAATTTTTAGTAACGAAATATTTATTTTCGAGTCCTTTAAGCTGGGATTTAAACACGAATAGGTTATTCAGGTATAAAAGTCCTGACGCTTTCAACATGCGTATAACCAACACTCTTTTTGCAAAGCACTAAATGAAAAATATTTAGTATATACTGCCGTAGAATTTTTATTAACTACTATTTTAATCGATTATTAATGTATGTAGGTAAATAGTTTATTGCTCAAACACAAAGTAAAACGATACAGAAACAGAAAAATGTATGTACAAAGGCGAACTTGTCCCTTAAACGCATGTCTTCCAGCTAACCTGCAAGCGATTGCGAGATAAATAAACAATATTTAATTTTATTAAATTATTATTTCCAACTGCGTCAATGTGTGTGTGTGTGTGCTGTGTAAGCAAGCCTTCTGTAGCCCTCTATACTGTGCCGCGGCAACTAAGCGTGGGAAAAGGCTGCGTATTTGGTGTGATCCGTATAACGAGATACTGTAGCAGTTATAGGTAGTAGGCAGTTACACTTCTAAATATCGTCGTTTTGATCATTTTTAACTAAGTTTTGTTCCAATAGTAGGACTATTCTTACGTGATGCCGAAGAAGGCGGCTAACTGCATAGTAATAGTATAAGCATTTTAAATCTAATATCGTTACCAATAGGGTATATAATGCTTCGACTACTTCATTGCATTTAGCCGCCTTCTTTGGTATTACGGCAGCATTGATATTTAACAGCGCCATCTTAACGCCATCTACCAACCCTCAATCTACCTTGTTACCAATCTAGCTTGTAAGCAAAAGCTTAAATCTATTCTTGGATTATTTCATTAGCAAAAAGTATTTCTCGGATTACTCTTTATCTATTCATACCCATTTTGCTATCATGTCCGAAACGAGGTTACACTCCTACGCCATCTATGTGTGCACGGTGGAAACAAATCACCGCCCAGCTTATCTAAAACCCCGAGTTAACATTTTCTTTACCCGTTAGCGTCATTGTTGTTTGGTGGGGTGGGAGACGGCGGGGGTCTTGGTATTTTGGTTAGATGAGGACGCGCGGCAGACGTCACCTGCACACATCGATGGGTCGCACACTGGTGCAGACATTCCATTACGCTCACATGCTCAATGCTGCCACCTTATTAAAACGAGACGCGAATCGACGACTTATCGGGCAATTAGTCGCGGACGTCAGACAATAGAACGCGGTAACATGTTTTGCGTACATTGACTTTTGGACTTTTGCTGTCGGGTTAATATATAATGTTTGTTTGCAAATAGAATTTTGTATTAGTTCGTTTAGTTTAGCTGATTGGTAGTTCATTATTAATTAGATTCGTATTCGTGTATATACTAATGTGTTAGTCCAATTAAAGTAATTAATACTGTTTAATAAAGGTACAATTTTAAATATTTTGTGTTATAATGTTTTAGTAACGAGTGCAAATTAATCCACTTCGAAAGCACTCACCCAATCTCTAAAACTAACTCTACATAAGCACCAATGTATATTGGGCAACGCGGAAAAGTCGCGCTACCACCGGTCCTCACTTGAACCTCGAACATGCGAAAACAGTGTACTGGTTTACTCCGAAGGACTATGTTCGAAACTCTGTCCCTCTTACTCCTCAGTGACCGAAAAATTGAAGGAAAGAGATACGGGTCATTTTAAACGTCGTTATACCGCGTTTGGTTTCACGCGAATTATTAACGTGCCAACAAGTTAACAACGCGACGGTTATTATACCGGATCTTTTACATGTATTTAAATAATTTAATACATAGAACTGCTGACATATTATAAATAAGCTCAAATAGTTTTTAGACTTTGGAATAACTCTCTGGATGTAGGTACCCTAGATGCTTTTTTTGACCCCTAAGTTGTTCCTCCTAATTTCCGACTTTAGAATTATTGAATCTGTCACTTATCTGGGATCCTGCCTTAAGGCCGAAATGCTTTGTGCGAATGTATCGTTTCCTAACCTTTTCTTCAGGATTTATTTCAGGACCATCGTCTAGAACCGTATCTGTTAGGTAAGGTTAGTTCAAAAAAATCCTGAAATATTTACAGTTACGGAAAAAAATCGGTTTGGTAAATCGCATTACGCAATTAATCGTATTAAGCAAACAATATATTACTTAGTCCAAAAAATGTTTCGGCCTAGAAGCCGAATATTATTACACTGAATATTGGAAACCGTCGTTAGTTCGCTTTACGTTGGAACAAGATCTCGTAAAATTGACAAGGACAATTAATTAATCATTCAAACATTGCTAACAGAACTCTTGAACCCGCAGGTAACTGCCACTTGATCAGGCCCTGTTAATCCGTGGTGCATCGGTACCGGCATTAAGCATGTTAATAGATGCATAATTCGCCTGCAGCACTATTCGGAATCAGTCAGAGCCGAGCACGCTCTGAATTATTGGTATGTGTAATCAAAATAATCCGTACAATATCCAATTGTTGGATTAAGCTAACGCTATTCATTATAAGCGCATCATACGCACATTAATGGGTTGCTAGCACTTGCCCGCGACTCCCTCTGTCTAGGTCTAGAATTCGTTTACAGTTGACCACGTGGTTTATCGAAACGCACGAGAATGTCATCCCATACATTTTGAGCGATAAAAAAGAAAAACGTTAGGAGCGTTTGCATCTTGGCTAGGGCCCCTGGTACGTTCACTTGACGACAAGCATACAAGTTAGTAAGTGCACAAAAAGTATCGTACTGAGAATATCTAGTTTGAACGGCATCACCTTAGTGCGTGGACTAGGTTTCTGTGTTACTGTGCATCAATTACGTCGATACTTTGCTCCTTTGTTCAGTGAAAGGAAAAACTAACAAACTTTGTCAGATTTCGTGTTTCACTGCTCAGCATTGGCCAACCATCTGTTTCGTCATCACTCAACTTATCGTCATCTTCTTTACGGCCTACCACTGCAAAAAAAATCCATCACATGGAATGAATAGCTATTAGTATTGATGACGCTATTATCGAATGCAAACATGTCCAGCCCAGTCCCACGTGTTCTACCCGGTATCCCTTCTTGATTTTTCATGATTTCATTTGCCATAATGGTCACTGGCTATAAGTTACATTTTCCCTAATATCACATACCATAATTTAATTTGCCATAAAAGTATTTTTTCTGAATTCGTACACCTTTCAAGTGATTTTTACATGCCATCGTATAGAGCCCAATAGGTTACGTTAGGTTTGTTTTATTACTATTCTGAATCGTTCACGATTTGAGAAAAAATGCCTTTATGACAAATTAATATTATGGCACATTATTGTTATGGTATATAAGATTATGTCCATATGAAATTCGAACAAGTGAAATTATTGCGTATGTAATTCGGTCAAACGATAGAGACCCGTTCTGCCCATCCAAGTATTTAAACGCCCTTGTACACTACAACACTGATTCGACCTGTTAGCCCATCAGAATTTAGTAATTTTAGTCCTTAACTAAATAACGTAAATAACTCGCGTGTCACTACAATCTCTTTAGTATCACCGATTGATTAAATTAAACTCAAATTATAATATTCATGACCGACCTGTAAACAGTTGAAAGCAAAATGGTGTGCAAAATTCAGAGTAATTAAATTTATGAACGTTTCGTGACAGATATTGACGGTTTCATTAGCGGGAATTAATATTGTTGTTAAACTTGAATATTGTAAATTAATTGGTGTAATAATTGGCTTATATTAAAATGACAGTAAGTAACACCATTAAGATTAAATTTAATCGTAAAATATTTTATGACTCGTTCGAGCACTCCGATTTGAGTCATTTGCATCATTAAACTTCACTGAAGTAGGTACCTAAGAAAAGATTTTGCACAAAACGCATTTATAAATAAAAAGCGACACGCCAGCGGCTTCGCCCGCTGCAATATTTTTTTCTTTCATGTCATTTAGGGGTATGAAAAATAGATGTTGGCCGATCCTCAGACCTACCCGATATGCACACAAAATTTCATAACAATCGGTCGAGCCGTTTCGGAGGAGTATGGGAATTAATATTGTGACACGAGAATTTTATACAGGGGTTTTCTGAACAAAATTTCACATCAAATGTTAAAATTCATGGTCTTCCTTTTATTTCTGACACTATGTTATTTAACAAAAAATAATCCTTAAGATGAAGCCTTTCGATCGGTATGATAAAGATACAGGGTAATTATTTACCTCGTGTAACGGGTTCGATTCCCGGTTCAACCATGTAATGATTGAAATATCTATGAATGCAGTTTAAATTGTTTTTTAAATTAAAGTAATGTCTTCTTTCAGTAAAATGTTCCATCTACAATATTCAAGGTACTTTCCTTCCATGTGGCATAGCCGTGGGACGCCCTGTATATTAGACTAGCGACCCGCCAGCGGCTTCGCCCGCTGCAATTTTTTTTTACATCACTTAGGTGTATGAAAACTAGATGTTAGCCGATCAGACCTACCCGATATACACACAAAATTTTATTAAAACCGGTCCAGCCGTTTCGGAGGAGTTCAATAACGTACACCGTGACACGAGAATTTTATATATTAGATATACATGTTTTTATAAGGCCCGAGATTAAATTCAGAAGTCAACATAGTGAATTTTGGTGTAAATTAAATCTCCCTGTTGAACATTTGCACAAACAGCGCAGAACGCGAAATATGTATTTTAATATTCTCCATGTATGGTGCAGCTCTGGTTTATTACTACGGAACTCTCGGCTCTAGATAAAGAGTAGCCCGCAGACTGCACAGACTACTGGGGACAGATGGTGCATTTTTATTTGTTTAACGTGTGTATCAGTGTATGTGTGTATACGTATCTGCGTGTCTGTCTATGGCATCGGAGCTAACAAATGAATGGATAGATGTAGACGTGTTTTTTTTAGGGTTCCGTACTCAAAGGGTAAAAACGGGACCTTATTACTAAGACTCTACTGTCCATCTGTCCGTCTGTCACTAGGCTGTATCTTATGAACCGTGATAGCTAGACAGGAAATCTTCACAAATTATGTACTACTACACAAATAAATAAATATCAGGGGACAATCTCACACAAATTGACCTAGTCCCAAACTAACTAAGCTCTAGGCTTGTACATGGGTACTAGTCAACGATAAACTTACTTATATAGAGAAATACATACTTTTACATACATAGAAAACGTCCAATACTGAGGGACAAATATTAGCGCTCATCACACAGGCCAAATCCCTTACCGGGATTTGAACCCAGGACCGCTGGCTTCGGAGGCATGGTCACTCCCAACAAGGCCAACGTGTCGACAATGCTACGGAACCCTTCGTTTGCGAGTTTGACTCGCGCTAGGCCGGTATTTTTAAAAGTAAACTAGTTTAACCGGGATGGGTCGCTCTGAAAAACGTGGTCGCCATTATATCTGTATTTTGCAGTTGCCAACAAAGACGCGAACATCGATGTGTCAAGGCGGTACATTGATCCAGCATTATCGATCCGGTGATGCTGGATTGTAAATCCTGCACTGAGTAGTGGTGGTTGTGTTGAGTGGTGATAGGACCTTGTTGCTGCCAACATCTTAACCTACCACCAAGCAGTAGCGGTCGCATTGTTGTGTTCCGGTATGGGGATAAGACAACCGGTTAAATTACTAGGATGGAGGCAATCCATCTTCAGGGTTGGCTAAGATTGCAGTCTTTTGAATGCAAATGCCTACCGTTAACAGATCCCACTTACCATCACGTTCTATATGCTCGTACGCCTTCTCCATGCGATAGAAAAACACATTCTTGCCGGATTCAATTATATTCATATTGTCCAAGTATCTTATGGTACTTAAAGTGCACTTGATTTAGCGCTAGATCGATACACTTGATCAATGCTAATCCGCCCTCCTTGTTTCACAAGATTCATCTTATATTTTTGCTTTCCTGAGTCTGACAAAAAATCCGCTATTTCCAATAACGGGGAGTAAATTTAGGTATTGTAAGGTTTTATTAGCAAAATAAACGAGTCATATCATATGCCAGTATTCATTGACGTAAGGTATATTTTTCAACTGTACGAGCGAACGTACGTAAGAGGTATTCAAGATTATTTTAAATAATGCTAACTACGAAAATTTCTCTTAGCCAATCACAAGCAGTATAACCTTAACCAATCACACTCAGTTCAAGCCATGGCTATCAAGTGTCAAAGGCAAAGAATTTGAAACCTATATACGCACAGCTTTCAAAATAAGGTTCGTTTTAAAAATAGGTACTCGTGCGTGTTTCTTATGATTATTTTCGCCTGAAGGTTAACTGGAAGAGATTCCTTTAAAGTGTTGAAGGTAAAAGTTCGACTTCATACTAAATAAAATAAAAGTAAATGAAATACATACATAGATAAAACTAGTATCAAATGAATTCGGCTGTAATAAATGAAACAAATGTATTTTTACAGTATCTACCTTTTTGTGCAAATTAATATAACAAAGCAAATGAACGCACTGTTACTACTAAGCATAGCTTAATGTGGCGAGTATAGAAAACTGTTTTGGATCTAGAATCTTCGCGAGCCGCGATAGGACATCGCTCGTAAACCTGCGCAGGAGCACCCGCAAATGGCTCACGCGCAGCCGCTTATTCTCTTACCACAGCGTTGACCCTTATTACCGTGGTTACCGTGTGTAAGCGGAGATCAAAATGAGCTGGTCCATGCAACAGATTGTCAGCATATTTTATGCTCAGATTTCGAGTTACTATAGCGTTAGACACAGGAATCGTGTGGACAACGAACGAATCTCGAAACGAATCCTTAAGAATGTCCTTTTGTTTATAATTCATGTGCAATCATATAATTTTACAAAATGGACAAAATGATGACGATATGGTTTAAAACAAAGAGGAACAGAGGCCCTTATAAAAAACAGTTTAATTTCAAACATCCCTACAGAACTGCGCAAGCAAATTGAGCATGCACACGCTCAAACGCAGTTCCTAATGACACTGTTGTATGAGGCATGTTAATATGCAAACGGATAGACCGCTTGATCGTGAATGAAAGTATGCGATTGCTCATTTAGATCTGACTCAATGAAAGTTTACTTTTACTCGTAGACCTGACTTTACTTAATTCGTCGAATAGACCCGCTTTCTTCTAGCAATCGGCCAATTTAACTACCGGAGGCATAATTTCGCTTATGATTAACGCTATTATTGTTTTCAACCGACCATTTAAAGATCACCAAAGATCCTCAATGAATTGAAATGTGATTGGAGGAATTTTATAAATGATTCAAAGATTTGCCATTATTAAAAAAATACAATGTCAAGACGATCTAAAACATACCTAAATTTGAATAACTTTTAAGTGGTATTGACTTTATCTATGCTAAATATATTTCGACGATCCTGTGAGACGGTACCAAAGATTGTGGTCATTTATGAGCGCAACAAGTTAGATCCAGTTTCCCGTATTCTCCCACCGATGTATGTAGTTGCTAGTGAGAACTATAAACACCGTGGGCGGGACAGTACAAGCAAAAGCTGAAACCAATGTAAATACTTACGCCAATATAGACGTTGGAATCTTTATGTGTAATGTATGTTGTAGGTTCCAACGACAAAGATTGTGACCGTGCTCATGTCTGTGACGTTTATCGTTTTTGCTTAAAATGTCAGCAGTGTTGGTTTTATTATTGTTTCAACCTACACAATATGACTAAAATGCATATAAAAACAAAGAAAGTAACAGGAGCTTTAAATTACAAGGCTTTTCTGTTATGTTCTTTCAATTGCTTTTTTCTTTTTATGGGGGTTCATTAATGTAGACAGCTTTATTCTTGCAGAGCTCTGCGATCTTCTTTCTCATGTGTACAATAAAGCAATGATAATGCTTTGAATTACTATTTTTTCTTAGCTTAGGGTGCCACCTCCACCGTTGAAAGTTTCGTATTTTACTTTACATTCGTCTTCTCTTGACTAACATGTTCAGATATTTAAGTATTTGTAACACTAAAGACAATGTCTTAGATAAATTATCTTGAAAATCATTACTGTCTTAGCTATAATTATTTTTTTAGAGCTCTTGATGCTTCTTAACATTGACTGATTCAGCTCCATCTTTGGACACAAACTCTACATCATCAGGTCATACATCCATTTGATGATCATGAAACTAAAACTGCGGACGTTAGGCACACACAAAGCTTTCAGATACTTTTAGCTTAATCCTAAAAAAACGCCAGCCAATGCTTTCACAACACAATCCAAAATAAAGAGTGATGCATGCCTAAAATTTTCGATGGAATAGATGGAAGCACGCAGCGAAAATTGGCCGCTACAGACTACAAACGCGTTAGAAACCGGGACAATGCGAGCGAGCATCACGCCCACGCCGCTGAGATAAATTTCCCTGTTGTTTCTACGTCTCCTTTTTACATCGAAGCACTTTATACGCAGTAGGCTCTAGGCTCTACGTACACTAGGTGGCTGGCCAGTGGCAAGACCAAGGTACGAGCGATAGACGGAGAAGCATTTATGAATAATTCGTTGTGTTAATTGATAGGTAGTTATAAGCCTCCTTCTATCATGGTGCCGTTTTTCGTATTTTGTATCAAGTGAGCCGTTTGCCTCTTCTAGAATATGATATAGATTCTATTATATTATTTTATATATTTACTAGCATATTTCGTTATTTAAATTCAAAAGTCATGACCGAACAGTGTTTTAATCTCGTTTTTATTTTAGTTTCAGTTAAATAAATTAATAGTTTCCGTAAAAATAACAATAAACAATACTTTATAAAAAAAATACTAAGCTAACATCTCCAAAGCAGGTTTTATTCATATTCAATAATAGATAATACGAAACAAACCAAACATATTTTTTGCAAACTGAAAAACAGCAATGCGGGGCTATCTCCACTACGCTTAAACTAACGAGTTAACTTGCGTTAGCTTGCTTCAATTCCACATACTTTTACTGTTCTTTGTAATCACTGTTATGATTTACGATCAAGAACGAAGAGCTCAAAGGTGAAGTTTTATCCGGTAAGTTTAAGAAGTCCCGTCGGAGCGTACAAAATACATTTTAGCGCGTGCCTTCTTAATTAGGCTGCTTTATACGACACTGAACTCGACTCACCTGCCAAACCACGGTATTCTGATGCTTAATGAACGTATTGACAGAACTTAGACAAGATGCTTGACTGTCTGTCTGTAAGAACTCAATGTCACCGTGCAGCAGGTTACGTTAAACGGTAAATGACGGATGACGATAAAGTTCGCCGAAAGCATCTTGTCTAGGCCCTTTTGTCTAGTTACCGCAACCTAATGACGCATATATTCATATTTCCGTTAGCAAGTAAATAATACTAAGAAAAAGTGTATAGAAAATATTAGACAGGGAGGTAACACACAATGTCGAATAAGCATATTAAAATGTATGTATGTATACGACACGCTAGCCTAGTTGGGAGTGACTCTGCCTTCGAAGCTAGGGGTCCTGGGTTCAAATTCCGATAAGATATTTGTGTGTTGAGCACGAGTGTTTGTTCCTGAGTCTTGGAATTTTTTCCATGTATTTAAGTATATATTTCTATAGAGAATATCTTACTTATATAGATAAGTAAGTTTTTCGTTGTCTAGTACCCATAATACAAGCCTGGAGCTTAGTTTATACTAGGTAAATTTGTGTGACATTGTCCTGTGATATATTTATTTATTTGTAAATAAGTTTCACCCAAGCAACAATCGATATTCGCTTACAACTTGCACCACACGGCAAGATAGGCATGCATATGTCTATGCAGGCCGCAGTCATTGAACCGTAGAGGTCAGGTGAAATTATCTCGTTTGGACCGCCCTACGCGACATCTGACTCACAATGGCCGGATACTGTTTTTATCTTGTGTTTTGATGCTCGGGTATTTGGGAGCAACTAAGTTACTGTTGTTACATGCACTTTACATCGGTGACGGTTTATGCTTGACCTTGCACGTTTCTGTGGAGGATTTATAGAACAATTTTGTCCCTGTCTGTAAGGAATCTAAATGTGAACCTTTTCGGTACTACTATTATATTGTTATAGTACTGATTTTGAACTTGACTCTTTTTATTTTTGATTTTTAAATTAAAGTCAATAAGTTTTGATATGCATGTTTATTTATTTTTTGTTGAAGATCCCTAACATTTAGGTTGGAAGTTAGTTGAGGTGTGATACGCTCGTTTTTTTTTCTAATTATCTAGTTGCAAGTTTCGCTAGACCACGGACCAACTGTAAAATATTAAGGACATAACCAATAATCGAGTAAATACGTTTTAAATAATCATTTTAGCTTGCCCTGAGTCGTTCGACGACTCCGCGGTCACTGGTGCCGGTGTCGACATGTCGCTATCGGCTTTAGATCTGTCCACATACTTACTCTCACACGTAGGATGCTAAGGTTGATTTTAGTGTGACTATACTCACTTTGGTGTGACTGTTCGTTGTTCAATAATAAACCGTTTGTATGGCCCTTTATTGTATTATTGACAAAATAAAAAATTGGTATTGATTGCATTTCTGCAAAACCTCAATACATAGAAAACCTTTTCTTTTTATTTTTTAAATGTTTTCTTCTTGCATCACTGTTGCTAATACTCTGTTCAGTGTTCCCAAATAATTAAATACCAAGCGTTGTTGTTTTCTTATAAGAGGAAAACAAATATCTGAATTTCAATTCTTGCAGATGGTAGCGGACAGAATGGGCTCTGCCGCCCTGGGCCTCTATTCTACTGCGTTAAAACGATATCGTGTTTGACGTGTTTTAGCATCGTTTATTGACATAAACATATACGGAAACACGTCAAATACGATATCGTTATTATCGTGTAGAATCCCAGCCCAGAATCGTTAAAAACAGACGAATGGAAATCTATAACAGCCAATTAGCTGGGTCGATTACCTAGATGTACAGTTGACCAAAGATGTCTGCCACCCTAAGGTAAACGTTTGTACGTCATAATAATGTCGCTAAGGCGCAATTAAATTAACAGTACGGGTTTTAGCGACATTTTCATTTCTTTGGAAATTGTATCAGAATTGGAAGACTATCTTTTTGGCTGACTTTGACTGATTTTTGACTGATATTGGCTAAGAGTATGTTACAGTTAGAAATAGGCAATTGCAGATAATATTTCCGATTGTGGCCAAATACCAATCACTGGTTACAGTTAAGCGCTTCAGTCAAATAGTTCGTTGATAGTAACATTATGTACACTTCCATATTTCAGTCTGTTCCTTTTATAGCTATTTTTTCAGAGAGATCCAGGTTAAAGCAGCCCCTATAATGCGGCCTAAGAAAAGGTTGGTTTACGTAAAGGAATCCTTACAAAATTATTTATAGAACCGTTTTATTAGAAGTATACGAATGACCTTACGTGAAGTTGGTTTCTATTTTATTTATTGTAATAAATACTAAGAGAAGAGTAAGTACTCTCTAGAATTCTGACAACAAAAGAACAGAGGGTAATACAATTCTACAGGGTTACACAATATTTCCTTTAAAGTGTTTGGTATTTTTTTTAACTCGGCAGCCATTAATGTCAAGTAAATAGGAGCTATCGTTACTTTGACAATACGATAACGAGTCAAAGGCAATAAGGTTTTACCGTGTAGAATCTCGACCGTATGTCTGTCGATGGCATTAAAAAATGACGTAGTCAAAAATAAGACTTACAGTGCAAGAACTCTTAAAGAGTAAAGAGTCGGGTAAAGTCGGATAGACTAGCATAAAAACGTATGAGTGCGAGGTAGAGAGAAATACAAACCCAAAGACCAATGTAAGAGCTATGGCACTGTACAAAATTAAATAGTCTGACAGTGTAATTGATTTCAGTACATGCATAATCAATGAAACGGCTCCATCCAATTACGTGATTGCGGCAACTAATTAAAGTTTCGACGGACTTCATACACAACACTGAAGTGTTATGAACAAAAAGGGATATGCAGACCAAAAATGCACATAAAAATAAACGGGAAAGGTTTTACGGAGTGAAATCTACGTGGAAATATCAACGCGGCTTGCGCCTGATGACGAGTAGCTAGGGATGCGCCGGCGATCTGTCGATAGGTTATCGATGTTTCGGGAAAAAATAAGTTTTATTTTGTACCTAGTATACGTAAGTCTAGTCTAGTATATGTGGATCGGTAATTTCTGCTTGATCTAAGTAAACATATTAAAAAAGCCTACGTTACATAATTTCAAAAGGTAATGCCGAATTCATCATAATTCAGTATTTTGATCATTCTAAACGTAAATTTAGTTTTATATTATTATTTCATACTTAAGTATAGCGGTAAGTAATGAATTTAATATAAAATAATGCATTTTAATTTAAATAGACAATGATAATTAAATAAAAATAAAATATTTCAAATAAGAATTAATTTGCTTATGTATTAAACTTACCACGTTGTGTTATTAATTGATATTTATTATTATTTCTCCTTACATTAAATAAGTTTTCATGGCATTCTCCTCCGGGGTAATCATCATCAGTTTTATGCTTTCTTTTTTGTAAATAAACCCAATGTGATGTATAATTCTTTGAATGCATTACGATACCACGCAGCTTTTGTTAGCAAAGGAATGCACATTTTAACATAACAACAGAAAACATATACTTAACCTGTAGAACACAATAAACCTAATAAAACCACCTAGTACCTAAAGTAATGTTAATAAATTCACAGATGCAAATCTATGAGTTTATTTACGTACCTAGCATTGAGGTAATGTATTATCAGTAAAATATTTTACCCTCTTGTAATCAATATCTATATTTTTATCGTAATAAATCTTTTTTATAGGTTAGCAATGCGTCATATTTATCACTATAGTGCGTCAAATGTGTGTTTATGCCATGACAAAGAAAAGTCATGGGGTTAACAATTCTTGCATCACGCCGACGTCGATCGATACGTGAGCTGTAATTAAACGAGTCATTATGAATCTAAATGAGACATTAAATACTGCTGTTAGTGAGGATAAGGTCACCTTTAAAACAGGAGGCTTACAAATCATACATAGACTGTAGTCATACAAAGGTGCGCTAGCTATAAGCAGCCTGATCTCTCAGGGGGCAAGCCATTAAAGGTACCAAGATCAACCCCCATTTTTTGACTCTCGTAAGTATCTGATTTTTGTTACAGCTGATAAATGGAGAGATAGTAATAAAATTGCATTAACAAATGACTGAAAGTGTATTATATTATGTATTTTTTAAACTTATTGACGCAAGTTAATACACAAGGAAGGTGTAGATATTGGATTTAATTATGTTTGGTATTCTTACTCTCTCTCTTCTTTCTTTCTTGTTTGGTTTGGGGTGGTTTGGCCCCCGTGTGGTTGCCGGGTTAGAATAGTGCCACTCCATGTCTTCCCGTGGATGTCGTAAGAGGCGACTAAGGGAATAAGGGCTTGTAGTACTGTTAGGCGATGGGCTTGCAACCTGTCACTAATTCACTAGTAAACCTCTTAGCCTGTTAGTGCAAAATGTGGTTACAGAAATATCAGTAAGTCTTTAGAGTTGTTGGTATTTCTGTAGCTCTGCCTACCCTACTCTGGGAATTAAGGCGTGATGTTATGTATGTGTGTGTATGTGTATGTGGTATTCTTTACCAGTCAAAATCGTTGTATACTCGTATCAATGATAATAATAAAAGTTCAATCACAATTAACTACTTAATATGGTTTTTTTTAATATTAGGTAGGTAGTTTAGTTTATTTTTTATTCTTGTGTACTTAATTTGTTATTCCTGTTTTATTTTTTTGCACAAAATAACGACGTTTTAATGTTGAAATTGCAAAACATAATTCTACTTCTAAATAAGGTAATATGACCATTGTGTTTGACTAAACCGTACCATAGAAGAAAGTTGGTAAAGGTGCAAGAAGAATGATCCATACAAAAAATTCAATCAATTTCACATTATTTTTTTATGTTAAGGAGATGGCACACGAGCACTCAGGCCACCTGATGGTAAGTGGAAACTGAGACCCATAGGCATTCGAATTCTCAAGACTATAATCCTAAGACCACAGATACGTTGCCTACCCTGAGGACTACGATGAATCTATGCTAGTAATTTCACCGGTTGTCTTATCCCCACATCGGAACACAAAAATGCAAACACTGTTGCTTGGCGGGTGGTTAATGGATAATGGTGGTAGCGATCCGGACGAACCACTACCAATCAGACCAGAAACGTAAACCAGAGGAAAGATTATTATGGTATTATTAGTAGCTTTTACTCGCGAATCATTGCTATTGCCGGGAACTGTGTTTTTCTCGGTAAATGTAGCCTTAGGATAGGACTAGTAAATTACTCTCTAGCCCGCACCTTTGCTGCAGCAGCACAGTTGTTGCCTAAAAGAAGAACAATTCAACAAACACACGCATTAATAATATTAGATAGCGGTTCAGGGTCAAGAAAACTTTATCAAAACGTAAGCGTTAGATTGGCAAAACACCGACTCGATATTTACACAAGCGACAAAGAGATTCATGGACTTTGGCAGGAGTGCCGTAGCGTAGTGGGTCTGCCCGTGTTGGCCCCTTGCCAAAACAAGTACAGTTGGAATCCAGTTGAAGTTCATGGGATTTGGTATCGTAACTAGTGTTATAAATGCGAAAGTGTAGGTATTTGTCGGTTTCTGTGTTCATTTACGCCGGTTTCACGCGGTTGTTTTGCAAAGATATAAGACATATTAAGTAAGGTAGTTAAATTGTTCATGGCTTGCTTGCTGAGATTCAGCAGTACGAGAGCACCAGATTATTTACCACTTCTAAGACAACAGCAAAGTACGTTTTCATTTATGTTTAGTGGAATAAACTAAAATTAAGGGTAAGATTAAGGTCCCGTTTGCAAAATAATGTACCTTACTAACATCTATATCAATTTCCCATCACTAGAGTCGGTGAGTTCTCCGTTGTTGCTTTTTTCCCATTTGCGAGTTTCACGGCGACCGTTGCCTGAAACTTACACGTACCCAGAATATAAATGCTTTATCCCCATCCTGCTCCCGCTTCACGATCTAAGCGGCATACGTCTCTCTCTGGCCACAAATAAAAATGTCTAGCCACCTCAAAGTTCAAATAGAAATTGCAATATCCATTTTCCGCTTGTATTTCAAAAGGAACCCTGGAAGATGGATTTTAGATTCATTTTAGCGGATGTTAGAGTTTTATTTAAGACAGTTTAGCCTTGAAAAGGGAAAAATGTTGTCTTTTTCGAACCAGTTGTATTTAAAATGCTGCGTCTCTGTTCCCTGGCCGCTGCGCCTACATATCTAAAATCATCTGGACGAAGTAAAGCGATTACTTCTGAGGCAACTTTATGAAAATGTACAAACTTATTAATTCTTCCGTTAGGATGGGAAATCCTGTCTAAATTAATCCTGAAGATTACGATTTTAATTTTAATTTCTTTGGGGGAAATCGTGTTGGAATAAATATGCCAAGAAACGCGTGCTACGGTAGCTTTGCATTACCGTTATTGGATCTAAATTTAATGAATCCAAATATATTTATCGTATTTAATTTTCAAGTGATCTCGAAAAGTCAACACGACACCACTACAAGTAATACAATGCGCATTGATTGGGTCCCATAAAGCTCGTGTCTTTTTTCTTTGATGAGATGATGTTGATTGGTACTTAGTAAGACGATGCAACTTTAATTATGATTCACAGAAAATCGGAGTCGCGAAATGACGATGGTTATTCGTACATAAAATCTATACATTAGTGTATTTGTAATATTAATTACAAATGTGAAAGTAACTGTCTGTCTGTTTGTTACTCTTCCACGGATAAACCGCTGAACTGATTTAGATGAAATTTGGTATGGAGATAGTTTGAGTTAGGGAAGGACATTAGGGTACTTTTGGATAGTTCCTGAGGGAATAGCGATAAATGACTTCACGTTGACGGAGTCGCGGAAAACAGCTAGTATATAAAAAATATTTATTTCTTGCAGATGTTCCCGATTGAAAGCCAACAAATAAAAATACAATTGGCTTTAAATATTTACTGTAAAATAGAGAGCATTTTAAAGTTGCTTGAACTCCACATAAACCTGTGGCTTCTAGCGCATATTTATAGTATAGCTAAAGCTACGCTCCATTACTTTGTCTTTTCGCTCGCGGCAATTTTAATCTACGCTCCGCAACGGCGACTCCTTATCTCGGCCACAACAGCTCAGTCACAAAGAAGTGTCTTTAGTACACAATTAAACAACACGTGGGTCACAGTTCACATAATGAGGACGCGTCTTGTACAGCGAAGAAAAAAAATTGTACAGTTAAGGGAAAAATAAGTATACTTACAATCACAAAGCCTACAAAAAAACACGGACGTTAACTAATGAGGTTCTATTGCAATTTTTTACAGAAACTGGTGGGCAGATCTTTTATAAATTAAGGTAATAATGTCATAAAAAATTACGAAAATAATAATTTTAAAGTGCATGATATTGTACGAATAACCTAATGACATGTACGTTGAGGGACGAGATGTAAGGTTAGCGCAGTCGAAAATACAACCGCTCACCCCGGCCAAGGCTTATACGAGAATAGTGTTTTTCTTCATCAATTCATGAAAATACGAGTTTAACAAAATTGTTTATTGATATTTTAAGCACAGTACCTACGTACCAACATTTACTTCGGAAAAAACATTACGGCCATCAGCATCGTCATCTCTCATAATGCCATTTAAATTCAAAATAGGTACAACATAAGAGTAATATAACTTTCCTCGCATTGTAGGAGAAAAGTACTAAACAAGCCTCGATGGGAAGGGTCTATATACTTATACTCGTCCCGTAAGGACCTTTTTCCCGTCCTGTGCAGTATTAACTAATATTTTAGCTAGCTTCTGTACGCTCTGACTGCACAACTTAAACTGCCTGATTCATCCATTGAGTTGGTGAAGATAATTCACTACCTGCAATAAACTTTTCAACTTTACCCGTGGTTGTACAGCTTACACTGATTTCACCTAAAAATCAGAAGAAATAGGTAAGCACGGCGGCCCAAAAGTAAACCAATAGATGTTTATTATCCTAGGCATTAGTTCATTGCTTTTGCACTTACAGTTTCTTTTAAAGCCTTTCTTTAGAGCTATACCGCTAAACCGATTTCAATGACATTTAGTAAAGAGATAGCTTGAGTCCCGGGTAAGGTCTTAGGTAGATACTTTTAGCCCCGGATTGTAGGACACTTCCTGAGGGAATAGCGATAAATAACACTGGACGGAGTGCTAGTAATAATAATAAATACAAGAGAGGGTAAAGTGTCTACTAATGTATCAAATACAGAAGTCTCTTTAAAGCCTTCATGCCTTTAAACCAACTTTTGCTCGTAATGTGGTTGGTTGTACTACGGAATAACAAAGTTTGCTTCATATTCTCAACTGAGTACGCTTTACAACAGGTATTACGTATGTTTACACAATATTAAACCCTAAGTTATCACGAAAGCGTTAGCAATTTCGGTAACCAACAAGGTATTTCGGCAGTAATTTGGTTTATAGGTATAGGTTGGTGTAATGACCTTATTTGTTATTCATGCCCGTTACCCAACTACTGCGGTACTAAAATGAATGGATTATACCGGCCGTGCGCTGAAAATGGGAGTTGAATTAACCAAATAATTATATTTGATGAAAGTTAATTAACGCACTGATAATATTATTATAAGATAGATTTTTGCCAAGAACGTATGACGATTAAATTGGGAATACAACACACTATATAATTCTATTACATGTTTTTGAATAAGTTTTATTAAGTGGGGGGTTAGATGGGCGGTTTTCAAAAAAAGTGTACATCGTTAAGGACTAAAATTAAAAAACTTTAACTTTTCATTTCCTCACGCAAATTATCGTATGTACCTACTTAAATGTATGGCTAACGTAACGAAACGGAAAAAGTTACATTTTCTTAATTTTGTCCTTAATGATGTACACTTTTTTTGGAAAACGCCCAGATGCTAAGGAATTGCGCCAAAAACTAGTTTATATCTTGCTCTGATTCTACTAAACCATCATCTCAAATAATGTTAGTCAGATACCTACCTACCTACCTACCTGGCTACTTAGATCTAGAATTATTTAATGTAGTAAAACTGAGAGGGTACATAACGCTTAAGTCGGAAGTGTTCGGTGATCTAGATCTGAATAACTATTACACGTGAAAACGCGATTAGAAACAAAACGTCAACGTCGTTTTTCAATCATGATTCTTTTTCGTATATTTTGGTTGTATCTTCGAAACTTTGCCAATGTAAAAAATATTTTTTGATTTAAAAATTGAGTATTTACCTATAACCATACGTGTGCTAACTCGGGGCACGTCCTATTTATTTGATATCGATAGATAAGATGTCGATATAAATGTTTATTTATAAAAAATCTGTGCTACTCTGAAGATAAAAAAGTCAATGTCCAAAAGTCTAATTTAATTAAGGCTGATATCTTATAAAAGGTGAGTAAATCACAATACCGTTCATGATTTAGAAAACGGGTTTCAGTAATTATATGTGTAGGTAGTGAGGACAAATAGAGAGATCTCTCTCCAGGCGGGTGTTATGCCTGGGGACCGAAGTCCGTTTGGATGAAGTTGGAAGTGGTATATAAGTCAACCGACTGAAGAAACTTCGTTAGCGCGATGTAGCGCACTGTCAGATTTAGTTGCGTTGTCTGACGCTGGTGGCGCTAGCGAGTTGTTTGTTACAAGTTGTCACTAGATGTCGCTAGGTCGCCACACCAGCCCCCCTTTGAGACCGGAGGTTGATGGTGATGGATGACGTGCAGTCTGTGCGTTGAAAATGCCGCTTGCAAGTGCCAGTAGTGGATGTGATGTCTCCAGTAGAGCTCAGAGCCGCGTTGGCGAGCGTAGCAGGAGAAGAGGAGTGGAGTGGAGAGTACACAGTGAGTCGTGTATCTGCTCCGTGAAGTACTCGTAGTAGGACGCAGTGAGTCGCGTTGCTGATTGAGAGTATTGTGCACACTGTAGACACCAGGCATGGAGATATATCAGAATGCTAGTGGTGCACAGTGTGGTTTGTCTGGCTTGCTGTGAGACTGCGTCATAGTGCTTGAAGGTCGTCAGGTTGCGTAAATGTCCATTGTCGTGAGTCACCAATGTAGTAGAGAGAGGATCACGTCGGGGTCACCAATGTAGTAGAGAGAGGACAATAGAGAGATCTCTCTCCAGGCGGGTGTTGTGCCTGGGGACCGAAGTCCGTTTGGATGAAGTTGGAAGTGGTATATAAGTCAACCGACTGAAGAAACTTCGTTAGCGCGATGTAGCGCACTGTCAGATTTAGTTGCGTTGTCTGACGCTGGTGGCGCTAGCGAGTTGTTTGTTACAAGTTGTCACTAGATGTCGCTAGTTCGCCACATATGTAATATTTGAAAAATGTCCCGCTGACCACTGTGAGCGTTGAGAGAACGTTAAGCAATTTAAAGTGGAAAATTTCATCTAGATGGCAACCGTTACTAAGGACGAATCGAAAAAAAACATTGATTGTTAACTATAACAAAACATTTAAAAATAAAAATTATTAACACTTGTTTATTGTTTTTATTTCAAAATTTAAATAGAAAAAATAAAATTTATTAATGTTGAATAGCATCCTGATCTTGGCAGTAATATCGATATAATTTTCTGTCACAAAAATATTTTGATACATCACTCGTAGTCGTGCCTCGAGGTTGCACACGTATGCTTATAAATCTTACATACATACATAACATCACGCCTTAATTCCCAGAGTGGGGTAGGCAGAGCTACAGAAATACCAACAACTCTAAAAAGACTTGTTGATAATTCTGTAACCACATTTTACAATCAGGCCAAGGAGTATTAGTGACAGGTTGCAAGCCCATCGCCTAACAATACTACAAGCCCTTATTCCCTAAATCGCCTCTTACGACATCCACGGGAAGACATGGAGTGGCACTATTCTAACCCGGCAACCACACGGGCTAAATAAATCTTATAATATAATTTCTCAATTCTGGTACAAACTTTACCACCTCATCTCCTCCTGCATTTATTGTTACATCCAGTAGGTAGGCACTGTAGATAAATTGAATTGTTATAGTCCATACTGTTGCGAATAAAAACAAGCTTAGCCGTCGAGGAGCCGGACAATCAATAAAATAATTTGCGCGGCTCAGTTCCCGAGTAAAGTGGTGCAAGTACAGTACAAGAGATCTGTTTTAGCCCCCTGCGGCGTGGGCAACGCACTCTTCACTCCCATAGCTAGCTAGCTTGACCTCTCGAGGTATATTTACCATTTTGCATAGTCACATGAGCACTATTAGAATTAACTTTACTTAATGTCGGTCTATTTGAGCAAATGTGAAATAAACACGCAACAATAAATTTATAATTATTGTCCTCAAACTTATCCGTAAAATTTCTTGTTTTGTGTTTGTCACTTTTCCAGTTGTCTCAGCCTGTATCACTTTACACTGTTGTTAGTGTTTATGTAACAAAGCGTCGGTTAGCTAACAATATCGCGTAAGTCAACGATTGAATGCACGATAGGATTAAGAGATAATTTAATGTAATACAAAATTCAAAATGACATACAGCGAATTTTGACTTGTGCGGTACGGTTAGCTAAGCAACGAAAGGTAAAAGACGATAGGAGTTAAGCTCGTTGTGGGGTTATTCCCATCTTCCAACTTATCCAACCCACGTATATGGCAAAATTTCCATATACTCGTTGTGCTGGTAAGTATAACTAGGTCAATATAAGTGAGATTATCGCCTAACATTAAATTATTTAAGGACTAATTTCTAAATTTACTTCCGATTCCTAAAGCCTAACACAGCAGTGGCAACTCCACGTATTAGACTCAGGCTGGAACAGAGATTATGATGATGACATGACATGTACTAGTTAATAATGAGGCCTTTAAAACAAGTAAAATTGGCAATACTACTACGCTGTGCAAATTTGATGATCAGGGATGGTTTAATGCGAGCAAAATCAATTGAAGTGACATATGACAACCATCAAGGGTTGACGATGGATCTAAATATATAAATGAAGACATTAGGTACTAAAATAAAACAAATCATATTTTTTTTACTGATGAAACTAAACACAATCCGATAGTCAGTTTACTGGCTGGTATATTTTTTTATAGTATTAACAATTTTAAATTAAAAAAAAACATTTTTACACTTAGGATAGAAAGTTATAATTCACGCAAGTTCGATGGCGAGACAATGCAAACAACCGGATTGTATAATCAGCTCTGCAATTTTCTGGAAAAAAAAACATAATTGATTGTAAAACCGAAAAACTTACCGAGATCGACAAAACCGCGTCGATTCTCACAAAAATAAGAATTTAAAAAACAAAGTTATAATTACATTAAATAATAGTCCTTTCTGATAAATCTATAGACAATTTATTTATAAATTTAATAAGTTTAGTTTAATGATAACAAGTGCTTTCACACGTTCCTCCGTTTTTTTTTATTCCATTACAAGTGACAACCCTAGCACTTCAATGAATTTAGCTCGCATTGTACGAACCCTGCTGATGATCTAGGTGGTCAATCTCATACTAAATAACTTAGTCAAAAATAAATAACTATAAAAAAAACAAGGCTGAATTAACTAGGTACGAGTAATTTCTCAACTTCCTACTTGATCGCCTACATTACGTACTCAATATGTCCCCGGCCATTTTTATGCAAATTCCCCATTTAATACCCCGTAAACAGGCCCGTTACGTAAACACTTGGTTTATGACTGCATCAATTATGCCTAAGCATATCCTAATTACTATAATGGCTGGGAGGGGGAGGGTCAAGGGAGAACTCACGTGAGCTGAAACACTGATGTACTTACCCTACACGAGGGGGCAGGCTGAGAATCGCGGAGGATTACGGCCATATCCGACTATGCCGATTACTTGGATACCATGATTAAATCTGTTATTTTAGGTGGCGATTATTGGGCAATGAGTATGGGAATATGATGAGATCATTGATATGTAGGTTGCCACTAACAATGCTTATGGGAATAAAAATATGTTGCATTCGATAAATAAATGATATTAGTATCTGGGTACAGTAGATATGGGTTTTCGGGTAAAAACTTAGTCATTATGTAATGTGAAACCAATTGTTTCTTTTCGCTTTTATTTACCTTAATTTCATTTCATTTTTCATTTTGGCGACACGCTAGCCTAGTTGGTAGTGACCCTGCCTTCGAAGCTAGGGGTCCTGGGTTCAAATCCCGTAAAGGGCAGATATTTGTGTGATGAGAACGAGTATTTGTTCCTGAGTCTTGGATGTTTTCTATGTATTTAAGTATATATGTTAGAGGGACGTCCAACCGCCATCACGGCCATCCTGACATAATATATATGGTCATATATGTCTCTATATAAGTAAGTTTATCGTTGTCGAGTTCCCATAGTACAAGCCTAGACCTTAGTTTGAGAATAGTTCAATTTGTGTGACATTGTCCTGTGATTTATTTATCTATTTATTTTATATGTTTGTTTCTTTGCAAGTTTGTTTGTTCTTCAGTACCACGACAATTGTGAACTTTCCCGTTATTGGGAAGAAATTAAAAATACATGTGTCTTAGAGCTGATCCGATGATGCCATTGGATGATGGCAACAGGATCTCAGCTGTACCTACTTACTTAACATAGATCCACAGAGTTTGCCGAGCAAACCTAAATACAGTCGGCAAAAAAGCTTGTGTTAAAAAATTACACGCACGCACTTCAAGTGTACGAGACAATCACATACCTAAATGTTCATAAAATGAAATAAAAATATGAAAAATGTCATATATGGGTCCCCGATAACAGTCAGGGACCTCATGAGGGCAGTCGAAACCGTTTCCCTTAAGGAATGTGAACAATAAACGAAAAAAATATAAAAACAGACGAATAACCTTTTGTCTTGCTTTGCCGTAGTCAAACTAAATCTTATTTGTTTCGCGCATTCTGAGTTCTTTTTACAAAAAAAATGCAGAAGTTGTAAGTACAAGCAGTTTCTCAACTCAATTAATATTATTTAAGTAATTTATGTACATGTACGATACCCGAGCATACGAACGAACTAATTTCACTAATAGTGCTATCAGCAGCGTGTCACTGCCGACTTAATTACAGTGTTAAATCCTTATGAGATCATTACTCGCCATTATTAAAGTAGTTCAACAACCATGCGGATGCTCTTCAAGTAACCTTTGTTTGTCTACGTCGTATAGAGGGCTTATTAGATTATTTATTCAAAACATTTTTTCTCCGATGCTTAAAAAATATTTTAACTGACTTCAAGAAAGCAGGAGGTTTTCAGTTCGACCGTATGTTGTTTTTTTAATATTATTTTGTGTGTTTGTTACGCGATGAAAGTGTATACTCCCGAACTGCCCTGCTAACACAAAAGGCAGAATCTCAGACAAAAGTCCTGTAGCAAATGCAACCTTATAACCAACTACATAGGATTGCATCTGCTTTGACCATAGAATTTGAGATACTGCCTTTTCTGTTAGCAGGGCAGCGAAGTGGTCACATTGTTACCAAGTAGATACCTGAAGTGGGTATCCGTGAGGAATTGAGAGAACTCCTCAAACATTATGGGCATATGTACATATAGAAATTCTGGGATTTTCAGTAACAAGTTTAGCAGTAGCATGCAGAAAGTAATAATTTGGTGAAGTGAAACTGATGATGAAGACCACTGATGGCCACCGGAACTCTTAAATGGTACCTATTTCAAGGGTGGCATTAAGACGTCTCGATTTTGATAGTTGAGCTACTATGACGAAGCATATTTAAATGATTTAAATATTATATGCCTTTCGCGTGGCGTTGCTTGTGGCTTGTGGCGAGCGAGAATTGAGAAGTGGGAGTTCAGTGGGATTATGATTACTTAAAAGTAAAATGTTTTTAAAAACTTCTTTTGTAAGTAATGCTAATAGGTCAGTAAAACTAAGATCGGATCCCACACAAATTTTATCCAATTGCCCACTTCAAAATCAAAATTGGTAGCTTTAGATTATTCTAGTTTTGCATGAGGCCAGAAGGCCCAAAGCATCGAGAAGTAAAAGGTCCTGAAAAATTCAATGAACAAATATCGATTTTCGGAAATTGTTCTAACAAATACGTTTTATCGCTATTTCAATAGATAGATATGCAAACATCTTTATTCTTCACAATATCACAATCACGATACACATTACTGTTAAGGCCAAACAAAAATTATAAAATTGGATCATACAATTAAACAGTTTAATTAGTACTAATGAATAAATACAAACCTGTTTTTTATTTATTATCATTTTTATTATTGAATTGGAAAGGAGCCATATATTATGATGATGCGAAAAAAAGGCGCTGGCTCAGCATAAAACTGCGGGGACCCACAACACTGGTATTCTGCCAGACCTTTGAAGTAGTGACGCTACTAGGCAATAGTGTGAAACGTGCCTATTAATAGCAAATTATAAGGGCGTATAAAGTCTACCTTGTATCATAAGTTGCAGTGCAAAAGAAAAGCAGAAGCTGATAATTATACAATAATAACCTCACGTCGACTATTCGGTTTGGCCTAGCGGTAGACTGGTAGGGAATTCCTTAAGGCATTAAGTCCTTCATTTATACTTACTTGTAGGTGAGATAGAGTTTGAATAAATAAATGAATAAAAAATAAATCACTAGTGATCTTCATTTACCTATACTCAACCGGTTGCCCCATCAAAGTCCCATAAAACTGCCACTCTATTGGATCAACCGCAGAAAAAGGTCTTTTCAGTAAAATAATCTTCATTAAAACCCCTAACCAAAACGATGAATAAAGCGGAAACTTGTCCTGTTATATTTTAGGTAATTTTATCACCGTCAAAATGTTCATACACTTCATTCTCTTCCCATTTACCCGTAAGCGGCACCCAGTGATATTCTCAAACACGAGCGTTGAATTCGTTGTCGAGACACGAGATCAGCAACGAACTTATTTGTTATAACTTTTACCCGTAAAATGAAAAACAAACAAAAATTAAGTCTGAAAGAAGGAAAACAAAATCACGTAATGTTTACAAGGTAGAAAATGGGCGGTCTTATCTCTAAATATCTCTTCCAAGCAACTTACTA